>OX422144.1:6919746-8127948 GCA_949129095.1 Volucella bombylans
AACAAATGCTGCACGACTGATGACACATTCTAGAGATACTCTAGCCATCACTCTATGTGCCTGTACCCCACTTAGGTAGTGACCCACCACACGCGTTTCTCCTATCTTTTCAGGCCCTACCCCAAATCTGTCGCCTTTTCGTTCCTCTCGCATGTCCCATACTACCGAGCTGCCTCACCACGCACACTACCTGTCGCTTTTTCGTTTTATCGAATTGTTAGTATTCACAACGAGTTTGAGGTGTTAATTTGAATTTGAAGTGAAATAACTTTATTGGCTACATAGGAGCACTGCTGGTAGAAATAGTGATATAACACCGTAAAGCAACGCAGATTACATTCCTGTTGGGTAATATTAGTGTTATTTACAAGTATTATCGCGCAGTTTCGAATGCCATCTAGTGCAAAAGGGTTTAAGAATTCGTTTTATCGGAGTTCGGAAATACTTCATGTCGCTTTTTCGTTTCATCGGAGTTCGGAATTACTGGTTCACTTCTATCCATGTTGATAACACAGAGCGAAGGCTTACCAATGAACAGTAAAAACTTATAAAAATACTGAGGATATATTCAACGGAAAGGTTCCTCTTTTGTGACAATTGATTCAACGGTTTTAAAATTCCTAGCTCTATGTTAAAACAATGTGAGCACATACTATCAATCATGTGTAGGAGCCGTATCTTTTTAAGAGTGGCGCTTCTAGTTATACGACCAATTTCTTCTTACTCACTTACTTGCTTAGATTGCACTACACTCCGGGATGAAAGAGGGACTCGGCTAATATGCATCTCCAACAAGCACGACCCTTTGCTTGATGCCTCCAAATGCACACGCGAGAGTCGCTCAGGTCCGCTTCCACTTATGTGCCGCACCTAATATGAGGTCATCCTCTAATGCGTTGTCCTTCTGTGTTTAAGTCAAAAATATATCTGGTCGCAGCGCTGGTGCCGATCAAAGTGAATTAACCGTCTACGACAGGTTATTCGAGCTTCTGTCGACATCGCCGTATAGTCCCGATTTCGTCTGCATATGCGATTTACTAGATATCGTTCTGAGATTGGTTTGTGAGTTTCTTTGAGTATTTTGAAAGACGATGTTGAAAAAGTGACATTACCAACATTGATGGAGCAACGTGCACTCTCCATCATCACCCTGCATATTCGAATGAGTGTGGCAGGTATGTCAAAACTAGACGTCTTTGAAATCGATGAAGATGTGGTATGAACCAAATTGAAACTCTTTCCTGACCTAAAGCCACATTATTATGCATTGAGATAATATTCCTTTGTATAATAATTGGCGCAGTTCAGATGGCCTTCCTTCTTTGTTATCGGGCAGCAATGCTGAGGTTCCATTCGTAGGGCATACTTTCGCCGACACAGATTTTAGAAATTTCTTGATAATCACGTGCTGCTTTAAACAGCTCAGCAGTTAAGCTGACGTTTGAAATTCCCGTTTTGTTGCATCTTGGTCGGGTGGACGGAAATATTCTGCGTCATTTTAAAAGTGCATTCTGCCTGATGGTGGGATGTTGTTCGTCGTCACCGTCTAACTATAAAATTTACAGTTTCTCTGGACTGTGGTTCTACTATGAGGTTTGGTAAAACTTCTGAACTTCATGGAAGCACCTCTCTAGTACCTCGGTCGAACGCGTCTAATGCTCTTTTTTTTTCTTCCAAGGATCCTATGTCCTTCCCTTTTCTTCTGCTCGTAGATTTCGCAAGCCCGTTTCGATATTTTCTGTTCTTCCGCTCTGTACATCCGCTATTTTTCGATACCGAATCAGGGGTTTCTTCGTTGGATCCCAGCATAAGAGATAGCTACGGTGATTACTCTTTGCAGTGATGTGAATGCTGTTTTAAGTTCGATGCTGTGGGCAACGGACTCCTCGATAAGTTGAAGAAAACTCGTTCGGAAAAGACCCTGGCGGTGTTTAACGATTATAGCCGTTCGACGTTGAACTTCCTCACAATTGTTCGCTGGCTTTGAGCTATTACGGATATCCGTATCCATATCTTAGTTACAACAAATTAATCGTCCGTGTCGAATTTAGTTGCTCGAAGCGTTCGGGCATCCAATGACGCAGTAAGATCAATTTGATTGACGGTCTGTGGTATTTTAACCATGTGAATGAAACTTCAAACTCAAAAAAACAAAATTGAGGACTAAAATTTGCAGAAGGCCTAATTTTTGAGAGGTCGGACGTAATACCCTTATCACTGCGGTCTGGTTAGATTTTTTATGATACCCTCGCGTTAAAGTTTGTTCATGATGCCAGACTTACGAGTATTAACAAATTCGGCCAAAGCCTTAGTGAACTGGCAATAATTTCTTCAACTTCATGCAGTGCTCTATTGTATTTATCTCAGCTATAAATATATAGGTCCTACTGTCCACGCTTACATAGAACAAAGTTGTGGTACTCACTCTATATACTCCTGCCCAAACTCTTTCATCTGTTTTACATCCATCAACGTATCATACCAGTGTCTGAACTTGGTGCTCTGAACTGAAGCCTTATTCGAAAAGAAACCTAAAAACCTGCACAGGTCTCGAAAACTGCCGACGTGTATGCATGTTTATTCGAATTTTAAAGTGCTCACAGAAGACAAGCAACCACCCATATCTCTGCTATTAACTTGCCCACGGCCGTACAAGTTGCCAGATCTTTGAAGAAGATGTAGTAAATGTCATTTATATAAGCTCTTCTTCAGCTGGCACATTAAGCAGGCTCTCTACCTCGTAGCACTATGAACCGAAAGATGCTCCACTTGAATGATATTCGATTTTAATAATGTTACATCAAAACTCACACACCTAATCCTCCCACGATGACAGACTTTGTGAAAGTTATAAACCTCCAGTCATAATATGCAGAAAAGGCAATTATTGTTTCAGATCTCCTTAATTAGTTCCCGCTGAACCTCTAATCCCTTTTAATAAAACCAACAAATTGCCACCACCGACTCACGGTTAACTCACCTAGTGTGTTTAAATTAAAATCTCTTTACCTTATTCCACGTACCTGAGGCGTTGCCATAACAACACAAACAAGTAGGTCCACCCCATCCAACCAACAGGCAACAACAAATCATAATAAACAAACAAACTTACCTAACCTCAAACACATTAAAGTCATTAAGCGCAATATTCTGCACTCTCAGGCTCTCCGGCAATAGCAAAACCCACACCAACACCAACAACAACAGCTATTTACAGCTGAAATCATAAACTCGGCAGAACGACATAACAATGTCAAGCATCAGAGGTGCCATGAAAATTAAACGACTTCAAATTAGCCGGATCCTAATCCGCGTTAAATTTGCCTGTGTGTGGATACGTGTAGAGGCCTTTCGCCATTCTATAAATCAGTGTTGCCAGAAAGCTACAATTTGCAGTTTGTGCTTGATTGCATTTATGGATCCAGATCCGTGAGACGTCAGACACTACTGCCAACAAATACAGGGAACACTGATTGATAGGTGCCTGTTAATTGTTTTTTGATAAATTAAGATGGCAGGAAAGTCGTGGTATGACGTTTAAGTATTTCAAAAAATTGTAAAAAAAAATTTCGAGATCCAATTAAGGTTTGGATTGACTGAGGAACTCTGGCTCTGTCTTGTAAACGTACTCTATGGTTGGAGAAAAGATGGGTTCTTTGACTTCACTGAATTATGAAATTTTAGACCCCCTCTGTTAATTTAAGTATGGTGTTGATCTTCGTTCCTCATTCAACATGTGGCCAGAGCAGTGCTTAACAAGTTGATTAAAATAAAATGAGAATAATGCGGGCCCTTGGATGGAACCATGTGGAATTCCAGAAAAACAAATATTTTGTTTCAAAATACCATCAAGATATCAAGAGTTCCACCGCCAGAGAGGAAATTGAAAATTACTCAGTAGCTTCTTACGGAGAAAAGTGTGGTCCACTGTGTAGAATATTTAGAGGAAAGATATAATTAACACCCAGCTCTTTGTGAGTTTCCCCCACTTCAAGTAAGAATTGATCGAAACTCAAAATTTCACCGGTTAGTTGCATTGTTATGGCACAGAATCACTTGCGATTGACTTATTCTCAGGCTGAATCTGGTCTTGCCTGAATCTAAGCCTTTATCCATGGAGAATGATAAAAAAGGATTGGTGATGTAGTGAACAAAAAAAATCTGCTGCTATCGGTTGTATGCCCAAATTTGATCCTTTTTATTGTACCTTCCAACCAATCAACCTGACATACCTAGAAATCCGATTGAAATCAATTTGATACCACTTTACCATATTAAGAGTCCGAATTAGACATGAGCCATAGCCAATCAACTTCTCCAATAGCGCATTCCAAGTTGGTAGAGATCTCCAACTGGCCAAGTCGATAACGGTGTAGAGCTCTCTGTTAAATTTCCTCCTCTACAGCTCATTTCCTTTCTTAGATTAAAAAACCAGCGATTTTGAAAATTGCGTATAACGGTTCGTTTGATTTGATAGAATGTCATAATCAGAGTTAAAAGCGTATCCAAGGTAAAATAAATCTTTAAGTCATACCTATCTGGGGTTGGCCACAAAGCGACGTCCAAGCTGGTTCGATAAAGCAAGGCTTCTCTGAACGCAGTCGGAAAGCTGAATTCACTGATTTTTGTTTGGGTCCCGGGCGATAATGAACTTGCTAGGCATTGACTGTCCAAGTCTTCGCTTAGAACTTCTGTTGGAAGTAAGATTTTGAGTGAGAATAGCTGCAGAGAGCACAATGTTCCAGAATGTTAGCAGACCAAAAGGAAGGCTTACCGAAATCTCTAAAGGTTCAGCGACTGTGAAGACAGTGAAGTTGTGGAGTGACGCGCTTTGTCTGAGCACCTACGTACATATATGTGACACGCACAGGTGACACAATATCCCGCGTCCCTTGTCGTAGTCTGTTGATGACACCGTGGATCACTACGAGTATGTGAGCGAATGCTAGTACTTGGCTCTGATGTTGTGAGTGGTGCTACTACGTTTACTAATCTTTCTACAAAATACTGACAAATTTCAGTAAAAACAATAAACAAGGATACGTTCTTTGCACCCAGCTCTCAGCTCTGCTCCGATTGAATGGTGTCATTACTTTGTGTAAACCACTGCTTTTTTTATGACATAAACAGTAGCAGTTCTTTCAGATGACGTCCATTCCGATTGCGAACGCGTGCTGTCTCCTTGCTCCCAACCTTAGAAAAGTGGTGATAGAACTCCCTGCACGTGTCAAATACAAAACTAGCTCAGTCGAGTTAGTCAAGTTCAAAGTAGCCGAAGGTAGTCTTCTTACCAATGCTTCGAATGGGAAAGTAACAAAGAGCAAATGTTGTCTAAATATGCAAGATAATGTCAGTCCTAGCAGAAAACGTCAACCAACGGCAACACTGTTTTACATTTGCCCGTCAACCACTCACCCATTAACCCTACAGTCGAGCAAATCAGGGAATTATCGCGTTACATGTGCATATGCGTATGTGCGAATATGTATGAATATATGATGATGGGTGAGGTTGTTCTTAATTGTTATAAACTTTTGCGTACAAAGTGCACGTTATACGAATAGCATGGCGCCAGCTACTCGTATACGTACATGCTCTCATATCCTCTTCCGTCCTCCATGCTGTGTTTGGATTACCGGATCGAGGGGATTTAGATGGCTTGCCTATTCCTGTTGTTCCTTGATGCTGGACGAGTTTTTCAAAAGAGTAAGTGGATGTCGAGCTGCAAACTGAAAACTCCTTTCATCTCGATGCGTTGATGGTTAAGTATGGTGTGACTCCGAATAGTGCCTCGTGTATGTGAAAAGTGTGAATATCCCATGAACACTAAACCTGACCATGCTACGCGCTGTCCTTTCCATTGTAGAAAAAAAAAATAACAGGAAAAATGACGGCAGTTCCAAGAATGTGAGGGGATCTGTATAGAGCGCTAATTAATGGAGAAAATTCTATTCAGATGCATACAATAGAGTACCCACATCTGTGTGTTTTTTTTTTATGGTATTCAGAAGCAGTAGCATCCTCGACTATAGCAAGGTAAACTTTTTCCACTCATCGGAAACTGAGATAACAAAGAGCATATTAACTCAATCGTGCAAGTTCAGCATCTGAGATTTTTATGTGAAATGGTTCCGTGCAAAAGGCAGCCAATGTCAGGTGCACATGCTTGTATACGAGTAATTCCCTTGGAACTCAATAAACCGAGATGGATGCTTAAGTATGTTTTTCCAGGACTAACTAAATCGTTTGTTTATTGTTTCATGTTCAATTAGTATGCATGTCTGGATGGTAATTTTTGCTGAGAAACATATGCTCAAGGCTGTCTGCCTATGGAAATATTTATAACATCAGTGAGCTCGATATGCATAAGAATGAAGATATGCTCTCTGGAAAATATGTTTATGTTGCTGTGAATTTTAAAGTTAGTTTCACTTCTGTTTGGGGTTGCGGCCTTGGTTTGTATTTACCTAGTATTCATGGGGTAGAGAGAAATCTTTGTCGTAAATCGATTTACTTCTGCAAACCTAGAATGTGCATTCATTTTCCTAGGGCCATCGTTTAGAGCTCTAGTATTGTACTTTGATGTGATGCTCTTACGGGTCGAAATTGAACTATGGCGTTTTGTGTGGGATGGTGGCAAATAGGGTTTTCTTTAGACGGAATCACACTTGTCACCACAGTTTGGACTCTTTAACTATGATCTGGTTACTACAGTATCAAGAAAGAAAATCAAGGAGAACGGGATAAATTTCTTATAATTTGGTTAGAACGTCTTGTAAATAGCAAGCACAATGTGAGAGTTGCCCATCTCCAGAACTTTGTACTATTGTCCGAATTGATCAACATAAGTGCTATATTGTAACCAACAAGAGATCACCGAAAGGACACATTGAAAACTCACTGACTTTGAAGAAGTATACAATGTTGCTACTTATTGATATCAAGGGGGCTATGAGCAACGCTGACACCTCCTGGATCATGTCTGCAGCTTAATCTACATCATTCTCAATAGAAGAGTCATAGATGCAAACTTTGGTCACCGTTCCACAAAACAGATACCACAAAGGGACATACTCACCCCTCTACTATGGAAACTTAATGGGTTGTTTGCCAAATTGGAAGACGAGGGATGTGGTTTTGTTGCTAATGCAGACGACGGGATTCTTTTCATGTCTAGTACGCCTTAGACATACTTTCCTCTAAGAAAAGCGTAAATTTGGTCAAAACGGCGCTGGTCCTCATCACAAGAAAAATCAAGATATCTTGCAAAGTTACATGCAACTTCCATAAGCTTGTTGAGGCGGGACATCAAACTGGAGCTGAAAGACAATGTTGAAAAGCGAAAAATTTCTAGTTGGTCTCCACTTGTAAAAGAGAGCTGTAGTCTCAAGATGAAGTTAACACCAAAAAGTAATTCACCGAATCTACACCACGAATGGTGGTCTACAACAAGTTGTCTGCAGAAGCATCACTGACTCGATAAGGACCTCTCTAATTGCAGGCCAGCATACTATATTCTATTTGCTACCTATAGATTTGTTCGATATACAATTTGCAAAAAACGCTGCCCTCAAATTGAGAGGACATGCCATTCGACCTTCAATTGACTGAAATTGACTTAAACGTCCAAGTCTACCCGCCGATTCCAGAGAGCAGCGAATGGAGATAATGCGAGGTCATCATCAGTATGTCAATTTTCAACTTTGCGGATGGGTCTAAGATAGCTGACGGCATTGGCGCTGGATTTTCTCCGATGACCTTGCAACCCGAAGCCTCAGCTACTTAGTAGGTCGCTACTTGGCTCAGCCTGAATCCAATACTCGCGTTGGATGTTTGAGTATACAAACAATTAAGTAACGATCACGTCACCTACTTCGAATACCATAAGTTTGAGAGTGGTTAGACGTACCCAGGTATTTGTCAACGAGATAGCTAAGCAGCACCAGATCGGTCTCAGTGGGGTTTCCGCAAAATAGGACATGCTAGTGAAGTGCGTCCCTGATGAACTGGCCTGACTCATGCACATCTGTCAGGAGAGTAATTATGTCATAGATTTGATGCGTTACATACTTTGCTATCCATGTCAGAGTAACATAGAGACAAACAGACAAACGTTCAAACCGCCTACAGTGTCACTTCTTCAAATTTAGGCAAACTTTTTGATACAAAATTCCAGAAATAATTTTCAAAAAAAAACTGTCAACCTCCATGTCCAATTCGTCTCGAAGCACCACCTGCGAAATCTTTTTCCCAGAAACGCTTAAGGTTTACTTCACCAGAAATTAATTCCCTTCCAAGATACACCGAGCCAAACATCCTTTTCACGAAGAGTTGTACCCTTTTTTTGAAACTTTGGAAAAGTTTTGATTTTAATTTTTTTTTTTTAACTCTCCACTCCATCTGCCAATGTAGCCAATTTTTTACTGTAACTAACAACAAAGAAGAATCTTGGATTCATTGCTCCACCCAGAGATAAACTATCCAAATTTACTTTTGCTAAATTAAATGTTGACAAGGGCACAAAGCCCGTATCCTCCTGTCATCATTCTCATCATCAACATTTTCACTTCATATTTACAAGAGGACTTTTCCACTTTGATGATGATGGCACAAAAACTTTTCACCCTCCCGAAAAGCAAAAACAAAAAAGTGGAAAAAGGATACACCCAGTACTGAGTATAGAGGAGTTTCTGTTTCCACTTAAAGGAGAATCATCACAAGGATCTTAATTAAATATTTTCTTGTCTACGAATTCACTTAGCAATCATTCGTTTCAATGAAAGAGAACGAGCTTTGCTCAAATGTATCTCAAACAGAAAGTACCTTTATACTCGTGCATACATATGTATCTACTATGTGTGTTGTATATTGCTTCGCATATCCTGCGGCCACATTAAACAAATACTCATAATCAAATTTCGTCCTGTCTCATAGGAGATAAATCTCGTGTTGGTTTCTATTTGGACCTACTGGGAATGCCAAACGGGGGATGTGCAACATTCTAATAGGATTTTCGAAGGAAAAATTTCCTTTTTTTTTGGCAACGGCTTTTCGCTAATCCTTTTGTAGTACCTCTTCCTAGTTGCGCCTCGATAGAAGGACAAAAATTATAGAAACGTCTGAAGTGCTAGTGGGTAGATGCAGACAGACGATAAGGTTTCCACAGTCCCTGTGCCCGATTCAAGGACATGGAACAATCGAAAGTTGAGATTATATGTTACTTAGTCTCATTGTCACATTGTATGCAATTCCGCCTTGGTAAAGGAATTCTAATGCGGTGTCGTCCTAGTGGAATAACAATCCAGTTGCTAGACAATGGAGCTAATAAGATGAAATACCCCCGACAATAATTTGTAATAGCTAATCCTTGAGAGATTTGTTTCTGTGGGCATTTTCTTAGAGCATTGCAGCGCTGATAAGCTTCTATGGGTGTGGGTGAGTGTTGTAAGGATAAAGTACCAGTGTTTTGTCAAAAAAAAGGCAGACAAGTTTTTCATATTCTTCATCTAGATGGATTTCTTTTAGAGTCCTTGGAAAATGAGGGTTTCCTTAATTTTCTTCAGAATTGCCCAATCAAAGGCGATAAAGTTGTTGGAGTTTTTCAGTCGTCATCATTTCCATGACAAACAAAAGCTCTGATTAGATGAATTAGATGTGAAGTAGCAGCGTTGCTATTGGGCGAAAATATTGGTCTGCGACGTACCGTTGATTTACCACGTCTTGATACAAACTCTGTAAACTACCTACTGATGGTGTTCATTCTAGGAATGTGACTTGGAAAAGTGGTTTCTTAGCGCAGATATCAAGCTTTGACAGTACATATCGACCACTTCTGGATCCTTTTCAACACAGTCTGAATCATTTCCTTCGGCAACCCTGTCCAATTTTACAGCACCAACTCCAGCAATCCTTTGGTTAAGAGAAAAACTTTTCCCATCATCCTTGTTCGTTTTGTTTTGACCAAATGAATTTATTCATTGTGAGTCCTTTCCCAACAACCTTTGAGGGAAGACACTTTTACACTCCCCAATTTAGCATGGACAAAACCAAGGAAAATCCGGATAACAAAAAGGATAACTAAAGACTCCAATAATTACAAATGAATAACTACGTTGGACTATTAAGCAAGGAGAAAACTCGGTGTCTTAATTAACATTTAGATGCAAATTTTCGGTGAAAGAAACCATCGAAACTGTGTGCTGTCAACGGGACTAACATAACAATGACGCTTTAGGGAGATCGTTTTGTCCTAGTTTTAATCCTGGTATAATGAACGACATTCACTAAAGGACGACGCAATGTGGGGTTGCCAATAGTCAGTTGTTAGAGGGATCAGAATCAGCATGTCCGTTTTATTTTTGTGTGGCGAACATATTCCCATACTTAAGAGCACCAACGTTTAAATATTCAGTTTCGCTTGTTGGGGCAATTAAATTTTGAATTATATACATGTGTGGTTCAATTCGTACCATAGGAGGAATACAAAGCCATCTTGAAGGGTTTGGTACGAGTATAAGGCAAAACGTTGTTATAATCTTCACACATTCAGAGAATCTAAGCTCATTTCGATTATATGTTCTACTAATTTGAAAAAAGGATTTTGCCAAAGGGACTTTCTATATTTGATGTTTTCAATTCCAGATCCAAGAACCTCACTATCACTACCTCGGAATGTGTAACAAAAGATCACAAGAGAAGAACAGCAGGCAGTAAAGGTAAATTGTATACTTAGGGACCTACATGTTTCTGTTCGTAGTTATATATTGTTCCCAACAATACAACATGCTGCAGTAATTGCATCTACATCATCTTGTGAGCTGTGACAAATATTCTATCTTAGCCCGAGATTTGAACAGTAGTCTCTCTTCATATCCAGGTATGAATTCAATAATGTGAAAAAAAGTAGATGGAGTTTCCGACCTGGAAATGCCAGATAATTTATGGGGTGCCACAAGGTTCAGTACTAGGTTCAGTAGTAGTTTTCTAGGTTTTGCAGAGTATGTAGGGGTAGTTGTGGCTAAATGCTGGAAATGACCATCCAGTTTGATAAGTGCAAGGCAAAGACTTACTCATTCGATTTAAATACACATCGTGATCAATTGAGAAGGATGCAGGAGCTAACCTCATAGATATTACTTTCCATGAGAAGGTATTGAGGTCCCCTTAACCGTATGTGCACGTTCGGTTATACAAATGTCTCATTTCAGAATGTCAACTTTACGAAACAATAATGCAGATCAAACAGAAACAAAAGACAGAATCTGTGCCAGGAAAGATATGTGGATCATATTTTTCTGTAGGAGGATCACCCATACTTCATCATTTCGAAGCTAGTTCGAGATTGCAAGGATTCTCTAAATACAGTCGGAATGCAGAATTAATTGGGATTTGGATTTTCAACAAGTAATAAATGCTGTCGCTGGAAATGAGATCGTCGATGAACTTACTAGACAAGGGTCGGAAGAGAATTTATCAGGATCCGAACCTGCGATAGAACTGCCTGCGTCCACAGTTTAGTTTTCAGTTGACATTTGTTTGAGCCTAACGATTTTCCAAGATGCCAAGAGAAGCAACTTCCCCGATGTCTGTCAATAGGAAAAATTGTAGATTGGTTACCGTTATTCTTTTGCTAAGTACCTAAGTGTACTAGGCACTAGGAACACAAAATCCTGTGACTTTTGCTGTGAGATCGACTACGGCCTACGCATCGTATCATACTGCAGATACACGGTGATGCTGCCGCGTGCATGTTGGTACCGTATACATTTTACCACTAAAGCATGCATTCATCTTCCCACGGAAGACTGACAAAAAAGTGGCTCATTATGCTAATTTCTGATGCTAAATTCAACCAAAAATTGCTCAAAAAATTTCTACCGCGTGACTTCTGCATTACAAATTTCGAGCCGTGACATGCAACTAGAGTAAAATTCTAAACTTACTTTCAGAGAGTCAGATACAATTGCAATAGACTGCAACTCATAACACCCAAACCAAATATAACTGAAGGCTTACAAACCGTTTTCCCAATTGGAACAAAATGGAAAAATATAACCATTTCTTCAAAGTACTACAGATCTACCTTACATCTCCATCTCCATGCCTCCAAGATGGACATCAGGTAGGTTCAAGTATCAATTGCCTACAATCGAGATAGTATGAAGATCACTGAGTTAAAGGTCTTCAACTGTCAATAGCACAGAAATTTCTACCGATATACAGACTGCCGTCAAGGATGTCCCAGAAAACCGATCGATTTAAAGGCACTTCATTCTGGATTCGCGATGCAGAGGAAAATGACAAGACCGACGGGCTGAAAAGTCTGACCGCAACAATGAGTATGGCCCATTAGCTAATTAACACAGGCGCTTCCAAGCTGGGATTCGTCCCCAATACCCACTGCCGCTGCTGCATAAATACAAATGAAAAGTAAACTCTGTATATAGTGCTATACGAGCTCAAATATCGTACACTAGGCAACGTACTCCAAGGTCTGCCTTTACGTCGTCGTCCCTCCGGGAAGGAATCGAAGACTCCACTAACCGCAGTCCTAGTCAACTCAAGTATACTTTTCGTTCTTCCTCCAAAGCCTGTCAACGCAATGAAGTGCTTAATGTTTCAAATGACCAAAGATATCCTCATCAGGTTAAGCTAACTTCTTGCCACACAGAACACGACTGGGATGATAAGGGTCTTATACACAGTTTCCTAATTTTTTCTTGACAAAGCCTCATTACTTAATTGCCAATGATATCAATGTCATCATTGTATGCAAGTATTTGCTCAGACTTTTGTAACATTGTTCCTATGTTTTTGGCCTGCGACCTTCGCACAATTTTCACCTTGTCCAAAACGTTTTTTCCGGCCTGAGAGAGCAGCCAACGTTCTTCGTCGTTGTAAAGTAATTCTGAAGAGCTTAGCAGGGTTAACAAAATTAAATATGGCTCTGTATAGCCCAAATTCATAGATACTGGGGTGATCGGCATCGACCTGGAGTTCGATATACCTGACCTAAAACTGTGATAGAGGCCGGTCAGATCGCTTACATATGTTTCCAGGGGTCCACATAATATGGCAGAAAAGATTTTGTACGAGATGGTAAGCAGACTAATGGCTGTACATTTAGTGCCGTAGTTTGTAGGGCCCCCCTTCATCATATTTATATTCGAAAATAGCTTTACTGCTTTTCAAAATACTCTCCATGAAGAACAATACACTTTTGTATGCATAAACCAATTTTCAACGCAGTTTTTCCACTCCGAACGAGCTCCTAAACATCATCAAAAAACGATGATTTTGCAATTTACTTTTGATGTGTAGGTATAAAAACGACTCATTGGGTGCCAAATCAGGGCTGTACGGCGGATGACCCATCAATTCGATGTTTTGAGTGCTCAAAAAGTCACTTGCTTGAGCCAAACTGTGAGAGCTCGCTTTGTCGTGGTGGAGAATGATCTGTGTTCGGCGGTTGCTTTTCCTTATATCTCCAAAGATTTCTGGTAGTGTACCATTCCGAATTACCCTTTCTACGTTGCTCTAAAGGCACGGAGGTGATATGTTCTGTTTCTGAGCAGAATCAGGCGACCATTTGCTTCGTGTGCCATACAGTCGACTGCTATTTAGTTTCGGGCTCATATGCATAGATCCATGATTCGTCGCCTGTCATGAACTTATAGAGGCCTTTTGAAGTACCGCGATCGAATTTTTTCAATTTTTCTTTGGATCAATGGACACGAGACTATTTTTTACCGATGTTCAAATTATGCAGTATCCTTCAAGTGTCTCCATTATTGTGGCGTCTGAAATGTGTTCGCACAAACATGTACCTTGGATCGGAGTGGTCTGAGTTTGCATTGACCGCCTTAAATGTTCCCAATTCTTGACTTAATTCGATCGAAACATTATCAATTATGGTAACAGTTTCATCATCGTCCTATTTTTAGTAGTCCACTTGTTTCTTTGTGGATCTGAGGTGAGCAAACCGAACTCCAAATGTCAAACAAACTCTTTTGGCTTTAAAATCTTCTATAACAATTTTAGCGTCATACATATTATGGGCGTTGCTCTTCACCTGCATGATTCATCAGAAGTAAATCCATAGTTTCTCTGCAACATTACGTATAATTTTTACATTGCAGGAATTTTCTGGGACTTGAGCAAAAGAGGCCAGATACTCCACAGCCAGTAACCAGCTTCGGAGATGAGAGAGATGCCACCGACCTATTTATGCTTCACCCATTACCTTCTCTATTTCAATGCCCAGACTGGCCCTGAAAATAGTCCATGTAAGGAATCTGTATTCTGACTGTTGAAGCCTTGTTTAAAATTTGGTATCCAGGTGATGAGTTTGATATCTTGAGTATGAAGAATTTTTTTCCTAAGGCCTGTTCTCTCATATAGTCGCATTCTTGGGACGGCTATCTGAATATATTAAAAAGCTCAAACAGTTTTAACTCCGACCACCGTCGGCCATCGAAATATCCGTTTTTCTTAAAACATTTCCACATTCATAATGCCTACGAAATTGCCGGAAACGCCATGAAACAAAGAAACAGTCTAAAGCTGTAGGGTTTCTAAGGCAAGGTTCACATAAATATTGGAATTGCTGCCAAGGAGAAAATGTATTCGTTTGCCTTCTACAAAATAAGATCATCCTAGAGTGCATACTCACATATTTCTTTGTCGTTATTAGTCCTTTGAACACGATCTACGCCCTTTTCATAAAAATTCGCATTGCTCCACTGACAATAAAGTTAAAAATTTATGAAACAAAACCAAATGCCATTGTGCACTACAAAGGTTATGCACATATGAATTCTTACATGGTTCACTAACGAAACAGCATGTCCTTGTCCTGATGCCAATACACCAATGTCAGTACCGGAGTGCAACAAAAAAGAAAGAAAAAAAAAATAAAACATTTTTATAGTGTGCATCCTTGCAGGAGGTTGAGTTCAAAATTCTCAACATTTCTTCTTCATCTTCGTTCAAATTGTTTTCTTAGAAATGAAAAGATACAACACGAAAAAGAAAACAGCAAAAATATATAAAAATAACTAAAGTGAAAGAAAATTCCTTCTTGCAAGTTGTATCCTTTTGACTTTTTCCTTCACCGTAACAACAAGTGTTAAACTCCCACCTAGAGCAAACACTCCTCATCGTTTTTCCCCGGGACAGAAATACTCGTATCTCATGTCCATTATTTTCTCCTGCGCTCGAATGACTTTTTTACTTTTGTTCATTTCTTCTTGGTCTTTTTGACAGGTCCTTTGGCTAAAAACTGTTGCAATACCCGACAGAAAGCTATCATTTAGGTTTAGTGTTAAGGATCTCTTTTTCAAGAACATTTAATATCGAGCAAATGTGGGATGATAAGTTTTTAACAGAGGGGAAACGAATCTAAAAAGGTGAAATAAAGGAATTCCTCAGGATACTCGTAATTCGTTGTTTTTCCTTTTTTTATAGTCTAAGAATGTTTTGAAGTTTCATTTGTGCGACTGTGGATACACAGACGGTGTGGTACAAAAAATTACGTTGAGTGAAAATTGAGAAATAGCAAAGCATCAATGAAGTGCCGAAGTGTGCAACTTCATCTCTCGCTTTGTATTTTTGGAGAAGCGAAATTGTTCGATTTGACTAGTGGTTGCTAGCGTTGATAGATGTTAAGATCATTATTTGGGCAGTGTTCTAGCAGCTATTCAATACCGAAATGCTTTATCTTAACGACTGAAATGGACTCGCAATTTAGAATAAAATATGCATCCAGCACCAGTAAACTTGAGCTACTAATTTTGATTAATGATCTCGGAGGATTCAAGGTTCCAAAATTATATAGGGTGCACCATCTGAAGGCTTCAGTATAGAAATATTGCGTTTGTATTTGCATTAAACTTGGTGAGACCGAACAATGGCAGTATCATCAGTTGTATTTACAGAAGAAGCTCGTTTTTGTACAGTTCTAAAAGAAGTGGTCCCAGTTTAGATCCCTGAGGAACTCCATATCGAACTCCATAAACGTTGCTACTACTTTCTTTAATTTTGATGGGCAAAGTCACTGACGAGTTCCATTGTTTGTACAGCGCCAACTAGTCTTTTTGATTGTGTGCATCAAAGGCTCTGTTAAAGAAAATACTACTCTGACATGGTGACTCTTAATTCTTTGCTCTAAAATGCAACCAACCTACTAGACGTGATATATGATTGGTCCACTATAATTGGGCTTTCAATCCCTCTTCTTAAAACTGACATTTTTCCCTTTAGCAGAAGGAGAACGATGACAGATCTGACTCATCTAGTGCTTAAAAGGAAGTATCACCATTTGTTCCTCCAACGAAGCTTAGTATTTAGATGTTATCCTGAATATGAAACCTCTTTGGACTAATCAAGTCACATCGAAAAACTCCAGGGCGGTGTCGGCTTTCTACCGGTATTACTGGAGCTTTCGCCATGCTTTAAAAATCGGACTGTCTCAGTTGTATAGGGGCTTTCACTAGAACGCCAGGTTCTCCTCTGGACGCACTGATGAATCTTCTTTTCATCGATATTCATATCAAGAGATATACCCTCAAAACCATATTCTATTTAGAAAGATGTGACGCGAACTGAAGTTCCGTTGGCCCCGCTTTCTGATACAACGACACTAGAAATCCTGTAACTAACCCTATTCCCAAGAACTTTCTCAGACAGAATCCAAACCAGGAAGGGAATGCATTCGGGTCTTCACCGGTGACTAAGATGCGATTAAGATGCGGTGTGGTTCTGGCGAAAGATAACGTTAGATTTCACTCTACGTTAGGAAAACTTGTGCCTGTCTTCCAAGCGAGGATATATGCAATACTGATGGCAACGAATGAGATATACTTCGAAACATCGGTGGAGGGAGCAAAGCATTTGGATCTGTACGTCAAGCTGCGCTTAAAGCCTTCCTGCACAACTTTACGACTTCCAAGCTAGTTCGAGATTGCAACACTTCACTGAACGGAGTTGGCCGGCTAAACCCACTAAGTCTTGTCTGGTTCCCAGGTCACAATGGAATCACAGGAACTTAAATCGGCAAAGAACTCGCTAGCCAAGGCTCAGAGGAGAGTTATTCAGAAGACGACCCTAAGTTTGGTTTACCTGCATCCTTGATTAGGGCTTCCATTAACAGTTGGTCGTATGTGAGCATAACTACGAATGACATGACTCTCCAGGCTGTCAGCAGCGCAAACGCTTAGTTCCCGACGTCTCTAAATAGTTTGCGGTTTTCGTGCTGTCCGTAAGGAGGAAGGTTGATTACTGGTGTCGTGACTGGTCAGTACACTTTTGCTAGGCACTTAAATGCGCTGGGAATATGTGATACAACGTCCTACAATGATTGTTGTGAAAGTGATGATCACATCGCGGAGCACTACCTCTGTAAATGTCCGGCCTAGGTTCGTATCAGGCTGCCTCGATGGGTTCTGGTACTGTAGGTACCTTATCACTAAAGCGTTTGTTCATCTTTATTCGAATGAAAAATGTCAGTAAAGGGAAAATACGTAAAAGGAGCACATGAAACTAGTTCTTCGTTTGAGTGCCCTGTTCCGACAGAAAAAAAATTAATGAACGTTAGCAGGCAAGGTCAAGCAATATGGAACAAACTCGAGACTAGTACTCGTAAACCCCAGCACCATTCTTTCAATTCACAGTTGCACTTGATATTTCTAAGGCATTTGACAGAGTTTGGCATCAAGCTCTTTTGTCGAAAATGCGTGCATTTGGGATCGACGACTCTCTTCTTCAATGGATTAGAAATTACCTTTCGGAACGTTCAATTCAAGTTGTCTTGGACGGTTTCAAGTCTGATATTCACAAAATAAATGCTGGTGTGCCCCAGGGCTCTGTTCTGTCACCGACACTCTTTTTAATTTTCATTAACGATCTCTTGTCTGCTACTTCTAATCCAATATATTCCTTTGCTGATGACAGTACTCTCTGCTTTTCATATTCGTTCCCGGACTCACGGCCCTGCTCTTCGGATGTAGTACGAGAACGGCAGCGTATGCTAAGCTCATTAAATTCCGATATCAACAGCATAACCAATTGGGGAACTATCAATAGAGTGGAATTTAATGCTTCCAAAACACAATGCTGTCTGCTGTCTTTAAAGCGAAATTTAAACACCCAGCCATTATCCATGAATGGCACTTGCATCGTCGAAACCGAAAAACTTTCCATTCTCGGTATGTGTGTTAATGACAACTTACGTTGGAATGACCACATATTCGATGTCGTCAAAAATGCTGCGAAATGTCTAGGTTTCCTCAAGCGATGTAAGAAATATTTTACCCCCTCTGATCTGGCCTCAATATATAAGGCATTCATCCGCCCAAAATTGGAGTACAACTCCCACATCTGGTCAGGTGCTCCTAAAACATCTCTGCACCTGCTAGATAGGATTCAAAACCGTGCGATAAAACTTATTGACGATACTAATATCAGTCAATCAATGGACACCCTCGAACACCGACGAAATGTCTCGTGTCTCACTTTGTTTTATCGCTACTTCCACCACCAGTGCTCCACTGAAATCGCCAGTAGCATTCCGCCCATTCAAACTTTCAACCGTAACACCCGTCTCGCTATGAATGCTCATCAGTATACCCTCAAGCCCATTTTCGGACGTACTCTAAAATATCGTGATTCGTTCCTAAGCCGTACAACTCGCTTATGGAATGCCCTGCCGATCTCTGTATTTCCTGGTCGTTATAACTTGCAAACATTTAAAAACAATGTACATCGGTACCTCTCTTTTCTTCCTCCCTAAATTTCCTTTGCCCGCGCTGTGTACAATCACTTTAAGGGTACTCAAACCCCTTGAGCGCGCGCTCATTATAAAAAAAAAAAAAAAAAAAAAAACAAGAAGAGAGTCCCTCTGTCAACTACCGGTTGACAACCTTCCTTCCTTGGCTCCCTCGTCGTGGCAAAGTTCCTAAAGTTCTGGAAAGAACCCCGGTTGGACGCCTAATTGAGTTCGAAAGACGTCCAAACTAGACGCCAAATGATTAAACAGTATGGAGATGATTTCAAAGTATTACACGCCGGAGCACGGATTATGAAGGCTTCAACCAAAATACAAAGCAACTCCCAGTTGATTAAGGCTCTTACCCAGAAGTCATCAGATCTGTCGATTCCGATAAATCCTTAGGCTCTTTTTACTACACCTCCGGTAGAAGGTGCTATAACGATGGAGAGAGGACATACTTGTACTAATACGGTCTAACTCAATTAGAATAAACAGATGGTTGGTTAAGTGCTATTTTTGACGGCTTGTCTCGAGAAACCGAAAAGGTGGAACGGGATCTAGAAGAGAAAGACTAACGTGGGGTAAACGCACTGGATAAATAGACAACATATGATGTAGAAGGCGTGAAAAGTTCCACTCCACCAGCGGCGGCAGAGAAGAAGATCGACGGAATCGTCACCTATTAAAACTTATTAAGCTCTCTAATCTGAAACTGCATACCCTTCCAAGAGGAAGAAAGTTTCTGCAACTCCGTCTACAGGTGGATTTTCCCAGGGAAGGCTGTCCATGACAACAGTTTAAACGATCCTGAGTTCAAACACTTTTGTGGTAGTAGCACATCCGAGGACTTAGGTGCAATAGATAGATTTCAACAAGATGACGCACATGATATTTCATTAACATCTTCCTTAGGAGGATTGAGAGATACTAACATGCGCTGATGAGGATGAAACAAATAGAATGAAAGTGGGCGTCTAACACAATAGACTCGGACACGATGAAAAGCTATATTCTTGAGGAAGCAAAGAGAAGAAGAACCACTTTTTAGACAGACAAGGCAACTTAAGAACAACTGTGGCACGCCATACATTATGGAAGCACACACTGGAAGGTAAACTTGTTTCAAAGATGTTGACATTTGGAGGAAAATATGCAACAAAGACCTGTTCCGGGTATATATCGACATTGACCTCGACAGGAGGGCCAGAATTTATCAGCTTAAAAGGCTGTTACATGTTTTGACCGTATAAGCCCATAAAGTTCAACAGGAACAACGCTATTAGAGAAGGTCTCACACTAGGCATAACACTCAAATAGAAAATGACCTCATCCAACTTATTAAACGCTAAATAAAGTGCTGCTGACTGTGACTGAAGTCTATCCCGGATTGCACCTTACGTATTTTACTTTTTAAGGGCGATGCATATATGATGAGTCGGTACCTACAGATCCATACGCAGCCAAGGGGATACTTTCCCCAAACCGTTATTAGAGAAGAGAATAGATTTATACACATTGAAATATGTCAGGACTTTTGAATTTGTATTGGGCCTGCGGACTACAATACAACATGCCGCATCTTCTCTCGTTGATCCCACAGTTTACTCATTTTACTTAACCTTCTTCTGCCATAAACATTCTGAAAGTAAGAAAATAAGAAATAAGGAAAAAATGGAAAATAGAATGGCATTAACCTACCAACTAATACCTGTCAAGCGATTTGTTTGGGGTTTGCTGAGGTTTTTTTTTGTGTCCCCCCCAATTTGGTTTAGTCATTGAAATTGTTCCTTTTTTTCTGGGGCTCATTCGTTTTTTTTTTTTTTAAGAATATTCCCAATGTCTAAGGAATTTTTTAATAAACCTAAGTGGATAACATATGGTTAACGGAGCTGGTCTGAACGAAATTGTAGATTTTGGGTTCTGTGGATAGCCTTGCTGCCATTTCTTATCCCATCCCCATATTTCATTTCTTCGTTTTACTTTTCGATTATCTTTCTCTTTTTTCGTTTTAATTTCATCCCCTGAAGAAACCTTTTCGTCGATTTATATAACAATATCAAATATCAATTTCCGGATTGAAAGGACCCTTGGAACACATTAAATTCCATCCAACTGGATGACAGGGTATGGTCATTAAATTCAACCGATTAATCTTCGAGTAATTAAAATGGGAAAAATTCAGGAAAAATGACTGCATGCCAATTTTTCGCCGAGAGCAATTCCTTCTCTCCTCCACAACATGATAAAATGTTCTACGAGTGCCAAGGCTGTGCTGTAATGTGACACAGATTCGATTAACAGTTTTAACAGATTTTTCGATATTAATTGGTCTTTCACTTTCCGTTGACAATTGGGTGCTTGGTTATGGATGGTGTTCTTCAAGTTGGGTTTTACTTGTGTTATACACAATCAACAAAGTAATGAGCAAATGATCTTTAATTAAGAAAAAAACCTATATGAAGTAGCAACAGATTCCTTACTAATGAAAGGTTACCAAATGGCATGTTTACATATTTGACATAGACGAGTCTCTTCTGAGTCTATTTCTGTATTGCTTTTAGAACAATAATGGACTTGGAGGGCCCTACTCCTCCAAATAGTTTTCACTGTATTAGCACTGAATCATATGATAAGTCGCATCTTCTAGAAATTATAGGTTTCAATATTTGGGTAGCAAAAGGCTTATATAAGAACGAATTTGCTCCAATAATTCCTGTGCGGCCTTACCGGCCTATTTAAGCTATAAGATCGGCTCCTGTATCTCTGTATTCAAAATTAATGAACATCTGGCAGGTATCTAGCCGAACGATTTTTGCTAGTAGTTGAGCCATGAAAAAATCGTACTAGGAAAAGCCGGCACATGGAGGCAATAATCGAAAGCGCACGACCCGACGTGACTCTCTAGGTGACATGCATCGATGGAACTACGAAAATCAATCCTACAAATCCTAAAGATCTTCACCAAATTTTTGTGCATTTTCATAAAAATTGTAGCATCAAGAATGACCTTTCCTCATCTGCTGCCCACGTATGTTCAAAGCGCATTTGGTATCTGCAAAGAAAGGATTCCAGTTTTAGATATTACTATCGTCCCTAACCCATCAAATAATTTCGCACTTGCTCCACATAAGCCTCAAAGAATTCTTCCTAAATGTTCAACCACTTATTACCACAACGTAAGGGTGCTACGAATCAAAACTTCTGCAGTTTATCTTAACTCTTAAACTCTTCCATTTGATATTTTTGCCAACCTTTGGCACCCAAAACTATGATGTCCACTGTAACAATGGTATGGAGACAGACAATGAATCAACTGGTCGAGGATTCCTTTTACTAATACCAACTCGTCTCAAAGTTCCTCCGTATAAAAAGGTATCCACGGTTCATTTCGAATTTTTTGGCGCTAATATCCCCATCACTGCGTGTAGTTTTTACACTTCTTGTTTTTACTTTCGTCGTTCTGAACCAGCTCGCAGTTAGCAGCTAGCTATAGATGTGTTTAACTCACTATTGAACCTAACCTGAAATATGTTTAGAAAAAGAAGTTTTCTTCATCGACTATCTCCAATTAAGTAGTATCATCAACAATCTTAGAAAACAACTCGATCTTATCTTTTCTTCTGATGCAGAGAAATTTATATCATTAGAACCTACCTCTAATTTTGACTTTCTCGCACGAGAAGCGAAGGAAAAATCAGGGAGGAAAGAGAGAGAGGTACCTATGAACGTTGGTTTTAAATGTTTGAAGAATATAACGACTGAGAAACAAAGAGCTAGGCAGGGCATTCCATTAGTGAGTTTTCATAACTACCACCTTGTTTACACCCAATTTTCTGACCTTTGCGATCATTATATTTAAATTGTTTAAACCATATAAATCACAGTTTAATCTCTGACAGGATCACAGTTTAATGTCAAAAGAAAGGCGGATCGGGGAGTTATTTGCTGAATTCTTCAGCCAGCTTTAGTTCTCCTATTTTGGCAATTGTCCACAAACATCATTTACTTCGGGGGACATTATTGCCGAATTAGTAAAATAAAAGATAGAAAAACTTAAAGACGATTCCTCAGCTGGTACAGACGGACTACCCGTCATCGTTTCAATAAGATGTGTTAATTATTTGGTGCAACCTCTCACAGGTCTTTTCAGCTCTCCATTTCAGAGGGTATTTTTCCTAAGTCCTGGAAAATGGGTACATAATCTCTTTCCATAAAAATGGCCGAAATCTGCCCTCTTCGGGAGCATTATTTATGACTCAATGCTTTTCCATTGCTAGTATATCCTTTCAAGTAACCAGCCCAGATTCTTAAAGGGTAGATCAACACCCACAAACATAACAGGATTCGCTCTAGAAGATGGCAAAGAAGTTGATGTAATCAGTACCGATTTCAGTAAAGCTTTCGATAAAAAAATTTCACATACAGTCATCCTTCTCCGACTTCATTATGTGGATTACTTTACACTTAGAATAAAGACACTAGAGTGTCCTTCTTATGTCAGCAGTATCTAAACCCATAAAGGCCCTTTCCGGCGTACCGCAAGGAAGACGTCTAGGTCCTCTGTTATTTATCCTGACAATTGTAAACTCATTTATATCAATATATGCAGATGACATCAAAATCTTTCGACACATTTCGTCTCCTGAAAAATGTTGCCAGAAAAACTTCCTCCTCAGAAAATGCCAAACTCCTAGATGGCAGAAAAGACATCACCCTATGGACAGATGCTATAACTTTTGCAAATTACGGCAAATGTCAATTCTACTTTAACATTTTTGAAGTAAACAGATACAAGGTACACGTCAACAAGACATGAATCGCTATACTCCTAAACAACGCGGAGTAATTGTTAATTTAATTTTTTTGTGGAATAATTCGCCGGTGGTGTTGGCGCAGCGTGAATTTCGGCACAGATTTCCCGGTCGTCCGACACCAACTGGGCAAACACTACGACGTTTAGCCGCCTGCCTAGAAGAGTATGAGACAACACGAGATGCTGCCAGGTCTGGCCGGCCCCGGAGTAACTGTTCTGCTGAGAATATGGCAGTTGTGGTTGAAGATGTTGCAGAGGACGCCGAAGACCAGATGAAGTACCACGCAATGGCTATCGATCGGCAGTCTTTAAAGAGAATTTTGGTGAAAGACTGTAAGACTTTCCCTTACAAAGTGCAGACAGCAGCGGCAAGCGCCTGTTACCTACGCTCAAGCTATCCTGAATCTTGACCACGCGAGAGACAACTTTTCATCGAAAATCATCATCAGTGACGAGGACCATTTCCACCTCTATGGATATGAGAATAAGCAAAATTATCACTTCTGGGGCACCGAAAATTCGCGTATAACCCAAGAAGAGGCATTACACCCGCTCAAAGTTACTGCATGATGTACTGTTTACTCAGGAGGCGTCATTGAGCCTCATTTCTTCGAAAAGGATGCTGGCCAAACGACTACTGTGGACGGCGAGCGCTCCCGTTCACCCAACAGCGTCGGCAAGATCGCCTGATTTAACCCTTCCAGACTTCTTTTTGTGGGGTTTTTTTAAGTAACGAGTCTATGTCAACAAGTCTTAGACTCTTGAAGCCCTCAAAAAAAATATCCGTCAAGAATGTGAGGAACTATCGCCGGAAGTTCTGGCAAGAAAATGTGGCCGCCACTTAGCCGATATTATTTTCTGGATTTAATGGAAAGAAATTTAAGACATCAAATAAACGTAATCCAAAAACAGAACCAGCGCCACCTTGTTTAAAATACAGTCGAAAACGTTTCAAAATTTTACCCCGGACCTACACAAAGGGTGGGCCATCTGTCGCTGTCTTTTTGAATCATTTGTCATTTTTACACTGACAGCTCAGCTCAATATTGACAGAAACTCAATATTCTATTTTCGCGGTATGAAATGGATAGTCTTAGCGAAATATAGCAAAGTTACATCCAAAGTGAATGGGGTGTTGCCGAAATAATGCAAATTTTGAAAAGAAATTTCGGCCGAAATATGTAATGCACCAACTACAGCTGGTGTACGCAAGCTTGTAAAGAAAGTTCGTGAAACTGCTTTGCTGATTGATAACCAAACATTTTCCCGTGTTCTTTCTGGCCGCTCAAAGGATAATATTTTAGTTTTTGCGGAAAGTATGCGCCTAAACCCGACAACCTCAACGCGCTAAAAATCTCAGCAGCTGAAAATCAGTTGCACTAGCCTGAGCAGAATTTTACATCAGGATCGCTTCTCTGCTTGGGCTTTAGAGCAGCTCGAAATTGACAAGAATTTTTCTCAAACAAGCAAAATTATGGTATTTGGGCTTCTCTACATGTGGTCATAGAGAAGCCAGTGCATCCTGAACGTGTGACTGTTTGGTGTAGTTTTTGGAGTGGCGATGACTAGATGACAATGGAAGAAACGTTATAGTCAATGGAGAGCGCTACCGAGGAATGATAACCGGTATGGCCAGAAATTGAAGATCTGGACGTTTGAGTTCCTCAATACGAAAATCAGTGACAAGCCTCATCTGCTGGATGACGTGGAAACTTTAAAAAAATTGAGATTTGCCAACATGCCTCAGTCCCAATAATTGTGAACTGGATGCCGTCACATAGGCTGACTATTTCTACAAGCTTAGTAAAAATGACTCAAATGGAAAGTGTTGATCTCTTGTCAATTTAAACAAAGTTTCCGCGTACAGATATCAGGACTAGCTAGCATTTACGGCTAAGCAGCTAAGTCACAGACAAAATAACAACTTCCAACGAAACAGTCGTCAAAGTATCATAAGTGAAAATACACGTAAATCAGTGCATCCAACATCACATCGAAATTTCTTTCGTAATCCAAACAACAGATCAAATTGATGATATTGCTTTAGACGCAAGTACCTTGCCCTCCAGTGTTTTGAATATCCGACAGCAAAAATCGACTACTTCTGGGATCAATAGCATTGTAGGCGTCGAACATATGCATCGGCTGTCAAATTGTCTTCATATTAATGTTATTACTGACAAACAATTCCTACACACACAAGCAACATGATTAAAACGAGAGCTCATCTCTTGGACTTTGATCTGTCTGCTACTGTTTTCTGGACTGATGTTAGCAATTTTAAATAGCCCACCACAAGTTATTATCAGCTTAACCCTTCTGGTTGGCTTCAGATCCGAAACGGTTATCATTTGCTAACCAACTTCAATGTAACCACGAATATTCAAAGTATTTTCTATGCTGCAGTCTGAATCGCTGTTATCATCGCCGCAATTAATCAACTCTAATCTGTTGGAAAAAAAAGGAACAAATATCATATCCCACACGGACAATTCTAAAAGCCAGACAAAACAAGAAGTCGGCAACACTCATTTCCATTTGATAACAATAAACGACTCGTTCGATATCGAAATCCCAACCTTTCATTTCCCACCTGTTGGCCGGCCAACAACCTATACCACCCCCTGATGAACCTGAGTACAAAAAAAAGGATCAAACACCATCCCCATCCACAAGGGCATCTGTTCGAATCCACAATTGTAAATTTCCATATTCGGAAAAATAGTGACACATCCATTTCGCAAATAATCTACCGGTCGCCATCGATGACGCGCACCGCTAAATCTTCATTTGATTTGACCGAGCAGTCAGCGTCGTCGTCGCGCACACTTCCATTCAATGAATCATTTTCAAATGCCCAGTATTGCAGTTCACAATTTCCAACGCGCAATTCCTAGTTCCTACCGAGTTAACTATTGAGGGAAAATAATGGCGTCTAGCCTGCAGGCGGGCGGGATTTTTTTGTTTTTTTTTTTTTGGAAACTTAAAAATCCTGACAACGATCGGGTAGGGGCAGAGCAGAGCAGAGTGGCAACAATACCATCAACCAACAAAGTACACTCGAATCGCAATTACTTTTATCATTGCTCTAACAGCAGAACCAGCAGGACACACTACAAGTTTGGGTGGTTTTGGGGGGTGTGAGAGTCATAGCAGTACCAGGACACCATTCGGGATGAACGACTTTTGGTCCATTGCCAATTTTTGCTGAAAACCGATGCATTTTCATTTTCTCATGACATCCTGACACGCCCACCATATATACGGGTACATGCCATGCCACCCTCGCAATTTTCTCTATGAAAAAGGGTTTTCTCCTCACGTCCAACTCTTGGGAAGCATAGGCGACACGATGAGGTTTTCGAGTGGCACACTCTTTAGCCGACCGCAGAGAATAATTTTCGAGTGTCGAGCTTCTATGCTTGAATACTTCATATGCGAGTGTGAGAAGTGACTACAGATGGCGGTACATGGGCTTTTGCCAGTATCTTCAGCCCGTCGACCCTGTTACTAGGTTTGTGTATGTGTGCTTTGAATTTACTACCCTGAGGCCTGTTAATAACCGCACTAATTAATGCTTAACCATTAATTATGGAGCTTTATAGCTTTTTGGTTTTCGGCTTCGAAGTTTACGGAATTAATGGGCTTCAAAGGGCCGGCGGTCGCTCGGATGGTTGGCCAGCGTGGATAGTGTGTGGGACAATGAACGTTGTGACACTTTGAGTATGCTGCTGGTAGTAATTGCTGGTAAATACGGATACAAGTAGTGTGTGGGTGCAATGGCGACAAACTATCGCACAAGCCGAGACAATAATTGTGGTTGAGAGTGTTAAGATAATAAACGACAAGAGGGGATGCCGGACAGATTGGTCTGTAAAAGTGGTTTACGGGCGGAAGTGTTTTGGATCCTGCCAATGAACTATGTTAACCTTAAAAGGGAGTCTTACTATATGACTGATATATTGTACTTCCCGCCGCTTTTATTCCTGTGATGTGTTTCACAAAAGTGCTGCTCGATTTTGATATCCTCTTGCGAAAGAATGCAATTTGAATCGACATCTTCTATTGTCCAAAACCCTTTTAAACTTGAGTCAACGTCAAGGAAATTGGAAATGTTTCAAGAGCTAGCTTCTGTAAAATGTTAATTAAAAAATCATTCGACGGTTAGATCACGTTGCATGCATGCTTATCTTGTATACCCTTCACTCTTTCTCTGCTATCGGCTTTATAGAAAATTGACACTGCCTTATGGAACCAACCTTTATCTTCGATTATTCACCATCGGCTTCAACTTCAAGAATTTTACTTAATCCCTGCTTCTTGTCTTTGGCATCACGAACAGAAACCTGTTCAAAGTAAACGCATCTAGAACCAATGATTTTTACAATCAAGTTACTTAACCCTACCCGCCGTAAGACCACCGGTTTAGTTCATCAAGACCTCTCTCTTCACTAAAGAAAATTCAAGCTCAACTTCCAATAACGATGTAAATACCGTTGTTGTAGAAAACAAGAGAAAAAACCAGAACTTTCCATCGCTTGTAAATTGTTCACCCTAGGCCAACTTAACCTCCTTGCACTTTCAATTCTATCCGTCTTAATTATAACAAAATGGGGGGGAGGGACAAAAGGGAAAAAATTCCTCACAATGCTTGATACATTACTCTTACATCCCTTCCAGCAACACATGTTACAATGGACTAATTTCAAAATGGATTCTGAGGAAAACAGTCTCCACGAACATGTTGGATGCATGTAGCTACAATATATGCTCCTCAAAGAATGCAAGATAGCATAGAAAAAGAAAATGTTAAACTACACCCCCTGCGGCTGTCTTTTAAATGAAAAGATTGAAAAAAAAAATTTAAAAAAAAACCCTTAATCAGTAACCCAAGCATAGAAGACTAAAAATCCTTTCCCCCAAACCCTGGCCAAACCACATCCCTATCATACTTTATGCGAACGCATGCATATTATCCACGAGTAATTGTCCTTTAATCTCATAGTTTCCTAACAAGTTGGTTTAGTTTGGAATGGATTTGAGGTTGTAGGAAATTTTGCAGAAAACTCTGAGAGGAGTTCCTTTCGAAGCATGCCCGAGGCGTGCATTCTTCTCATGTAAAAATGGAAAATTGGAAAATTGGAAAATTCTCCTCACCGAAAAGGATAATGAACTACGCGGTGGGGTATTGTTTAGTAACAAAAATAAACCTGACAACTGTCATTGCTTAAACGATATTTATGAGATAGTACTCGTAACATTTCCTTTCTCATTCCCGGAATCATCGGTCCTTTCACTGTATATCTGTTCGTATAATGGGAAAATTACTCTGCCTTAATGTTCGGCCCGGAAACAATGGTTACCAGGAATTGAAATGTCAAAAGATTTGCAGAAGATTTATTACTTCTGTCCACCGCCGGCCAATGGAATAGTACTATGCACTGGTGGGCTTGTGTAACACTTTGCAGGATCTCTCTTGAATTTCACTTGGTTCAAAGTATTTTGCTCTACTTTTGCCGACAGCCAACAACAAAATCTTAATCACAAAAAGGATCTCCCCAACTGGTTTTTGATTTTAAAACGAATCCTTGTGGTGTTCTGCTTGATTCTGTTTCAATTTATCCGATTTCAGGTATGGAAGAAGGAGGAAGTGGAATTACTACCGCGATTCTGTCTAAGGAGTTACTAATGGAAGACTTCAATTGACGACCCTTGGAGCACCACCAGAGGGATTGGTTTTTCAAACCCACCGCCGTCACTAAGATTTATTTCTTTTTGCTTGTTTTCAACTTACAAGAGGGGGGAGGGTGGTTTTTTTTTTAAGTTTTTAATGAAATACTCTTAAGCTCGGCTAAATGAGGGGATAATGGAGCCGGGGTCAGCTGTAAAAAAGATGACTTTAACAAGGCAAAGTTTGTTGGGAGTTTTGTCTCATTTTTTTGTTTTATTTCCGAGGACCTGAACATTGGGCGCCTTAATGAACTAGTGTTGAAAGTTGTTTGCGAAAAAAGTTAATTTTTTTCAGGTTCCTGTGGTACAAATAAATGGAAAAGTTGAAAGACAAAGGGACGGATGCATGGGTGGCATGCTGTGTCTGTTTCGTTTTTGATTATCATTACGTTTTCTACAAAGGGGCATGCTGCTAAAAACAACGTTTGTGCAAAGTATTATATTACGGGATTTGATTAAATTCTCGATTAGAGTTTTGCCTGTTTTCTAGCACTTATTACAGAAAGGATGCTTCTCGTTACAGTTGCCAACTAAAATTCAAACAAAATGATATAAGAAAGAACACAACAATTAAATGGAGTGAGTCACTTTGGTTATAATTTTGTGGCGAAAGAACTACTTTTCCTATAAGAGGAGCAACCATTTTCACAGACAAACATCTGGGTCTGATTTTATGTCTAAAACTAAAAGATTTGGTAGAGTAATACGATGATAGAGCCTTTTGCATTAGAACCAGATTGATCTGTTGTCCTAGTCCTCATCGGAATTCTGAACCAAATCAGAGGAGATTTTATTCATTAGACTTCCTGACGTAAGGCATTAGTAATAGTTTATACCTTTCTACGATGACGCATTTACAATTTTCGCCTTACCCCACTACGCAGCTGTGTTCTCTCTACTATGCCTTGTAGACAGAACAAAAGAAGGTTGGTATTACTACTTAGTCTTTGTCGTTTATTATTTTTTCCACCAGAATATTTTGGATAGGATCCATTTGAGCGTCAGGATAATTCCTTGCGAAAACTACCGTCAATACGTCTTTAAAAGAGGCAGTGGTCCGCCGTTTAATTATTTTTTCTGCGACAAAGGCTGATAGTTTTTTGCTTCTTACTCTACTCCTCAGAGAAGGTTTGGTCCTTGAATCACCTTCGTTTAGGGGGTGACTTCATCTTTTTAATAAAGTATGCCAGGTGTTTGTTGCCGGCGCCACTTAATCGTATCAGCCAGGGTAGCTGGTTCATCGCAGAAGTCTTCACCGTCTGAAATAAGGCCGTACCTGTGCACCACAAGTCCGCATATTAGTGACTAAGTACAACTTTAGTCATGCATATGCTTTTCCACCTTGGAGTGGATTTACTCTCTCGGTTATACTTGGCATGCTTCAAGTCTTAGGAAAGCTACGCAACAGGACTGTTAACATTTCCATTGCTCCGTCCTTACTTTTATATAGACAACATAGCAAGGAATATTCACAAATCACCGAACTGTATAAAATACCTAAAAGTGAATTCACTTACACATTCAAAATCATCAATACTTGACTCAGGAAAACCCTATTGGGGTTCCGAAAGGTCTCATGCTGCTGTCATTGCTGGCAGAAGTCAATTGAACAAATTTTTACTTGGACTGTGCTAGCTCTGGGCAGTGGAACGCCTCACAGAAGGCTTCTGGTGAAGACGGTATCAGAACAATAGGTCTGAAGTCAAATACGAACATTTTTGCTTCCATTATGACAAGATTGTTAAATCTGAGTTTCGATAAACCAATGGTACCTGAACAACTTAGGGGATCAGTGGTTGCTATCCTGCCTACCATCAAAAAGATCATGGAATAAATGGTTGCAGATAGAATTGGGTATTCCGCCTTAAGGCATGACTTAGTATAATATATAAACAGCAATATGGCTTACAAAACCTTAGAAAGGAACTTTGTGAGCTTGGTCAAAACGACATCATGTATTAGTTTTGTTCATTGACTTCAGCAAAACTTTTGACACGCTGAACCATAACAGACCGGTCGAAGCTATCCAAAAGCCGAGTTAAGTGGAAAATTGGCATTCTCGTTAATTGAATACGAGTACCTATAAGGAGAAACCTTTTGCGCAATAATCGAGATTTCACCTTCGAGGTTCCACAAGTTTTACATCTTGGTCCTCTTTTCTTTATACGAAAAATTGTGTAAAATGCTTCGGTGTTTGATTAAGAGCACTCAATTCGTCTATGCAGATGACACAGTACACAGTGTTACCAAGCGTACTAGGGACTTTTGGATGTACTAACATATCTGATAAAGAAGACATTGTGCTTGCTGATATGTACAAATGTCTAGGCATCACCATTGACAACCACTTCTTATGGAATACTCACTGTAAAAAATGAATTCGAAATTAAAACAACTTCAAACAACTTCTTAATATACGTATATCCTCCCGGATTCGAAATTAAAACAACTTCAAACAACTTCTTAATATACGTATATCCTCCCGGCTTATGACCGTCTCGGTGGATATTACAATATATACTAACATTCTAGAATATAAATTATGTATGTTGAGCAAGAAATCTATTCTATACCAATTGCATAACAGTAGTGACTAAAATAATGCTTACACTTTAAATATTTTCTTCATCCTGGGCCCCCAAGAAGGAAGATGGTATTTCCAAATGGAATAACAGCCGGACTGGTCTTCTAAGTACTTGTTGACTCGAAACACGGACTTCACAAGCTCTTACTCTACCACCTCTCCCTGGAAAAATGTTCTGGACTACGCCCAATTTCCAATCCAGTCTGGATTTTCCATCTTCATGTACAAGTACGACGTCTCCTGGTCTTAAGCTTCTCGACTCTACATCACTATAATGGTGTACAGTACGAAGTTGATTCAAATAGTCGTTTCGCCATCTTTTCAAAAATTGTTTGAACACAGCCTGTCGAAGCTTCCATGACTCTCCTATTACTGATCCATCGCTTTGGAAATCTGCGAATAAAATCGAATTTGTATTATTAAGGAAATGGGATGGGGTAGTTCCTCCATGCAAAGAATTACGGTGTGCATCCAATACCAACAATTTACTCAAATAAGCTCGTTTTGGTAGTATAATTGGATAACAGATATTAAATCCGAACGCTGATTCAGGCAGTCGACTTTTAACACGTAAAATACCATCCACTAATTTGGGATTTAGAGATAATATTGGTGAACTTGATGAAACTGAACCTAACTTTGAAAGCGATTCAACTTCTAACCCGAAGTATTTCTGCTGGTAAAACTTGATCCAGTATTTTTTAGCCTCTGCAAGTTCCCACGCTTTTAAGTAAAGGCTTTCATTCGAGATGTCTCTTTTCCGCTTAATAAACCTGAAGACGTATGCTGTTATTTTAAATACTCTTCTCAAATCGCTATACTTTTCAATGCACAGAACCGCTTCTAAATCTTTGGTTTCTATTCGGACACCGCTTAGCTCCTCGACACAGTGTAAAACAGTTGAACTTGCATTTACAAATTTTTCAGGCCATGCCGATACATCCTCTTTCAACCACCTGGGGCCAAACATCCATAGTTCCGACTTTCTTAATGATTTTGCACTTATTCCTCTAGTCAAAAGATCAGCTGGGTTTTCTTTTCCATTTATGTGACCCCAATCATAAATATTTGAGAGATCATTAATTTCAGAAACTCTATTCCTAATGTAAGGTTTAATTTTTGTCTTTTGCCCTAGTATCCAATTGAGAGTTATTGTAGAATCCGACCAAAAATTAAAATCCAGGCTTTTCAATAAAAATTTACTTAGCCGTGCAGCTATAAGAGCCGCTGTTAGCTCAAGCTTCGGAAGCGATAATTCGTTGATTTTTGTTTTGGTTAATGGACAAACTCGATTCTTGGAACAAACAAGTGAGATGTAAACAAAGTTATCCTTATGTAAATTTCTAATATAAGCAACTGCACCGTAAGCTTTTGGACTAGCGTCCGCGAAAATATGTAGCTGTCTTTCGATAACATTTCCATTTGAAATCGTTGGTGATATGCATCTCCTAATTGTCAGTTCGCTTAACTCGCTCAATTCTTCCTGCCACGCCTGCCAAATTGCTAAATGCTCATCTCTTAAATTTGCATCCCATTCTGGATTTTCTTTCCACACTGCTTGCAGTAATACCTTAATTCGAACAGTAAACGGTCCTAGAATCCCAAGTGGATCGTAAACCCTAGCCATTGCCCTCATAATATTTCGCTTTGTCCCTCTCAGAGATTGTAAAAATTCTATGCTGTTACTGTTATTCAAATCTATTCTAATTTCATCGCTTTCCGTATTCCATACTAATCCTAAAATCTTTTGTTCGACTGGCAACTCTATACCTTCCGATAAAAACCTTTGTTTGAGGTCCACGTCGTTAGTGTTCCATTTGTGCAAGTTCATATTCGCATCATTCATGATAGCTCTGCCCTTATAGAAAATTTCCTCGCCTTCTTCAACACTATTTACGCTCAAAATTAAATCATCAATATAGAAAGACTTACTCAGCTTTTTACATATTAATCCATATTCCGCTTGTTTCATTTCGAGGTGCTTACGTATGGTTGCTGTTAACAAATATGGACTGGAAGTAACCCCAAACGTCACCCTTTTCATACGTAGCTCTATGACGGACGGTAATTTCTTTGATGGAATTGGTAATGACTCGTACCACAGGAAGCGATGGGAATCTCTATCTTTCTCTGAGAGGGAAACCTGCAAAAAAGCTTTTTTCAATATCTGAAACAATTGCAATATTATTGGAACGAAAACCTAAGATGGTTGATAAAATATCAGGAACTAAATTATCCCCTGTATAAAGATGTTCGTTCATTCGACGAAGAGCCACTAATATTGCCCACGGCAGAAGCGGGGCGATTAAACGATCGATGAAAATTAACTCTTAATTGCGTTGACAGTGCTTTTAATAAAATCGATCTTAGGATGAGATCATATTGTGAAGATGAAACTTCCAATGCACTTAAGCTTCTTATAGTTATGCTCGTTTCATTATACAGATGCCTCAATTTATTTGCGTCAGTAGGATAAAACACAGGCTTGATGGACATTAATTTCTGTATATATTTTTCTATAATTTTCTCTGTGTTGCCATATTCTTCAATGAGCAGGGAGATAGCATCATCGTAGCATCTTTCTGAAGGAGTGAACCCTGCGATTGTTGCTGCTGCTTTTATGATTAAAGCTTCGCTTAGAAAGTTAAACTTAGTGATTGAATTCAAGTGCACATTTTCGTGAATTGCTTTTTTGAATTGTTCCCAAAATGGAATCCAATTCTCAAATTCCCCGTTAAATTTTTTTAGTTCAAAGCTTTTAAGTTTCACACCATTATAAGAGTTTACACCACCACCACCACCATGAGATGACACATTGTTCCGATCCTCCAAAACTGTTAGATAGCACTTCTACCGCTATGATTAGCATTATCGATGAAACAGGTGTAAGACGAAATTTCGGTAAGGGATTTGTAGCGATTCTTCGTCTGCTTAATTTCTCGAAAGCTCTTGAAAGTGTAGATCATGGCGTACTTTACTAGAAATTTCAGAATCCTTTTGGCTTTAGTATTAAGTCGGCGGACCTAATTCGCAGCTAGGTTAATAGGTTACAAAAATTTATTACGGGCAGATCTATGTAAAGCTTTAAGTTTGTTTCAAAAAGTTCTCCCCAGGAGCCAATATTGGGCCCAATTTCATTGTTCTCTTCAACAGTACCTTAATGCCAGAAACTACATGTTTTTACACAAATTAATTATTAACAAAACGACATCTTAGTTGTATTGTAAACTGATAGAAGAACACTAAACATTATTACCCATTTTCGTTATAGAAAGTAATTTCATCTATTGTCTGTCTATTCCATCTCAGATTGAAGCTATTGCTAAACGAAATGAATTCAAAAAGGCAATAATTTCTTACTTTTTCTTAACCTCTTTGACTCTTAGCCCCATCTATTCCGTCTCCTATTCCCACTCCTATTATCTAGTTTTCTAGTAAATTATTTTGTATTAAGTTTAAACATTGTCGTATTAAAATATTAAATTTTTATAAGTAAATTGAAAAAAATACTAAATACCATTAAAAGAACGGCAGCTTCGAATGCAGAGAGATATTGATATTATAAAGGAGTAGTTCAGTTCGGAACCAAACTATAACTCATCCTGTGTATCCCGAAACCAGATTTGAGCAACTCGAATGACGGGCAATAATAGTCGAATAATTTTAACGAACTAGAAGACTTGCCGAAATAACAGGAGTTGACATGCAATTAAGTCATACCAGAAGTATCTTTCCCTTGCCCTTTCTAATCTCTTCCGTCTATCCCTTTCACAAGGAGAATTTCCTCAGGTTTGGAAAACCTCCTTCATAACCCCGATCCACAAGAAAGGATCAAAGAATGAAATAACCAACTATCGTCCCATCGCTAAACTCTCCCATATACCCAAACTCTTCGAAAGTATTTTGTATGAAGCTCTAAGCTTCCAATGCAAATCACTTATTTCCCCTAGACAACATGGCTTCTTAAAGGGTAGGTCAACAACCACAAATCTCGTTGAATTCGTATCCTTTGGCCTCTCTGCCCTAGAGAATGGCAATGAAGTCGATGTAGTTGCAACCGATTTTAGCAAAGCCTTCGATAAAATCTCTCATCGGTTAATTATCTTTAAATTGTCTGCCCTCGGCTTTGAACCCATACTGGTAAAATGGATATCCTCTTACCTCGAAAACCGTTTTTACAGTGTTCGTTTTAGGTCAGCCCAGTCCGCTCCATTTTTGGCCACCTCTGGAGTCCCACAAGGCAGCCATTTCGGTCCCCTTCTTTTTATATTAACCATAAATGATCTCGATATGATCATCAAACACTCGCCTGTCTCCCTTTACGCCGACGATACCAAATTTTTCAAAACCATTTCCTCTCCCCATGACTCTTTCCTCCTTCAACAAGATCTTGATAGTTTCTCGATCTGGTGCCTCAAAAATTGTTTGGAACTTAACATCGCCAAATGCCAATCCATCACCTTCTCACATAAGCGGAACCAATCTCCTCCCCGACTCTATCTTCTCCATAACCAACCTATCTCCTCCGTACAGTCTCTTCGCGACCTCGGCATTTTGTGTGACAGCGAACTCAACTTCCGATTACATATGGATGAGATAATCCTCAAAGCCAACTCTGCACTAGGTTTTATAAAACGGTGGTCCAAAGAATTCAACAACCCATACGTGACCAGGTCCCTCTATATTACCTTTGTTCGCCCCCTCCTAGAATACGCCAGTCAAGTATGGTCCCCATATCATCGTGTGCATATCTCGAGAATTGAAGGCATTCAGCGCCGTTTTCTTCGATTTGCTCTCCGAGGTATGACCTGGGACGATCCTTTTAATCTGCCCCCCTATCAAAATCGTCTCAACCTTATCAACTTAAACACCCTCGAAGATCGCAGAGATGCAGCAGACTTTCTCTTCATTCATCGACTCCTTTCAGGTCACGTTGAATGCGCGTCCCTTCACAACCCCATTTTCCTCAATACTAACCCTCGTAATCTACGTACCCCTCGACTCTTATATCTACCAACATACCACACCTCCTATGGCGCGAACGAACCAATCTCCCGTATGCTATGTCAAATCAACTCAAACCCTACCGTCCTTGACTTTCACCGCACCACTTCCTACCTCAAATCTGTTCTCCTTCTCCACTCCAACCAACCTTAGTTTTAAGTTTTAGTTTAAGTTTATTTTTTAAGTTATAGCTTGTATTAAGCCGAATAAATGGGGGCCGTCGTCCCCACCAAAATTGTTCAGTGGATTCAGAATAAATATTTCAAAATTTGCTATATTTGCACACGATACAGCTAAGCTTCATATTGATCTATATCCATGGCATCCAATAACCCCAACCATGCACAAAATTCTTCTGCATAGGTCTGAAGTGATCGAAAACGCTCATCTACCAATCTGAAACAGAATCAGAAGAATAATCCTTGGATGAAGAAGAATCATGGGCAATATCGTCTGAATAATTTTACGTCATTCTAATAAAACAACACAAAATATAAGAAAATAACTTTTTTTTGCTTCTAAAAAAGATTAAACAGCTCCTTAAACTTTAAAAACAATAATTTCTATTCATTAAAATAAAAATATAATAATTTTGGCTGCTTTTTCGACAGAGAAAAATCCTAAATTGGCGACCTAGGAGCCCAGAAATGGCAATAGCTAGCGTAGACTGTGTTTGGATTTTCTTAGTAAAGTCTTGAAATTGATTTCTAAATAGTGAAGAGTGGTGACATCTATTGTGAATAAAGGCGACTACTTCCGCGTACATTACTGCGCGCCACAAACTCATCTTTCAAAAAGATTCCACCGGTCTCTCAGAGGCATAATGAGGTCTCTGTAGAGCCTTTCGTTTAAAGAGAACTTAAGGCATATGTGTACGTATGTATTTATTATAAAATCAAGCTGAAAGCCAAGTTTGAAGTTATGCGACATTTTACCAAAATCTTTGCTGATATCGGTGGTGATATCATCAACTTCATTTCCATCTTCGAATAGCGCCACAGTTCAGGATGAACCTGAGCATCAACTAACAAGTCTCTCCAGTTAGCGTGATCCTGAAAAGCTATTGGAGGATACTACAAGTTCTTTTTATCAGAATGTTCTTGCCCTGACATATAGGTCGCACCCATTTCGGATAGTTTTACGTTTATTTGATCACTCGATCGATCGGATTCTATCTTCAAAATAATTCGCACAGGGAAGTTTGGCGCTCACATATTTCCTAACGCTCTTACGATGATGTTTCAAGTAGTCGCGTTAAAAGCGTTTTTGACATCACGGCAGCGCAGAATTAATTTTTACTTTCATTTCAAATGATCAGAAGTTGCCACTTTCGGTGTACTGCTCCAGTTTTTGATATTGATTTTCCAGAATTCTCCCCGACTATGTGTGCATGCTAGTTTGAAGCTCAAACACACAATATATCGATTAGTTCTTAGAGCTCCAGATCCTGATGAAGTCTTTCAAAGCCCTATAGGCCTGGATCAAGATGCACATACATATGTGCTCTGTCCTGGAGATAGATTTAATCAATGAGGGAACCAGCTAGTCTTCTGAGTCATTCCTTTGTATTTATATGTCATTAGGTGTCACCAGTAACTGAACAGTTCCTTGAAATATTACAGAACATACACCCAAAGGCAATGTATCATTTCAAGTGCACTTGAATACTTTTACCGTGAAATGTTTCCCAAAAAAAAACAATCAGCAGTTTCCATTCCGATAAACGCAAGAAATTATAGAAAACTTCTTTAATAACTTTTACCAAAGAAATTATCTCCCCAGACAAAAAAAAAACAAGTATCTAAATAAGCGAAGGAAGAAAATAATGTCAGAAAATATTTCCAGAAAGACAACAAAATCCTTTCAGCAGTCACCCTCACCCTTGACGGAATAACTTTGTGTCACTTTGGCCGCAAAACTTGTACGATTCAGCTAAAAGGAAGTTAGTTTCCCTTCCACCGGATACCAATGAAAACAACGAATGCGACAACGCATTTAATTGCCAACCCTCGCAAAACACAAAGTTGTCAACGAAACTGACAGACGTCATTCAGATGCCAACCATTTATCGCACGCACAAATGGTATTCATACTTGCAGTAGACTCCGCAGCCAATTGGATGAATGAGTGTTTCCTTATTATTCAGTGTTGAACGTATAACAGCGGTGGCTCTATAATAATTTTATTCGGCACAATACGATTTCAAAACATTTTCAAACATTTTCGAACATCCCCTCATACGTGGTGGGAGAACCACAAAAACACTCCCTTGACGCTGTCAAGGCATTCAACTTTTCTCAAAAGATACATACAACAGGACAAGCAAGACGAACACATACAGACACAGACACAGATAAATAAGGAAAAACCTAACAAGAAGAGTGAGGTAGTCGTAACATCCGTTTCAGCTTAAACTCATTTCCTGACACAAAGGCGAAGAGAAACTTTTACGGGTATACAACTCTCGAACCGCTTCTTAATAGAAAATTTGACAGCCGTGAAATGCTTTTCAGTGTTTTTGTTTCAAAAATTCGCCCTTCTGCTCGCCCTTCGTTCGCGCTCGCTGGCGTACAGGAATACGGTGGAGTATAGTATAGACGCATCGCCCACTCATGCCATTTAAAAAGTTTTTAGTCGTTTTTGCCGATTTCCCAAGCGATTTTCCGCCAATGTATCGCAAAGGTACAACCAGATTTCATTCCATTTTCAAAAACAGGCGACAGCCGTTCTACGAACAAGTAGAAGTTTTCATTTCTTTTGATACGACGCCACTGTCATTGGAGGTTGAATTCCAAGGAGTTCCTAGTGAAAGATGCAAGCTTCAAAGGTAAGTGGAAGTTGGTAGCCCTTCGAGAGGGAATTGTTAAGATACCGGAAAGGCGTGTTTATTGTTTGTGAAAAAAAAAAAAACACAAAAAAAAAGTAATAATAATATAATAAGAAGAAATAGATGAGGGAAACGAAGGAAAAGGATCTTATGACTGGCATGAGCCAATGTGCACCGAGTGACTGAAAAACCGGCGACGACATCGACAAGGGTAGTGGCGGCAAAAAATCAAGAAAAGCAGTTGAAAAACTCCGGCCGTCACAAACCCGGATGTGAAATTGAAAAACCGGAAAATTATTTATATCAGAATTAATTTTGTTATTTCGTATGAATTAATGGACTCGAGCTCCGGGTAGTATTGTAGATACACCGTTTCTATGATGTCCTGTCATGGTTTTGGAAAGGTTTGAACTCAGTGAAATATTATTTTCGGCTCGTGGTTGTATTTTCTTTCCGCAGAAATATTATCTTGGAGCACTTTCCTTGCTTTTTCTTCTGACTCTTTAAATATGCATGAGTAGATTCGGCGGAAGAAATGCTTTCAAATGAAGGGTTACGTAAAAATGCGATTTTATTAAGAAGGCAGAATTAATGCTTGAGAAGTTCAGTAACCTGAGGTTAAGAGTGGGGCTCCCTATTTTGTGATCTTGTGATTCCAACTTGATATCGGCGTGAGTGTAATTCATCGGAAGTAAACAATTTTCGATAACTCTTGTGTTGTGCCTTTCAAAAACGTTTTTCCTGATTGATTTTTCCCATAAAGGACAAAAAACGATATTCCATAGAATCCGGTGGAGCGACGTCAAAAATTGTTTAATTAAATCTTTAAGTTCATAGGAGGTCCACCCTTCATGAATGCTGGGTTATACCTAGAGAAGGGGAGGCTACTCGTATACTATATCGAATTATGCGGCACCTATACCAGACAAATAACAAATAAGTTGTGGTCGAATCCAATTCGGAATTACTATATTGTTGACAGATAAGCCGGGGATTATTATGAATCGTCCGAGCATGTCCCATAGCAAAAAGGGACAACGAATGAGCTATTGTACCTAAAAGTAGAAATTCCTAGAGTTTCGCTGGATAGGAGCTGGTAGGTTTAGAAGAAGAACAAAATGCTTATGTTACTGCTACTACAATAAAAGTGTGATATACGAATATTCCTCGTAAAAATCAGATCAGTTTAAGGCCCGTGTTTATGCATATCTTTTGCAAACGTCTCAAAATAAACCCAAGCTCTGACCAAGACTATCCAGACTGTCAGGAGAATGACGTAAAAATGTGAAATCAATAATACAACAAGGTTACCCACAATATGATCGGTTTGACTATCTCTACATAGTCCAACCGTCACCACTGTCAATGGCGTGCTAATCGATAGAAGATACTCCTACACGCGTATATAGATAGTTAAAAAAAATAATTCTCAGAAGTGCAAATGCCGATTCTGATCATTACAATTGGAAACCTTGGGCATGCCAGGTATATGTAAATAAAGACTTCACTGACCACCTGATCATGAAACTCTCTAATATGTCACTTGCCTGCGTATTTAGGTGGCGCTACAGTTCGAGCTGAACCCGGGCCTCAATTAACAAGCCTCTTCAGTTAGGCTGATCATTAGCTAACTCCAGTTGGGTACATCAAGTCGGTTGCGATCTCCTTCCACTTGTGAACGCCACTTTAGTCGAGGTCTTGTTCTACTGCGTTATCTCGCTGGGTTATTTACGACGACTCTGGGGCTACAGCATTGGTTTCCATGGGCTCTACATGTCCTAGCCATCGTAGGCTCAGTTTCTGACTTTGATTGATGTCGCCGTTCAGTTCGGAAAGATCGTCGTTGAATCTTATCCTCCAAAGCCCTGAATGTGATTCAGTAGAGTCCATGCTTCATATAGTAGAACTGGGATTATCAAACTTTTATACAGAGTCTCCTTAGTTGTTCGGTAAAGGCCTCTACTACTCAATTGCTTTTTAGCAAAAGTCTTCGTCTTCGTTTAGCCTAAGTCTTCGTTTTGTTTGTACTGAAGTGTTTTTGGCAGAATTGACAGCAGAGCCAAGGTAGAAAAAGTTAATTACTACCTCAAAGTTATATTTATCTGCCAAATTCGTCGATGTTGTGTTACCCTTCTTGTTGACAGCATAACCTCTTCTACCTCTAAACCCATTTTGGGAGCTTTCGTTTTAATACTAGAGACTACACCGGTGATAGGCCGCTGAGTTCTGCCAATTACGTCAATATCATTGGCACACTCTATTAGCTATGTACATTGTTTGAAAGACTGTTCGGTGTTGGCTTCCTTTCAGAAGTCACAAGACAGCGCGTCGCTTTGTCTAAAATTTTTGACATCAAAGGACTCGGTTAACGAGTTTGCAGGGGTGCCAAAACTAGACAAAGTCGATAGAAAGATAGTGGGTATCGATTTGGACTTCTCGAGTTTTTTCAATGATCTGCCGGATGGTTTGAAACCACGCTGATATGGGCCAATGATCCCAATCTAATATGGCAATATTCTGTACAAACGCCAAGAAAAATAAAATGCTACTATCGGGTTTTATAATAAGGACTTGACAACTTTTTTTTTTAAATAAAAGGCAAACAATTTGAGATATTTCAAAAACTTTATTATCGGCTTGAAGTACAATCAAAACATTTATGAATGGAACTCGACTTCGTTCATATGGCCACCGCGGGCACGTTTGCAGTGGTCGATTCGTTGGACCCAATTTTCAAAGACTCGGCCACACATTTCGTCCGAAACGGCTGCTATTTCGCGTTCAATGTTGGCTCTGAGCTCTTCTAACGTCGTCGGCGTGTTGGCATAAACCAATGACTCAACGTAGCCCCACAGAAAATAGTCAAGCGGCGTTAAATCGCACGAACGAGGCGGCCAATCGACTGGCCCATTTCTTGAGATAACACGCTCATCATACTTACTCTTCAATAAATCAATTGTAGCGTGTGCTGTGTGGCTTGTGGCACCATCCTGTTGAAACCATATGTCGTCCAAGACCATATCTTCCTCATGGCGCGATAACGCTGACCATTCACAGTAGCGTGACGGTCGTTAATGTCGACGAAAAAATATGGCCCAATAACGTCGCCAGCATGCAAACCGCACCAAACAGTTATTTTTTGTGGATGAAGTGGTGATTCATGAAGCACATGTGGATTTTCACCCGACCAATTTTGCTTATTGACGAACCCATTGAGCCAAAAATGAGCTTCGTCACTGAAGATGATTTTGCGATGAAATTCATCATCTTGGCGCATCTTCTCCAAAACCCAATCGGAGAACGTACGTCGCTTCAAATGGTCCATCGGCTTCAATTCTTGAGTCAGCTTGATCTTGTATGGGTGTAAACCAAGATCCTTACGCAAAATACGCCATAATGTGGTCTGAGCGATGCCCAATTCTTGAGAACGCCGTGGAATTGACTGATTTGGATCCTTTGCCACGGAAGCCTGAACGGCAGCGACACTTCGGCCAACCCGTTGTCTCACTGACACGGCAACATCACACAACGAATATGTAGACTGAAATTTTTGCATGAGAATTAAGACCGAAAATTGGAGTTAACGCTCCTAAAGTTGCAGTCACCGACTCCGAATTTCGGTAGAAAATTTTTATAATTTGCAGACGTTGCTCGTTCGTGTACTTTACCATGATGAAAATGTTGAGTTTACTGAATAAATTGATAGTGACGGTTTGATGATTAGTGAAAGAGTACGTTCACAAATTAAATTCAAAGTTGTCAAGCCCCTATTATAGAAAAAGAAAACAGTTAATGCAGCTTAAGGTAACTTAAGGAAAACTAAGGTCCCTCGATGCAAATAACTTAGCCATGTTTGCATACGAAAACAAACTTGGAAGGTGGTAGTTAGCCCCTAACTCAGGATCTTCGTGATTTAAAAAGGAATCTTGCCGTTGATCTGCAGCAAAATTTAGATGCATTAACCATATTCCGGACATGCTATCGTTTTTTGCAGCGAGATACATACTCCTCAATTTACAGTCGAACAGATAGCGCTTGCAGGAGGTGTTAAGATGGAAAAACCGATTGTCCAGAAGTCCATCTAGCTGTTGTGGTGTGCTGACTATCTCTATATTATCGGACGTGCCAAACATGTCTTTGTATGGGATGCAGACGCAGAAAAAGTGTTATAGACATGCAAAAAGTACTGCTAATCGGGTGTTGGAAATGCCACTGTGGCCAACTATAACTCAAAAAAAAAAAAATACAATAGAAGCCCACATTTTGAATGTTTGCCTTTGCATCGTAAAAATGTCTGCCTTATGGACACTGAAAAATTAAGGAAGAAAGGGTGGTATAGCAATCTTGTTGGCCTTTAATCTTTTTGGACTCTAATGAATAGGAAATAAAGATTTAAAAAGAGCGGGAACATTAACATCATCATCTTCAGAGGCATAACCAATTTCAAGACGTGTTCCTCCCATATCATCAGCATGCTCTGGATATCTGTCAAAAGATAAGTGTTTTCGCCACCGTGAAAGGAAGATGAAGAGGCGTCTTCGCCATTCAAATAATTTTCGCGTTGTGATTCTGCCATCTTTTTCCCCTTTTCGCCTGAAAAGACGTTTATATCCCTTAGAAGCTCTTGTTAGAACTTTCTGCAAGATCGGTCTGTATGCTGTGTCTTTCGCCTCGACACTTTTGGTCGTACCAATGGATCCATCAATGACGTTGAGAGCCAATATTTTCACTGGAGTAAGAGGCGAGTAGCGAAGGTTTGAGCTTTCCATTAAGCAAGAAGGCATTAGCTGTGAATATATAAAGCATGTAGGTATTTTGGAACATAGTGTCGTTCACAATTTTAAGCGACAAAGCACCTTTAAAAGATGGCATCGCTCACGCGCATCAAAACAAAAAAAATAATTAAACGACCGCAGTTGACAGAAAGCTTGGTTTGATAAACTAAGTAGATTGAGAAGGTTCGAAAGTGACTGTCTTCAAAGTAGAGACGTTCGATGGGGAGAATACCCACAAAAAGGTTTCTTCATTGGCCAGGATTCCTCCATATCCGGGGACCCATATTAATGTGATTTTAATGTGTGGACAGATCCAAATCAGCGTTGACCCAAAGCTAAACAATTTGAGAACTACTTGGCTATCCCGTTATAGATTTATGTCCGATCCTAGGAAGATTCCTTCTCTGGCATAGAGCTCCCTTCTAAGCCTTCACTTGGAAAATAGAAGTGAAAGTCTAAAAATTGTGCAGTGAGGACCGAAAATTCGGGCTTTTTCCTAATTTGACATTTTTGAATCATCAGTGTGTCAATCGGATTAAAATATACCTTGAGGGACTCGATGGTGCGCCCAGTAACTGCGATTTGAAAATACGACTTTAAAGGAGTGATTGAGATAACCGGGATGTATACAGCTGGTGGGGACAACAGTGTTCAACTAGTTTGAAACAATGATACTCTCCATGAAATACAGAAGTCTCGTCTAAAGTCACGTCACTTGATATGTCAGAGGTCGTTTTGACTCTACATTTACTGAAGGGAATAGCTACCTGCTCAATCTGGATTTGTCGGTGTTGTAAACTTCTCTAGTCACTTGATTTCATCGTCAATCTGTCTTGAAAATGGGTTTCCCACATGCTATTACCATCTACGCAGTTTCGATGAAACAAGCCATCCCAAGCGCCATATCCTGGGGTCTATAGAGCCTTCAGCAGACTATCGATACAAATTCAACTTCAAGACTTTAACCAGCAAGAGCTCCCCGTTCCTGATTCATTAGTATTTAGGCATGGAAAGTCTACATCAAGTGCTTGAACTGTTGATGGTGTTCGATAGTGCTATAGTTTCATGGGAGACTGCACCTACTCCGCTAGTGTTGTAATTGGCGCCTATGATGATAAATTTATGCGCAATTCTTCCTCGTCAAATTGTGTGTGATTCCAATTCAAATTCCAATTACAGATCTCGCTTCGTAAACACATTAAAGCGAGAAATTATCATCAACTCCACCCTTAGGACTTCCGCATAGCACAGCGAATTGGGAAATTGCAAACATCCCTTCAATTATTTTTTGTCAATAAAAACTCACGCATAATTGGAGCGTGAAACCGAAAATATTAATCGAAAATACTCGCTTCAAATTTGTCAACATCAATACCAGGCTACACCGCGCCCCAATCAAAGCCTGTTCCCACACTTGCCACGCATTCCACTTATTCAAAAAAGCCAACACCGTTCAAATTAAGCTGGACGCGTGTTAACTGCATGATATCGCATTATTAAATGAATTTCGATTGCGATGGAATGCTCGTATGCTGAAGGAGGGAGCTTACTACATCGAGAATAACCGCGCGCGCCCCATAACCACACTTTCGCCTGAGTTCATATTTAGTTTGGGACCGCCATTGTAGTTGAGTGTTGCCATCTGTTATTGTTTGTGTGAGCGCGAGCGCTCACTTTAAACACAACTCCCCCCCTCGGCAATTATGAAATTTATGAAAAATAATTAAAATTTTAATTGATATGTTGCAGTGGCAATAGCAATGCTTGCAATGACTGCAATGGAAGCATGCACCAAGAACCAGCCAGAGATCGTAGTTGCATATTAGTTGCGGTGGTATTTGTGTCGAAGAGAAGCGCGTTACTAGCCACACGAATATTGTCGAACAATAGGCGTATCGTTCGGATAGGTATAGCGAAAGGATTAAGCCCGTATCACTGTGGTCAGAGAGTTTCAATTCGTAATTAATAATGGAAAAGTGCGGGTTAAAATGCCACATTGAGTGGTCAAGTGTTAGTGCTAGTTGGCTGCGCTGTAAGCCAGCAGCTAAAGCTGAATGTTGCCACCACTTAAATGGTGATGGGTTGAGGCGTTTTTTGTTGTCGCTGGTTAGGTCCGGTGATTATACGTGCCTTCAATGAGCTTTTTGTTGGAATTCAATTTATTTTTTGGAAAATCGCCTGCAATCTGTTTTTACTGGAAATTAATTAACGCAAATATTTCGAAAAATAACTGAATGTGCGTGTGCACAAATTTATGCACCTACGGGTATATGGGGGTTTATTTTGCTATGGCATAAAAAAAAACAAAAATAAAAAAATAAAAAACACATGAACGTGGTCATAGCGACAAATTTTTGGAATTTTGTAATATGCGGCGGATTAAGTGCTGTTTTCAAAATTGAAAAGGTTAATGCAGACTGCTCAGTTGAGGAATGGTTAAATGTAATTAATGCCCAACATATGTGTAGATAATGCAACTTTTTTTTTTACGTAATTTTTAAATGGACTAAAGACCTTTTAAAAAAGTATCACTCGTCCTCCTTTAATTCCTGTGTTCACTTACCTGCAATAAATGGACAGCAACCGTTGAAAAGTTCGAGCTCAAGCTAGTGTTGCCTTCCATCTTTGTAAATTTGCGTCGAGGATAGCTTGGTTTTCGGTTATTTTCGCGGCACAAAAATACTTTCTGCAGCAGTAGCAAAGATGTGTGAGAGCAGGTAATCCTATTTTCCAAGAGAAACAAGAAAATTGGCGGTGCCCTATGTTAGACCATAGATACAGCGAATTCTGATACCACAGCGTGGGCCAACAAGTTAGAGGCGCAAGTAAAACACATAGAAGTCGTGTATAACATAAGTACTCCTGCCAATATAATCTCGCTAATTTGCCTCTCAGCCTGACAAAAGTGGTGCGCTCTACTGACTGACTAACCATTCACTTTTTTTTCCAAAAAACAGACCTCATCATCAGAGTATTTCACTTCACTCTGGAGGACTACTCGAAAACATAGAATTAACCTCATCCGTCTACACGGATACGTTTTCATTCTATTTTTCAGCTCTAATTCAATAGACCAGCAATCCAAATAGGTTAAGAAGAGATGCAGCAAACTTCTAACACCAGATCAATTGGATAACCCCTGAATTCCTAATCAGAGGCACGACCTAAGCCTGCAAATGGAAATAACGAAAAAAGTCAAACGAAAAGGTGCCTGCTCGTCGTTTTTTCTTGTTGCATGTCCTCCACTAGTGCTTCAATGAAATTCCCACAAAGAAAACGTTTCAACTAATATTTCGCACTACTTCTTCGTCCTTTTTGAGCCTTCGTCCTGGTTTTCTGCAAGCAAAACTAAATTTTCAGCTGACCTTCTCCGCCTGCAAACGTCTGAGAACGGTTGTGCATTTTAAGTTTGGCGAAAATTAAATTTCCTGATTCCACTTTGCATGTCGCTTCCTTGCCGTTGCTGTTGCATTTGGCTTCGTCTTTACCACTACCTTTGACTTAGAACCAACCGAGTTGTTGTTTTGCTGAGGAATGGGAACAAGCTTGCTTGATTTAATTTCCGGAGCCAATTTTCTAAGTTAGACAGCTAGAAACGATTCCATATCGGATCGTTTGGCCTTAATTGAGTTATACTTCGATAGGTCTAATAGTAGACGAAGGACTTGACTTTGCTGTTGCTGGATAGCACTCGGACATGACAAATTTGTACACAAAAAAATAAAAAATAAAAAACTGAAAACACACTCATTCTCTGGAAGTTTCGATGGACAACAATTCTGTGCTAAAAAATAACCCCTCAACGGTGAGCTGTTTGTACAAATTCAAGAGTTGAAATAGGCAGTTTTGTGTCGGATTTTTTTGTATCTATGGAGATTCCATCACCACTGCTAACGAAGCACTTTTCCAAAAATACCGCCGAATTGCAACTCCGATTCTGGAGTTCCGTTTTTAATTGAAAAACTTTTCTCTTTCATTTAATTGAATTTGGAAGTTGGTATTTTCGCAGCAATAGCAGCATGCCAAAATTAAAATAAAATATCCTTTCTCCGAAAGCTACCTACCACACACATGTGTACTCGTATAATACATACATCCGAGCATGTACAGGGGCTCGTTTCCATATGAATTCGAATGTGATTGTAGGGGAAGACCCTGCTAAAGTCCACTGAGGCATACTGGAGTGTGACATCAAACAAACGGCTGGATCACTTACATACAATGTGAACATTCCTTGTCACCAGAGTCTGCGGTTACTCGTATGTGTTGCCTCAGTTCATTCTAAAACGAGCGAATCAGAATCCTTTGAACTTTCAAAGCCCTGCCAAGCATATGTGCGGCTTTGCTTGGGAGAACTCTTTTTCCGTTCCTTAAAAAGAAGGTGCTGGGATAATGCAAATCCTTCGATGGGCCATCAAATGGAAAACTTTATCGTTTTCTTTCAATTTTTATCCAACCAAAGAGAATGTCTGTCTGTGTTCTTGGCCATGGAGCATGGAGTTGGTAAGGATGGTTTCCTATTTTTATTCCCATCGTATCCAAGGGAACACACATATTTGCGAGCCAAATGGAGAAAAAGAGAATATTGGATGCCAAAGTCAAGTGAATATCACACCGGAATCTTGGAATCTCATCGTTTCAAAGTTATTCAAAAACGAGAAGACGAGAAGAATGTTTGTGTCCCTTCTCATGCCGTTGCTTCTGCTGCTGTTGATGCTGTTTGCCGTTCCGAAAATATGAAAGTAAAAGCACGCGAGTAACGCTTGATTCAATGCAAACCCCTTAAACAAGGCCAATTTCATGTCACATTACTTTTGAAGAATTTCTTTTGATGACACACACACACACAGAGGCACAAATACCATTCGACAATGTGCATATGGCATGGGGCTGGAATTCCGGAAAGTTCCTTTTAAGGAATGACGATATTTTTGTACTCTGCGTTGTCCTGACAGTGTCTGACCTTTCTGATAATGTCAAAGGTTGTTGGGGGAAGTTGCCGAGGGCAGGAAAGTACTCGCATCTGAAATCATTCTATTGTATCATTAACAAGGAGTTCATTATTGAGGTGGATAATAATGGGCTATGTCTTGAGACTTCAGACAAACCAATCAGTCTGTGGAATTTCTATCCGCTGTTCTATTCTGTCCCATCTACTCGTACTCCGCAAAACGATCACATTTTGTCTCAGGATTCACAGCACAGGTGGCAAATGTATCATGGATTTCATGGAAGGTTCATCTGCTTATTTAAATTCGTCAAAGTTCTTTAACTATCCGCCTCCGATCAATGTCTCTTGACGTTTTCCACGGTTTGCGTAAGTTTGATCTTGAATCTAAGAACGTGTGCTGCATTTTTTTGCTCACTATGGTGCAGCAAAGCAGCACTTCATAATTTTTCAAAAATTAAGAAAATCACATTGTCACTGTAAATGGCACGAGGTACAGAGCCATGATTTACGATCTTGTGTTTGGACATGGACATGGCCTGGAGGAGACTTGGTTTCAATAGGAAGGTGCCATATGCAAAGCCATTGAGTTACTTAAGAAAGTATTCGATGACAACTTGGTCTCAAGAAATGGCCTCCATTCGTGTGATTTGACACCACTAAACTATTTTCTATGAGGATGTTTGAAGTCGTCGGTCTATGCGGAGAAGAGTCTGGCCTTGGAAGCCAACATTAAGCGGACCATACGTGAGATATGATTTCAAATGCTAGAAAAAGTAGTGAGCTCGAAAATGGAGTTCCTGATACCCTGCCATGGTAAACACGTGTCTGAAACGATTTTTTTTAATTTTTTGCTCAATTTGCGTGTGTCTGATTTCAAACCTTACAGCTCTTCACCCCTAACACCCTTTGTTAATTGTTCAAATTAATTGGGATCGCTTAGATTGCAATATCGTCGTCGTATCCTATCATCTTCAACTCTCTCCTTATTTATCGCATCAAAAATCAAAGAAAATAATATTCAATAAAAGCGGCCCTAACAATCATCCTTATGGGACTCCTTCATTTGTGAGATCTTGCTGGAAAAATTGCATTAATTTGCTCAACCTGAAATCTGATCACTATCGATGTCTCAAGGTATAGACTTCCACTGATATTCGTACTCGTTTTGAGTTGACGTGTTGTCGCACCGGTGACATTTGTTACATTTTCATTTTCTTCGATGTCAGTTTTCCTTTATGTTTCTCATACAAAGTCTTTACTGCGATGCGTATATTCAAGCTGGATGAACGACTGTCACAAGTGGCATTTTCCCGTCACAAAATGCGCAGCTCAATGTGGTTATTGCAAATTTTCATGCAGAGCCTACGCATTTAAATTTTTCGCACTTTGCACGATGACTTTTTCTGAATCGACGTCTGGAGTTAGGTTTTAGTCTTCGGAAAAATGGCCTGAGAGGCTATAACCTCGTTCCTTACAAACCCAGTTTCATCAAAGCAGAACGGTAGTTGAGGACTCGTTAATTTGCTGCCTCAATAGAAAACTTTTTGCGACGTGAATAGGCAACGGACTTTGTTTGATGTACACCAACCTTAACATCATCTTACTCGTACATATCGCTTATCATTCTTACATATGTCTCGGGTACATATTTATATCTTAGCGCCGTCCAGATAAGGTCTAATGGGATTTGTCTCGAACCCTTTTTCCAAGTCGATGAAGACGATATGCAGATTCTCCGAATTTTCGTAAACTTTAAATCGCGTCATCTTTATGACGACCTGCCTCCGCCAAAGCCGCATTAATTTCCATAGAATTTGATAATATTGCGTTGACGAGCGGTCGAGCAGTCTCTCATATATTTTAATAGTATGTGATATTAGTTACACCGAGCGGTAGTCGTTACAATTTCTCGTGTCGCCTTTGCCTTTATACGGTGAGACAAGTCGTTTGTCACCTGTATATCGGAGGGTGTGTGATCCGTTCCAAATGCTGGTCTTTAGTTCATTCCATTTACTGCTTCGTTTCCGTGAAATTTGCTCTTTCATCTTCGTGCACGACCCTCTGTATGGCAAGGAAGTATTGACTTAGGGATACCTTGTTGACTTAGAGAATGGTCCCAAATAGAGCAACTTTGTGGCATCTATCATACAACCTATTCACCAGATACGAACGCGGAGTTATGTATGCGCAGTACATACTAGAGGCCAACTGTAACTATATACTGCTTGTGAGATCTTGAAACTGTCTATTGGAAATTACTGGCTATCTTGGCTGGATTGCCCTCGACTTTAACCGACTCCACAACAGAGTGTTCGCTTACATTATGGTAAGCAACTTATGGTTTGTCAACACTTAGCAGCAACTAGTTTTCTAAGGGAATTGTGTTTCTTCCTTATAAAACAGGGATCCTATTCTGGTGGTTCCTATTTCCATATTTTCTTTTTTTAAAGGGTTCCTTAGCCTGAAAGGGATCTTTTAGTTCAATATGAATTCAACTTTTCTCAATTTTCTGTATTTTGGACTGCTGCGCATCATTATACCTATAATCGCTTGAAATTTGCGGTAAGTAGCATTCCCAAATTGCTAAGGGTATGCACCACCACCAACCACATCACATAAATGGACGTTTTGAAACCAAAAGCTAAACTAAATCCAGAAGCATGATGAATTATGTACCCGGTACCTGCAGTAGCTATAAACATTGCCGGATCTGGAGTATCCCACGACAGGTATCACCTTCAAACCTCAACACTCAACCCTCAATTTTGAGTTCTTAACAGAAGAAAACCGAATTTGTAGGAATACATAAAAGTTGTTGCCCCTTACGAGGGCGTAAGCATAAGGATTCCTTTTAAGCGGCGCGGACGTGATTTGAATGCTGCTGCCATTGGTGCTAATGCTCCTTCTACTGCTATATTGCTATTGCTACAAGGAAACGCGTGCCCAAGCAAGTCTTGAACAAATCTTCAGTTTTGCTGGGGCAAATTTTTACAGGACTTTGGGTTTTACGAGTGAAAATTATTGCATACCTTCAAGGGGAACACACATATTTCCTACACGAAATGCTGTTGTAAGGCAGCAAGAAACCCTCTACTTTACATCCCTCTCTGTGTGTGGGACACCAGTGTTTAGATGTTCTAAACAGAAAAGTAAATCAAGGATGTTTCGAGAGGTATGGTGGTTGCATGGAATGCTTACGTTAGATTTTCGGTTACCCTGAAAGCGGGATCTACTGCCGGAAGGTAATAACTTAAAAGAAAGTGTACATCCTTGAAGGATTCGTTCGGTTTTGGTTGGTTTTCTTTTCCCTTTTTGCCAGCACGTAGGTTAAGTTTTGTTCTTTTTTAATTTTTTTTTCTTCCTTATGCGATAAGGACTCGACGGTGAACACGTTTTAGTCGTTCTCAGTTTTAAAGGTTTGCTTTTTTTGAGTGTGCCATGGTATATCGTCACTTTGTTGCTCCTTCGCATACTGCTGTGTATATGCTTGTGCTTTGATTGTGAGCGACTTTGTGATCAATATTCAAAAGTTGACAAGTTGGGAATTTCTACAATTTCCATTTCCACGGCAACATGCTTTTTATTGAGCAATTAACCGAGTACGTATTGCCTTGCAAGGTCGACATATTCGGAATTGTTTCATTCCCTTTGCAAGTACATACATATACTTCCAACTGTGGATGACAGCCGACGGCGGGCGGAACACAATCATCTGGGCTAGTGGTGACTTGGAAAATTTAATACTTAATTTCATTCGCCAGTCTTTGGATGGCGTTGTAGTTGTTAGGGGTTTTCATGTGGATAAACATTTGTAAGTCACGTCAGCGAAGACGTAACAACAGTATTTCCAGACTTAGTTACCAGCGTAGACTATTTGATTGGATTGGTCAGCTCGAGGGATCACGAATGCCGAATTGAGTAACTCAATAGCGAACGGTTGGAAGATTTTAGAATGCCATTCCCATCAAAACCGGGATGATTACCGACAAACACCTCAGAAAAAAGGTTAACTTCTTTATAAGCTCCTGCAAGAAGCTAAAAGCTTTATACTATGGCTCCATATTGATATTTGATTTAGCAGTGCAGTCAAGAACATTCTAATGTATCCAGCCTTGTCACTATAATGCGTGATTCTGCATAGATAGAGCACCCATTTTCTTCTAGACAGAAAAATTAAAAATCACATGATAAACTGTTTTTGCATCGGAAGGTCTAGATGGGACTAAGAGTTGCGTAGGTCACTACTAAGTCATCTCCCGCTGCCTTAAGTAATTCCACAGGTAGACTGTCCGGTTTAGATACCTTGTAATACTTGAATTTAGATATTGGAATTCTTATTCAATTTTTGGGTTGGTGAACGGAAATCTTGATTCCTCCTAGATCGTCAAGGCCATTTCACAGTCTGAATTAGCTTCCTGCACTGACTACGATTTTACTTCTAAATTTTCTCCGCTCGCCTCTGTTAAGGTCTTATGGTCTTGACACGTTTACTTGTTGATCAACCCATTAGCTTGATCACTGGCTTCATATGCTCTTTTTTTAGTCCTCCGATGAACAGCATTCTTTCATTGATGTGGTTGATTCGTAACCCACAATTACACAGATACGTTGCAGAGCCAACATTACAGTTCAGGAACCATGGTGGCCCCAGATGCTCTGAAACTCCTTAAACAATTACTGCCTTCCAGATGATTAGAATATTTGTGCTCATGCAGCACTAGATGCCACAACTATCGAGAAACATGTCTGGAATATGCTATCCAGACCGAACAGACATATTTCCATTTCAATATAGACACGCTGTCCATATGTCTGTTTCGCTACACCTATGCATACATATCGGTACATGATTGTGGTCTAATATAGCAAAACTCTTTCTCGTATTAATTTGTTGTCCATTTCCATTGTCGTACACGGTGGCTACATCCACTCAATAGCACTCCATTGAAGCAGAATCGATTGAAATTTAAATAAAAGCTTTTTTCCAGCCGCTGCTGCCTCCAATCCCACTGACCAGGATAAAGTCAATTTTGAATTCGACAATAGCCAAAAGAACATGTGTTGCAATCGAATGAACAGCATCGAAAACCAATCTATAACAAGCAACAATGTCAATGAGTACCTTCCTGCTCGTACCAAACCCCCAATCCAACAGGATGCAGAAAAAAAAAAGGCAAAACCAAAACTGATTCTCTCCATTTTATCTATCGAAATTCTAATATCCTGTCGGTTGTGCAGTTGCAGAAATTTGTAACTCTATTCAATAATAACGAGCGAACGAATAGCATTGGTGGCAGGCGTTGCAGAGGGCTACAACAAAAAGGATATCGTCGGTAGCTGATGCTACGAGTTCGAGTAGTTTGTCCATTTTTTTTTTCTTTTTTTGTTCATCTGTCATTTGAGTGCGCCTGCAGTATTAATAACTTTCTGATGGTGCAAATTGAGGAAAAGGATGTCAATTTGAAAAACCATATATGTACATACACATTCCTTTGAAAAATAAAAAATAAATGAAATTGGCAAGATGTGCAGACGTTTTATTTGCGAGGATTGACAATGTAATAAACGAGATAAAGTGAAAATATGCTGTGATAATCGGAAATAAAACTGGATCCTTTGTAGAGCAACGGAAATAGCATTCAATGCGCCGAAGAAAACTACCAAAATCCAAAACTATCCTTAGGGCCTTTTTTGCAAAAACTCACTCAATTTTTGTTTGATTCGATAATTTTCCACTTGGAACCTAACCGATTGGTTCTTTTGCTCCTTCGACCTAACTCCAAACAATTTAGCAAACTTTGGCACGCGCATTTTCCACATACCCGATATAACCTTTCCTCCAAAGGCAACTTTTCAGAGATATACCCGTAGTCGTACTCCTACTCGTGCACTTATCATCTCGATTCATTGCCGGAGAACTTTTTCACCACGATAAAACTGTATCCTAGGACACCGATCCTTTGTCAGAATCTCACACAAACAAAAACTCCAATTCGCCTCGTGCATTGTCGAAGCACAATTAGGAACTGTATCAGGACATTTTTGGCGGCAGTGTTCTCGCTTTTGCTGTTTTCGCCATAAATTCCAAAACATTTTACAAGGTGAGTAATTGCCGGGAGTATTTTTTTTTTTTTTTTTTTTTGGTGTTCCCCACCATTTCTTGTGAGATCACACACAATAACCGCTTGGGCGCAGCAGACTGGGTGTCCTTATCGCAGCCGGATGGGAGTGTATGGGAGTGTATAGTCGAGAAGTTAAAATTATTATAAATTACAAGGATGGCAGGTTTCCAAAAGGAAAAATATCTTTGCTACCAAAACGATTGAGAGTGAAGCTGTTTGGTGAGGTCCTGCGGATGGAGACACAATACTCGTACTTGTATTTAGCGCCTGGGCTGAAAACAAAACAAAGCAAAAAGTAAATGGAACAGGAACCGGTGAAGGATAGGGTAGTTTGGATAATTATTATGATGGAAGAGTCTGTTTTTGTATCGTCGATTTTGGCTCATTGTCCTGGCTGTTGATGATAAAGTACTATAAAAACTTTCGGGCGGAAACTGGTGTTTATTTTGATGGCCAATTTTGAAATTGTTTTAGTGGTTTTTGGAAAACTATCGCTTGGTCGGCTTGTGAAGGAAAATAATAGAGTTCCACTTGTTGGAGCGATTATTAACTTTTTTATTTCAAAGTATTATAATTTACCACCAGCGGCACTTGTGGATCTTTGGCATCTCTTTGACTTGTTTCTGTGCCTCGCCCTATATCTAATACTAACTATTAGGCAGCCTTTGTTCTCATTCTGTATCTCATATGACTGGATCTTGCGCGATTAGCATACGCACTGAGTACTGTAGACACTGGTCTTCTCCAACCGATAAACCCAAGTGCTAAGGGGGATAAAATAGCAATACTGTAATAACCTTTCAGAAATGATAAAACCTCAGAAGAAGGGCGTACAGTAGACGAATTCGAGTGACGAAGCCAATGGTGTAGCCAACATTGAGCATGGCACATCCTATTGCCAACTATTTTGCAAACTTTTTTAAACAATCATTTGCAAACAACTTCTTCGTACTCGACCCCATATATTTCACGTACCTTCCAATTTGTCCATTGGCCTCTCTCTCTCTGTTTCTCAATCCTTTGATCCCACCCTTATCGAAGAAAAGTTACAAAATCTCAATGATGAGGCTAGATGGGCTCCTCGCAATATTTCTCAAAAAGTGTGCCTGAAATCGTTCGCACTCACTTTCCTCTCTATTTCATGTATCCCTCAAACAAGAGGAGCTCCCGCAAGTTTGGAAGACCTCTTTCAAACAGAGTTCATAACCGTCCCATTGCTGACCTTTCTCACATACCTCCAATATTCGAAAGTGTTTTATATAAAGTTCTAAGCTTTCACTGTAACTCACTTATATTACTCAGTCAACATGGATTTCTGAAGGGCAGATCAACTACTACAAACTTAGTTGAATTCGTATCCTTTGCGCTTTTAGCCTTAGAAAATTGCAACGACATCGATGTTATTCCTACAGATTTCGCTTAAGCCTTCGATGAAATATCTCTTTTTCACATCTCTTCCCTCTAATTTGACCCCATATTATTAAAATGGATATCTTCTTATCTGGAGAACGCTATAATATTCATTTTCGGCCAACTTCCTTAATCCCGTTTTAAGCCACTTTTGGTGTCCCGCAAGACAGCCATCTAGGGCCTCTCTTTTTCATTTCAACTATAAACGATCTTGAAAGTATTATTCATGTATTATTATCCATTTACCCCGACGACACTAAGTTCTCCAAAACTATTATATTTCTTCACCCCAAGAATCTATTCTCCTTCCAGAAGACCTCGATAGGTTTTCCACTTGGTGTGTAAAAAGTTGTTTCGAGCTTAATGTCTAGAAATGTCAATCTATGATTTTGTCACGTAAGTCAAAGCAATCTCCTCCTTGACTTTATTTTCTGTATAACCAACCTGTCCCCAGATTCAATCCCTTCGCGACCTTGGAATATTATACCATAGAGAGTTAAACTTCCGTTCGCATATTAATGAGATAATCCTTAAAGCCATCTCATCACTTGGTCTTATCAAGCGATGGTTTAATGATTTTGCAATCCTTGTGTGACAAGGTCACTTTACATTACCCTTGTCCGGCGCCTTCTAGTGGTCCCCTTTGCAGCGAGTTCGTATATCCCGACGTTTCAACGCCTGAAATGACTATTTTATCTTACCTCCCTATCGTGACCGCCTCAAACTTCTTATCCTTTACAATTCTATTTCTTTTAACACTAACCCTCGTAATTTACGCTGTCCTCGTCTCTTCTACATTCTAACCCATCGCACCTCTTTTGGTTCCAACAAACCAATCTCCCGCATGCTTTGTAAGGTCAACTTGATTAAACCTGAGCACTTCTCGTCTCAAATGTGATCTCCTCCACCATTCCCTTATTTTCTAACCCTTAATTATTGTCAGTTTTTAAATCCTAGTTTTTAAGTTAGTTTTTACTCAATTAAGCTGTATGAGCTTTGGAGATGAGATCAATATTGATTTTTCAGGACTATTCAGGAGATTCTGGCGGATGAACCCTTAATGGATCAACGGCAGCTCTCATGCTCCGTAATACCAGGCCCTTTTCGCCCAATGGGTCTTAGAAAAGGCTTTGCTCTTCAAGTTGAGGGTTGTGCATGAGGTTAGCCGTCCGGTCACATAAAACGTGTATTACCGTGAAGCAAGGAATTGCATCGAATGGGAGCGGATTTTTTGATGACGACCCTGCAAAAGGAAAACGGAGTTCGGATCTACATATGGAATTTTCGAACCTTGAATAGGCCTTGTGAAGTTTAGTAACAAGTGGAGACTCTAAATTGCTTCAGATATCAGATCCATCCATCCAAATAGTGTGGAAGGATGAACCAGACTAAACTATGATGGAAAAGGGTGGCATAAACTACGTCAAATGCTACAGAGAACAGAAATCGTTACTATTGTGGTGTGGTTTATTTTTCAAGCAAGAAGTCTTGAGATTTCGGTAAATGAGGGTACGTGACGGCACAATCCCTATGCAGGCTAAATTCGCCAACATCAGTCTTATATGCATGAACATATACAAGGAATCACGTCTCGAAGGGATTTTACTATTGCTAGCACACGGTTACCTCACAGCCATTACATTACGATAAAAGCAAGACTCAAGGCCGATATAGGACTGGGACGACTACCTGTTTCCAAATTTTAAAAATGATTCACTACACGCTGGATCGCAGACTTGTTTAGCAACTTATTATCTCAAAAAGAGCGCAGTTTTCTTGGCATTTTCACAAACTTCAACACATACGAGTAGTTGCGGCAGTAACATTAACAATCAAATCTAAATGACATTCAAACAAGCTCGGCCGGAAACATAGAACATAGAAAGTATAATACTTATCTTTGCATTGAATTCTTAGACTAAGAAACAGCGATTTTCAACAGTGATTTTTCCACCGATTTTTGCACTGAAGCAGTGTTCACAGCGGAGCCCAGATAGTGTAAATTCTTTACTGCCTTCTTTTCGTCTTACTTACTAATAAGTCGATCCGAGTCATCATATTTCAATCACCACAAGCGATCTAGTGACTGGTTTCCGATCTTTTACCATGATGTCAATATCAATCAATCGAATAGACTTTTAAAATAAGCTGCCCATACACCAGTTATAGGTTCACTGTGATATTACTGCGAGAACGTGGGAATGCGATGGCCTAGATACTTTTTGAATAATTTTTCAAGATCGGTGATTTTCGTACAGCAGGAATCAGTTAAACTTAAGTGGTATCAGGCTACCGGTAGCATTCTGCTTAGCACCTGCAGAAATCATTGTGAGAAAATTGGGCATATCTTCAAAAGACACAGTGTCCCTTGAGTTTAGAGATATCTCTTCTCCTGAGATTCGTGAGTCCCATCGCTGGGGATTGTGTATGGGCCATATAGATCAGATCTCAGCTATCTTCTATTTGACCCGAGTCGGGCCAGTTCAATGAACTGGTGCTGCTCATAGCAGCAGTCTCCAACCACTCTTGAATTCCTCTGTCAAAGTTAGGGATCTTATCGCTGCTTGCCTGTCTATGCATATTCCAGTATCTCACGCGGCCTTATAAATGTCTGAGATTTCGCCTTGGAAGATGGTACAGTGTATGCGTGGATTGAAGCTGACACAGAATGCAGAGGTTTTCAGAGAAGATCCCTGCTCTACCGCATTCATCTGCGAAGATGGAAATGGATTAATTGAGAATGACTTTGCGCTGTTTCGATTCGTTCTTTTCTGGGATCAGGTATTTGAAGTCAATTTTAATTAATGTACTAAGTCCCACTTTTGGCCTACAGCTCTCTTGCACGAATAAGGGGCTACTAGAGCTGTTCTGTTTTGCTCTGCGATATCTGTCTGCCCAGGATGAAGCCTAGATATCTGCCACTCCTCGATGAACTCAGAGGGGTACAATTTAGCTTGGGTGAGATGGTGCTGTGCTGTAGCACCATCTAGGTCTAAGTAAGAACGATCATGGGATTCTTGATTCTTCCTGTGGACTATAGGAACATGTCGAAAAGTAGAGTATGCCTAATGGCAAGTCACAGTGAAAGATGTCTGTGGGTGTTTGGTCGACAAAAAAAGATGATATGTATAAAAACATCGAATTCCGCGTCCCATTAATGACTCAGTTCCATAGAAGAGCCGATGATACACCCTTATGAGGTGTCCTCTTTATTGAAAAGCAGCTACCAGACGTTTCATTCATGACTCTACTGCTAAGAATGAAGTGGATTGCAGTTAGAGTCGATTACGTAGAGTCCTTTCAGAGAGTTGGTTATCTAAGAAGTGTCATCGTTAGTGAAAGCTCCATCGATATGAAGTGTGAACGGCAACAGAATTGTGAGTTTTAAGTATGGATATCGCCTTTCAAATCTTTTCTTGAGCAGTTGGATTGAATTTCTATCGATCTTCGTCCAAATGGTGGCTCATTTTGCGCAGCAGCATCATCTTTGGCTTCTAAAGTTTCTATCGTTATTCGTGGATCTTTCCGGTTTTGTGCCTAAAGAACTCGTATGCTCCTGGCAGTAGCATGTCTTCAAGCACCCGATTGGTCACCTTCCTAGCACTAGAAGACTTTGTTCATAAGCAGATTTTCTGCGTTATACGTCCCAGGGTTCGTTGTGCTGTTCATCTTAGTACTTCATATTCCATTGCTGGTACAGATAATATTAGTTTTCTCTACCTGATATTGACAGGATCGGATTTTTCAAGAGATTTTGGATCCAGGAGCTTCTTGAAATTGTAGCCGTTCGATAAGAAATTCACTGACAGTACTTCCTTGGTGCTTTGTAGTCCGAATAATATTTGCTTTGGTCATAACAAGTTGGTGGTACTTGGTGATGTTGTCTTCTCGGAACGTATTGACTCATTAAATGTGTTCGTCGATTTTCGGAAATGATGTTGTGTAGAAAATGTCTGTCAACTATTTGACTATTCCATACTTGTAATCACTCCACATCGCCATCCGAATGCTTGGACAATAGCGAAAAGGTCATTGTTGGCGAATACGAACTGCAAGGCTTTACTTAGCTCGGTAGACCTCCAGTTCTAAAAAAGTAGCTTCTCTTAGGTATGAAAAGCAATAAACTGACTTTGCGACTTGCCTTTTGTTATGAAATAATTATTTTAATTACAACGAAGGGCAATCTCCATCTAGTAAATGTAAATTACAGTTGCTGACCAATTTCCTAGTTTATTTCAAAAATTATTACAAATCTCCGTCTTCCCTTTTCAAGAACGACTACCAGCACTCATCATGTGCTTTCATAAATTTTCATGCGGCCCATGTTGCCAACTGTCGAAGTAATAAACAAATTTAATTATACAACCGGGCTTCTTGATTTCACACAGGCTATAGCTCAAAGAATATTGTCTGGAAGGCTCTGAAGCTGAAGCAGGGGTTGATAATACTTTCGCATGGATTTCCGGGTGCGCTGAAAGGGTTCAACATCTTGGGGGCAACCGTCATACTTTTTCGCTTGTAAATCTATTAAAACCCTAAACTACCACCCGCCTGGATAACAGAATATCTCTTCATGGTGTGGGTGTGGATGGGGATTTTTATGAATTTTATTTCATTTTTAATGGGCAAACATTAATTGGGGTGGTGCGGGGCCAGGGTAGGAGCATTTAAATGCCAAAGCCAAGGCAAGCTGAACGTTGTTGGGGGACGAAACAACGTGGAACCGATAATTGTTTTTTTTTTATTGTCTGCGTGCCAGACTATTTTGGCATTTCCAAGTTCTGGATCGCGCGAATAGAATTTTATGACCGGCAAACGGTGGAGAGGAAAAAACAAAGACTTTCACTAAATGTCAAAAAATATATGACTACCGGGAGTGAGTTGAGGGTGGTATTACAATGAATTGGATACATTGTTTGAAGAGAGGGGCATAGAGCGGTACATGGACATTGTCATTTTATGGAAAGATGCAGTTTCAGAGTGTCGTAAAAGGTTTCGCGTCGCAAGTAGGTAATCATCGATGTGGTGAAGTGTTGAGTGGCAATTTCGCTCGAGTGTGCTGTAAGCATAAATCTGAATGCGGGTCAGTGCAAGTAGGGTAAGTGTTTGGGTTGAAAATTGTCTTCAAACATGATTCGTTTGAGGATGAAGGAAACCTCATCTGTCCTATCTTTCAAGAATTGATGCTTATTTTTAATTACGGCCTATAAATAGAAAATGCAATACTTTCTTCCAATTCAGCCGGGGCTAGCAAATATAAACCAAATTCAAATTAATTTCATTAACAACCGAAAAGAAAACTCCTAGTCCTGAAAAAAGTGCCGTTCCCATCAAAAAGCCAGCAAAAATCACTCCAATCGCACACGCACCGTAATCCTTTCCATTTCTGGATCTCAATTCCACAAAGCAAATCTGCAGACGGTTTGTCTTGTTGAGTTTTTGTATTTTTTTTTGTCTGTGCTGTTATCCTGCTTCTGGTTTTGATTATTCAGCTTAACAAGGATTCCCTTTTGTGTTTTGAGCTTTTGCCAAATTGTTTCTTCGGAAAAATTCCCATTCGAATAACATCCTTTTTTTTATTCAATTTTACACATTTCCGCACCACATGGCACTACCCCGGATTCGGAAATATGCGAATCTTTCCCACACGTCCTTAAGCCAATGTTAGAACGCCACAAAATGGGTGATTTCACTCAGACGTACAGAGTATAGGTGTAGGTAACCATCATGGCATTCAAAAAGAAAAATAAAAAATCGTAAGTGTGTTTTGTTGGTTTTTATTTGTTCTGCTCAACTTCATCACTCCAACCCCCCCCACCCGGACCATTGAGCTAAGATTTGTTTTCCTTTCTGACTTTCTGGAAATGCTCTCAGCGGATAGCACAGAGGCAAACAGAAGAAACGAAAAAGATTTGACGTAATGATGATTTAATTTTCGGAAAATCACTGTGGGGAATAAGTATAACAAATACACCTACACAGCAACTTCTTCTTCTCCTTCTCTAGGCCCTTGAATTCTGAGAACCGAACGTTGTGCCCTTTATCCTTTCGAAGAAAAAGAACAAAAAAAGATACTGGTTGATGGTGGGTGAAAATTCTGCCAAATGTGGTACCTACCCTTTTTTTTCCTCGCACACAGTGAAAAGATACAAAATTTGGTTAAGTGATTTTGTGCGAATACAAGGGATACGTATCCCACATATTAAGGTATCGCTTTACCTCACTTCCATGACCACGATCTTCGTAAAGGCCATACTAAGAAACCTTATCCGATGATGTCATGATGTCCTCGAATATATAATGTGGAACGTTTTGATATTCCCGATTTATTTACAGAAATTATCGCGGCCTTAATCTGTTTGGGAACTTTCAAATTAATGGCAGAGTAACTCCTTGATTCCATTTATAGATCCTTGTGTCAGGGACTTTTGCATCTGTACACACATTTTCATTGATTTAGATTTTTAGATTCCAGTGTGGTTTCAGGTCAGGAAAATCCACCAACGATCAAATATTCACACTAAGGCAGATCTTGGAAATGGTCCGGGATTTTCAGATCGACACTCACCATGCATTTGTCGACTTTAAAGCCGCATATGACAGCATTTATAGGGATGAGGTATATTCGTACATCGCAATATCTATCATAGTTTTGACATCCTTGCCAAACTCATTCGACTAACCAATTCTAAATTTTTACTTCAAAGCTGCGCTTAGTATCATCGGTGTTTGACTTTTTTTTTGTAATGACTCGGGAATTTGGAGTGGATATAGCCAATATTCGCGGGCTTAAAAGTAACCACTCTTCTGTATACGTCCACGTCTTTAAATACAGACCAGCTGTTTTGGCACTAGTGAAATACAGGTATATCCCCGCCCATACCTATCAGATCACACTGATCTGAAACTACCTGGCTACGAACTACTGTCATTATTCTTCTCACACTGCGGTCTATTTACGTGCGTGCTTACCAAACTCCACCACAATGTAGTCCCTGTTCCAATCCGAAATTCAATTTCATGTGGTCAGACAGACAACACACGAAGAACGGTGTGTTGAGATCTTCGCTGCGGAAAATAACTTAACCCAGCTTGTAAATGAGCCCGCGCGAATACCAGATGTTGATAGTCATACCGCCAACACCCTGGACTTATTTTTAACTTCTCACCCTTCTCACGAGCCCTCTAAGTTCGTTGGACCACAGTGTCAAATAAGCTAATTTCTGGTACATTGACCGTACAGTTAGAGAAAAGATTCGTAATGGCAATACAAGAAAGCCAATTGGAGCAGACTTAACAGCTTCTTTAGGAATTGTACCTGGTCGTCATGTTTCCTCGATAACGACGTGGATGCCGCTGCTGACATTATCACAGACACTATTCTCTTTGGAATGAGATCCTCATCGGATGAAGACTATCAAACCAAAAGAAAAGGCACGGAACGACTCAAGCTGTAAAGAGGCTGTCAGGGTTAGAGAAATGTTTTTCCGGTCCTTCAAGGCCAACCCGACAGAGGAAAACCGAAAAAAGTTTAAACGAGTCAGGAATGACTGCAACGTCTTTCTTGAGTCTGAGAGGAAAAATACTACAATTATAAATTCTGCCTCATCCTCCATCCCAACGCTCATTTACAATGACATTTCAGCCGTCAGGTCTCTGGACAAGCCAATCTGCTTGCTGAACATTTTGCGGCCAGCTCAACACTTCCATCTAAACTTGAGTGCGTCGAATCTTCAATGGAGTACTTAAAGATCTTAGTATTTTCTGGTCCAGATAGTCTATCTCGCCTTCTTCTGTAGAGATATTCTTCCACGCTGGCAAAACCACTGCGTAAGCTTTGTTTTGGAGGGTTTCAAGTCTAATATTCACAAAATAAGTGCTGGTGTGCCCCAGGGCTCCGTTCTGTCTCCGTCACTATTTTTAATTTTTATTAATGAACTCTTGTCTGACACTTCTAATCCAATATATTCCTTTGCTGATGACAGTACTCTCTGCTTTTCATATTCGTTCCCGTACTCACGGCCCTGCTCTTTGGCTGTAGAACGAGAACGGCAGCGTATATTAAGCTCCAGAGTGGAATTTAATGCTTCCAAAACACAATGCTGTCTGCTGTCGTTAAAGCGAAATTTAAACACCCAGCCATTATCCATGAATGACACTTGCATCCTCGACACTGAAAAACTTTCCATTCTCGGTATGTGTGTCAGTGGCAATGACCACATATTTGATGTTCGTCAAAATGCTGCGAAATGTCTAGGTTTCCTTATATAATGTCTAACGCCTATATATAAGGCGTTTATCTGTCCGAAACTGGAGTACAACGCCCACATCTGGTCAGGTGCCCCTAAGACCTCTTAGCTCCTGCTAGATATGATCCAAAATCGTGCGGTAAAACTCAATCAATGGACACTCTAGAACACCGACGAAATTTCTCGTGTCTCATTTCATCGTTATTTCCACCATCAGTACTCCATAGAAATCGCCAGTAGCATTCCGCCCCTTCAAACGTTTAACCGTAACAACAGTCTCACTATCAAGCCCACTTTCGGACTTACTCCGAAATATCGTGATTCGTTCCTAAGCCGAACAAATCCCTTCGGCAGGGTATTCCACCTGCCGGGCTCTCTATTTCCTAGTCATTATAACATTCGGACATTTAAAACCAAGGTACCCCTTAATCCTTTGAGCACGCTCTACTTTAAAAAAAATAAAAATAAAAAAACGGTTGGGCAAGATGACTATGGAAAATGCCCGCTGCTTCATCAAGGTCGGTAATGAATTCTTTAACAGCGGCCTAGAATGATCGTGCAAAACTTATTACCTAGATAATGGCCGATAAATTATAGATACACAGTCGTTTATAGCAGTAGTTTAGCTTATGTTGAAGAATATATACTTGGAGTATTGTGAGGCATTTTTTTGCGTGAGGAAAACTTAATAGTTAATTTTGAAGGACACACATGTGGAATAGTTTAATAAGCGACAAGATGGCCAGACTATCTTATTACAATTTCTGGGAAATTTGTACCTCGTTGTTTCGTTGTTAGCTTCTAGTAATTGTTCGCTTGCATTGTCTGTATTATACGCGATAGTCGTCACAGTTCTAATAAGTGACTTTAGATCCATACAAAAGTAGAAGAATCCTTATTCATGGCGCAGTTTGTTTTACAATTTTTCTCATTAGTATCTGAATTTCTTGTTAAAATCATCCAGCAGTGCATCCTTAGAAATAGAAAGTCAAACGGAAAAACTACAGTCATTTACTCGTAGCATGTAAGCCATTGTCATCTCACGCAGTGACAGTGAAACAGTGACAAACAAAGTGAGCAACTAGTATCTCTTCATATTATCTAAATGCTTTCCACAACATACTCGTACATACATTGCTGTTCAAACGCATTCTCATCGCAATAACCAAAGTCATAACACTTTTCAATTTCACCACCGTATTACCAGTAGTTTGCTCCCCTTACAGCAGCCCATTATCCTTTCAGCTCTTCTATTACCTCGGCTGCTGTCTGACGAAGAAAACGTGAAGTCAATTGGAAAATACGAACTCATATTCAACTCGAACATATGCTGATCCATGGCACACTCTCAGTGATACAAGGAGTGTTGAATAAGTAGTTCGAGAGCATCCTCTTGTTCTAGCTCAACAAACAAAAAAAAATCAAAAAACGTTCCCCAACACAATCTACAGATTGTCATCTCTATTATTCGGCGGATAACCTCCATCGTCATGCATATGGAAAGAAAGGATGAAATGAGACCACAATTTGTTCGGTATTCACACTGTACTATGCGCGTTGGTATATTCGTAATGTAACCGCCATTCAGTCGAATTGAAAACCGAAACTGTGCTATGCCTCCTTTCACACTTTCTCTCTGTGTGGGCAGTGCACAAGTATGAATATCTAGGTACCTACTCTTGTACTTGTATTGAGTTGAGATACTTGCAAAGCTTGGGTTTTACCGTATAAAAATGATTTTTCTTTGAATCCACATCCACAGAATAGAAGTCACACATATTCGTACATGGAACACATACGAGTACAAAACCTTTCAGAGCAATTGTACTCGTATTTTACTCCATACGCTGCACTTTAGAAGCCAAGTGTAGGTTATTGTTGTCCTTGTGACACAATTTCTAGCTTCACTATGTTAAAATGCAAAACGAATTGAAGCTTTGCGCCTCCAAGCCTTTGGGGAATTGCCTTTGATTTCATTTGGAGATAAGAGATGAGTTCCATACAGAAAAGTTAGAAAAGTCCTGATGAAAGCATCTGAATCGTCGGTTGTGTAGTTCAAGGACATTTGAGGGGTTTATCCATTATAATTATGAGAGTCAATAGTAAATGGGAATTGCATGAGATCTTAATGCGAATGTATTCTTTGAACAAAAGTTGAGCCGATGCAGAACGTGGTGAGTGGATCTTTTAATTAGATCAAGGATGCCACATGTGTACAAGAACACTATAGTAGCAATTAGAATGTAGAGGGGCTGGCGATACAGAGTAAGAGAAAACCTAAACAAGTATTGGACAACAGAACCTTGGAAGAAGTTCCAGTGGAGTTGTATTCCTCTGTCAAGGATCTCATAGTTTTGCTTATTTTAAGAACTAAGAAAGGGCTTCTAATGTTAGCGAATGAGTACTTAAGGGGCAAATGGTAGCTCTTATGTGAGTTACCGATGCTGGACCATCGGTTTTGACTGACACTGCATGACATGAGATATTTTGCAGTTTTAGACAGAAGTAACTTGACTCCCGTTCCAGGAAGTGATATGGAGAGTAAGTCTCCGATTGGCAAGGAAAATGTTAGGTCCACTTACAGACCATAAGTGCTACGGCTTTGCTTAATTTTAGATTCGACATGGGCCAAGCCTTGATTAAACAAAACAAGGTCGGACGTCTTCCATGAAAGAAATCCTTTCCTCGGTACCCTATCCACATGTAAGCCATTTGTATACCTTAGAGAAATAAAGAGGTACCGATGACCTTTGGTCTTGAATGTTTGCAGATTGTAATTTAAATAATAAATATTGCAGAGTACGTCTGAGGGTGAGATTTAGGGCGTTACAGTTGAAGGTTTGAAGTTGATAAGGCAAGTGACATTACATTGGATTGACTGGGTAATATTGGCATCACCTATGACCTTTATGACAAGGTTTTGAGCCCCATCTAAGAAGTGCAGAGGACTTTTACAAGCACCTGACCAGATGCGGGCTTTCTTCTTCAATTAAGAGCGAAACGATGCTCTATATGAGTATATTGAGGTCAGGCAAGACCTACGCACCTGTACACCGCTTGATGAAAAACGGACATTTTGTAGCGTTTTCGACAAAGTCGGATCGGTGCCACTCATGGATAGGGTAGAAGTTTGAATGTCACTTTTATGACAGCAAACAGTATAGTGTTTTTAAAATTTCACCATGCTGGTGGTTCTACAATAGTTATTGGAATTCGATGAGTTTAACATACGCTGTTGTTGCCGTTGTATGACCTAATAGCGGGAACGAATATGAATCGTAGAAAGTGCTGCACTCACCTAGAGCATGTACTGGATTCGAAGTAGTGAAAAATTGATCATTAATGAAAATCAAAAAAAGTTTCGGAGACAGAACGGAGCCTTGTGGCACACCAGCTTTCTGCAAAATCTGACAAGTTTGGCAGTGATAACAAAGCTAGAAAGAACTTTTTTTTATAGCTCGTCTTTATATATGTAGTCATATGCGGGCATACATGTACATTTGATAGAGAGATGGTACGCATCTACCTGGACTTTTTGAGTGCGATGACTTCAACATAAATAACAAAATCTTCCATCTTCCGTAGCCCTACAGCATATTTTATGTGAAAGTAAACGCTATACGTTCGGCTGCTTTAGTTACTGACTTGTCCGGCTATCCCAAAAACTAGTTGGTAAAATAGTATCGCGAATCCGTTAATTAGATTTTCGATAGATAATCAATTGCTGAGTTCCAGGTCATAGAGATATTCCGGGTAGCAATAAGGCCGACGAGAAGAAATGAAGCGGATATCAGTCAGCAAAACTCTGCTCCTATCATAATTAATCTATAAAATTGTTTCTTCTCAACAATGCTATAAAAGCTGCCAATACCACTTGGGTCCCGCAAAAAATCTAAGAAAATCCAGCCAGACTTCAGAAGGACGAGAAGACTTCTCTATAAGTAAGTGCTTCCTAGCGCATCCTCTACGATAAAGAGGGGTCAAACTCTATTATACCAACATTTCGACGTCTATACTCTCATACCTACCCCTTATGAATCCTTAGCCTCAGCAATGTCTCGATTGTGTTCAATTAGAAGGATTATTTGACTTTATGACTCCAACCTGTTAGGTGAGCAAAAGCCTCTTAGATTACGCCCCCATATTCCAGCTTGGCTCAAGCTTATATTTGCCTTCCTAATACAGCCACCTAAGACCTCGAGAGGGATCACAGTCAAACCTGTATTGAGGCAGCTCATCCCATATCATTACTCACTTCAACATACCAGAAGTGTTCTTCTGCCAGAGGCAACTGAAAAAGCCATTTCAGCGTCTTTGTTGTAAAACTGTGAATTTTTCACGCCTGCATGCGTACATTTTCAACAAAAGACAAGGCATCTCACTTATGTAACTCAATTCAGTCGTGTGTGACACTATTGAAAGCATCACAGCTTGCTTCATTACGCTGGCGACACAAAAGCCGGTTATCCCGGCTCTTAACAACGACTGACAACTTCCTGTATGTGGATATCCAAGCAAACGGGTCATTTCCGCTGGCACTAATGAGATTTTTTTTTTTCGAAATTAATTGTACGAAACGTTGTTAAACTAAAAATGCAAGCTCCAAGGATCAACGAATGACTGTGCAATGGCAAGGGACATTCTCTTTCCGGGAAAATGAAATTATAATGAGATAAGTGCCCTTTATATGGTTCATGTGGCAAATGGCGTTGTTACTGGCTGTTGGGACGAAGGAAGGCTTTGTACGGAATAAGTATTCGAATTTTGTCTGTATAACAGAAACTTTTTAAGTTGTATTTCCACTATGAAACCTTTCATTCCCATTGAAGTACAAAGTCTCCCTTGAAGGAATGCCCCATCCTACTCCAATTATGATTGCTGCGAACCAATGAATTCCTCATTTTGCACACCAGGGATTCGCTTTGTGGGCAATGGAGCTGCAGTCGAATTAACGAAATCGCCCCCACTTTGTACGTACATGCCTCGATGTACGAGTACTCGCACAGATATCTGTCACTTGCAGGTTACGTCATAGGAATTAAATTCATTTTTTTGTCTTGCAACTCGCACTCGCATGCATTTACCCCCTCCAACCGACCGTCGTCTGACAGAGGACTAAATGCCGTTCAGAAAATGGCCCTCCAACTGAGCAGGAGGCTACGGAAGCACCTCGAACAATGAAAATTAATTAAACTGCGCAACATTGACAGCAGACGGCAACGCCAACACCATTATCATCACCATCAGCGGCAGGAGTAGCAGTAGCAGTAGCAGTAGTGCTGCCATCCATAACTTTCCTAGCCTAGTCACCCACCTTTAGGTGTGAAACTTTTAAATTACTTGTTATTGTGTTATCACCCTTTCGTATGACAGCACTGACAAATGGAAAATGCTCATCAGAATTGTGAGTCGTTTAAACGGTGACTCGTTGACTCGTTCCTATTCCATTATAGATGTCGACATAGAGAGAGAAGCCGTTGATTATGAGATTTCTGGCTGGAGGTGTTGCACTTGAAGTTTCAATCAGAAATGGACAAAAAAGGACTCATCAGCAGGTGGAATCGCTCGGACGGATTCAATTGCGTTATGGGAAACTTTCGAGGAAACATTTTTTTCCAAAGTTTTGTCGCATCGTGCGTTTGTAAGAAAGTGCAGAAAATTTCCACAAGTTTTTGACAATCGCCAAAATTGAAATTCATCGCAGATGTACGAGTAGTATCCTTTGGTGGAGAATTATTGCTTTTTAACAAGGGATGTAAGAGCTGTTGGACGGAAGGTTTGGATTTGTTAGTTGAGAATGTCGGATGGCAGATTGGACTGACCAGCCCAGATCTTCTCATTAATCACTGCTCAATGTAACCTGACTTACTATTGCTTTTTGGTACGGATATTTTGAAGTTGTTCGCTGAACATGACCGGTTTGTGCAGCCTTTCTATGGGGAAAGCCTTATGTGATGACTTTTACGAGTACACATATTTCTATATGACCACATATTGTCACACCCACTAGCATTCCTTACATCTTAGACACTTTCGTCAGTGTCTAAACTTGTGATCCGTGAAGCAGAATGGGGATGATCAGGATCCTGAATAAAAAGCAACGGTAAGCATGACTGATTCTTCTAGTGTCATACGCGCTGGTATTGCTTCCGGAGTTGATAACGGAGCCTAGGTAGACAAAGTCCCTTACTACCTCAGAGCTGTAGCTGGCTATCGTCATCGTCTGTCCTAGGCATTGATGTCGTGTGTCCATCTTTGTTGACAGCATATAATTTGTTTTTCCTTCATTGATCATAAACCCATCTTTGACGCTTCTGCTTCAATAGTTGCAAACGCTCCATGGAGCGAACGCTGTCGGAACAGAATTAGCTTGGCATAGATACCAAATCTAGACGGCTTTGAGGTGGTATGAATCGAATCTCGCTTCTTTGGGATCGGACAAACAGTGCTGAGGTTCCATTTCGTCAGCCCAGATTTTATAGATGGGTTGATGCAAGCTCCATATCCAGTTAAATCATCGGGTCCAGAACTTTGTTGGACTTAAACTGAAAATGACTGTCTTGATTTCATCTTGATCGGGTGAATGGAAATTATATCTGTTGAATATTTCATTCTGCCTGATCGCGCACATCTCTTATGTATGACTTCGATATATTTTGAGACCGAAGCGCGTTCGAAGACGAACTGTCGCGTTATCCATCATAATCCTCAAACTCTCACTCGCATTATCGGTTCACCTGCCTCACTTAAAGCCACACTGAATGTCAGCGAGTGTAGAGTGCTTCGTAGACCGTCCTGGAATCGCTGTGCATTTCCATATTATATGACATCAGCTTCATGGATTGGTAACTGTTGCAATTTTTCGTGTCGTTAGGTATCTGATCGCCTGTCTTATTAATGAAAATCGCTAGCCATTGAAATCCAAGATTTCTAATTATCGCCCATGCTTCGGAGTGTCCGTGATACGATTCGACTGCACCTCCCCGCTTCATATCTTCTAATGCTAAAATGACTTCGGCATCGGTAAGATCAACTGTTTGATCGTCCTGTGCGACAGGGAACAATTTCATTGATTCTTGGTATCAAGCGTCCCTGTTGGTCTTCAACATTTTTTGGCGATTATATCTTCTTCGAGTTTTCTCCTCTATCGCACCGCAATCTTAAAAATAATAGTGAGTCGACGGTGTAGTTCTTCTAATTTTTGACATTTTGTTCTAATACAGTGTTTCCAATGCTTTCGGTTTCTTCGCCTTTGTTGGTGTACTTTATTGATTTTGCTATTTCCGATATACGAAGCTGAAGGATTTTTCTTCCACGACTGATGAAGTCAAAAGTAATAACACTCAATCTCGTATTTGAAATTCAACTTCCAGCCCAGCAGATCAAAGCTGTTTTACAACTAAGTCTTATCAAGAGAACTGCAAGTGAGCCAAGTAAGACATAACCAGTACCTTTCATCTGTTTGCTGCAATCAAATATGATATGATATGATATGAGGACAGCCGTGCGTCCGTTAGCTATGGCGCACTTCTCTAGCACCTTGAACACTTGGCATGATAGGCAGTCCAGTAATATTTATCACATTTTAGGTAGGCGGCCCACTTATAAAAAATCAATCGAAATTAGAAGCAGGAATAACCGGCTCTTGTTATATTGTTTCTCCCATCTCCTCCTAGGCCATTGTATTAGGAAGGCACCCAGATCCTCTTACCCATTCCGTCATTTTGGCCTGGCTCTTATTTTTGCGTCCATTGCATCCTTGGGGAAACATATAAGCGGGAAGAAGTAGTATGTTCCCTAACTCGGTCTTTCTGCCTTAATGCTCACCAGGAAATAACAAAAATACATAGGTCGCCATAACTTGGAACAGGATAGACAGTCTGGAACCCTCGGAAGACAAAAAACCTGTAACCCTCTACGTAGGTAGAATATCCAAAAGAATTGTACAGGGCCAGTTGGGCTGCCTGGATCGCTCGAAACGCTTTATTCCTGTCGTAAGCAAGTTAAATGAACTGTATTGTCAGTATTATAAATCAACCATTATACCCAGTCTTAACGAAAACTCCATCGGACAAATATTCACGTAGGGCAGCCCCTTGTTGCAAAACCGCCTTTCTTAGACATAACTAACGTCTGCCAAACCATGGTAGTTCCTTGTTCTGCCCTCTTTAGACCGGAAAGACAGGATTTGGCCGACTTGTGATTCGACTTCGCCATAGATTGGGCTACAAGAATATTTTGCCCTTTTTGTTTAAATTTTGGGAAGGACTGGTGTCCTCCGATTCAATTTGAATGCAACTAAAGAGCTTAGTTTCAGTGCCATACTCGGATATACGGACAAACAATGAAGATATTTTCTGTATAGCCTTCTCTCCTGCTAAAGAGAATGGTTGAGCTTCATGTGCTCAAAATTGCCTGTCAGTCTATTTAGCATGCAACATCCATACCAATGCGAACAAACTTGGGATATTGCTCTTCAAAGCCCTTTGAACTGAACTAACGGTGCCACTGACAAGACATATCTTGAAAGCATGCAACGTGGCCAGTTAACATGGCGTAAACGAATCAATATTTTGTGGATAAGCTGATGAATAGGACCAAGATTACGGGTGCTAATTGCGGCCAATATGTGACTGCTGAACGTTCCCAACAATGTACGCTCAGTTTTGTAAATATGATTTAGATATTATGTTTATCGGATACCGTGTAGCGACTTTCCGATTTAAGTCGCGACCGGCCAATCGACAATTGGTGCTCCAGGAATTTGATTTTAATCAAAATGAGAGTTTTCCTCTTCACGAAAAGGAGGTAGTTGGCTGGCTTGTACAGCATCTCAATATATTCCTTCAACGATGCTAAGTAGGTGGGTGTTGACAGCTAACAAGTCGAACACCATCAATACGACAGCACTTCCTGCCAGGGCAAGAAAAGTGTTTGTTTGTCACCAAGATGTTCTTATGTTTTCATTTTTTGGTGGAATAAACCTTTATGCAAACGCGTCAATGTCGCTTCCACCAGAGTCCAAAGATAAGTTTGCCTCAATTCAACGTTGCATTCCGACTGTTTTTGATTCCATTCTCATCTGACACAATGATATCGGAACGCTGGCTTCTGTACGAAAATGAAGTAGACTTACCCGTCTTAGACTATTTGCTACGAAAATTTAAGCTGGAAAACCGATCTGGGATGCTTCACTACTCGTTAGCCAAACTCATGTCGGTCTTTTACGCGCTGAGGTACGCAACCTTAAGTGCAATGAACCAATGTAAGAAACAGGCGAAGAGGTCGAAGTATCTTCATCTATAGTAATAGCTGAACAGGGCTTACTGCCTTAAAACTCTGACTAGGTGGTCTCCAACCTAGTTCGAGAATGCAAGGGTTCACTTCATAAAATGTAAAATTTTCTTGAGGGAGGTAATTTGTAGATTCTGAGCTGCTTAGATTTTTTTCAGGAAGAACTGTCCTTTATTTCGCATAAAATCACGTACCTGGATGATCGAAGTTGCGAAAGAATTTATGTACATGCCAGTGATGTAAAAGATGGTAGTGTCGCGTTAGGAAACCCAACAATACCCTAAGAGTGTCTCTTTTGAATTAAAACGATGGCTTCGTTTCACTTTGGGACAGTTTAGTGGGTTCTTAAGGCAGCAAACGAATTAGGGGAGTATTTTCTAGTCGGTTCTTTGGTTCATACACTACTCTACGCTATAGCACTTATATATGGAAATAGAGGAACTGTTTTTGGTTCAAAATTCGACACAGTAGCTGGCATATGTACATTGGGATATTTTCCCAGTAAGATCGAAATTTTCAGCTTCCAAGAATACCGGCACATACGTATACCGAGCTAGATGCATTTCGCAATCATCTGTGTATCATTTGCCACCTTTGAGGTTGGATTTTCAAAATTCCAAAATTCCTTAACTTTGTGTGATATCAACCAAGAGAGACACATGACTCCATTACAACACACCAACGTCAGTCTTGTCAGAGCAGGACAAGTTTATCCGGATGCCGGAGCCTTTGTGCTGCATACTTAGAAGCAACCTATTCGAAACCAGAGAAGGGAAGAGGATTGCCAAAAAAAAAAAACTATCATATACGAGTAGAAACCGTGACATCTAAGTCATAAAAATATGCGTACCTTGCCTTCATAAAGTATGCTTAATCAACAGAAGTGCAGGGGAAGGATGACTCCGAGTACAACTTCGAAGACTGTTTATGGCAAATTTTGTTGTACACCTTCAATAAACTTCTAACATCAACCTATTCACACCTTTAACTCTTCTTGAACCCCAGTCTTATCTGCATTTAATGACACTGACACTACCAATGGATTAAGCTTATCTCAAAGTCTCAACTAACCAAACCAAAAGGCAACCGGAAATCCGCTTTATTTGACGGCAATTTGCCAACCAGAATTCCCAAATTTCTAAGCTTAACTTCACACGTACGAGTGCATAGAAGTATACACAAATACAAGCACAACACAAATTCAATGACAAACAAAGCAAATGTAAAACATTTACCATATCCATTTAAGAGCACCCCTTTCTTCACAGTAGAGAGAGAGGAATCAGCCACTACCAACCACCCAAGATACAGAAGAAACCCCATTCAAAGGAAGTCGACTTGAGCTTTTGTAGTTAATCCCTCTGCCGTTCTAATTAGGGGATTTTCCTAGCAATGAAATCGTAACGATTCCCCAAAAAATTGTTATCTTCTCCATGGACCTAAATCCTCCACAACGCACTGTTGTTCTTATGAACGCACACGCACACAAACAAATAGAACATTTATTTGCGAATAGAAAATTTATTTGCCTTCGGGATGAATGGGGGGGCAAATAAAGCCACCCCCTTCGCTTGAACTCACTCATAAAAGCGACTTTAACGACTTAACTTTCATTACATGATTCTTTCTATCGAAATGAAATCTTTCGTAATCATTGTCGCAGGGAGTGGAGGTAGAGGGTGAGGATTTCTTCAAATGCAATTACAAAATATAGTACGTACGCAGCAATAGATACGAGTACCAACCCCATATCGTAGTCACTCCCCCAAAATCATAATTCACAATCATCGCAAACATAGAACTGGTGTTGATGATGCTCCTGGTGGTTTTGTAAGGGCATCAATAATCATTAAGTAATAATCTCATATTACCGTTAGATTTTCCAATTCCCACCCTTCTCATCTATGTACTCGTATTTTCTAAGGTTGCGTCAGTAGTTCGACCGACAACATTGTAACCACAGGAATCGTAAATTTATCTTCTTGTGTGCAACTTCAGTCATTTCGACAGCAGCGATAGACGACGCAGTCGAGAATCCTTGAGGAGATCAGATTCCAGAATCACAATGCCATAAGTGTAGTGGGGGCAGGGAAGTGTCATCGGCTTGGATTGCAACTTTATATAATATGGCCGCACTCTTGGCTGGCAAGTGGATGATTCTCAAGTTCCGGAAGATGTCAAAAATAATAATAACGATGCCATGGAAGATATCCTGGTCATATGCCATACGTTGGACTAGGTTTGAATACATACTCGTGGATGGTTGGTTCCCCTTTGTGTATGCACTCATGGGAATACTCGTATACCGGCAAATTGAGGATGTTAAGAAGCCCCACATAGATAACGGTAATTATTCGAAAGGAAAATGTTGTTGAAACTTTGCTGGCATCATGATGACTGGCCGACAGGATTATTTCCTGATGAATCCATTAGTCTCAGTCGCAGTCACTGTGACTTGAGCTAGAAAAGGGTGCAAATAGTGTTTATTCATTGCGCGAATCGAACAAGGACTACTACATTAGTAGACCTCTCTGCCACTGGGGTAGAAGATCCTTGAAGAAGGAACAATAATTGGAAATGACGCAGCAATACCAACGGAAACGAATCGTTTGACTTTGAAGGGAGTTTTGTTGTAGCACATCAGTATCGCTGGATTAGATTCAACAAAGCAGAATCCACTTAGAAAATAAATACCATGATCCGGTCGGAGGTGTTACGAATAGGTCTGAATTCAGAGATTGGACTGAAGCCACTAAGAGGTTGTCTAGCGTAGAAATAAAGTAAGCCACCACGATTGCTTGAGGCAGTCACCGGAACTCGCTGGATATTCAATGAGAAAGGTTCAATAGAAGAACAAATCGCGTCACAATGAAGGACTTCTACTGGTTGCCAAGGAAAGACGATGTATCATGGATGATGTTTTATATGGTAGTAGTCGGCTTCAACACACCTAACATTGTAGCCCAGACTTTTGAAATTATGAGTTTCAGGCTAAATAATGCAGCACCATCCACGTTCAAGCGCGCTATAGCTACTAAGTCTTTTATGGACTTCCACTCAGCATATTTAGCTTACCTAGATGATGCTGTGTGTAATTTCAAAAGCTTTGAGGGAATTTGTATGATGCGTATAAGGTTCAGGAAGCTAATTTAAGGCTACTTTGTGAAAAGTGTACATTTTTTCAGACCGAAGTCTACTTCTTTGGCCATGTTTTCGTGGATGGTAATCTTCGTGTGCCAATCTTGAAAGATGTGCGATACTTCAAGCGACTGTGCACATAAATATCGTCAGTTTATATTAATCTCCTCCAAATTACGTGCTCTTTACACTATCTGACGGAGAGGATTGTAATATCCTTTGTCTGGACTCAAGGAGCTGCGGAAGATCAATACTAATGGAAGAATAGAAAGCGTTCCGTCTACATGAGAGTATATAAAGGACATTTTTAACACTTACTTTAAAAGATCCTTATATACGGAATGTCCCCTAATTCGTCATGGATAATTTAAGAAAGAAAAAAAATAGTAAAACGTTATTTTTACTACGCATTTTGTGGAGAAAAGTGACTTCAAAATAAAAAATTACTTTGGGGAATAAAAGTATAACAGGTTTTGAAATTGGATATATAAAGACTCAAATAACATGTCAACTTTATTTAAACGCAGTTACAAAGTCCAGTGTTTCTTCTAAAAATAAAGAACTAAACGAAGTTTGTACCGTTAGTATTAACAGAGCAATTATCGTTAACATGGGCCAGGGTACACGAAAGTAAGCCTTTTCTAAAATCCTCGATAAATGATGTCAAAATTGGAGAGATACCCAAGAATCATTCCCCAAATTATCCTTTATGAATTAGGGGACACCCTGTATATTACGACTGTCTGAGTATACAACTACCTGCTAGTAAGTAAGAGTAAGAGTAAGAGTAAGTTTCCAAATATGCGTTGCGCGTTATTACAATCGCCATAGCAAGTCCAATCCGCCACATCGTATTTCTTAGATGATAGCCATATAAGCCTTTACCGACCCCCAGTGTGTCCACTAGGTGTTCATGAGCAGCAGGTCTGTCCTTACAGGCGAGATATTTACACGAACTTCGTTGTTTTTTTTTTTGCGCGCGTTTGCAAGAGTTATGGATAATTGAGTAAATGTTATCCGAGCCTGTTGTCTTTATCACAAATTTGTTTCTTCTTGCCATAGGATTGAGAAATCCCAGTCAACGTATTGTTTTTGTATCAATAGGTATTTATTGTCCATGGCGCGTCCTGGGTGCAAATGACGAAGACCTTCTGTTATGACTTCAGAGACACATACTCGTACTTCAGTCAACCGGCTTAACAGTACGTAGTGGCAGAACAGAGGACTCAGCCAAAGAGCTGGTCCATTGTACACCTTTTCAGTCTTTCGTAAAAGGATGAGAATATGAGTAAGCACTTCAGCGATAAAGTGCTAACAGCACAAACAACGTCAGTGTGATATGATTGCAGACGGACACTCACATTATATTGTGTCACTTTCTCGTAGCACACTTATGTAGGTGCTTAGCAAAATCGTTGTGCCCGACCACGACGCCAGTAGTCAGTCTGTAGTTTTTTCTACTGAATGATAGAAGGAAAGCCAGTGGCCTCTTGACCATATCGGGAAGCATTCGTTTGGTTTGCTGGCAACCTGATCATGCCATCAGCAGTTATGCTCATATGAAATATGAAAGCCAACTGTCAATGCAAACTGTAACAGAAGGCGGAGGCAGTCATTACGCATTCGGGTCCTGAAAAACTCTTATCTGAGCATTGTCTAGCATTTCTTGGATCCCATTGTAATCTTGGACCCATCAAATCCAGTGAATTCAGCTTTCCGACTACATTTGGAAAAGTCTTGCATTCTCAAAACAACTTAATAGTCGTGTGAGGGGTCAGCAATGCTTTACCCACTAGCGGCTGTCCTCATCACCACCAGGATTGCGTACAACTCGCCTTGAATGACATATAAGATCGGTTTTGAAGCCATCCATAAAGACTCGAATTAATTCCTTTCCTGACTCCGATTCTGGTTGGGACCATTCCTGGGCACAGGGAAATTCGATTTCGTATTTTTCCCGCAACAAAAGTTTTGGAGCAAATGCTGGTCTTATCGGTTTTACTAGTTACGGTTTGACTAGTTACACGCTGCCAGTCATAGATTGTGTTGAGTACCAGGACCACCTGCAGTCCGTACCATGACTTTAAATACGGTATCCGTGGAGTCAGAACCCCCAGCAAGACCTCGGTCCGTGCCTGACTTGAAGAGATAGGCTCCCTTGTAAGAGCGTCACGGTGTCTGTAGGGAAGGCCTTTCCAGATGGTTTTGACCCGATGTAGGGTTGCAATAAGTGCTGGGTGCTGTGACGCTAGGAGCAGAAAGATGTTAATGGGTAGGCCTCGATACCAAGGGTGGAACTGTGCCCTCAACACAGTTAAAATACATTAACACATTCTCGTGTGCACCATCAATTGTGCCCACCAGATTTTGAACAGGAGTTTTGCAGGATCTTTCACGTCGGAAGCAGTTTTGCTTTAATATTAAAGATGTCTGACCGATAGGTGTGAAGCTCTTGGCGACGGTGTAGCCATCATTTCCGATGGGTTTCAGTATCAGATGTCAGTATCAGACTATCAATAAAGATTCTCTTCAGAGTTAGCAGCGGCTGGTCTATAGGTTTTTGGATCATAACTGGGCATATGTCATCAGTATCAGGCGGCTTAAAGCCGTCAAAAGAAGCAACAGCATGTTGCTCATCTGCCACCACAACTGATGAGAGATACCGGCTCCGTCATGTTTCTTTATTCAGCTCACTTGCAGCTTCGTTGATGAGCTGGTGGTTCTGACTGAATTACCTGGGAAGTGAGTCTCAAGCATGAGACAGAGCGACGCCATATCTTCTGAGTGTTCCCAGCACCGCTATGTTCACCTTTCGAGTGTTTCGATATTGCCGCAAAAGTCTTTACAAAGGGCACTCTGTGTTTATCTCGATTTCTGAAGATTCGAATCTTCTTTCAAATCGGTCTTAAGTGACTTGATTGAGAGAAGGCAAAGAAATGAGTTGAATTCTAAGCAAGTTAGGATCTTAGAAATTCTGTTATCGAAGTTATTTTTCGAGCGCGAACTAGGCGTATGTTTGACGGTCACATTCTCAGTAGGTGGACTAGATGCAACGAATAAAGCATAATTGATCGCTTAGTAGAAATAAGTCAATATTTGTCAAACTAAGGTTGGAAATGGAATACTTTTGCAGAACTGAATGTACCGCTGATAACGATGCAAATTGTCAGCGTATACTAAGAATTGATCATCAGGCTTGAACCCCTTTTATTTGAAAAAAAAAAAACAAAAACAGTGAACCACTCGACAGAAATCCTAAGCAGACTTAGTGCAGTAAAAATACAGCGCTATCTATTAATCTAAGCCTTAAGTAGGCGTAAAAATACAAAACAAGTAAAAAAGCTAAAACAAAAATTACCCTGTCGAAAAAGACAACAAGAAGAAGGAACCACCCATATCCTAGTCCCATCCTTAAAGAAAACACAAAAAAAAAATGTAAAGAAGCACAAAAGCCACAGCGAAGAGATTAAGTCACGACAAGACAAATAATGGTCTCGCATCAGGACTGTTTAAATTATAATTTTTCTCTCCTCCATCCTTCCAAATTTTTTTTGCTGTTTTCTTTCGGTTTTTTTTTCGTTAATAAGACACAAGCGATGCTTTCCAAAAATAGATTAAGAGCATCCTGCCGAGAGATAAACAGAAACAGAAAAAGAAACACTAAGAAAAACTCAAATTCGAATCGTCCTTTCTGCTGGATTCGTAGCGGATTCCCTTTGAAAGGAAGGAATTGAAAGTCCTGCTTGGTTGGGAAAAGATTTTGGCGCAGCGGTATCCCAAAATGACAATTTACACAGAAAATAAAGCATAAAGAAAAATAGAACTATAGACACCAGTACCACCATTACCATCACCACCAGCATCAGAATCAGCATATCGCACTGATGAACAGGATAATGTCAGGGGAGGATAAACGAGTACGAGTACGAGTACGGGCTACAAATCCTGCAGGACTACATCCCAAAACCTAAACTGTTTTAATTGTTCTTTGGCAATTTAGTGTTGTGTCCTTAGAGCGGATTTTTTCTCTCTTTTGTTTTACACTGCTTCCGCGTTTCCCATAATCTGATAATTATTTCGTTTTGCAAGGATTTCTTGCGAGTTTTTGCTTTTCTGTTTTTTTTTTTTCGGTTTTATAGAAGATTGTTGCTTGCCTGAGTTGGGTTCTATAAGAAAACGTTTTTCATTATTCTTTCAGGCTTAAGGTTTTGCATTTTAAATCGAAACAAAAATAAATACCTTCAGAGTAAGAAGGAAAAACTAGGACATGACGAGACACTGAGATCGAGCGACTAAGGACTTAGCTTTCAAGACTACGGAGGAGCCCGAATTGCCTGCCACCTAATTAACCACAAGGATGCCTATCGATCGAGGGAAGGAGACAGATATTTGGTATCATTGTCCTAAGGGCACAATTCGCACACATTAGCTGATTTAATGATACACTCGATTGACGTAAAAAGCTGATTACTAGCATCCTTTCTGACGTCGATATGTGCCGATGTGCGTCGCTTCCTACATCCTCCATTACATGTACGAGTAATCACTTGGAATTACATACAAATACGTACGAGTACGAGTATGACGATAAAGAGGATATTCTCTTTAATTCGATTCCTCTGATGGACTATTCATTTGTACTGGGTCGTATGGGAGTACGAGTACAATTGGTAGGTACATCCGGTGGTGGTTGAGAATTTAAGATATAAGGAATCCTGTCAATTGTAATTAATTTCGTATCATTGAACAAAGAACGATTATTTTATTCATAGTAACTGGGGGTTTGTTAATCGGATTCAGCGAGAAATTTTTCGTTTTTCTTCAAACGTTTGTTGTTGGTAAATGAACGAAGGATCGAGGGGAGGCAGTATTAAAGGATAAAGATTGTATTGATTGGCAGTTGATGCAAAAAGCAGTAAGTAGTTGGAAGTTGCAGATCTATAAGGGGATGCTGCTGAAAGTTTACCTGATAGTGAGTTTCCTTTAAACACGACGGAGATAAACCAGTGGGTTTTCGACTTTCTGTCCCTTCTTTGATAAACTGAACTTTACGAACAAAAAACGACTTAAGAGTAGAGTTTGCAGGATAACATACAGCAAAAAGGAGTCCAATGTTGCCACGATATGACACGGAACACGCTACTGACAATACTGAGAGAATAGCAGTGTTCAGCTCTTTGACTGTTACTTCATCGTCTTTCAACGATTTCATGATACTCATCTCCCGATTTGTATTGCCCAGTTTTCTGGTAGCAGCGATTGATTAATACCGCAGTTGGGGTAAAGTCATCCAATTATGTCTCCAATCTGAGCTGAGATTTGAAGCTCCTTTTACCTGCACCGATGTCGGTGCTTCGTATCTTAGAGTCGCTGGACTTTATATACTGCAACTGTACTGTTGTATCTTCTCCCCTATTTACCTATCGAGGGTATCATCTTTGTCCTTCGATTAGTCTATATGTATATCGCCAAAAAGTTAACGCTCTTGACAGTCCTGTTTGACCCCGAGCGATCAACATCTGATTTTTTGCGTGCCAACATCATGTATGTATATTTTCTTGGCATTCTTCAAATCTGCCGTCATCATTGGTTGCATCCGTTGAAGCTGGACATACACCCGAACCGCATCTTTCTGCCGGAATCTAGTCCTCGTTTGAAAAGTTTACAAGCCTTGAAATTGTTTGGATCTTGGAGGAATTTTTCTGATGACTTAAGGGGAATTCAGGTTCCTATCAAAAGGGTATACTACTCCAATAAATACTCTGAAACAAAAAGGGACCTCACAGGCGATTTCAGGAAAACGAGATTATGTTGCAGAATCAATGAAGAAAGTTTTCTCAAAGGTAAACTCATTCAAACCCTGCAAATCACTGCGACCGGACAGTATCTTCTCCGCACTTATGAAAAGGTTCATTGAGCTCTACATAAGGGAGGACATATCATCTAGAATTCCGCTTCATACCTGACAATTTTCGTTCCAAAAAGGCAAATCCTCTAACTCAGCACTACAGACATTGATCTACGACATAGAAGGAGCATTATACTCCTAAAGCGTAGCCATCTGCATGGACATTGAGGGTGCCCTTGCAATGTGAACTTTAAATCGTGCCTTTCTTAGGAGAGATGCAAATCAAAACATTACAATTTGTATTGGCATCATGCTACACATAAATACAATAAAGAAAAATCATTGCCATGAAAAATTGAATATCACAATTATAAAGGGCCGTCCTCCGGGTGGAGTACTGTCCACTCTCATGTTCTAGTAGGTGACAAATGCTAAACTCAATAGGATATAAAACTACAGCTTTGCTATCATTAGGGCGCAATTCAAGGTATGGAGCCCCAACCCCAAAATGACATAATGATGAAGCGAATTACACTATACTTTGTGGTCGGTAAGACCTAATAAAAATCAACAACAACGAAACCGACCAGGATTCAATGGCTTGCGTGTCTGTGTATCACAGGGAATATGAGAACGACCCCAACTTAGCGTTCTTTGACCTAACTCCACTTCGTCTACCAATTCAAGAGGAAGCAGCACCTCTAGCACTAAATTTGCTGTGAAACAGAAGAGCCTATGAAACACTTAATCACCAACTGCCTGACACTAGTACGTGACGAGCAACATTTCGAAATAAAAATAAATTCTTCTTGAAGAGGATTTGAAGATCTAATTACTGGAAACAGATCAATCTGGTCTCTATTACCATTCCAGAGAATCACCGGAGCATTTGGAAAACTCCTCGGCTAGTTCCCAAGAGTTCGCGATCTTATTGACCTATTGATATGCCAATCTTTTGTCGATCGGGGAGAGTGACTACTGCACTGACACTTATTACTCGAATCTGCATTTTCTTCGTACACCATCGTTTCCAGTATTTTGTGTACATTAAACAGCAACAGAATTTACTGCCTCAATACATCTACGATTGCCACAGAAGCTACATAATTTCCATTACCATCATAAAGAGCTTGATTTCCGAACATTAGGCAGCTGACTTTCTTAAACAATTTTAAGCTTTAAATCTGAGCGGTTTCGTTCGTAGGATGTCTTTATCTGTGTCTTACAAGAGACCGTCAGCATCTTGGCCGAACGCGTATCCCGAAATTTGTCAACAACTCTTATGCTGACAGCATCAAGAACCGGAGACCATTGGCCAGTCGCAACTAATGCGCTGGGTTTCACACGGCCACTAGCAAGAAATTCCTAAGGTGATGAAGAATATCGGTAAGTGCATGAAGATAAACAGGAGAGACGGGAAGAACATCGACTTCTTCGACAGAAGAAAAAACGCCACGATAAGTGCGCGGTCGAAGATATTGAGAGTTTTTGCTCCTGGCACCACATGCGTTAGTTTTACCCAAAGGTAAGATGAACGTGCTAAGGCAAAAAAAACTCGTACAGAAACCTCTAGAGATAAAGAAAAAAAACTTGAAATAGAGTCACAGTCGGTGCTGGGAATATAGAAAAGCTTCGTCTGCAGACTATATAACGGCGACGAAGCCCAACATCTCGCCGTCAGACCGAATAGATCATTCAACTTAGACGACGACAGTCAAAACTCCGGTGCATCTGACCAAAAACAAGTAATGATAGCAATATCTAATCTTAAATCTAACCAAGTTGCTTCAATACTGACAGCTTACCGGCCGTGGTATTCAAAGCTGCAGGTAGTGACTTTGTGGAGAGCACACACTTCGGCAGATCTTGGAAAAAAACTCGAGTAGTCCCAACCGATACCGACCATATTTTCATCGATTTTAAGGCCGAATACGACAGTATTTTTAGAGACGAGCTATATAGAGCTATGTCTAGTTCTGACATCCCTTCCAGACCGGTCCGTCTGTGGAGAATGATGAAGGAGAACGCACATTGCTTCGTCAAGGTCGGTAACGACTTAATCGAGACCTTTTATTTAAAAAGGACAAGGTGGTGCGCTATCATGTGATTTCTTTAACATCGTACTTGAAGGATTTGTGCTGAATTCACAAGAGAAAACTGGCGGCTAAATCTTTCAAAAATCTGAGCAACTACGAGTGCTATTGTACGCCGACGATGAACTGTATAAGCTGCATCTCAGTCGCTGAGATCACTGGGACATATAGATCTTCAAATATAACCCGAGGGACTACGCAGTAAAGGAATACGTCGCCTTTGTTGGCGCGCATAAGTAGAAGGAGACCTCACCTTGGAGTGCCCAACTGGAGGCAGTTAGCCAAAGATCGGGCTAACTGGAGAGGCTTGTTCGTTGAGGTTCACCGCAAACTGGAGCGACACAGCACACATTTTTAAGAAAGAAAAATCTCTAAACTCAAATAAAATGATTAAAATTTAAGTACCACCCTGTCCGTATATGAATATGAATATTTTTGCCATTGGCTTATTGCACTTGTATATGTTAAGTACCAAACAACATATTCGTTGTTTCATTTTAGAAGCAACCTACAGATAAAACCAGTTTGCTTACTAGTATGACGTGTAAGTGTATAAAAATTACGAGGTTCGTGGCAAATTTTGTATCTCTTCATCGCAGCATTTCTATACCGATCTCTCAGGGTGATAGAAAGAGAAAGCATGCGAGAGAGTATATATCCCGCTTCGAACAACAAGTACAAAAACTCGTATTGCGTTTAGGGATCTGGTACTTTTCCTGAGAGATTTGTAGAATCATTTTGAAAGATGAGTTTGTTGGACGTTTTGGCGACGTGCCTCTATTACTCTCAATAGATGTCACCACTCTGCGCTATTTAGAAATCAATTCTAACAGCTTGCAATTCTGGACGCCTGGTTGCCCATTTTGGGATTTTGTTCCGTCGGATTGTTGTCGTCTGTATGGAGAGGAAATTTCTTGTTTTTTGGGTCTGTCATCAGTCCTCGCGAACGGGATCATTTGTCAATATGCAGATAGTGTATAATTTTACATAATTCAAAATATTGTACAGAGAAGCGGCGATTGATCAGGCAACTGCTGACTGTCGTATAACCGCACTCCCAAAGGTGATCCAACGTAACAAATACTCACTTATGCAGGCTAAAATGGCAAGTACATGCTCGACTAATTGCCTAATACTGGCCAACGTCGTCACAGGGCTCACAAGCCTATATGGAAGAGATTAAAAAAATTGTAGCGAACCAGTTAATAGCCTTCATTGTCACTCCTGACGACCCTGACAAACAATTGGACAACGGTCTTCGGATCTGCACGTAGAATATTCGAACCTTTAACACACCGCTTGCAGCCGAAGGTTTAGCAGAGATCCTCGACTGCTACAAAGAAGGCATAACCACGAAATGTTGCAAATATCTGGCATGATAAGGCCAGCAGTCATGGCGTTTACCTGGATGCGGAAGTAAGAGGAAAACTCAGTGAAGAAGTCTTGAACTGCAAGCATATGTATCGTCCGATGATGATTTCCAAAAAAGATAAATTCGCGAATATAAGCCATACTATGCTACGACAGAGGAGAAGGACGAGTTCCTCGACACAATTAACGATCAAGAGCCTAACTGCGGCATGAAAATCGTCCTTCGAAATTGCATTATAAGATGGGGCATCATCGTGATGCGAAATCCACGAATTGTCTTTACACAATTGAAACCTTGCTTGTCAGTTGCTTCGTGCAAACCTCTCATAACACGCAAATAAAGCGTCGTATTGACGATTCGGTCTTCAGGAAGAAATTCATGATGAACAACTCCATTGTAAAAATGTGTTTCGCCCAAATTTTGACGACATGGTTTCTTGGCTCCTCTGGAGCACGACAATCACTCGCTCGGCATTTAGTTTGCGCGCCGTACTCATAAAGTCTCGTCACCAGTAACGATTGCCTGGTAACGATGAGCATGTCATTTCCAATACGCCGCTTATTTTTATCTTATTTTGTAGGAAATCCGAGTCTTCGGCACATGTTTTGCAGCGGAACCTCTCAAGCCCAATTGGTAAAATTCCGGTGACGGGATCTAATCGAAATGTTGGTCATCTTTGTTAAATTTCCGATGGTCAATTTGCGGCTTACGACCAGTAAATCTTTGATTTCATCATGTTCCACAGTTGTTGATATCGATGGTCTACCATCTGCCATATCTATAGTAGTCACAGTCTACGGTGTCATGAGCACTCCTGTATCGTGCCTATCATTGTTTTCTTCAGAACTTGGTGGTTGCTCTGATCTGATTGTAGTTTCCTTTTTTAAGTCGGGGTGGGTTGAGAGAGAAGTCTTTAGAACTCCATATTTACAAGTTTTAAAAACTGAAGTCTTTAAACTTCAAGGTGTCAGAGTACTTGAAATCTGCATCGGAGGTTGGCAATACGCCTTACCGATTTTCTGATGGTTCGATGTTAACTACAAAAGTACAAGCCTCCACCTCCTCTGATGCAAATGACAGACACTTGCTTTAGTCAAGCAATATTTAGAAGCACCCCTACGACTCTAAAGATGACTAGTACCAACTCTATCTTGGAATGAGACCTTCTTTAGTTGAGGAATTGGTGACTATAACAGAAAGATAATTTTTCAAAATTCTTACATTTCTTAGCAATAATTCCATACATCCTGTACTCCAGAGTTAATTTCCCATGAAAGTTTTCCGTTGTCTTTTTAGAATACCAATTCGGGGTAAAAAGTGCGACAAAACACTGCACGAGTTCCCCAAACAAAAAAAAAAAAAAACGAACTACGAGTATGGCAGCAGCTGATTCCATTCCCAGAATCTCGAGGCCGTATCGATGTTCACTTATAAAAATCTGCTTCCGTCAGTTTTATCCCCTAGACCCATTACCAATTTGTGAAGCCATCGTTAGCGCGCGTGAAAAGTCAGACTCACCCTTATCCAGACGGGGGATGGGAAAAAAATAACAAAAACGCTCAAAATGCGATAAATGCTGCCACGAAACTTTCCTCTTCCCAAGGTATTAGCAAATTTTTGAGTATGGCATGGCACAAAACTTTTCGGTTTCACATCTTTCCCGCCTCACATTGATAAGCATTGTTAAAGTTTTCAGGAGGTTTTCCCTCCACAAAAAAGATGGCACATCTTAGCGGAGGTTTCTCTTTTACGAAAAAGAAGGGATGAAATCTCAGCCAAGGATCTGTCAGTCCTACTTGATTGGATCACTTGTTCTTTTCGAGTGCTGTATCTACCACGTGCTGTAAATACCCAGCACGGGTTTTGCTAGCCTAGCTTAAAAACTTCTTCAGCAGCAGCTTTATGAAACCCATTCCTCCTTCAATGGGGGTGGTATTTTTGCTAAATATCGAAAATTATTATTGAATGAGAAAACAATTTGGCCATCCATTCGCAGGACCCTGTATCTAAGTTAAACTTTCCCTTTCCTTACAAAAAAAAAAAACCCTGCGCCTAGTAATAGCAAAGTTGACTATGAAGTAGGGTGGGTGGTTTAGGTGAACCAGTGATTGTTACTGCAGAAACTAAGAACTCGAGGGGCAAGTTAGTGTAACTAAAACTTTCTCCCCCTCCGTCAGCTTGTGGTAGATGGTTTATCTTTTTTTTTTTCTCTCTCATTTTGTTTAACTCCAACAAATTGATAACATAAGGGAAAGCAAGAAGTTTCTGTTGCGAAAGTAATTAAGTATCTAAGCATAAGCGATAAATTGAAATGTTGCTGCAGCGCACTTTTTGTTTTTCTTGTTGGCCTGACCTGGCTTGGCATGAGGGATACAAATTTGCTGGTGAAAGGAGTTGCCGTTTTGTTTTGTTTGAGTTTCCACGATTATGCTGTCCTTTCAGGAAATTAGTGTTATTGTTAGAGTACCATTACTCGCCGAGCTTTAAAACATCTGATGGACGTACTTTCTTACCGGTCATCTAAGCAAGAACATAGCGAAACGGCGATTAGGAGATTCTAAAGTAATCTCAGGCAAACTGAATTGAAAGTTGTCAGCTGCCAGTTTTGAGCACTAAGCTTTCGAGAATGCCTCCAAAATGCTGCAAAAATTCCGTTCTGTGTTTCGAAAAACTGGTCCCACATGAGTAAGGAAATATGGTAGCCGGGGACATAGTACCAAATCGAATCACATACCCTCAGCGATCGGGTGATTGACTAGTGGATGGCGAGCTATCCTGTTTTACTGTATAAAGGCAACGGCGTCACGAAAAATTGCAACAACTACCGATCGGTGTAACTACTGTCAGATGCTATAAAAATATACGAGAGAGCTCAAGACTCCATGGCAGTGAACGTGGTTTCTAGGACGACACACGATTCAAAGCTCGCGGATAGTGATGGAGAAACGTCGTTTGAGTTAGTAGAGTTCTTATATGGGCGGCGCAAGGATCTCAAAATATATTTGAGACGTTCATGCAAATTGGCTAGCGATAAATATGATAACGTTCGAACGGACGATTAGTGTACAATGCATGAAGAATTCCGAGTTAAAGGTGGAGCACGCCAAGGAGAAGTCTTCCCTTTTTCTTTTCGATGATTTGAGTAGCTACAAACGCAAACTCTGGCATCTATTTAGAAGGAGTCATAGTGCCATAATATAAGCTTCAAAAGCGGATTGAAATTGTTCGAATTCACTACAAAAATGGAGAAAATTTCACTGAAGCAGTTCGTTAAGAGTTTTCCCAGTCGACGTGAAGATCACCTTCTAACCGAGCAATTGTTGAATTGCCTCAGAAATTTGAGTAAGTGATGAGAAGAAACAATACCGTGCCCTATTGCCCATCAGTAGTGTGGTAACTTTGCTGAGTGCTGGAAATGGCTGAAAGTGGTTATCTTCAAGGCTTTGTTGGCAAATCGAATCACCGTCTTTTGAGCTTAGAATATCGATGAATGATAGTCGAGAAATCTCTCTCTCTGTAGTTCATATTGCAGGCAAAATACCAAATAAAATATTGTGCCGTGAGCTCATTAAGGAAGCAAAAATACATACGTGGACTGGGTATAAGGCAACCTGAAACCATCAGAGGATTAAACGTTTTTTATGGTTAGATCTGTATTCAAAAGGGATGACAGATATAGCTCATCTGCAATTACAGCAATAGGAGCTGGTATATTTGTGATTACATCGGAAATTCAAGTGCGAAATTTGGAGCAAACGTTGCGATGAACTAAGCTTAGAGTAGCCAAATTAAACTGGAATGAATCGCGCTGAGTTAAGCTACAAGAGAGGCGAGCTATACACAGGATGTTCTGGTATCCTCGCTGGACTCCTCAGACTGTGCAGAATGAAGGTGGATGACGCTTTATTAATTTTGGAAACATCTCACTGAAACATTTGATGTCAAGAGGGGTTAAGACAAGTTATCATGTGACAACGCAACATTTTTCAAAAGTCTTCCATACAGTGACGATCTCGATATCATTGGCGGAATGCAGCGAGTTCACTTACTTATTGTGATGGCGTTTTTTTTTCATAATTTACGCGAGCCTAAGGGGTTAGATACCCTTTTACTGGTGCCTGGGCGCGGGCGGAAATTTAGAAGGAGAAGAAAGGAAAATTGTTTGGTAGTGGTTTGAAACTCAGGTGTTTTTGGTTTCGATATTCGCTCTCCAGGGGGTGGGAGTCCGAATAGGACGGAGAGTTTCTTCTTCACTCAGAGTGATTCGAGGTATAATTCACAGTATTTTTTTTCTGTGCTTGAAACTCTACAACAGCCAAATCTACGTGTCAGTGTTATGCCTTCACACGCAGAATTTTTCTGTCTGAGTTCCAATTACACAAATGATAAACTGACTTGCCATGGGCAGGATTCGAACCTGGACCCTCCGAGTGAGAAGCGATTGCTAGTACCACTACACCACGGCCACCCCCAAATACAGTCCGGAATGGATCAAGTGCTTCCAGTTAAGCACATGAAACTGACTGAAGTCCGCATCCTCTTGTGTGCGCCACTTAAAACGAGGTTGTCCCTCTGGGTTGAGTCAAAAACTTTGCTGTGACGCTGTTGTTCATGCGCCTAACTATCTATGCCAAGTTATACAAGCTTCACTTATCAGGATCCTATACAAAGCCTTTTCGGTAGCTCGAGAGAGTTCTTTAATACTCAATTGTCTGCTAAGCCTAAGGAAGCACCGATTAGCAAGAGTGATTCTTCGTATGATTTCCGCGGTGGAGTCGTTGTTCAAGTTGATACATAGAAGAGCCGAATCAAAGTTGAAGCTGCCTATGGTGACGTTTTATCCTAGGCGTCGATGTTATGTATTCCTCTTAGTTGACAGCATATACTTTGTTTTTCCTTCATTGACCATTGACCATCTTAGCCGCTTCTGCTTAAATAGCCGCAAACATTCAATTGACAGCTCGCTGTGTTCTTTCCATTATGTCAATTTCGTCTGCATATACTAAAAATTGAACGGACTTTTGAAAGATGGTGCCTCTGGAGGTGTCTTATGAGTTTCACACAATTCTTGCAAGACCTATACGAGTATTGTGAAAACCACATGAGAACCATCGCCTTGCTTAAGTCTAATTTTTGTCATTCGCGACATTGATAGAGCAGCGTGCATTCTCCGTCGAATGAGTTTCGCAGGTAGGCCGAAACTAAACATGGCTCCATATACGGCAGACATGGACAAACAATATTGAGATTCCATTCGCTGCGCATTCATTCGTCGACGCAGATTTTGGAAATGAGTAAATTTATGCTCCATATCCCATCATCACTTGCTGCTTTAAGCAGCATGACAGTAAAACCATCGAGTCCAGTAGCTTTGTTGGACTTACGCTTTTGAAATGGATGTCCTGACTTCATCTTAGTTAGGTGGAGGAAAATGTTGTGCATTCCAGGTTGAATGGTTCATTGTATCAGACCATCACCGTTTAACAGTCTGCCGAAATAGTATATCCAGATTCTCAGCACCAACTATGGTTCTACTATGAGGTCTCCTTTTGCATTTGTTAGTCATGAGTCAGCCAGGTCCCTTCATGGATATAAAGGTGTAGAAACCGTAAGTTGACTACAGTTACATTACTTCCAGTTTTCGAGAGGTGATGGAGTGGAGGATGAACTCCCATCCTTGCCTACATACGAGCATTGCTCGTACTTTTTGTCAAGAATCTCGTAGAAGCAGTCTTTGGAAAGTCGTCCTTCTTCTCTGTCGGAAGGTGAGCGTTTACGAAGCTTATGTTACCAAATTTACACCTTTTATGCGAATCGTCGTCATGTATTCCCCTACATGCATGAAGCTCAAGACTAAGTCTTGCTCTTACGGCGAATCTATATCCGAATAAACTCTACGACTGCCGTTCTGGTCGCGCCGGTTATCAGTAACATTCGCCATAGTAGATATCATAGTTTTTCATTCTCTTTTTGTCCGGTCCATCCTGTAGAACTTCTTGGATCGCGGTTATCCTTTGCAGTATCCGAAGATTTCCGCTATTTATTCAGCTGCGTGCGGTCTGTTAAGGCTTGATACATTCCACGTACCGATCCGGACTAGGATATAATATAAAGAACAAGTGAATATTAAGGCTTCCGCAGACCTCGCCTTAGGTGATGCGCACAAGTGCAGGAAGAAGTGAGCAACTAAGTGGGAATAACTATACGTAAGTAACTAACTAACATCTTAAGTCAATCATTTGTACACTCATGTCGTTATACAATATATATATTTTTTTATCGAAACGCACCACCAGAATGAGCCGCCAAATAATTAACCACAAACCCAGGGACAGGTGAGTGGATTGCTAATTAAAGTGACTCACAAAGTCGTGGCCCCACTCACGGGTACAATTAACAACGTCAAAAATGCTTATCCGTTCCTCACACGTGTACTCATAAATACATGCGGGTATGTGGTATACGCGGTACTCGGTACAAGCTTCGAATCAGATACCGCGGGCTTAATTATTCTTCCGCCAAATTTCACACGGCACACAGCGGAAGTCCTTAAAGAGATCACGCACAGTATTCATATTACGCGCTGTCATTTGTTTTATTTCATTTTTTATTTTAATTGCCACCGGATGACACCAGCTACGAGTACGAGTACTCGTATGTAGATAAATACATATATCGTACATAGGAGTACTTGTATGTGCTTATGGAAATTAATTATAACAACAGCTCCCTTACACTGTCAAAAGAACTCAAGATTCCAGGCAAATTTATGCGAATCTCCAAACAAAATGCCATACACTTTTAACCTGTTGCCAATAAATTTACTGGATGGCGGCCTAATCTGTCCCGTCAGTAACATAACCCGGATAGCAGGAGGACATGTGCACACGGACCGGTATCGTTTGAGAGATACTCGTATACAAAATCAGTACCACGGACCAGAGGAACAAGAGCAGCAACAAGACAAACAAGCCCAACACAACAACCAAAGCGAAACGACGATCCTGACGCTTCATTTGAATTCAATTGAAAAAGAAATTACCATGTCATGTCTAATGAAAAATGACATTCCTTATCTTTTGACATGTGGAGCAGAAATGACAGTTACTGGGGCAGCGTGTGCACGGGTAAATCGATTTCGAACAGTGAGGGTAGTTACTCTTACGTACAAGCATACCCCGCGAAAGGGTTGAAATCGGCGAAATCACCTGCCTAGCAAACGGCATATGTTTTGAAATGGAGGGGTGTGGACCAACTGGATGTTGCCAAATTGATGTTTACAATTTCCTCGTACTGTCACAGCGAGTGTGCCGCTACCGCCACCATTGCCGATGATGCCGCCAGAAAAATTCTTTCCAATTTATATGACACACAGCTTGAGCGTTATCTTTGGTTTTGTTGGCAAGGGTGGGGGTTGTAAAAGAGTCGGCTGGTATCGGCGCGGCGGCAAGTGGGTAGCTGAGTGAGTGGGTGTCATTTCCTCCCCTTGAAGAAGAAATAATCAAATATACATCTTCGGAGTCATATCGTGTGCATAATGTCACCATGAACAGTGATTTCAGTTTTCAGGACATTTTTGGGGTTTTTTTTTTCTCTTTTTTTTTTCTGTTGTTATTGAGCTGTCATAAGCAGTGATGTCATATTTGTGCTGCAAGTACGTATAAGTATATACGAGTACCACAAAGCGTTACGCTGCTATAGGCTGTGGCAGATGATTTCTGCAAACACCCCGTTTAAATGGGGGTTTTTGTTGTTGGTGTTGCTGGTTGGCCCCTTCTTTATCATCAATTGCTTTTGTTGATACGTTGTGGGGTTGTTGTTTTTTTTTTGTTTGTGCAAGAGGGAGTTGTGAAACTTCGATAATTTGATTACACAGAGACAAGTGATTGAAATTTAAAATGCCACTGCGAACGTTAAGGAGATATCATGCATCAGCAGCCGGTGGTAGGCGTGGATTTCAGCTTGGCCTACAAAAGTTTTAAATTGTTTATTGATTTATAGGAAAGTTGGTTGAAGTTATCTTGGCTATGTTCAACTTCCCTGGCACCTTAAAGGAATGCTGGCGCATTAAATTGGATATAAGTTGTCCATTTCTCAGGAATTTGAGGCAAAATTTGGTTGAAGAAGCTACTGTGTGTTACTGGACGGAATTATGGGACCTTGAATGACCAAGGACTGCTGTTTAATTCTTTAATTGCTTAAGGATGATGTGTATATGAGTGCTATTCGTATGTATATCTTGCATATGAGGTTGTTTCTTTGAACATGAGGTCTCCATACACATAAATGCTCATCACACGATATATCGGTTTCAGGTTTCAGACAAAGTTAATCGACGAGTTTCTTTTACAGTTCCTCAAAATAATTCGTCTAAATAAAGCGCCCAAGTCAATTCGGCCCTTCACTCTTCACCTCAGGACTTGAATTCATTTCAAGGAGTTTGAATCAATATTCGACCAGGGAGCTCAAAGTTGTTGGACATCATACTCCACCCTGCCCAAAAGACAACGTCCTAAGGTTTCCGTGTGTTAAGCTATAATACCTACAATACCATTTCTTACATGCTTAGGTGGCTCTACATTACGAGGAGAACCTGAGAGTTAACCCACAATTCTCTCTAACTAGCAAAATCTCTCTCAACCATATTATATGCACTCGGCCTTTGTTAGAATCGAAAACACTATGCGTCAGAGATGTTAGTGTCTATTGTCCCTGCCATCACAGGCTTTGTGTCCGAACTTCATAAAGCAGTGAGAGTTTTCCATAGACATCATGCATAACCTGAAAAATTTGGCAGAGATATCAAAACTAGATAGGGTAGACTTTACTGGCCTAAATCCGCACTAGTATGGACCAATGTGGATGGTGAATGGTTTCAGATGCTCACATAATACGACAGAAAAGCTCTTATGGGCGACTTATTTTTTTATAGCTGGCACAGTCAAAGTTGTCTCAATTCTTGTGGATCGGACAGACTATGCATACACTTAACATAGGCAGACCAATTCAAACGGCACTGTGTCATAGATTTAAGGATATATCCTCTGGATGACTGTAAAAAAAACTTTCTAATCTCTCACGGGGACTGCTATTGATCGTGAAACTACTGACTGTCCTATATTTCGGATTATTTCATTAGCGCAACAATTACGTTCCTAGCGTAGTGCTTGCCTTACTTCCTCGTGGTGGTCCCCTGTAAGAGTACGAGTAAATCCTTTCTCACGTGGGCTAAAATGGCAAGGGCATTCTCGTCATACAGCTCACAACTCTCTACAGAAGAGATTAGGTACTCAGAGATTAAAGAGTAAGATATTCGGATCTAAACGAACCCTTAACAGTTTACGTGCCGCCAAAGAACTAGCTACAAACAGGCATAACGGCCAAGAAGTGCGATGGGATGACCGAACCAAAAGAGGATGGAAAACTGTGACTACTATGGAAAGACGACCGGCGCAACAAGGACAATAGTAGCAGCGTTTATTTGGATGCCGATTCGCCGTAAAAGGAAGATTGAGGGAATAGCTCATGAGCTTCAGGCATGTAAGGGAAAGTCTGACGATGATTCACACCAAAGACAAATTCGCCGACATAAACCTCATAAGCGCAAACGTCCCGGCAGAGGTGAAGATTAATCTAAAAAAAAAACTGATTCTACGAGTTGCTTGACAAAACATAAGTGCAATGCCCGAAGTTTGACGTGGAAGCAATCCTTGGCGATTTTAATGTCAAGCTAGGCAAACACTTTCGCCTCCCGGAACGGAGGTTTTCTAACTATAACCAGCAAACGGTTGCTACGCTATATCTATAAAGTGATCCGACTGACTCCTGATCAACAAACCATCAACCAAATCGATGCAATCCTCTCTCCAGTGTTTTGAATGTCCGAACGTTCTGAGCAGCTTAAATTGACCCGGAATACTACCTTGTAGAAATACTGACATCCGTAAGAGCCCAAAGCCACCGAACTATTGCGAGGAATTACAATGTCGAACGGCTATAATTGCCAGAGGCCACTAGGCCCATATTCGATCAAGTTTACTGCAACCTCTCGGGAAATCCGATGCCATCTGCTTCGAACGAAGAAGACCAGTGGCATCACTGCCAAAGTGCAATCAGAGAGGCCGCGTCTGGATTTCCACCCACCCCAACAAAGAAGGCAAACCTGGAAAATCAAATCAGCGGCTGTGCAGAATAGAACGAGGAGAGCTCCCCTCGAAAATAAAAGGAAAGAACAAAGGCTCCTTAGAAGGAGAAAAAAAAAGTACCAGGAGAGATCGGCCTTAGAAGGTTGTTGCCAGAAGAATAAAGTTCGAAAGTTTTAACAAAAAATAGATCTCACATGCCAAAGCTATAAAGCGGGAACAGAAATCTGATAGTAGAACCCCAATCGGTGCTCAGAATCTGGAATCATTACTTCTGCTGACTGTTCAACGTCAAAGCTCCTTTACTCAATGGCCTAGCTGCCGAGCTGCCAAGCATACATCAATTTATTTCAAAAATCTGCGCCTACGAAAGAATGCCCAACGAATGGAACTGCAGCACTATGTGTCCGATCCTAAAAAAGAAAGATCCCCTGAACTGTGCCAACTACAAAGAAATATATCTCCTGAAAATCGCATAAAAAATCTTATCTCCCGTATTATGCGAACGTCTAGGGCTTTTCGTCAGCCGTCTGCTCGAGCCGTATCAATATGGTTTTAAGTCAAGGAAGTCCGCGACAGAGCAAATTTTCACATTACGGCAGGTCTTGGAAAAAACCCGAGGGTCCTAAATCGATACGAATCATCGATGTAAAGCATTCGGTTATGCAGGATGACGACGAAGAATGCACGCAAAAGATCGCGCTACGCATGTTAGCTGAGCCCTGGTCCGCCTCGGACTGTAGTGAATGAGTAAGACTCCATTAAATTTTTTTTCTTTGTACCCCAATGTAGAGTTTTCTCTCTTCAGAGAGTAAGATCTGCAGTCTTTTCAATGTGTAGATGTTTTCAGTTGCCATCTTCTGCCGAAAAGGTTGTGATTGCAGACATAATTTTTTCTAACTCAATGTACTGCCTGGGAATCGAACCCAGATAGTTGACGTAGTGACTGTGACTTTGACTTGTTCTGTTCGTGATTTCGATTCATGGAAAAGTCTTGGACTTTCCTTAAGTTTTTTCTTTTCTAATTAAGTTTGCCCTGATCTCGTAGTAAGAGGGGGCATAATGTATACAGGAGTTATGCTACTCCTCTTGGTTATAACAATAGCGCTGCCACAGTTTCATAAATTTTAAAACTTTTTCAATAAAAAAGTTTTAGATACGCAACAGTTATCTCAGTAAAATGCCTTCTGTTTCGACATTAAGCAACGACTTGCAAACTTATGGTAATGCCGATCTGCACTTACTCCCAAGTCAGACTGAAACAAGTCCGGTAGATTCCAAAACATCGGATATGGGATCAAGGAGGATAAAGGCTCCACCTTAACAATCAAATCCGTTCGCACACCCTAACTCCATTTCTTTCACTTAACACCTAAATCCATCAATCCCTACAAAGTCTGTAGGGAAAGTTTCATTTTGGAACTCTTAGAAAAAGTGCTGCCAAACTAGTAAAGATGCATGTTACCCCCTCCAAACCATACCGAAATCCTTATTGTCAACTTCCACACACAACATGACAGCGAGGTTTACCCCTAAAAACTATTTCAAAACTCGTTTACTAAGCCCGGCACATATCAGTGTTGGCAAGACAACATGACTCCTGGCCCGCTTGAGTAATTGCATCCTAACATGCCACACAACAGGCCAACTGTTGGACAAAGAAATTGAAATGATGAAGGAGGAGGAGAGAAGGAGTATACTGAACAAAACAAAACGAAGAAAATGGCTGACATAAGGAACATTCCTCTCAAGAGACATGACAAAGGATGGCTTTTTTTCTCCAAACTATTCGTACTCGTATCAAGAAGAGGAAGTTTCTTTTGTGTATGAGTATGCGTATGTTGGTATGTTTTTAGTGTTTTAGTTGGCATGTATTCTCGGTGAAGTGGAAAGGGGAAAGGTTGTGTATTCTGGTCACCGAAATGCCTCCGGTTGGACACATGCATCCAATCTATCCATCTCCATGCAGTATACTCGTAGTTTCGAACCAAGTTTCTCAAACTTTCGCAAACACCATCTAAGAGTTCTCGGACGTTTTCGATGGAGAAGTTCTACCAGGCCACTATTGCCATGGCATGGCGTGATATGCATAGCCATGCTTTGCTGTACAATGCCAGAGCTATGTCACAGCGCCCATCGCGTTAGTTTACTACACACAGCTGTTGCGTAGAAGGACCACCCTTTGGCCTGACATGTTATGCATGTGGCAAGGCAAATATTTCTTCTCTGCTAACATAGCTCCTCTCTACCAGTTCTCTTTCTTTGGATCTACTCCCAAGCCAGGCTGCAACTCCAGAAAAGAAGTTCTTTAGAATACGATGGCTTTGAATAGAGTACACCGAAGTTGAGTAGAGCCATCGTAGGAGGATGAGACGTTCTCCCTGGAGCTTTCTTCGAAGACCGATGGAACTTTGTATACAGAAGTATGAAAGCATTTTGCGTTGGCTGTGGTGTGTTGCTGCTCTCTGCTACTGTTGCTGATGTTGCTCCTCATAAATGTAGTTACACGAGTAAATATTTACAAATGGCGATATTATTCTCCACCGACATGCATGCGGAGCGAATGCATGCCATATCGCCTTGGTAGCCGTACAACTGCATTGGGATAAGGGTGACTACTCCAACTCCAACTCCAGACACAGTTTCGTGTTCTCATGCAAGTTCCTGGTTCCTGGTTAGAAAGCAGTTGAAATTTATTATTCCGTTTGGCTAACTGTCTTTCTGTCTGCATGTTCTGACGCAGACACATGGGTCTTGCTTTGAAGCTTTGAAGCTTCAACAGTGCAGATGTTTGACTTGGTGGAGGAGGTGGCATCTTCTTCTCCAGAGAGTGGGATATACATTATACATACATATATTCCAAATGTCAGTGATGATGATAATAATGATGAGGTGGTAGTGGTACGCGTATTGTCCTGAAATGCTCTGTATCGTCTTGCCTTGTCCCATTCCTTAAGGCACTTTACAGAGGTCGACTTTGAATCCGACCCCAACTCTGACTAGTAGTAGCTGCTCACAACTTTCTCTGCGGTTGTTTGCCAGAGCAACTGCACCCCAGTCTTGGTGTACTCATACCCATACTCCTACTCGTATGTGCTTCTGTATCTGGTTCCGTTTTTGTTCAGTAGTTTTCTGTTCAGTAGTGATATTTTTCATATGACTCCCTAGAGGGATCTCTCTGGAGTAACATTTGTAAATATGTACTCGCTCGTCAACTTAACTGATGCGAGAATATTTTGAGGATTATGTCAGCTAGAGACAAAGCGGGCAGAACCATAGAGATCTTCTCATCTTCTTGCTCTTGTCATTCTCCTGAAGTGCTCTAAAATGCAGTATTTGTGTTTGAGACAACGCTTTGCTGCAGTCCCTCATTTTTGTAGCTCTCGTCCTTGTGTGGCTCGTTTTTTGAAGGATATACTATACACGAGGGTATTACACTTTGAATTCGTATTCGTTGAGCTTGGCAGTGAAGTTAATTTCAATGGAATTGCTTAAAATTTAATGTTAAGTGTCCTTTTGGGAAGTTACATATGAACATATGTATAATGGAAAGGAGATGGCGAGTAAACAAGTAAATAAATTGTAATACTTTGGAGCATCCTTGAGCCCCTAAGAAGACGGGGAGTCATTTTTTATTTATGAGGGGCTGTGTATAGTTGTATATTGATGCCACTCATCAAAGTGATGTCAGGCAAATTTCGAAGAAGCTGAGAACCGATTACTTAGAACTAAGGAAACAGGGAAAGAATTTTCATTATAAAGTCCCTTCTGATTCATATACACATGTTCACAAGGGCACAAAGCAAACCCGGGTGTAATTTTGTGTCAGGAAATCAAGTACGAACCAAATGAGCAAGGATAAGAAAACTTGAAGAATACTAGCCTCAAGAGCAATGACATGACATCACCACTTGGGAGGTATCAGTGAAGTACAAAAAATGTGCATCCATTCGTCCAGAAGAGTGCCCTAAGAAGCGAGCGGGCTAGAAATAGAAAAATGTAAATACAGACGCTAGAAAGCAGAAAAAACATCGCTATGTGGTAGGTTTTGAGTAGACAGAAGTTATGGTAATCTTTGAGCAAAAAGCAAAAGGATATCTTCAAACAGAAGTTTGTACATCGTCACAATCAGTATACGAGCAAATTACATCCAGTTTGTCCTCAAAGTGACTGCTTTACTTCCAACGGAACTATCATAGAAAGGACCATGAAATTCTGATGACTTACTTGTCAAAAGAAAAAAATACTGATCACTCATAATAATGAGTGACGACTGGGTTGCTGGGTGTTGGCCAATTAGGGTAGCCACTGAGCGGCTTCAACCGGGTGAGGCTCAGTTCTGTGTCACTACAATTTATTCGTATTGAGCCACTGCGCACTGGCTTCTTCCAACCGAGCTTGACTTGTCAAATTTATAAGCACACTATAATGTGCTGTCAAAAAAGATTGAACAGCAAAAGAAGGTCATATGATGGTGTCAACAGTCAGCATGGCAGACTTCTGAAATGAGATATCTACTCAACGCACTTGGAGCTGAGGTCTATGACGACTTTTCAGGGCTAGCCTGAGTACTGAAAAGGAAATGAAACGGGTATCCAGGAAACGGGTTACTGACCGTAGAATAAAAGGCTTCAGAGTTATGAATCCAACCTCATTTAAGTTGAAGTGCATGGATGGAATGATCAAGCTTTATTTGTGCAAAATTGTTTTGTAAATGCATCACCTGTCTAAGATACATCATGCTTCCCAACCAACGTTGGAGTGCTTTACAAAAACTATAAGGCAGAGTTGAAGGCGAACCGACAAATAGGAATACGTCCTGGGCATTGTGAGAGACATTGAGGGTGCTTTTGATTGTATGAGTAACTCAACCAGACAATACGGTGCAGACGAATACACAGGTTGCTCACAAGGCTGCGCAAGTCTGCTGTAAGGTGCGGGCAACCGTGGATGTCATCGACAATTGGTGTACTAGAAATGGACTATCAGTCGATTCTTTCAAAACTGAGGTTGTTCTCTTTGTGGAAGTAGTCTGTCTGTCTTCAAAGCGGAGATATACGCAATCCCGCTGACAATGACACTTGAAGTAAATACGCGGTTGAGCATCTGCATCGGTAGCAACAGCCAAACTGCGCTTTAAGTCTAGCTAAACCCTTTTAGGCCTTCCAAGCTAGTTCGAGAATGAAAGACTTCACTGAACGCAGTCGCAGGTCACAATAGAATCACAGGAGTGAAATCATCGATGAACCTGGGTTAGAATTGTTTGCGTCTTCTGCTAGGGCTTCAATTGGGAGTTAGATTTTACATGAGCATAACTACTGAGGGCATGACTCTACACGTTACTTCCCGAAATTTATAACAGGTCAGCGACTTTCCAGCTGTCTCTCACACATCACTACGCTTTGGCTTAGCACATAAATGTGCTGATGTCAAAATATCAAGTGATACTCTCTGTAAGAGTGATGAGGACATTACGAAGCACTACCTTTGTGAGTATCCTTCCGATTGCTGGATCTAGCTGGTGGATGGTGGAACTATAAGCACTACATCACTGAAGATGTTATTCAACTTACCATGAAACACTTAGAAGCGCACTATTTTCGCAGAAGAAAATGGACTTGCCCTTTAGATTGACACCTGTCCAGTTTCGTACACTGTCTATTGCCGTCAGGAAACTAACAATATTTGACAAGAGCTGAATTACTGTAGACGACCCTATAGAACGATCTGTACATGCAAATGGAATGTTCGGGCCTTGGACGGGCCAAGTGGAAAAGAAAACCTAGCCGAGGCTCTAGGCTGATAAAGAGGTTTAACAAGATTTAGCAGAGCAGAAGCAGTGTTTCTACGAGTAATATCCTGAATGACCTTAAGATCGTTTTAAGTGATTTCAATTCTCAGGAAAGATCACGACTTTTTGCCAAGAGCCCCAGAACTTCCATTCATCACATAAAAATCAATTCGTAAGCATTTCCCGAATCACATTGGAGCATATTCTTACGAAAGATAAGCGTTTTCAACGTTTCCAACTGGCTCAATAACCCTCCAGTCTATATACAGCGAAGAGAGCCTGACTACTGGTTCATAACTCTGCTGTAGTCGATCCCAAGACCAGGTTGAAAAAGGTGGATGCAATCACCTCCACAAACACTCTGTAGTATACCGAATATGACTGCGTAAATGTAGCTGATTACTCCGGTCTAAGTGAGTGTGCATGTTCTAGGCAATACAAACATTTTAGCAGAGGAAATCTCAAGCTGGAGTCAACTGTGATGTGGGAGACAGATCCGGCTTCTTCAACTTATTCGGAGCTAGGCCAAGTTCTCAAAATAGTGATGGTATCGGAGGAGCTTCTAGTGAACCATATCCTCCAGGTCTTCGTTGAATTAAATGAAGTATATGTGGTGAAGCGACAAACAGCTTCGGATGGACAAACTGGACAAAGTTGGCAACATCAGCAAACGAAAAACGAAAAACGAATGAAGCTTTCGGTATGCAGGTGGAATGTTCAGAGGCAGCCGACAAATTAGTGGAGGCAGATATTAATGCCACCCAAAAAATGTGATGGAATGTGGCTTCTACTATGACGATTGATATAGAGAGTACAAGCAGCGCTTGTTTGGACTTAGATTGATCATCAGAGAAAGATTTAGGCAAAAAGTCTTGACCATATAGCCCCAACGAAACCAGTTTTGAAAATTGACTTTCCGTAGTCAATTTCGTTCCAAGGCGAACTGGCAACATCACCAGAGCAAATCAATCCAGTGTTCTGGGTGTTCCAACGTTTCGGGAAGCCAATATCCACTCAGGCCGGATTTAGGGAAGAGTGCCAGCAATCGCATGTGGAAAAACGAGAGGTGTATCAGGCACCACTGCACAGAAGGACGAAACCTGCTCGCCAAGTCTATGGAAATAGGAGACGGGAGGAACATTGAATTCTCATAAAAAAGCAAGTTAGTGTATGCACCTGGATATAGCTGTTGCTTGGGGCTCAAGTGAGTAAGGCTCTCAAGTGAGTATCCGCTCTTATTAAGATATCACTGCTGTCGAATGGTATAAGCAATAATGTGAGAGAAGTTTTACACTGAAATCTGGCATCAGCCGCTGATGATGTCATCGAAATGTTCTTCATCGACTAGACAACATTATACCTGTACCTCTCAGAACATGAAGACTTCATAAATAATTCATCATCGTAAAATGTTCAAACTAATGAAAACCCATTTCCCGACATGATCTCCTTAAAGACTTACCCAAACTATCTTGCACAGCGAGACCACAACATACTCTACACATCGGTCGGCAAATAATCAGACAAATACAAATGCGCTGTCATTACTTTGTCCACAGAAATACCATACATACCATACCATACTATACGAGTACAAGAGCAGACAAACATAAAGTACACCTTCACTATTCATTTGGTTAGTATGAGTACACCACTATGGTGTTTGTACATACTCGTATTCCCCTGGATGAATCCTTTTTTCATCAACCTCCAACTCCAAACACAACACATGTAATGGATTAGAGGTTATTTTCTTTTTAATTTTACCCATCATTTCCTCTACGCCCACCTTTATCCATTGGCAAAGCTAAACCGTATTAGGAAACAGCTCCATACCACCCTATGTCTCTCAAACAAGGACAACATAGGAATAGGAAGTCATTCGTATCTGTGGCATGGCATGATGGACTATTTATTTTCACTCGACCGAGAGTAACGTAAATAAGTTAATACGCTGCCAGTTTTTTCTTTACTTTATTTTCTGTGTATTTGTGTATCTTACTCGTAACTAGGGGAAGATACTCGTAACTAGATTACCAACCCTTCCTGGATGCCTTCAAAGTACAATATTATGAACTCGAACGCTGGACCAACTTGGCTCCAATTCTCATTGGAATTTCTGGGTCATTTTTTATTTGTCCTTTTGTATGACTTTTTTTTTATAGCTTCCCTCACTCCTTCACTCCAGTTAAGGGTTGCAAATGAATTTATGAGCCCGGTCAGCAAGAAGATAGTCAACTATGTATAGGTTTTGTGATAGAAAAGGGAAGTCTTCCAGCCTACAACCCCCAACTATAGGTGGAATTCCATTTATAGGGATTTCACTTTCAGGATTTCCTATTCAATTTTTATATCCTCCCCCCGTCGTTGGTTTAGGGCTAAATTTTATCTTACACTAAACTCAATTCAAAATGAATATCATGACATTCAGGACTCTCCGCCCGACTATGCTATTGAACATGCTGAGAGGGACTCTATAAATTTGTAATGTGTCTGCCTCCCGTCTATCAATAAAAGGGGTGCACTTTGGGGGCAGTTTTATTGCCTACTTCACCCCCAATCATCCATATGATGGAAGCGTGCCTGTGCCATGGCAAAACACCGATTGATTTAATTCGAAGGCTACACGGTTACTCGTATCTTTTATATCTGCTATCTGCTATCTGCTATCTGCTACCTGGTATTTCGTATCTGTCAGGCATTTAATTTCCACAGAACACCATCATCGTCAACTTTATTACCAGAAAAGTATCTCACCGTAATGGCTATGTGTTTACTGATGGTACGCATTTTAAATGTTTAAAAAAAAAAACACACAAAAATTGAGAAGCAAGGTTTTTTGCCAGCAGTGAATTATTAATTTTTCTATTTGCTAAATGAGACGAAGGAGGGGTGTAGGTGGTGTTGGTGGTGGTGGTAGAGATACTTCTAGCTCCTCGTAATAGCAGTTTAAATAAATGCGAAACGCTTAAGAGAGGTGAGCAAATATTCCACTCGTGTGCCGGATAGTAAGTCGTTACGGTTCAAGCCGGGGTAAATGAAAATAAATTGGCGAGAGAGTAAATATGGCAGGTTATGGGTACGGTTACAGTTACGGTTACGGTTACGGATACAAATATGTACGGGGCGAGTGTTTAAAAATGGTTGAAATGCACCGTAAGGGACTTCAGGTAACATAGTCAAAGGGAGCTATTTGAGGTTGTGGCCACGTACAAATATTGAATTGTTTGCTAAAAGTTCGGCCAGCTATTCCGTTGTGAAGTGGGAAATAAGCATCAAACTTTAATTGAAACTTGCAGTCACGTACCGCTCGGAGATTGTATTTAATTTTTTTTATATGAATGGAATAGTTCTGGTAAAGTTACCTCCTCTGATAGACATTACTTTACTCATGCTCATGCTCACAAAATGTGAGACTGAATCAGAGAATAGATTTGGTGCTAAATTATGGACATTCGTTGTTGGATGATAGTGAGGACAACGGAGAAAGCTTCTTGATTCAGAGTGGCAATCGATGAAGCCAGTCAATTTCACTATTTCGTAAGTCAAATCCAAAGTGCGTACGGGAAAGTGAACCTGAAAACATCTAAAAGCTGATACGATAGAAAGTCTCTTCATGTAGCAGAGCTACTTTCAAATCTAGGCACGGTTTGCTGGTGTGTAGGCAGCCAAATCTTAGTAAAAGAAGGAATAGCTTACAAGGGTAAGGATAGTCGTAAGGTCTTTGAAGCTGACTTTGGCAATTTTAATTTTAAGTAGAACACGCTCTCCGACACGATTCCAGGCATTTCCTGATAGCCATGTGCTGAGGTTCCGCTACTCCTTATCGGTGTATATCTACCAGAGTTCAGACAGACACCTTCTAGTAGATATACGAGTATGGTCTATCTGGTTTGATACTAGTCATGGCATTGTAGAGGTCGAAAAATTGCAGCCTTGGAGTTGAGGGCACTCACTACAATTACGAAAATAAGTGGTAGACGAAACATGGTGGGCCATAAAAGTTGTCCTTTTCCTCAATAAAGTTTTCTTCGCTGCAAAGTGCCATACGATGAGAAGTAATATTCAAATTTTCCTCATCAACGTCCAACATCAGCACATTTTCCACGAGTTTGGCCCCTTCTGTGTTTGAGAGAGTGAGCATTGGTACGATTGGTATTCCCTGTGAGATGAAGTGATAAGAGCCACATTCTTGTGAGGTTTGAAGGGTCTTTACTTTCCAGAATTCGATAGCTATCCATAATTGATATTTAGAAGTCTTCAGCAGAGTATCAGTCCGTTGATTTTTACTTCGGAGCAGGTGGTGGTTTAGGGTGCATCTATCTTGGATATAAGACTCGCCACTCGTCTCATTTGCCTCGACATCTCCAAGGAAATTCCCGATGGCGACGTATTGAGTCTTAAATAGGAAATATGTCAGTAGCTGAACTATAAGTCGATCGGCAGCATCGGCTCTTTAACGAAGTGATTTAGCGAATTATAGGCATGGGAAAGCCCTACTTTTAAGCTGCCTTATACGGGTCATTGCGGTCCAAGTTTACAACATCTTTTTTCCTGTCAGAAAAGACCTCTCAACCAAAAGACCTTGTTCATTGAATTTCTCTGTCTTTCTTTCTTTCTTTAGTGGTGAAGTGTATGTACTACCAGCATGAGTCAACATCTGCGCTGAATACATGCAGCTTGATTCCAGCATTAGCATAGGTGTCGTCACCACTGTCACACCAGGCCCCACAGGATATTGTGTCACTCTTGCTTAGGGATAACCTAACGCTCTATAACCCTATAACGATATTAGTAGACAGTAGTGTAGATTTTTCAACTGACGGGCAGCAGCTGACCTCTCATATACGTCAGTAAGCACTTTTTTGGTCTGCCGGCTCTAAAGAGAGTACTGACGCAAAAGCCAACTGTTAATGGAAGCTCTAACCGAGGCAGTTCTAACGCTGTTCTGGTATTGGGAAACTCTCCTCTGAGTCTTGCCTAGGAAGTTCATCGATGATTTCATATCCCGTGACCGTACAGTGACCCGGAACTTAAACAAGACTCAATGAATGCAGCCTGCGTTCAGTGCAGTCTTTCATTCTCGAACTACCTTCGAAGTCGAAATAGATATAGATGCTTCGTATTCTCAACTGATTATTTGCAATACCATCGGGTTTCCATATACCTTCGCTTTGAAGACAGACACAACTTTTCCTAACGAAGAGTGAAACCTAACGTTGTCATCTTCCAGGTACCAACGTTGCATCCTCAATCAATTTTAGAGACATCAGTGAAGGCCCAACTGTATTCCTTTCCTTGCTCGGATTCCGTCCGAAACCATTGCTGAATACAGGGATAGTCAATTTGGTACCTTAGCACCAATAGGAGTCAAAAGTCAGTCGGCCCACAAGTTAGACGTACTAGGCCCCATGAAGTATGGTGAAACAGCAGTGATATTCTGGGAAACGATATAATTGTTCTTCTCATAGCCATGTAAATCGATCCAAAAGACCCTCCTCGGTAACAACCCCAATGTATTGCCGAAAGCTTCCTTACTCTGCCAGAAAGCCGGCAGCTTATTGAAAGTTTTCGTTACGGCAAAGAAGTCGAGCAGACGGTTTTCATGACAAGCCCTCACAATTCGAAGTATCAGAGAAGTGATAGTGGCATCCTTATAGGTTCGCCGATCTGGCATTTGGGGCTTTTCTTGAAGGTGGATTTTCTGCGGGATTCAAATTCCGTCTACCCGGACTGCACTTTTTGCTGGTTGCAGCACCGGTTTACTTCGGACCCTGTACGTGCAGAAAGGATTTAACCGCATCATTCACCGACTTTCGTCCGTCCTTCACTAGCACTGTTGGTTCTAGTGTCGGTTTTACCACTTCGTTCGATTTTCGCAATCCAAAACTGCATCCTTTGTTTGCTACAACACGGGTTTTATTCGGGGATCATTTATGTAAAAATTCATCGATAGAGAAGGTCCCCTGAAGCCTTCTTCTTCTTCAACAGCTGGTCAGACAGTAGTCTTTCAGAGTGAGCTATTTTTACAGCCGTTCGACCATTGTAATCGTTCCGAACGTATCGTAGAAAGAGCCGCAGGAGTCACTGGAGTCACAAAATCTAACAACTCCATGGGCAAATCCTAAATCGACGGGGTTTGTTTAAGTATGTTGATTGAGAACTTTAGAATCCGTACCCCGGTCGCAATCGAAAATATTACAGGTGGATTGTCGTTATTGACGTCTAATATGGACCTATTTGGCGCTTAGTTCTATGTCTCACCTGGAGTTTTTGTTAGAAGAAGCAGACCTTATCACTTTCTCTAGAAAATCTTGAATACTTGTCACACTTCAAATATATAGGTCCAACAAGACTACTAGTGTTTGACAACCAAAATGTGAGTATGGCTCCAGAAAACTTGTACCAATACAATTGTAATTCTCTCACTTCAATTGTATCATAAATTCTCCCCCAAATTGAACCCGCCTTCACACCATTCCAACGAAATAAAACTACCAGAGCATGAGAAGAAAAAATCCAAAAAATTAGCATACAAAGCTAATCTCATTCCAGAAACTCCTGTTCTGGTTGATAAACTCTGAAACTCTACCCTCCCATTCCCTGCCATTAAATCACCCTCCTTCAATACAGGACATAAGCTCTGGTATTTAAAAAAGCACCAACGAACACATTGGACATCGCTGCGTGCTCAGAAGTATTTACCTGAACAACTGCTGAAAGCTATCGACCATAAAAATAAATTTTCATCCATCCTGGTGCCACCATCATTTTCATGTCCTGCCTATAGGTTTGGGGTTAATTGGCCATTGAACAGGCAATTGGACATGGACGTACAACAACGACAATCAACCTATCTATGAAACTCGCGTATCTATTCCACAGGTATGATTCCATAATCCAATTAAAATGTTGGTAAGTCGAACAAAAAATAATCACCATAGACTACGTATTTGTCCGACTGATTTGAATGAATTGTTTCCAAGGATATCAGGAGATAATCGATAAACCTATTTAAATCTTCCCGATGCGGTCGCGTGGAACGAGTTTTACCATCAAGAAACTTAGTCTTTTCAACAAACAGCGACGACGACTTCGGTTCATTGTTTTCTGTCAGACTGTAAGGTCTTCCGGGCGAGAAAACTCTAAAATTTCCTTTTAAACGTGAAACAAATCTGTTCTACTCCTCCCGAAGCCTTGAATCCAGATGGATAGGGAAACACGGTTGTAGTATTATAGTTGCATCGAAGGATCAAAGGCAACCTAACTCTTGGTTTCTGCCGAAATGGAAACAACTTAATTCAATAAACTTGCCGACGTACGCTTTCATATCCGGATGCCGTTCCCCCAGCCGTTTTTTTTTGGCAATAGTGATAAAGTAGCTTAGAGAGCAGCAATACCCCGTACTCGTATAGCGTGGAGCAAAGAGTCCTGTGCATTGATTCATTCAATAGAGTTGTTGATGTGTACACCGTTCGAGGTGAGTTTGCTAACCCTTCTCTTCACAACTCCTTTTGTTCTCTGTTCTCTTCTATTCCGTACTTTGCTGTGTACTTCATTTTCGTTTGCAGTTTGGTAACATTTCACCGACGACCGTGATAGAAGAAGCCGAGTGAAAGTCCTTTGTAATCCTTTTTCGGGATATACGTAGAAGTTTTGCCGGAAGTTCACTAAGATTTTGGGTAAGGAGTTGTCGAACGAAAAGGAAACTTGTTCATGTTTTGTCAGTGTCTGCTGAGGTGTTTTCATGTTTCTGGTAAGGACTTACATTCTTCCTTCAAGAATTAGCATCCTTTTGTAGACAAAGCAATGATCCGACGAAAGGCGGAGTATCGCAAAGACAAAGCTGAAGTTGAAGATGCTTTAGATGGCTGTAGATGTTGGGGAACTTTTGGACGATAAATGTTCGCCCCAACGGGTGGCAATAAATGAACAATGAGCTATGAGAGTGTTAACGAGTTAAGATGAATTATTTAGTTGGTGTTGGCAAAGATTTGAGATAGATTTTCAAAGTGACATTTTTGGAAAATGCGAAACGTAATGTGATAGTAAAAGAAAAGTTGGAATGCTTATTGGAGAAATGTTAATTAGCTTTTAGACGGTATGGATTTTTAGAAGGCCTTACCCAGGATTTTCACAGGAGGACTTGATACAATTGTGCTGGTGAGATCGTTTCATATACTAATAATCGGGCATACTCGGCTTGACAAGCTGTTTTAGGGTCGAGATGACGCTAAATCTTCATTATGGCGGGAATTGATGAGAGATTGCAGTGTTGCAATCTCGAAACAGGAGGTTCAATATATTGTAAGACAGGGGGCTATGATTGACGGATCTTTTTATCTGCAATACCACAACTCTAACGCTACGCATATACAAAGCATGTCAAATGCGTATAGGCTCATAGAAGATTACTGCCCGACTGAAGTCCGAGATCTGTTCTGGAAAGAATAACTCGAATTGATGCCACTCCTCGCAAAAGAAAGTGTCGGGTTACCTATTCTGGACGCAAAACCTATATAATCCTAGAATCACCGCCAATTAAGGCGCTGAAACAGATCTTTTCGATGACTTCAACTACTTCGTCTCCGGCACCATTGCTGGATTGAGTTGGAATGATAGTTAGATAGACAAGCGGTTGGTCACAGTGCTGCTGTATCATCTAGAAGAACAACCGTCTATGAGTCAGTTGAAAAGTAAACAAAGGCATTCAGCAGACTTACTCTGAAAGACTGTGTCTGCATTCACGGGCACGAATACTGAGAATCACTATCGAAAAGCGCCCATGTGGAATTTGCGAAGTTATATTATCCGATTATGGATTTGTACCCCTAGTACTAGCAGGAAGAATGCGAAGTCAGCCGACGAAAACAATCGGGAGCACACAAACGGGAAAGCAGAGTACGCCGAATCCAAAGGTGAAACCCAATTACTCAGAAATGTAGGCGGAATCATGACCCCAGAAAAACCTGGCAACGAGTACTAAAAACCACGAAAGACGACCGGACGTCCTTCCAAAAATAAAAGCGAAACCCACACTTCAAGAAGTAGGAACAAAGGTGAGCTGAATCCGAAATACCACAGGTGGACATCTCTAGCGATTCTGCTCTAAGGTTCTGCTTCAATGAAAAGACAACGACGAAATGACGTCTATGGAGTAGATCGGCATCGTGAACAACTACCATAAGCCTTCCCATGGAAATCGCAAGAGAGTTGTTGATCAGAAACGTGCGGATTGGCTGGTTACCGAAAACGAGACAAAATTCTGTTAAAGCGTGTTCGGACACTTTGCAAAATCTTGCAAAGGTTTCAAGAATAGATGGTTCGTTGATTCAACATTGACATCGCGTTTTTCTACCAGCAATACAGCAAGCCAATCGTAAATAACTGGCTCAGGGAAGTAGCAAATAACTCAGCGATTTGTAATTGTTGAAACGCTTCCATTCAGGAATACGCGGTCCATCGGAGGATTACTTTATACGGGCGTAGATAAGCTGTATTTACATATAAAGGTGATATATACCAGCTATCCCTACTTCGAAATGATCTTGGCTAGACTTGTAATTGCGGGCGACTTCAATCTATGGGAGTCAGAGTGGGGCAGACAAATCGCAAAGGGTTGGCTATTCTTGAAGCATTTTCTTGTCTGAATATTGTTTTAGCTAACATCGGAACTACTAAGCAAGATCAGGTTCTACCATTGATAGGACTTTTGCAAACGCCAGAATGCTGAGAGATAATAACTGGCGCGGGAGTGATCATAGCGATCATAGGTTCAGCAATCCTTATTACCCGGACAACATCAAGCGGCCTACATGGAATTTCAAATCCCAGGTATCGCGGTCAATAATCAATACATGTAATGCGCCAATGCCTAGGCTGGGAAGAAAATCAAGAAAAACAAGAAGATCTTACCAGCATTCCCGGACTCGGGATACCGACGGACAGCAGGTATTATGTACACGCAATGCAAATTAAGAAGCAAGAACCTGGCTAAAATAAACGATTAAATCAAGCTAGCGCCTTTTCTTAAAAGATCTTTGCGAACGGCAACATCGAATTGTATCAATGGGGCTAAAAGGCCGCTGCATGCAATCGCTAACGTGGATCATATTCCTCACAAAGAAATCTGGTTGGTCAAGCTCATCACGAGTGTACCCCCATACCTATGATTACAAGCTAAGGATTGTTCAAAGCACGTAAAAGGGTGCGCGACAAAAAATTGCCGCGACTGATTGACGTTCCAAATAAAGCCTTAAAGATCACTGTTAAAACAGGACCGGACTTATATCCCAAAATCTTTAACGAGTTGTTGCTGGGCCTTGGAAGCGCCAACGGCTATTGCTTTTGCTAAAGCGAAAATTTAGCCCAAACGCTCCCTCGTCTTATCGTCCTACTTGTTTGCTTGACACCATCGGAAGTTGAATCATTTACAATGAATTTCTTGCCAGCAATTGAAACATCGAGAGGTCTATCAGATCACGAATACGGTTTTCACAAGTCACGGTCAACAGTGGATGCAGTTAACGCGATAATAAGTAGAGCTCGATACACTATACAAGGCAGACGCTGGAAAGGAGGCACCAAGAAGCTCTGCACCATTGGACGTGAAGAACGCATTAATTCAGATTATCGGATTGAAATGCCGAACTGTATCTTTAAAATTAGCTATTTGTCGAAAGAATCCTCCTCAAAGCATGAAGCGGTATCCCGGAAGACCCCTACTGTGGAACATAATGATGAAATTTTTCGGATACAAGTTCTGCATGCAGCTTCGGTTATCGGCCTGGCTTATGACATTGCCGCGGCTGTAGCAAAAACGCTAGAAGAAGTTCAATTCTACTGCAACGAAACAATTGCAACTGTATGCCGCTGGATAACTAGCACTGAAGTGATGCTTATTACGAGTGGGAAACTTCCCGAAACGAGCGGCTACAATTGTAGTACAATTGAATTATTATTGACAGATGTATAAGTGCGAGAAAACTGCAAGTGCACTTGCAGGGCTAATGTGTAATATTGTACACCCAAATCAGAATAAAAGACTGCTGCTCTTCTTGCTAGAGCCGCGAGTTCTATACTCAAAGAAGTAGTGGAAATATGGTCAAGAATCGCAAAGGTTAAGTCCTACGTAACTCAGGAAACAGTGGGTATAATGGTGCACTCCACGTGTAGAAACTGTGTTCAATGTTTTTCTCAAATTTATTACCATCAACCCCACTGTTCATGATATCATTGCTGTCATGGGAAACACCCCTCAAAATCACTCTATCCAATCGAATGACCATCAGAATGATTACAGCTCTACTCCTACCTGATCCCAATTCACGATGAACCTAAAGACTCACTTACAATACTTACAACTGTATCGATTGTACTTAAAGTCAATAAGTTATTTACCATACAACGTTATAGAAGTAGGCCAGGCCAAACAGGTAGACCCTTTCCCATTTTATCAGAAAACTTCCTGAGAACACTTCCATAGAATGGCCAAACAGAAAAGAGGCTTACACAAGAGCTTTGCGGTTCGATTTCCATATCAGTAAACCATTTCGAGTTAAATAATAAAATAGCTTCACTTCAGACAGGTCAGGTACAGCGTGTATCTGTAATAATGGACAAGTGCCACTCTGAAGGGATTTGGAGCTTCTCTCATAATTATTTCATTCAATTACTGTCGACGGTACCACTGAATCTATATGACTAAGGGCTGAGTTCTGATTTGATGCAGGAAAACAATGAGTGTGTAATTACCGAACTTCATCCCACCACCTACCACCTGAATGGGGCACTTGACAGCGCTGTTGATTACATTAATCGGATTAAATAAATTGCGAATCGCACTCTACTCTAAATGTGGAATATCCTTGACAACCATAAGAATACAAAACTCCGAACACTGAGCACTGAACACTGAACACCGAGCACCGATTATGTGAGGTTCTGAAGGACCGGACTGGGCTAGTGTGACCAACCCAACAGTTTGTACTGTCATTAAGCAAATAATGAGCATTAACCCCGTGAGATTCACGAAAATTTAATCTCTTAATTGTCCTTTTCCTTTATTGTTTACGGTTATGTGAATATCCATGCAATTCTTATCTTGGAAATGGTTTTTCTTTTTTTTTTCTTTTTTTTTCTTTTTTGCTGTTTACTCGCTGGTATGTGGTGTCCATTATTACGACAATACAAGTACACAAGCTACTTGGTTGGGAATTCTCACATGAGACGCGAGGAATTTATGGAAAAAAGGATATCGCATGACTGTGGCTATAACTGGTGGACGATGGTCAGTTCACCCGTCCGTCCATCCGTTCAACACCACACCTCTTCAACACTCAAATCCGGAGTAGGTATGCAAACAATACGAATACGAATACGAATGGCGAGGATATCACAAAAAAGGAGTCACAATGGCGGGTCGGTGGTTAAAGCGATTCGTGGCTGTCAATGTGGAGTCGAAAAGTTCTCATTTAATAGGCGCAACGGTGGCGGCCGAGGTAATAGGAGGTGGTTGCCATTTGTGACTGGTTAAAATGTTTTTGGAGTGTGCTTACATTTATTGTAGTTATATCTTGAACCTCTCCACTGTTTTTATTTTCTCCTTGTTATGTGCCTTATCGCTTATCCTTTGGAAATGCGGCTTCAACAAACAAATACGAGTATAATGACCAAATAGAGCTATGGGTGTGGTTTCCACTTTGCGCAGTTTGACCGTCAATACATTGGCTGTTTGTAGATATTCGATTTAAGAAAGGATTTGGGAATAGGTAGGTACCTTTAGATTAAATCTAGGCAGTGTGTCCGAAGTACTACGTCAAAAGTGCGCATAAAGGATTTTCCACTGAACCAAAGGTAGTGCTCATATCCCCGAAGCGAGAATTTCCGAATTTCTAAATGACCAAAACAACAACCAAACACAACACGTTTTAATCGCTATAAGATATACTTACTTACTTAGTTAGCAAACCCATAGGAGGGTCCCCTGCCAACTATCTCAGCGGCAGAGCGCCAAGATGGTAGAGGTTAGCTTCTATTTGCGTGCGCCACCTTAGATCCAGTTGTCCTCTTCTGTGCCGTTCTTCGAGGCAAGACTCGAAGACTTTTCGAGCTGAAGCTGTTACTTCCATTCGCTCAACATGGCCTAGCCATCTCAGACGGTGGACTTGTACACGACTGACTGGACTGATATCGCTGTACAGCGCATATAGTTTGTAGAACTGAAAACCACGCGCAGCGTGTTTCTCTCGAAACGGATCCTGTACATTGGGAAGTGTAATTTTGACTTTGATTTCTGCGCTAATTTCATTGTCGCTTGCACTATAATTGAGGAGCCAAAGTAGAAAAAGTCCTGAACAAAGTGATATGGTGCCGTCGGTGGTGTACGTGCCTCTTATTTTCCACTTACGGCTCGCTATATTCAATTCATATCAATGTCATCCGCGTACGAAAGTAATTGTGTGGACTTCAAAGCGTTTGTGCCTTCATTTTTGGCCAGTAAGTTTTTCACGATCCTTTCTGGGACGCGTATCCTTGTCTGAATTCTTTCGTCGAGTGAGATTGCCAGTTCGTATAGTTCGTTTCTATAGATGCTGTCATATGCAGCTTTGAAATCGATGAAGAGGAGGTGCGTATCGATGTATAACTCTGGCGTTCTCCACACAGGCTCCACATAGATAGTAGCCGATCAGACTATTGACGAAGTGCCCTACGGGTTCACATTCTTACGCGTTCACATAAGAATTGAAGAAACCCGTTCCACTATAGTTGTCTCAGTTCAGGAGATTTTCCTTCTTTAGTACTGGACCAACAACGCTGAGGTTCCATTCGTCGATGGAGATAAGATGATGTACGAGTAAGCTCCGTATCTAATCCATCACTTGTTGCATTAAATAATGCAGCTTTGTCAGAACTTACGTGTAATTTAGAAATTGCTGTCCCGACTTCATCTTGGTCGGGTTGACAGAAATGTTGTCTATGATAGTCCACGTTGAATGGTTCGTTCCGTCGGAGGGTTCTCCATTCTTGCAGATTTCTACTTTCATTTTCTGCCTTCGGTTTCTATTAAAGCTTCCGAACTTCATTTTTCTGATTGCATCTCTCTAAGGCCACGATAGCATTCTTCTCCTGCTCTTTAATTTTTCTACTGTGGAACCTATCATATGTATGCTGTTCCCTTCTGATAGAGTTCATGAGTATCCTCTTCCGTTTCTACAGGGCCGCTCTGTACGTCTGCAGTTTTCCTAGATTTGACAGTCTGCATTCGTCATCGAAGCAGGGGTTTCTCTGTTGAGGCGGGTTGAGACCTAGTACATCAGATGCGGCTTTTCTGATTACCCTCTGGCAATGATGCCACTGGTCTTCTAAGTTCCATGCTGCTGGCGTTCTCTTGCAATTGTAGCTGTTCGACGTTGAACTTCCTCACAATGGTTCGGTGACTTTGGGCTGTTACGCATGTTTACATTCATTTGCCTACAACAAGATAATGACAAACATCCACGTTGGCTGCTTGGAACGCCCGGTCATCCAAAACACTGGAGGGTGCCTTGCGTCGTTACCAATATAATCAATTTGGTTGCCCGTTTGTTGATCAGGCATGAGCCATGTCCTTTTATAGACATTAGCATGTGGAAACCGTGTGTTGGCTGTAGTTACACCGCAAAATCAATAATCCCTCCATGCCTAGATTGGCATTAAAATAGGGCGGGCCCATCTGCATGTCATTTCCAAGACATTGCTTATTGGTTTTGGTAAGGTCGTCCTTGTTCTCTATCGGAGCGCGGGCGTTTATGAGGCTTATGTATGTATCCGAATTGATGCGAATCGTTGTCAGGCGTTCACTTACATTCCTGAAGCTCATGAACGCTATAACTACTGGAGCTTGTCGAGCCGGTTGTCCGTAACATTCTCTATAGTAGATATCACAGTTTTTTACCCGATTTTTGGTCCGGTCATTAAACGTCTTAGATGGCGATTATGTCTGTTTTGTAGCAGTAGAAGATCTCCGCCAGCTCGATCTATTAGGGTTCGAACATTCCACATGCAAATCCGAAGACCGTTGTGTCTAATCGTTTGCCAGGGACTTCAAGAGTGAATCCGTCATTATCCAAAGCTATTAGCTGGTCCGTTACATTTGTGAGTATTAAGCTACTGATCGAGCACGCAGTTGTATGTCAGCATGGGTTGCACGAGCGTGGATTGCTACCGGGGACCATCACTGGGAGGTAGGGGAAGAACTACGTTACGAATTTGATCGGTGCGCTGCTGGCCGTTTTAATATTTTAGGACATACCATATAACGATTTCCTGATCAATCACCGGTTCATGATTTTACTGAGCTCGATTTTAGTTACAAGTTCTTACGCTCCAAAAATACACCGCTGTATAGAAAGTGAGTCTCGAACATCGATACTTCTTTAAATTCATTCCAAATTTCGTATCGGAAATAGGTCTTAGTAGGTCCCTGCACTAAATTGTAGCATACGTAGTTTATTCGGCGTAGGAAAAAATGTTACCCCTGCACAAAATTGACTTGAAGGAGCCGGAAACAGAAAGACGTGGACAATGTTCTGCCCACTCAGTCCCCGTTGCTTAGAAATTAACATTTTCACAATACAATGCAGAACTGGCGGTGGCTTTCTAAGCATTTAAGGTTTTCCATGAACCGTATCTAAACTTTATCCCGTGAATCACTGCCAGCCCATCTGAAAAGTTCAAACGATCGCAGGCGGTTTTGTATAGCAACCAGGAAATCTGAAATGTCCTAATTTTTTATGTTTTACTGATTAGTACTCTGATTAGTACAAGAAAATTTCGCAGCCTTGCCTAAACTCATCCTTGTGCCTGATGATTCCACAAGATTTCACAGGTTTATGATTCAAAACTCTATCGAATGGACTGAAATTTAGCGTTCCTTCTATGTATGAACTCACAAGTATACATCTTACTCGCGCGCAGTTTAAATGGAACAATTCCACGCCTCAAACTATCACCTGGAAAGTTAAAATCCCAACCCTTCTCTGCCACGTAACAAAAAGTCATTACATTCAATCTGGGACTAACAATTTCGCGTAATTCTTATCCGTTGTAATCCATTTGCATTTTTAATCGGGCCCACCCCATCCCTCCAACCGGTACTACTAATCCTAATGCTATAACTTTCCCAGTCAACACCCTTTAGCCGACCACGGTGTCATGTGTTGAAAGCCGTGCTAATAAAATAAAACATTCGTCGTGGATAAATTATAGTAATAAACAGTTACATTCCCACTAACCACCCCACACCAACCGAAAATATAAAAAAGGAAGAAAATTCAACAGAAAATATCACCGACAATGTCAACGAGGTCATTACGAAAACAATCGCGTATAAAAATTCAGCCTAATCCTTGGTTTTTGTTTTTTCTCCCACCAGATGGCGTGACATTGAACAATTGCCAAGGTATTCAAAATGTCTCCCAAATATGTCAACAAACAGCCAACAAGACTACGCGCTCCTTATGGAAATTAATTGACCATGATATATATTTTCATGATGATGACCTCCAAAATAAACGGAAACGTGAACTACGAGTAAAAGTCGAAGGATCATATTTTTTATTAGATGACGCAACATTGGGTTCGCGGTTTCAAAGTAGCTAATCATTTGTCCGGTCAATAGGAAACCGAAAAAGGTGTCAACAAATTCAATTCCTCAATCAAATGTTCATTTTCGTCGTTCATTTTGTTTCCTTCTTTTTTTGTCACTCAAGTTTAAGTTGGGGAAGGATATCGTAATGTAATTCTAGTCCTTTGCTTGGAACCTCCAACACTAACTGGCACTAGAGTATTAATTATGAGCGTATGGCACGATAGTTCACGTGAATCCTGGAAGTTCGTTTTGGAGCAGTTAACTCTCAAAAGCTTAACTGCTTTCGTTTATGTACGTGTGAGACTGTGCAAGAGTACGAGTATATCCTGTCGAAAGTTGAGTGCTGAGGAATCCCATTTTTAAGGTGTGAATTTTTTTTATAATTTTTTAATTACACCGTTAGTTAAAAGAAGGGCGGAACACTGAATTGTTTGTTTAGACGTTTTTAAAGTGACTCGTGGAGTGGAGTGGCTTGTTCACAGTCTATTTCGGTTAGACCTCTGAAACTAAGAGAAGGTCATTTTGGGTTGAACTGTTGATGCCCAAATTGCTCTAAACAAGCGCTTCAGTCACCACAACACTCAAAGGAACTGATACAATCAATTGCTTTTGTAACCCATGAGAGTAGTAAGACAGTATCCTTTTTTTTTTTAAGGATCACGACATTTCATAATGCATCTTCTTCTATAGGGCAAAGCTTCGTAAATAAATGAACGGGTATGAAAGTACAAGGCCCAGAAGCAGTAGCAGTTTCGCACTTTCACTTTAGCATTCCATAAGAGTGATGTACGGCTTAGGAAATAACCGCGATATTTCAATGTACGTCCGAAAGTGGGCTTGAGGGTAAACTGATGAGCATTCGTAGCAAGACCGGTGTTACGGTTAAAGGTTTGAAGGGCCGGAATGATACTGGTAATTTCAATAGAACACTGGTGATGAAAATAGCGATAGAGCAAGATGAGGCTGGAGACATTTTTGATGATTGAATCTTGGTAGCCATATGGAGATGCCAAGATGTCGGTAAGAGACCAAGAGACCATAAAATAGGCTATAAACTGTATGAAAGACAGGACAAGAGTTAACACGTCATAATTTTATCTGTACTGGTTTAAGATGCAGTATACAGATGCGGGTGTAAGGCCGCCTTCACTATTTCCAACCAGGTCACAGAGGAACGTCGCCCTAAAGACTATATCGTTAAAAGCGGAACCAGTTTCTTGCTGATAATGGATGAGAACTAGCTCCCGAGTAGGAATTACTGTCTCTGTATTAAAAGTGTCAAATTTGAATGAACATTCGGAAGAAATAAAGAAAGCCATCCTGATTAGGGCTTTCAGGAGTTGAGACCTATCAATTAGGCACACAGAAAAATAAGGTTTTTCTTCAAAAGATTGACTGACTGAGAGATGATTGTTAAATTGCCAAGGAACAAGATGGTGGAACATATAACATATGTTCTTCCAGCTGTGTCCACAAAAAGGGGCAAAAGAAATTTGAATTTAGCTCTCGATATCAAACAAGCCAATTTCCATACTGGATCTTCCTGCATTGACTTTTTAAAAACTTTGTGTACTTCTTTACCTGCTTACCTGGCTTTTATCGTTTTTAAGAAGGCCTCCGACACTCATGAGTTCATATGGACAATCATTTGTAAGAGGGGCATTTCCGCAAGATCATCGTCATTATTAAGACTATGGAGGTACAGAGTGCTTCGTGTCACATCTCATACGCTGCACCTGCGCAAGGTAGCTGAGGAATTCATTAGAAAATTACCTGAGAGCCCTATAACCAGATGTTTCAATCTGGACTACGCTAATGATATTTACTTGAAAGTAAGTGAAGTATCACTTCTAAGTACTCACATGTTGGCAGTATGCTTTAAAGTTTCTAACATAGTGACGCGGTACAGTCGTTTAGATTATGAATTATTCCTCCAAAAGATTTTGATTCGATACAAAGACCTTCGGCTTAATGTGATGACTAAAAAACTGTTTCTTACAACTCCGTCGTTTCAAATCGGCAACAGAACCTAGCTTCCTCTATCTGTGCACTAAATGACAAAACGAAAAGTGAGTAGAGGGAGAACTATACCTTGTTAATTTTTGTGTTACAATTGAAGCACCAACTTCAACTTACATGGTTGCAATTGCCATCATCACTGACAGGAAATTTATCTTCGACAGAATATAGCTCAGACTTGCTCTTTCGGAACCTAACCCTACCCGGCTAATTGTGAATATAGTGAATAAATGTTACTTACTGATTCTACGGACTCCCGGTCTGTAATAAGTGTCTGCCTCCGACATGACAGCCTTCCAGACTAAGCGCTCTGGTTACGAATGACAGCCAGCTGTCAAAATATTCAGTAAGATTTGCCATTCCATCATGCATCGTTTTACGCCTGCCGAACGTGAGAAAATTATTATCGAAATTCTGGATCAGTTGTAAATATTGTACGCAACATGAATTTCTTCGTGAGGTCGGTCATCATCATGGCTTCAGTGTGCAGACAATTCGTCGCACCGTGGAAAAGTTTGAGCGTGAGTAAACTCTTTGGATCTTAAGCCACCAACCAGACAGAGATTGGTGCGAAATGAAGAAAACATAGCCGCCGCAGAGGACAGTATCAAAAAAACCCCAGAAATGTCGATTCGGCACCGATCAGCTGAATTGGGCATTGCCAGAGGGTTAAAACGGCTTATTTTGCGGTTGGATTTGGTCCTACATCCGTATAAGATTGTGCTGATGCAAGAATTGAAGCCGGATGACCCTAGAAAACGCCGTGATTTCGATAATTGGGCGCTGGAAATGTTGGCTGGAGATCCGGATTTTGGCCAAAAAATCATCTTCCCTGACGAGGCCCATTTTTGGCTCAGCGGCTATGACAGCAATCAAAATTGTTGCTATTGGAGCGAACACTATCCACAAATGTGATGCCAAGCATCAATGCATAAACAAAGATTGATTGTTTTATGCGGTATATAGCATGGCGGCATCATCGGACCTTATTTCTTTCGAAATGAGAAAGGAGACACGGTTATCTTCAATGGTCTTAGGGATAGCGCGATGTTGACCGACTTTCTGTGGTCAGAGCTCGACAAGATATATATATCTGAGGTGTGATTGCAACAAGACTGCGCTACGTGCCATACATGCGGCACAACGCTCGAAGTTGTGAAGAAGAAATCTGGCGACTGGATCATCTCACGTCGAGCGTTCATCAATTGGCCGCCGCGATGATGCGATTTGACATCTCTCGATTATTTTGCTCTGCGCCTACGTCAAGTCCTTAGTCTGCGCTAACAAGCCAACCACTTTGGACGAGCTCGAGGCCAACATTCAACACTTGACAGATCGTTTGAGGCACTGCCAGCGCAACCGATGCGGCCATTTGAATGATATGCTATTTCACACATAATGGCATGAACGTAGCTTCAAAATAAAGCCTATTTAAATTGTTTCCCTATCGTTCCTATCTGATGGCACTTTAGAAGCTATCTCCTGAAAAAGAAAAGCAATTTGCCCATTACGTTGCCTTTCCTGATCTATTGTCTTCGAATCTGTTTAAGATGAAGCCGAACCGAACGTGTCGGGCGCAGGATTTCAAGAAAATACAAAATATAATTTGTTTAAGTAGATTTCAAGTTTTTTTTGTCAACACTTTTCGCCATAAAGTAGGTACAAAGTGAGTTGAAATTTGAAATGCCCTCCACAGAGAACTAACGAGATTAGAGGCAATGGGATCCGCATTTTATATTTTATACCATCTCTAGAGATCTTAAAAAGGTGCGGTTTGTCACATTCAGTTCCATAAAATATCGATTTTGGAATCCATTCTGAGGTTCTCTCCCCCTCAAACCAAACTTACACTCTATGCCTACGACGAAAGATAAGAAGTCGAGATCGTCTCTTGCATCTGCTCAAAATTTTATTACGAAAAATAATTCTCCATCTGCATCTGCCAATTTCTCCATCTCAAACTTAACCTCAGACAGTATTTAAGTGGAGATAAGCTGAAAAGATGATCTAGTTTGCGTTCGGTGCTCATGGTGATTAGTGCTAATTAGTGACAAGTGCGCGTAGTAAGTTCGAGTGGTAGTGAGAGTAACATAAGTGCAAGTGGAAATGTGCAATGTGCAAAGAGCCAAAAGTGTCTTTTGTGATCCATTCTCTTCATTCTTATTGTGATCTCTGTGCATAGTGGGTGGTGTGGGTGCTGTGTGTGCAGTGCGAGTGTTTCTTTTCTCTCCATTCTGCGAAATCGAAATCGAATTAGTGTTCTATATGCGGTCTCTCTCCGTTTCTCTATCTGTGTAGCATAATTGTTCTTTTTTCGGGCGCTTGCTTTGTTTGTGTTTTTTCCCCTGTGCTTAATGTGTTTTGTGTTTGCCTCTAATGTTTGACATTCTTAGTGTATCTCTCTTCTGTACGCAATTCGCGAGTGATGTTATATGCAACCCTCAACGAACAAATTTCATAAGGAATTCCCGGAAGTTTAACATCAGAACATGGAAAACGAAAGGGTGAGTGATAATTATTTCCTTTGCGTTCTTATTATCATAAAATAATTAAACATGTGTTGATTACAGCTTAAATTTGAAGGGGCTTACTTGTTACAGTTCCTCTATAAAGTGTCCATTAGAAATGCGTAGAGCTAAGATCTGCCCTTTCTTGGTGGCAGAGTTTAATTATTGTTCAACTCCCAGTTGTTTTCTACAAAATCTGGACAGCTTTCTTTACGTCATTCCTCTCAAGGATAGGCTCTTCTTCTTGTAGATATCTTTTCAGTTCTTGCTTGTTGTGCTTGTTTTTACTCCTGGTTTCAGGTGGTGTTGTCGGCAGCGGCTGTTTGTAGGGTCCCCGTTCCTTATAATAATAAGTTGCATACCATCGAATGGTCGATTAGGTCGTCCTAATCAAAATTCTATCTTGAATGGGCTGGAGATTTGTGGAAATTATTCTCGGACGATACGTAGTTTGCCCTCTTTTCCACTTGTCTCACGTCTAGCCTACAATTTTTCTCGATTTTCGCTTAGCTGGACGTCGTTCAGTTGGCAATGTTGATATTAGAGCACGCAAATAGCTACCAGTCTGCCTTGTATGTCGAGATAGCTTCCATGAGAACTCAACAGCTCCTTATATAGCAGTTAATTGCTTCATATTGAGGGTAATGCGAGGTTCTAAGTCTCACTCAACCACCTATACTACTATGGAAGACCTTGTTGGACTTATGCCTACCAATCATGGTTATCTTGGCCTCAGAACTTATTTAAAGATTGTTCTTCAATTGAACACATTTCATCTGGGGACAGATTTGGTAAACATCAGAGTTAAATCCTTGGTTTTCCAAGGTATTTGTTCCAACGAATTTAATTTTACGAAGCCACTGGGTTGAAGAAATGTTCCTCGATGTATTATGCACCCTGAAGCAGTTGATATTTTATTAGAAAGACCACATACACAGAATTGTGTCTCAATTGGAAAGCGATGATACTTTGGAGCGTTCATAGCTGTTGCTAGTGTCAGAGAGGAGTCAATTTTATTTTTCTTTTTTGTATGAGGTACGATATACTAAACTAAGACGGATGGGGCACATGGGTAATTCCATTTTTGGTCAACAAATTGTCGCGCAGACAAGGCTGTGTGAGCAGCGTTATCATGGTGGAGAAACCATTCGCCAGACTGACACAAATCAGGACTATTCCGCCAACTGTTGTGCAATATTCTCAAAACTTTCACGTAGAAAGGCTATTTAACTGCCTGACCTTGTGGATCAAGCTCTGAATGAACTCTGATGGACAGCTTTGTTTTTGACGTTTGAGTGTAGCTTTTAGAGGGGAAGCGAACTTGAAGTCTTGTTGCTTCGTTTCAGGGTCGTAACCATAGCTCCATAATTCGTCACCTGTGATGGTCTTGGAAAAGAAGTTTGGATCATTTCGGAACTCTTCTTTTACAGTATAGCATGCTCGCACTCACTGATTTTGTTCAGCTGGGAACTGAAATGAACTCCAAGTTACTCTAAATAGCTCACGTCGAGTTTTCAGAACTGCTTCAGCCTTGTAGGCCATTTTCAATATTTCAAGAGTTCCCGTTCCAGTTTTTTTGAGTAAGAAACAAAACTTACAGCCCGCGATCTTAAATGAGCGAGTCTGTTGATATCATGGGGTTCTTCATAACTAGTTGTTGAGTTGAGGCTAGTTCGTTCTAGAAACTCCTAATGCGGCTGGTTGCATCGATGATGTCAGCAACTTACTTTGGACCTATTAAGGACACATCCGCCACCATCACTTTTCAGAAACACCTGCCTAATTCATAGAAATCCCTTCGGCCTGAGCTCCGAATAGGTTGAAGTAGCCCAGATTATCTGTTTTCTTTCTTTGCTTTTGGTTGAATTTGTAGTGCCACTGTTGACACCATTTAGGGAATTCGTCTACTGTAGTATTCATAGCGCTATTATGTTTGTTTCTTAATAAACAGCCACGTATATAAGCCCAGCAGGCCCTATACCAACTAGTATTCGATGGCTAGAACTTGGAAGTAAGATAAGTTAAATCGATGTATCATAGCAGCACTGGGCATTAGCATCATAAACTTTTACAAGCATCTGTTAAATAAGTAACACGAAGAATTGTCTGGTTTGGTGGCGCAACTCTGAAATACGATACAAACATATCAGCCTACATATCAGTGAGTAGTTGGAAGCGTTTCCTAGAGCTGGTGCATTTGAAATAATTTTAAAAAATCCCCCACAGTGCTACTTTAAATTCGACCCAGTTCCACATTAAATAGCCACTTCTAGGCATCCACGGTTATATTCCTTCATAGTCCGCTCATACAGCCATGTAACTCTACGTCCTCCTAATTTCTATATTTTTGAAATTGAATTCGCTTCTATTCTTAGATGGGTCGTAGCCTTCGTGTGTATATTCCAGTCAACTTTGGCCATAATCCGTGTTAAGATCTACAACTGCTCTCTATACTTCTTGACTTGAATTCTCCGACTTTACTTGCATTCGTGGACTATCGGGTGGATACAGAGTCCCGCAGTTGAAAATGTAATTCTCCGTGATAAGCTCGTTATTTATTTCAATGTAAGACGAAGACCACTAGTACCAGCTCCAACGAAGAGATTTTCACTTAAAATTGAGAAAAAAACAAAAACACGACGAAGTGGAAACGACCAAGTATCCTTTTGTCCTTCCATATATTTTCAATTTTCGTGTGCACAAAGCACTGGTTTAACATCTGTGTGCAATTTCCAGTGCACTGGGTCATATTAAGAGTACTTTGCGAGACCACACGAGCAAGAGAGACACCGATTAAATTTGTCTCCACGGTTTCTATAATTCAGTCTCCTCAAAAGTCCTTATCCTGTTAGCACTTGTTCCATTTTTTAATTATTGCGCACGTTGCCATTCAATAAAGGAACATCCTTCTGGAGGATAGCAAATATTGTAGTTCGAGTTAGTTGACCTGTCATATCGGCGAGATTTTGGTCATCATTTTGAGTCATCTCTAGGGTGAACATTTTCTCTGCTCCGGATGGAGATACTCGTACTTGTCCCAATAGGATGCACTAGAGTTCGTTGATCTAATGGCGGATCCATTCTATCATTGGGAACCATGGGCGAATTTATTAACGCTGCATCTTTCAGTCGGGATGGTAGCGTGCTTCTGAATTATTTAACCAACTGATTCCGGACATACGAGTATATCTGTGTGTATCCGCAAAACGGACATGACCTGAATACTCGTATCAAGGACTACTATGGGGAGGCGAAAAAAAGCTTTTTACGATTTAAATATTTGATCTACCTGAAAACAGGATATTTTTTGGAGTTTTTTCGTTTATTTTTTTGTAATTTTGTCGATTTCCCTTCGTTCGTCGTTTGGTTTTTATGTCATGTCCAAGTAAGCAGGAGCGAGCTAAGCTACTACGAATACAAGCTTGTACACAACTATACTTGAAGGAGTGAACTTGTTTATTTGATTGCGCCACCACTGCCATCAGTAAAGGGGATGTAGGGAACAGGACTAAGTGTAAAGTGATTTTAAATTGTATCATGACACATGCTCTGAATACGGGACATGTGCTCCTCAGGATCTGGATTCCAGAGTAGTGGATTTTGTTCCGCACGTGTTTCCATGTATAATGCAGATCTGATAGATGGAAGGGGATTGAAATGCTATCGAGCTGGAAGATGTGAGGTTATACAAATTTTCCAGATACCGGACGGTGAGAGGCAAGCACCAGTGGAACAAATAGTCGGTGTATGTGGGTAGGTCAATGTGAGAATGATGTAATTGACAGTTGTTGTATAACGATCGGACTTTTTACTGTTGCCAGGGCGCTGGCGGAAAGGTAGAAGGAAGAGAAAGGAAAATTGTTTTGTAGTGGTTTGAAACTCAGGTGTTGTTTGGTTTCGATATTCGCTCTCCAGGGGGAGAGGGGGGGGGGGGGGGGGGGGTCCGAATAGGACGGAGAGTTTTTTCTTCACTCAGAGTGATTCGAGGTATAATTCACAGTATTTTTTTTTCTGTGCTTGAAACTCAACAACAGCCAAATCTACGTGTCAGAGTTATGCCTTCACACGCAGAATTTTTCTGTCTGAGTTCCAATTACACAAATGAAAAACTGATTTGCCATGGGCAGGATTCGAACCTGGGCCCTTCGAGTGAGAAGCGATTGCTAGTACCACTACAACACGGCCACCCCTGTCTGCCAGTATTTAACAAACAAGGCCAGTACGACGATGAGATAAGATCATACACAGACAGGTTGGCACAATATTTTATTTAAATTTTGGGAAATATGTGCTGCGTTAGTTCAATGTCATTAAAACTCTGATTATAACACTTTCTAATGCTTCCTTAAAAGAGCTGTTGACAAAGAAAATAATTGAAAAACTAGAGTTGTAATCGATTTATTGTTGAGCCAACGCCACCATTGTTGCAACCACATCTGGTCCCGATAGTTTTTACAATCTACTTGCGATATGTCAACTTTATTTTAACATTTAGCTGTCACTTTAAGCTTACTTTAAACGCAAATAGAGTATAATTTTGCTAACATGGTTTAGCCAAGTTGATCATTTTTCTATCAACATAAGTCATGCCTCCAGTATTTTGGACTTGACGCGGATCATAACTTAGTTATAGTCAAGGTTCGAATGCGGGTTAGACAAGCGCCTTAACAAAGAAGATCTACTGTGAGAAGGTGGAACGTAGAAAATCTGGAACCACCTGACCTTGCCGAACTCATGCGTCTATGTAGAATAGCGATGGAGAATCCTCCCTGCTCCGTCAAGCTCGGTAAAGACTTAACCAAGACCTTTGATGTCGAAAAAGGTTTTAGAAAAGTAATCGTGCTGCCATGTGGCTTCTTTAACGTCATACTTGACACAATAGTTTTTAGGCATAATCTACTAATATACGCGAATGGTGTTGACAAAATTGGCAGAACTCAACGGGCGCATTCAAAAGTATTGAAACGGAAGCTGCCAAAATGAGTTTAGCAGTAAACGAGGTTAAAGGCAAGTAAATGCTGTCAAAAATAAGAGACGCACAACATCGGCTAGTTGGACAGAACATCGCAGCCGACAACTATTTATAAATTTGAGGTAATAATGGACTTTGTCTATAAACCTTTGGTTCTTTTATCATTTCTGCCAACAACACCTCAGCAGAAATTAAACGAAGAATAACTCTTCCCAATCGTCATTTCTTTGGGCTAAGAGGGCAATTGAATAGTAAAGCACTATCAAAAACAACTAACTAGACTCTGTATAAGACCTTGGTTATCACAGTCCCACTTTATGGCGCTGAAGCATGAAAATATCTGCGTCCCTTCGAGAGGAAAATTTTTCCTGAGATAATCGGTCCTGTTTGCGTTGACAGGCTTTGGCTTTGGCTTTGGCGGAGAAGATTCAACGGCGAACTGTATGAGGTACACGGCGACTGCGGCGCCTGAGATGGCTAGGACTTGTAGAGCTTGTGGATACCAGGGTTCCGTCCTGCAGAGTCTGGGAATCTAAGCCGAAGGAAAAACGCAGCAGAAGAAGACCTCACCTTAGGTGCACAAGTAACATAAAAGAGGATGTCAAACTACTTGGAGTGCGCAGTTAGCTAAGGATCGGGCAGACCCTCCTTGCAGACTTTCGAGCAAAATTTAAGCGGTATAGCCGAAGATGCTTATTGCGCGCTTCTAGTGCTTCTTCTCACAACTGTCCGATTGGTAAAAGAGCACTTTTGGTAACTTCAGGTCCATGCAGAAGAATTTTGTGCTTGGTTGGACTTAACTGGTGCCATGGGTATAACTCAGCATAAAACTTAGCCGTATCGTGTGCAAATATAGCAGTACTAGAGAGTACTTGTAGTACGACTTTCAATCTTAAAATTAATTGCACGTCAACGGTGTTGTTCGGCAACTTCTCTGGATCCTTAAAAAATCTTCGACTAGTATTGCCGTCATTCGAATTGCCTAACCAAAGTTTCGGGACATCCACGATCTGAATTGATAGCGGAGTCTAGGTAGACAGAGTTTTTAACTACCTCAAAGTTACAAGTATATCTGTCGAGGGTGACGTACTGTCCAAGACGTCTGTGTTGGGTATCCTCGCGACACTAACATCACGATGCTTTCTTCCGATTATATCAATATCATCGGCGTATGCGAGTAATTGGACGGACTTTTGAAAGATTGTGCCGATTGTGCCTCTTTGGTTTGGCGCGTAAATTTTGCACTATTTTTTCAAGAATGATGTAAAAGAAATTGCATGACAGTACATTCCCTTGTTTGTATCCTTTTTTTGACATCAAAGTTCAAAGTGCATTCTCGTCATCCGTGGTCGTGTGAATCACAGCACGTCAGAGGCGGCATCTCTTTTTGGCAATTTTGCCACTGGTCTTCGATACTTGATGCTGGCTGATTCTCAATCGGAAAAGGATTTGGCGATCTCTTGCGATTGTAGCTGTCCGACATCGAAATTCCTACCACCATTAGCTTGCCTTTGCAACGTTCAGAGTATCCGCAACCGTACCTTAGCTACAACAAGGTAATTGTCCGAGTTAATGTTGGTCCCTCGGAACTTTCGGACATGCATAATACTGGAGGTGTGCCTTCGATCACAATGTGGACGATCTGGTTGACAGTTAATTGAACAGGAGTCCCTTTATGAATATCGATATGCGGGACCCATATGCTAGCTATTACAACGTTTCCCCCCGCCGCAAAGTTGATTATCATGAATGCGTTATCGGAGGTGGTGTCGTCGTTCTACTACAAAAGATACCCTCTCTTCCTATCTTTGCATTAAAGTCGCCGAGGACAATTTTAATATCACAGCTAGGGCACTGTTTGGTTTAGTCATCTTCTCCTCTGTTGGGGCGTGGGCGCATATAAGGATATTTTTGGCAATCTTAACCTTAATACCGATTGTTACGAGACGTTCGTTAATATGCGGGAAACTCAAGACTTCTTGTCTAAGTTTGCTTCCAACAACAAATCCGCATCCAAATAGACGTTACTATAACAATCGCTGTAGTAAATGTCGCAGTTTTTCATCCTCTTTTTGTCATACCCATCCCATCACATTTTTTGGATGGCGGTAACGTCTGCTTTGCAGTAGTCCTAGTTATTCGGCTGCAGGACCTAACATTCCACGTGCAGATCCAAAGTTCGTTATCCTTATTTCGTTCGCAGGGGTTGTAAGCAGTAGATCCGTCCGTATCCGAGACTCCTTATTGACGGTATTGTACTGGCGTTTAAATGTAGCAAGAATTGGTAAGGTGCGTTCTAACAGCCCGCAAATAACATCATTTTCTCAGAAATGTAATGGTACTCCTTTCCTTCATGTTGATCAAGGCTTACTTATGGGAAAACGTACTCTAAATTCATCTTTCCACGTTTTTATGTATTGTATTTGGCAGTGAAAAAGTCTCATTTGCTCCTACTCCGAACCCTACCGTCAAAATTAGCTGTCAAATCATATAAGAGGCACATGTTTCGAAATATCCTCGCCATACAAAAAAGAAAAAAAAAACTCATCCTTTAACCAATTAGCCATTATTCGCAGAAAGAAATGAAATTTGTAATTTCCGCTGTGAGTGGTCTTTTTAAAAGCGATTATGCTAAGAGCCCTCATTCAAAAATTAACGCGACTTCGTGCCTTGCATAGATACTCGTATTTGTGCCGAGGAAAGTGCCTCAAGGACTCGACTCTACTCGACTCTACTCGACTCTATTCGACTTGGTTCGACTACATCAAGGCTCTAAAAGTGGGTACAATTTATTTATTAAACACGACCAGACACAACATTAAGCGTCAAGCGACGCTTGTCATGCAAACTTGATGGTTGATGGCGCAGAAATTCCACTCTCTCGTCACTCAGTTGTCATCGCTTTCGTCACCTTATTTTTATTTTTTATTTTTTTTTTTTTGTGGAAAGAATGTGCAATTGCTTTGAAGGATTCTCACTACCCACAAGAAATCGTGACAGGAGTTCTTGTCCCGTATTTTTTTTTTTTTTCTTATCGACTCCTTTTCTTATTATATTAATGGACTTTTATGTGCCGGTGCGGACATTTTTATTCTTCTCCTCTAAATGCAGGACTACAGATGCTGGACTCAGAACTCACGACTCACGATTTTAGAGTCTCCGGGCTGTTTTCTTGTGATGCTCCTGGATGTAGTGTGCTTGTCCTGATAGTACCGGAGTTGCAGAATTTTTTTTTTGTTCTCGATGCTGACTATTTTTATGCTCTTAACTTTTAGTTCGTTCTTTGCTAATTGCCGGAAGTAATTTAGTTTTGGAGTTCTTTTTTGTGTTCGTCCATTTTCCGAGCTGGTTCTTAGTTTATGTTGCGTTTTTATTCCTTTACGACTTTCTTCTTGTATTCCTTGTGAGTTGGTATTCATCAGGATGAAAGTTTAAAGTGAATTCAGTGAAACGAAAAGCCAGATGGTGATTTAGTTATGTAGACGTCGGAGTACTCGTATTTGTAGGAAAAAATCGAGAGTAACGGGCAAAAGATGAACATGAAGGAGAGAATAACAAGTTGATGGATCCTGCTGTGCTTTATAGCTTTTAGTAGGAAATGGTGTTTTTTTGTTTTTGTAGCTGTTGTGATGGTGTTGTTGTTCTAGCTGGAGGAAGGGATAGAGCTGTAATACGAAAAGAGTGAATTAATTGCAGATGAATGTCATGAATTAATTATTTGATGTTTTAATTAAAGTTTGCTGCTTGGCTTGAGGGTGGAAGGTGGATTTTTCAGTCTTTTGAGACGCGGTTTGGCATGGATATGCTTTTACATACTTTTGTCAGAACCAGAAGGTAAACTATTGTAAATAAAACTGCTCGTAGTTGTCACGTTTAAGACTTATGAATTTTTGACCAGAACTGGAAATATACAATTAAAATTGATGGCAATTAAAGCACTTAGGTCCTGATGGATCCTCAGGCTGGTCAGTATCCCTAAAAAGTGTAAGTGTTGCCCCGTATTATTCTCATACTGTCAGTGGTCTAGACTAGAACTAACTAATTGCGACGACTGACAACACTTCTCAGGAAGTAGGAGACACGAGGATCTTCGTTGCAGTCCGAAAAAGTGGTAAGAACTAGCTCCGCTCATGCATCTTAAGAGGGGAAGATATTAACAAAACAAAACTCCGCGCTGAAAAGGTATATCTGATAGATGGGGTTTTATTCAAGACTTTTGAAGCGCTATCTTCAGCAAATCCACCAGAATGCGATTCCGGGAACTTTGTGTCGGAATTTTTCAAATTTTCCTACAAAACTGGTTAGGGCAATACGGCTTTGGTAACAACCGCAGCAGTACACCCATTAAAATTGCTCAAAGCTGCAAAGTCACATACGAGTACCTACTACGTGTTCTTCATCTTCTAAACAGAGTTGGCAGGTTTCAGTAGACAGATAGGCGGTTATATCTCAGACCAGGTTTCAAATAGTTGTCAAACGCTTTATGAAGACAGAATCGTAGACAATTAAGCCTCTGTTTTTTTACTCCTACACTCACCTCCACATCGGGAAACCTGGAAACATAGTACATTGACTAAAAATTAAATGTAGAGGTCCTACGGAATGTAATTGACGACTGCAGACTTCGCCGTCATCAGGACGGAGTAGCGGAGAGGTTTCTTATACAAATCAACGGTGGCGGAGTCCATGGCCCTAGTCATTTTGAGCTACTTGATGTACACTTCCCTTTGATGTATTCGGAACCCAAGACTAAAAGGCACACCATGGTTGTGTTGGAACTCTGGCGAAGAAATCGAATCGGAAAAATTTTAAAAAAGCCAACGGCGGCGGGCTCTCAACCACAGCGAGGCTACCGCCACCATGCCGTCCTGTTCGGTCCACGTTGAAGGTTGCACTTGGAGATAACTTAACTTCCCCACCGTGGAAAAAGAAACAGTTCGGAGACAACCAACAGCCCCGGATATGAATGGGTACAATGTTGATGTCACCAGTGCGGTAAGATAGACTGGACAAAATGCAGAAGGACCATGGAGCTTCTTTGACTGTGGATTTGCCCTTCTCGGGGGTATCCTTCAAAATAGTCTTAAGCGTTCAACATGTAACGAGCTCCTCATGACAATCCCCATCAAGACCAAATCCGAAAATGTAAGACTAGTTTGCTTTCACAGGGGATACGGATAACAGCATCAAAGACAAATCCTATGAACTCTTAAGCAGCACACATGTTCAGTGCCCAAGCTCCAAAACTGTTGAAGGCATTTAGAATTATGGCTCTAATTACCGTGGAACCCGAATGGGAATGTTGTCAACGAACCGTCAGAGAATTTTCTTCTAAAGTGTTGGATTCAAAGCGCGGCCACAAAGGAACCAAATAAGAAGAATATTGAGCTTCGCTTTATGGAAAGACGATAACGTCTCGTGATCTATACGAAATGAAGTGATGAGGACGGTCCTCGCGCGCTTCAGAAATGTCTTTTCAAAGTCAGTATGGAAGCCTGAAAAGATTACAACTAGTTGTTGGTGCTGAGAATAGTCCTTTCTACTTCTGCGGACCTCTGCGAGATAGAATGAACTATGGAGATAGAGATTTCCATCCCCCTGACCCAAACGAATTTAAGGTAACAAATCGGAATCTAATAGATCATCTATCGCAGATGGACTCCTTGCTGAGCTAGTTAAAGGAGCTGGACTACTTGGCTGGGAACATAATGCCTGCCCGACGCATTGAATTTCAGCATCGTTTATCCGATCCACAGGATAAGAAACCCTTTTGACTACGCTGACTATAGAGAAATATAAATTTGGTCTATACCAGTGCGGTTTGAGGCCAGAAAATACCATAATCGATCAAATATTCACACTTCGACAAGGGAATTTCAGTTCGATACTAACTTTCATAGCTGCATATGAGAGCATGTGTGGGGATGAGCTAGCGCTTACGTCTAGTTTTAACATTCTTGCCAGACTCATCAGGTTCTGTAGGTAACTGTGAGAATCCTCGATGTTCTGTCAAGGTCGGTAGTGAATAAAGCAATATTTTCAATGTCAAGACAGGTTTCAGACAAGTCGATTCACTGTCAAGTGACTAGAAAGAATCATTCAAAGCTCACAGGGCAACAAATCGATCTTTTAAATCCGCACGCGTACGCGTATGAAATTGAACGAAAAATGTGCCGCCATCATCAGAAAATGGCCACACCACCGACGGCTTGGTTCTGGCCAATTATAATTTCGACGTAGTTGAGGACCTTGTCTTCCTTGTCTCCGCAGCTAAGTAGAAAAGTCAGAGGCAATAGAGTAACAGACCCTTTACTCGTAGTACCGAACTGGCTATGTATAAGATCCTTATCATTCCGGTCCTTCTCTAAGGCGCAGAGGCTTAAAACTTTTCGAAGTAGGATGAAGAACCACTTGGCCGTTTCGGGAAAAACATACTGCGTATGGTTTTCGGTCTCTTTTGTATTGACAGGGAAGGAGTTTCAACCACGAATGCTGTAAAACTTCATCGGTCAATCAGGCGTCTATCCAACGCATGAGATGGCTGGGCCATGTTTGAATGAATTGTCTTCAGAGCTCTGACCAATAGAGTCTTCGAATCTAACCCCGAGCACAGAAAGACCACATTTAAAATGGCTCACGTGTGTAAAAGGGATTCTCAATCCACTTGGAGTGCCACTTAGCTAAGTTTGGTGAGACCCTGAAACAGACTTTATAGATTTTGAGTTGAAACAATTTCAACCCAGAAGTGATACTTATCCCCACATAATTTTCCTTAGCTGGTTATAAAGGAGAAGTTTTAGAGGCATCGCCTGCTACCAGTACTATTGCCACATACACTGTGGCTTGACCGAAGTTTATGCGCTGGCATAAGTAGTGCTACCTATCTCAATTACTGACACTTGTAGGCTTTTAGATCTTCAGAAAGTTTCACTTTCTCCACGATGAGTCTCATGCGTTAGGTGTTAACTTTTGATTCCTCTTCCAACACTTGTACTTCGTTGATCTCCTTCGCAATGTCCCAATCTGTTGGGCAGTACTTTTGCTTAGAGTGACTCCTGCACCAACTTCATTTAAATCGACACGCACTAGCTTCCCAAATACAGACCGCAGCAGGTGTCGCTTAACATCTTGTCTTACGAACGGGTCAAGTCATTGGCGCTTATGTTGGTTCAGATTTCAGTAAGCACTGGTATAGACATCTCGGAGCGGTTCCTAGAAGTTGTATCAACTTGAAATGAAAGTGACAGGAATGACCTCCGTTTCGGAAACTTAGCTATGTACTCATTAATCCATGACGCATGTAGGCATGGGTTGAAATTTTTAATGTCCGCTCCTTAGGTCTATAACCATCTACCATACTAAGAAAAGTTGGTAACTTATCCCTAATCAATGTCCGAGATGTTCAGAAAGATGTGCCTTAGCTTAGTTACATTTTGACACTAGAAGCAGCTGAGCAGCTATGAATCTACTTGGTCAAGTCGCCATGGCAGGAGAACCCGAGCACATGAGTGAAAAAGCCATCAATATTCTCGGCATTTCTGCTGATCAAATTATATCAAGCACAATTCCATTAAGAATTCCACGAAGGCGGAAGTCAGTTCCCGAGCTAAGACTACAAAACAGGGCCTTAGGAATAAGATCCTTTAGCCAAAGACGTAATCCTTAGTCTGTGATTCTTCGTACCCTATTCATTGAACATTGATACGTATTGTAACGAAGACGTTTGGTAGTCACGTGCCTATGAATATGTACATCAAATGGCATAATAAAGTTAGATATTTGTCAAGACACCTACCATCAAAGACCAGTGCATCATAGATTCTCATCAATGAATCCAAATTGACCCCTACACCTTTTGAAACGCCTGTATTTGGCTTGTAAAATTCATTCCATCGCCTTTGGGAATTATTAAGTCCATCCCCACAAAGCTTTCGGAAAAATCGAAACAAAGTGTCCCAGAATTCAAATGATACCACCGACACCCCTTAAATCTCAACACGTTCCGGTAGAGAACAGTTCTTCTTGACTAAATGACTTAAAGACTGGTCCCCATAGAGAAAAAAAAACACACAAAAACCGAAAGGTCAACAACAAAACACCAAAAATCCTCCCTGTTTAACTTATTCTTTTATCCCGGCCCCAGACTCCTTTTCAGGACCAAAAAGCCAAACATCCGTTGTTTTATTTTCCTCCTGGAAACCGGCTCGCTTACTTAATATACTAAGATACACTGTAACATTGTAACAGTGTAAGAGTGTCTTGTATGTTTCAACTGTGGCTAATTACAATTTATGCGACCCACCAAATCCCTTTAATGGCTTTCCGGGTTGTCCTTTGCCTTTCGAAAAACATCAAGTCTACCCTTACCCTTGATTTAGTCCTTTTTTTCTGGACAACGAACACACAAAACATAATTAGACGGCATTTTACTGTCTCGGAGACAATTCGACTATTCCTCTTTTTTTTTTTTTTTTTTTTGCTGGTCACCGTTGTTGTTTTTGTTGCTCCCCCATCATCCCTATGGCGGTACGGTGGACTGACTTCATTCTGTGGATAGGAATGGCTTCCTATCGGAGCCAATTGTCTTAAAGCTCTAAAAAGCGGCGTAAAATAAACGACAACTTGCGTTCCTTACGAGTAGAAACAAAGCGAATAAATGCACATGCTAAATAGGGGTTGCTGCACGCTAGGATGATTTTCGCCGTAGTACGCGTCTCAAATGGGGAGAAGGTGGGGATGTACGAGTATGTTCAGCAGCACCCCTCGTAATTGTACGTGAGGCCCTAATTAAAAATTTACGTAGCGTAGCTGATTAAAGTGGTGCGCGACAAAATTTTTATTTCTTAATTTCATCTAACGACTTTACGTGATCGAAATATGCAAGAAGTCCTGTGGATGTTGTGATGGAGGTGACTATGGGTGGCTTTAAAAGAAAAAAGCTTCTACGAGTGATTGGGCGGCGGCGGGTTTTTCTGAGTAGGTGTGGGACAATGAAACTAATAACTTCCAATTTCTTTTGCCAATGAAACAGATTGCGAATAGTATCAGGACGTTGTGCGATTTCCTTCAAAGTATTGTAATTACCATAATAATGATGCCTTGAACGTTGCCGGAGCCGTAATTAATAAGACGGTTGTTGTCGACACATGGAACGAGAGTAGGAGTGGAATAGCACGTCTAGGTAGAACGAATACTCTAAGGCTCGGAATCGCAGCAAAGAAATGAAAGCAACGAGGTTACGCAAGTTTTTTTTTAATTATGCATCAATGTTATAAATAGCGCAAAGTGAGGAAGCCATAGAAAAACGCTGGAGCAAAAGTGAATTCAGGGAGTACATTCCTTTGGAAGTACAGCTCTTAAGAGAGGCTATTAGAATCTATAACCCACGGCAGGTGGTTCCTTGAGATTTATATGAGCGCCACATCTGCATACCTTATATATACTTCAAAGCACTTCATATTTCAAATCATTCTCTTCCGAATAAACCCCCCCAAAACTCGGAGAAAACTCTGTTCATCACAAGTGGTTTATTCTATCGAGGAGCTTGGAAATTCAAAATAAATTCGAATATTGGCCAGAGGGGTCAATCGTCATAATGGGAAAGGGTTTCAACTCTTGCCGTATTGAATAGTCCTAAGGTTATCGACTTCTGGTAAAGCTGTGATAATAATTAGAAGGTTCCCCATATTTTGGTACATACTCGTATATGTGGTATCTTTCTTTTGGTGGAATTTCGCAGTCTTTTCAAGAAATACGTGTAAGTATAATACCAACTCCCACTACATCAACGCCGGGTGTTCCATTACGACACCAGAACTGACGAGCAGCAGGAAAGATGTTAACCTTTTCGAGCCCTCTAGCAATAACTTGTTGGTTTGATGGTAAGCTGGAGAGACATGCCCACTGTTCAGCAAAATCAGTCCCCGAATGTATACAGAGAAGCAGTGCAGTCTCGAACGAGTTTAGAAAAAGTGAGAGGACTGTGTATATATCCGCTTGGAAAACTTACGTATGTCGTCCTCAAAAAAGACACCAGCGCCGCATATTAGATCCGTTTTGGAGTCGTTTGTGAAGATAACATTCCTTTCCTGGCTCAGATTCTGCCTGAAACTATTCCTGGGCATAGAGAAATGCGATTTCGTATTTTTTACACAATAGGTGTTCTGGTATTATTGCATCAGGCGGCATGTCTACAGGAACAGAGACAAAAGACAGTCGAATTGCGAGGTCATCAAAGTTCCAGTGCGCGTTGTACCAAAGACAACTTCTCTTTAGATGGAAGACCGCTTTGAGAGTACAGTCAATAATACGATTCTTAAATGCGTCTTGACCAGAGCGATGCGTGCTAGGGAAGGCCTCCATGCAGCCGATGCTTCCAAATACTTAGCTTCGTTCAACAATCGGACAGTGATGCCCATATGCACTAGATGCGTCAGACGAGTAAGTTTCCACATTATGAGAACAACACCTCAGTTTTGAGAGGATTGACTGCAAACACATTTCCAGTGCACCACGTCGTCAAACAGCCGCTAGATATGATTCAACAGACAGTAAAGCTTCATCATTTGTATATGCTTGTGCATAGATATCAGAACGATTGAGAGCCGTGAGCTGTAGGTCAGCCAGCATGGTCTCATAGCAGTAAAGACAGAACGCCGCCTTGAGCGCAACCTCTTTCTACCCCCGCCATCACATATTACCCTCAGAAAGAATCCGCAATCAGTGAGCTACTCGCAAGTATTGCTTTCATCCATATGACGAGTGCTGCGTCCACCCCATGTTGTCTGGTAGAGTTACACATGCCTAGCTCGTATTCCTTCTCCTCGAGTGTGCCTTCAATTCTGCCCACCAGATTTTGAAGCGTAGTTTCGCAAGATCTTCTGCGTTGGTATGCATGTTGCATCTTAGACAGATGATGTATTCGCAAAGCGGTTTTGTGCCCATGGAGCTTGACCATTCTCTCCATGCTCTTCAACATAAAGGAAGTGAAATTAACAGCACCAATGTGCAGACAGGGACGTGAGTCATACCTAGACTTAATGGTCTCGACAGAAGTATTGTCTAAGCCCACAGACAGCATCCTTGCTTATTCGATTGTCTGAATGTGAGAATAGATTTCCTACTTTTCGGTGTCGAGTCTAGGATTCAGGGTATGGAAATGCATCAACACATCATCAGCCAGAAGATGACACGCGTCAGACCTAAAAATCTCGAAAGTCTTACTCTCCAGTGGGCGGTAGATTTTCGGTACAGACTTGCTTAGCCATTCACTCTAAGAGACCCTTTTTCCAAATCGCAGCTCTTGGATTTGATGCACAAATTCTCTGCTTTAGCTAGCACCCACAGTTGACCAGTACAGAGTTTGCAATCCGCGTCGCTCAGACTTGTGGCATTACGAGTCTTCCAAATTTGAATATTTAGAGATGTGATAGTGGCAAAATCCAACCACCCAAACTGCAACTTTTGCTGGTTGCCGCACCGGTTTCAGCCGTATCTTATGCGGAGAAAGCTACCACCAGATTTGTTTCCCAGCATGGATTTCACTGCATCTAGCGGCTTCGGTTGACCAGAACTACTATCTTTGCTAATTATAGCACCGGCCTTATCTTGACGTCGTGTGCGCTTAAAACTCCCGCTTTGTTTGTTTCTGTCGATGGATTTGGCAAATTTATTAGTTGCAGCACCGGTTTTATCCGGGCAACATGTGCAGAAATATCCATTAGCAGAGGAAATACCAGAAAATTTTTTTTCTCATTCCTGTTCGGGACGGAAAATTAGGATACTGTATCAGTGGATTTCACTTCCGCTTACCTGTCGTTTTTGAAGGAGTGAGACTCTTAGCACTCGCGCCCTCTACCACACATGCCGTTTCTTTGCGACTTGTGTCCACTGTACATCTTCTTTTCTAGTTAAACTTTCAGCTTTCAGACTGTGCCTCTTCTAGACCCCATTCGGCATTTTCAGTTTCCCGAGATAAGCCGTCAAAAACAGCACCTTGACCAACCACTTGTCTCTCTGAGGGATTTTAACCATGACAGGCAGAGCTTCTTCATATGATCTAGCAACTGCTGCATTAGCGCCTAAGTCGGCAGGATTTTTTTGAGTATGTTGGTTGGGTGGAACGGACTGGATTGGATTGTTGCTTTAGGGAGTACCATTTAGAGTAGTATCCATTGGGGCCACCTCTATACTATTTTACGTCTACTTTGAGCGCCTTTGGGACCTAGTTCGACCTGTCCTCTGCGTTCGTTTTGGAGCCTTAGGGTCCTTGGCCCTTAATCGTTGAAAAGCAAGCCTTCAAATCGATACTACTGGCAATTGACTCATAATCGCCAAATTTGTGTGTCAATTTCTGCAGCTTTCGCGTCGACATAAATCAGACCCCACACAATGTTTGCACCTCAATTCCAAGGGATTATCCCTACAATGTATGAAAATGACAATGTCAATGGCAATTTCATGATTATATGCTTGCAGACGCCAGACACTAACTCTTCACATCATAACTACCGCGTAAAATCGACTTTTATCGTTCAGCCAAAGGACCATCAACTTAACTGGTATCATGCACTTTTATTCGATTCGTTAACAAGTCGATGATCTCCCCTGAGTTTATGATTCCCTACACAGAACCTCCCCATTTGCCATTTCCCACTTCCACACTTAAAACGTCTATCGTCGACTAAATTCGTATCTACAGACTTTCGTAATGGAGCAATAACATTTGAATTTCTCCTTACAATTGTCTGGCTGTTCTTATCGTCGGATTTCACTTAATTTATTTTCAATTTGAGTCCTGGATGAATTCTATCTCCTATCCGAAATCGACTGCCTTCCTCAGGCTCCGCAGGTAGGCCTGAGGTACCTAAGGAGCCTAAGCAACAACAACTGTTAAACATGCTTCAGTGCTTCAATGGGCCATGAAAGCAATTAATCCATTTCCAATCGAATCGAATATCCTGATGGCAATAATCTTAAGTTAAAAATAATGTCCTTACACGCTATTAACATTCACCGACGAGTACCAACGTCAGTCTTTAAGGCGCCTGTGCCTGTGTGCGTTTTCTATGACAATGAATAAAATTTCCATTTGACAACTCATCACCTGTTTACGAATGGAGAGCTCGGGAGGGCGCTTTGTGCAAATAAATTTATATACACGACTGTAAAGACTAGAACGACAAAGCAAGTTTTCCTGATTATTCTTTCAAGTCCATAGTGGTGTTGCCAGATGATCAACTACAAAATTTCCCTCCAAATAGCTGATAATTTCCCAAAGAATTTCCCTAAAACAAAAACCAACTAACTCACCAGGTTCCTTATATATACTCGTATATATGTATAAATCCGTTTAAGAAGAAGATAATTGTTATCCTCTACAATTGTGTAAGGAAATTTCCCTCCCCCTATGAGCACTATATCACAGAGTCTACAACTCCCAAACGAAGAAGGTGAAATTTATTGCGAAATTTTTGTGAATTCATAAATCTTTAAGTGGAATTACTCATTTACCGTCGTTCTGTATGCGGTCTCATTTATCCCTTCTATCCTGTCTATATGGCAGCAAAGAAGTTTATCTCCCCTCAAACTCAAACTCAAACTAGACCAGACCTAGTTCCAAAATCTTTGACAGATTTAATAATTTATATTTTCCCATTCGATAATTTATCGTTGACATTTGTCGACAAATTTATGTAAGGCAGCCCGTGCGGAGGTAAAGTCATAAAGTAAGATATTCACTCGACTCCATTTCGAGTGCCGACTAAAAGGAGCAGACCTACCTACGAGTACGAGTACGAATATGTACGAGTACGAGTATGGCAGAGGAAGAAGCCCTTCCAAGGACGAAAGGTAAAGGACGTTAAATTGCCAAAATAAACATAATCAAGAAGTCAGAGAATATTTTCGATGAGTTTATTATCGTTATTATATCGGAAGTCGTCACGAAAGCAAATGTTGTCCTGACGTCGAAAACGAGAGTAGGACTGTAGGTCTTGTGACTGTGTTGTATGATAGAGGTAGCATGTCATAGAATCTATTGCGGGCGGCAGCAATAAAGCCCTTGGCTTCAACATGAATACAATGTCCTTTTCTATGGGTGTTATTAGATTCAATAAATGTTGTTAGCATCGGGGTAAATTTGCGCCATGTTATTGGAAACCGTGTGTGTGATTACTTTGGGCTGGTGGGATAGGGGTAGCCAGTGAAAAGATTGTGACACATCTAGCAGGTGGCATATTACTATTGTAATTTATTGCGGTGCCAGCCGATAAGCATTTGGATTGAGGTCAATTTGGAAATGAAAGGGTAGCCTGATGGAATTAGAGTTAAGGATTGTGATTGACGCAGACTGTGGGCGGCAATATATATTTGATAAGCACGAGTATATTGCTGTAAAAGGTTTCGTTGTACTATAAGGACTTTGGAAAAATGGTGGACCTTTTACAAATTGTTTGCACTGATGTCTGGCGGTGAAAGGTAAATATTCATTAGAACGACTTACTATTTTTTTTTTTTTGGTTGGGTTAAGTGAAAGTTCCGTGTGAATCACGGCCTTGATCAGCAAGCCGATGTACTGTTTTCGTATTCTGACAATATATTTGTCTTCACAAGGCTCTTCTTCGAACTCCTCTGAGAATTTTTTTGATGGCATTGGTGATCGCGTCTCAGGCTTAAGTTTATATCATCTTTCTGGAGTTTCTTATGAGACGTCGGACTAAGTGCCAAAGAAAGACATCCAAATTAGACCTTAACTGGTTAATATTATGGCCCTATGGGTACTAATGCATGTGGTACACGCAATAGCGACAATCTGCCAGTTGTCTTCTCAACCACGGCCACATCCAGCATTCTAAAAGAAAAACCACAACGCTTACTTAGGTGCTGACCCGGTAGTTGCTAGATCACTTGAATCCGATGACTCCTGCGGTTCTTCCTACAACAAGTTCGATAGATTGGTCTGAAACGATGAAGAGAACTCCGGATAGGCACTGCCTCTCCATCAGAAAGGACAAGTGGTTGGATCGACGTCTTGTTTAAGGAAACCGAAAAATTCGAGCGGGCACCAGAAGAGGCACACTTAAGAAGACGACAGTCTAATGGAATTAGACACGGCGCAAATACAATGGAAGTGTTGTTAAAAGTCTCACCTTGGAGTGGTCTTTATGTCCAAAACGGGTTCCAAGGTCTTGACCTTGCTAAGGACGAGAGGTCCACGGAAAACCAACTGGACGCGACTTAACGAGCAGCTCCACAAATGCGACAGTAGTCCGCCTTAAGTCATGACAAAATCAGCGAGTACTTTGAACTAACAGTCATCAAGTCACTTAAGACCGATTTGAAGGAAAACTAGAGTGCTTACAGATCGAAGCAAAATGAAGACTTTTGGAAGAAGTGGCAAATCAGAGGAAATCACCTACACTAAGCCGAAAGCACATATTTTCTGTTTCCTGCTTAAGACTCACTACCCAGTTAGCCTAATCAAAACTAGCTCATAACCAGCTTTATGTAACGAAGCTGCTAGTCAGCTGAATAATACAAGACGCCGTGGGTGGTATCTCTCATTGGTTGTGGTGACTGATGAGACCATCAGACCAGCTATTGCATCCTTTGGTAACATTAAGTCGGCTGGCACCTATGGAATATAGACCATCTGCTGGTTACTCTGAAGAGATTCTTCACTGCTAACCTGCAACTGGCATACCTAACGAAACCCTGCAGAGCAATGGTAGCTTTTACACTGAAAACCGGAAAAGAGTTTCAGATCCTCTCGTATTACGCTGACTTTCTCTAGCTCCACATGCCCGAAACTGCTTTGCAAATGCTTCCTCTGTCTGAGATGCAACATGCGTACCAGCGCCGAAGATGCTGCCTTCAAAATCTGATGGGCAGAATTACTGCTCTAAGACGCAGGTAGCCCTAGACGTAATCGTAGATTGATGCACTAGAAATAGTCTTTCAGTCAATTCTCTCAAGGTTGTTCTCTTTACGAAAAGAAGGAAGCTCACATCGCCATCCACTTCTCCAACGAAGCTAAGTACTTAAGTGTCATTCTGGATAACAAACTTCTTTGGATCAAACTTGTTATGTCGAAAGCCCCTGCAGTGGGGTCGGGCTTCTGGCAGTGCAAAGAATCTATAGGGCCCTTTCCTAGCAAATTCTGCTCTAGACGCTCTAGGCTGAAAAACATTTTCCGTTTAAAGAGAAGTGGTCTTCGGCACAATACAAACTGGAGCTTTGACGAACTTGCGCGTCAACTGTCTTTTGACGCTGGTCTTATGAACACGTTATTTGATATAATGAAACTAGAACTCCTGTTACTTTCGACTTTCCCTGTGGCCAGTGTGTTTCTGTAAGAATTTGAGCCAGGATGGCTCTGAAACTGATTTCTGATGGACGATTTCTCCGATTTCCAAGCGGAGATAATGTATATGCAATCCTGATGGCAATGAACTATAATGTGAAGAATTGGTGGAGGTGGCGAAGCATTTTCTGAAGATTTCTCTGAACGTAGTCAGAAGTCGAATCACGGGAAATGAAATTACCCTTGAACTTGTAAGTCAGTACACAGAGAAAAGTTTTCAGGACCCAAATCTACGTAAGAACTGCCAGCATTCTCGGTTAGTCGTTATAAGCCACCGAGCAGCGACGAAGTAAGTTGGTTCCTAATGCAGATGGTCTCAGTTCTTTTTAAGCCGAGCCGCTCTTTCTCTTCAGCATCTGTAATTTCTACATCGAACTGTGGCTTATATAAGAGAATATTCACTACCTGCTATGACAAATGCAAACACAGTAACTCGAAGGCATCATGTGAAATGTAAAACCACCATATTTAGATGCATTAACCAACAGATGCTTTTCGGATTAAACCGACTCAATGAATTTCGAATTCGCAATTTCGTAATTTATATTCACTTTTGTTAAACCAATTGTGGCCAATTAATATTTTAACATGTTAACAGCACAGTGCTCACAACATCCGGAAACAAAAAGGTCCGCTGCACAATAATGTAACAAAAAACCATTTCAATAAAATAAAAATTAAAAGTGAAATATTAAAAAAAAACAAAAATCCCCATCTCATCCCTCACCGACATCCCTGCACAATATGGCTGTCATTGTACCGCTGCATACAAAATCAAAAAAAAAACACTTCGTTTTCACGTTTCACTTATCAATCCGACAAGGTGCAAGTGCAATCCGTGAAAATTTTATTCACATTTTGCCACTTCAGTGAATTTTCAAATATTTTTCAGTACAACTTATTTATGCATCACAACTCAACAGGGATGGTCACGGAGGGATACTATATTTTGTTGTGCAACTGCGAAACTGCTCATCAATAAGCCCATCTGCCTGGTGAGGTGTTACTGAATTTTTGGTTAAAATTCTTCGCATATTTGGTGTGTGTTGGAAAATGGATCTTTCGCTTCTCGATGAAATAATAAAATTTTCGATTTTCCCCATGACTGACGGTTGGTTTTTGTTTGGGCAGAATCCACAGCTCCAACATTGGATTGATGACAGATTGGCATACAATCGAGTGAAATTGCCAAGGCAATTCAGCTTTATGCTCTGTTTAGAAAAAATAATGGTGTGCTTCATTGGGCTGAATTCATATACTTGTATACTCAATGCGAACCGATTTAAGCGGCCTAATGACGAAGGGTTATGAGTGTCAGTAATAAAATGCAAAGTACCCTGATGTGACAATTAAAAAAGGGATTTCTGGGAGGAAATAAAATATTCAGATATGTAGAGTTGATTTACGAGTATGTTGTCAAATCAATTTAGAATTTGAGCTGTAAGGCATGAGATATTTTGTGAAAGAACTTGACTGATGATATTTTCTAGGAAGCTTCTGAGACATGGAGCGTCATACGAGTATATACGACTTTGCTCCGACAAACTAATGGAACTCTATGCTCAGGCAAGGCGACAAGGTGCTGTACATTATACGGTCGGGGTAGGTACTGAGCGAGGTCTCCCTAGCGAAGGCCAGTGATGTAATTATGACTGCGCTTAAAATGTGCTCTTTTAAGCGCCTTGTGACAGCTACTGGTCTCGACCAACTTTGCCTGGCAAGCGATTCTAAACTTTTATGCGCTAAGCAGGGATAATTTCTGGTGACTGAATGAACAGTGATGTTAGCATGACGGACAGGACTTTTCAAAAACATAACCAGCGAAAATTTAATGGAGCAACAGCAACTTTCATACCTCCAAAGCGCGTTGCTCACTCCCGAATATATGGCCCATTTTGCCCAAAAGGGTACCAGAAAGGTGCAGGTCCGCAGCAATGTGACCGCCTTTTATGACTCCAGTTGCGTGGTTCATCATAGGTACGCCCCACTATCACCAAGAGGTACTAACAAGAGGTTCAACGTCACTTTCGTGATGCAGTAAGACGCATACAAATTGCAATTTGCAACTTCGCCACGAACACCGAACCCTCACCATAATGTATGGTTCAAAGGGGAGAGACACAACTTTGGATAGAGAAACGTTTGAAGAGGGTACATTAGTACTTACCAACTGAGACTCGGGACCGTGAAGAACCTAGCACTCCAGCTGTTCGACTTATTAATTTCTGCATGAGATGCTTCTATACCAAGAAGGAATCCCGGCCCTGCTACTGGTGGAAACACGAATTTGTCTAAGGCCAAGACGAAAGGCCCAACGCTCAAGGTGAAAACTGGATATTAATCAGAATCTGGTTACATTTAAACAGACGTGGAGATCCTTTTAAGTATCAGCAAAACAGGAGCTTCAAAAAGCTGCTGGACATAAACCCTTGAGGAACTGTCACAGGACGGTACTGACAAAGGACAAAGCTCCTCAACTAATACGCCCGACAACCCTGCGAAATATTATTAAGACCCTGTTTCCAGAATAATTACCGAACCGTTTCCGCGAAGTCATAAAAATTGCTGATGAAGAGATCCCACCTGATACATAAGATGAATTGTTGTTGGCATTCAGAAAGATCCGGACACCAAGCCCTGATTAAATACCAAACAGAGCCCTTAAACGAGCAATTACAACGATTGAAAATAATCTGCATCACAGAGGGAGCGGCGGATATTTTAACTGCGACGTGTACACAAGAGAATGCGTCCTTATCCACCCAACGTGTCAATGTGGATTTCTTCTAAGAAGCACGCTAAAGCAAGGAGTCTACAACTTTTGATATGCGAGCGAACACAGTAGCAATCCACATAAAAAGGCCAAATTATCCACAGCCTCACTAGATAGTTATAACTAAGGTACATTAACAGATATCTCAGACAATCCTCCAGATCCTTTAAGGACGGCATATCTTTCATATCTTTCAACTCCTTATCAAGCCCCTTACAAGTTGTATTTAGTGCTGAAAATCGGTGGCACCGATGACAGAATGCAGTCAGAAATGGAGGTTTCACGAAAAGTACCACAATGTGACTGAATAAACCACTGAAGCCATTTGTCAACGTTGTAATTAGTCCATATCAGTGTGATAAACCCAAAGTTGACCAAATTTCCACACTAAGGGAGATCGTAGACAAAACAAAAAAGAAGTCCAGATCGATACCTACCAACTGCTTATCGATCGTTTTAATCCGCAAAGCCATGCCAAATTTCTCAGTACCTCTGACCAGGGTACCGAAATTCTGCGGGACGGCATTGGCTGCAAACGAGAGAGTGGTGTGTTCGCACTAAGGGACTTCTTCTTCATGAGTATGTCGGCAGAAGAATTTCACATACGGAGCAACAGCGATATCTACGACTCTGGTTAGTTTCATCTAGATGGGTACACCCCTATTTCGACGTATTCGAAGACCAGTACTCCAGCTGTGAACTAAAAATTATGCTAGGAGATCTTAACGGAAGGCTAGGTAAAGAAGACGTTTTTGAGCAAATCTTACGATGAATTAGGTTTTTAGATCGCCGCAAGAGCGCTCATACACAAATCATAGAGCCATCAGAGAAACTGGTTCCGATATTAGTGATTTCACAGCGCCACCACAAAGAAATACCTGAGCTGAAGACGCAGAATGTAGGCATTTACACGCAGCAGCATCTGCATCGAAAGCTGCTTGTTAGCTCTACGAGCAGAAAAGAAAGGAAGAGCACAGGCTTCTTAGAAAGTAGAAGAAAGATCACGGGAGGCGGGCTGTCCAGGAAATGGAGAACTAGAAAGTAAAACGAACATGCCAGGGCTACAAGGATAGAATGAAAACCCGCAAAGATGAGCGTGGACTACTAGGAGCAGAGTCGCTGTCGGAGCTGAGATTACGGAAAGCCTACTTTTGCAGACTGTAGATTGTCAAAATATCGCTGTTGGACAGAATGAAGCAATAGCGCTGAATGAAAACAACAGAGAGACATTTCCCCCTGACCTAAACGAAGTAAAGATAGCAATGTCCAAGCTGAAGTCTAATAAAGCTGCTAACGCTAACAAACAGACTGATGGGCTAAGCAGGTAAAGATGACCTGGATGGGAACATGCACCACCTTATCTGTAAAACGTGGCCAGATGAAAGAATGGCCGAAGCATGGAATCACCGGCATCGTTTGTTCGATCCACAGGAAAAGAGACCCTTTTGGCTGCTCTAACTACAGAGGAAGAAGTCTCCCAGCCCCCGCCTTTAAGATATTTTCTGCGTTATCTCTTTTTCTTGTTAATCATGGTTTCATTGGGCTCAGGAGACTCAGAATTGAGTAACCGAGCAGTCTCTCGTACGACCAAACTGGTTTTATTCAAGGCCCTTATCATCCCGGTCCTGCTTTATAGCGTAGAAGCCTGGACCTTATCGAAAGGAAAGCAGCTGAAGAAGCACTTCGCCGTGATTTTCGGTTCTGTTAGTATTGACTTTAAATGGAGAAGGAGATTCGACCACGAACAGTACCGTATGTACGGCGTCATCAGCTTTGTTAGTCGTCTGTGCATCCCATGTTTGGGATAGTTGGTGATTCACATAAGGAAAAGGGATTCTTAAACAACCTTGAGTACCTCACTGGAAGCAGCTGGAGGCTTGTTAGTTGAGGCCCCAGGTTCACATTCATGGAATAAAATTCAATTGAAATTCGAGTGTTAAAACCATCATCTGCCATCGGAACGACCTGAAATGTTCGCTTCTGGGTTTGAGTAATCCTCCAAAACACAAAATATTTATTTCAATGGAAAACATTTCTGTGCTCAGCAGAGTCCTTTTCAAACCATTTACCTACAATTCATATTAATGAGACAATCCGACTCCGTAAAATACCATGGAAATATGCACTTCCCCATGGAAACGCTTTTAATCCTATTAGCCTCAAATGTCTGCAAACAATTCCAAACGACTGATTCCACTCTTCCGAGTCATTCCTCTGTCAAATTATACAATTCGGAAAAATTCATGTGCGAAAGCCTGCATAATTAGACCCGAAAACCGATTCATGCCTACCGAAAACAATTGGTAATTAATCCCGATCTCTGATGGTCTGGGGTGCTCACATCTCTGTCTGTTATCGTTTTGTATTTGCTTGCAGTCAATTTCACTCCACGGAACTCATCACACGCATTAAACAGGATCTAAAATGGCTGGCTCTCACCAATCTCAAGCGCAAACAGACAATTGCTCGCACACATTGTCAGCCCAGTCGATATCCTTGGAAACCAATTTTCCCCACTTTCCATTTCCCAGTCGACTACGGATGTATGAATATGCCATCATCACCAGAAGAATCCATTAGATTAGGTAGGTGGTGTATTGCAACGTCCGGATACAGTTGCAGCATGGGTAATCGAATATGTCATCTCCTCAATCCGAAGCTAAAGTCAATGCTCGCTTCAAGGCTAAAAAATATTTCAAGAACTCCTCACACTTGTTTAGTTCAAGTTCACGGCACTTGAACACTTTCACAACCGTCTGGTGTTTGCCGTATCCTAGCACCGTCTACAGAGACGAGCCCTTTAATTTTCCATGTCCTTTTGTGATACCATCCCGGAAGAGATGTACGAGTATGTATATACCTCGACATCATAAAAGGATTAACCAACGGAAGAGAATAAGTTTACAATTTCAACGAGATTACGTTAGACAAGCGCATTATTCGACACTATCTTTGGGTCGATGAGATGGTATCTCCATCTTCTCGATGGTGTCGAATTTTGTCTGCATCCGTAAATCCTTTGAATTTTGAAACAAAAATCCATGAATGAGCCTATGCCCGTCCTGTCTGAAGGCTGATGAATGGAAGCTACTATTTTTGGTATGCAGAAGAGGCGTTGCCAGAGGAGTCCTTGACAACCATTTACGTATAAATGCTTCGAATCCTTAATCTATCTATTTTGGCAAAAAATAGAACCAACCCGAAGCAGGGGCAATTTGATCCTTTTTCTGATTTATTTGACAAAGTAAAAGGGATCAAAAGCTGTCGCCTTACATCAATGAACATGATTGGAACGGAATAGGCGAGGGTTTGTCGGGTTTGTCTGTATGTTTATGATCATTGTCATGTTGTAAATAAGTTTTGTCTTTTCTTCTTCTTTTACGTGATTTTTCATTTTCCCAGAATCTAACCCTTCTCCTATGTTCGGCTAAAGGATTAAATTAGAAAATTAATTTCGTTTCATTAAGTAATTTACAGCATTGAACTACAGGCGGCAGCTGGCAGTCGACAGCCAACAGCCGCCAAACGGCAACCGGTGACTGACAACTGGTTTGCGACCTTTGAGGTATAAGACCGAAAAGTGCGTATCTCTATGTATGTGTGTTAGGGAATTCATTAGTGGTTTTTGACTGGAGAAGGCGTCCTGTCAATTTAATTTGAATACTGAGGCTGTCCTTTGAAATTAGGGGGGATGGACCATTGAATATCGGTTTATTGTTTTGGGGAGACAATGACTTAAAGGATGGTACCTATACTGGTTAAATGAGAAGGAAATGATTACATCACAGAAGAAGTAATAAAAGCTATTTGAAAGAAAGAAGTCTACGAGTATGTACAATGCTCGGGTTACCCTTTTTGTTTACAACCGAACAGAGCACTCTGATAAGGAACTCCTACTATGAGTATGTTCCGCATAGTGTTGTTCTTTTTTAGTCCTTTATAGATAGATGAGCAATCGGTTCAGTCATATAGTACCTACATTACCAGCAGTACTCATCCTATCAGCGCATAATACCAGCAGCCTGATGCGTATCCAGTACCAGTACAGAGGAAATGCTGGTACTGATGGCATATAACCAGTTATGCTACAGAAATGTATAGACTACTAGCAACCCTGAAGAGAATCTTCAGCTGGCAAACAGTGCGACTATTTTATACAGAAGCCAAGAGCTTCACATCTTTGAGTCTTGAGTTCTTGAGTAGTTGCCAGCAAGGCACCTTCCTATCTTCACTCTTATAGTGCATGTTGGGCGTCTCACTGCTTAATCGTCTCAATAGTTCTGACGTCTATGCTCAAGCATATGCAGATGATATACCTGTACGGTCTGTTGGGTCGTGTATAGCAACTTTCTGGTCGTAAGTGCAGGCAGCCCTAGAGGTAGCAATGGTGTGATTCTTTGACCTCAAGCTGTTTACTGCAAGCTCTTGTCTTACATTCATGTAGTGCTCTTCGTTTAAGACACAGTCTGCTACCTACAAGCTATTAAATTCCGCCTCTACTAGATTATACTCGATCCCCATCGAAATCTGTGGTTTGACGATAGTATAGAGAAACAGAAATGGAATAGAACAGCACTATAAAGAATGACTAGAGCAGTTCGTGTGCTCAATGAGCAAAAAGCAAACGTCGACTTCCCAGAACGTCAAGCGCGAGGTCAATGAAATTCAGAGATGTTGTAGCAGAAAAGACGTTCAGAAATTATACTAGGAAGCAAAGAGAACATGCCGGGTCAACAAAAATCCATCTGCACAATCAGCAGATTCTAGCGGGAAGGATATGAAAGGACCACTTCTGGATACTGCTATACTGCGATGATGATCAACATTTTGCTGTCGGGAAGAACGAACCATGAGGATAGCCTTATCCAAACCTAAGTTCAACAAGTTTTTCACTACCGGCGGTCTATCTGCCTAGCTATTCAAGGCAACGGAAGGTTACTTGGTGAAGAGCATGCACCATGTCATCGTCACCAAAATATGGTCGAACGAAAGCCCGACAAACGAATGAAACCTCAATATTGTATGTCCGCTACTAAAGAAATTAAATCCTCCAGGTTGCCCAACTATGGAGGCATATGTCTCTTCAATAAAGCCTACAACATCTTCTCCTTTAGTGAAATAACTGATGGTCCTCATCGACCGATTTTAAGGCCGCATATGTCGGCGTACCTTATATCGGGAAAAAATAAAAGAGGACATGCACAAAGATCGCCGCCCTAAGAAGGTCAGTAGAGATTTTACCGACACCTTTGAAGTCGAAAAAGACGTCTGTAACATCTTGAAAGTATTGTGGATAACTCTCATGTCAACGCCTACAGTCACAATCTCGCGAAAGCATGTATAACTACTTTCCTATGCAGCATAACACATCGAACTATTTGTGGACCGTTTACAAGTATTGAAGCAGAGCAGCGAAGAAAGACTTTGTCTTACTAGGCTCCGCAGTTAATATAAACAACGGAACCACCTTAGAGATCATTGGAAGAGTAATGCTGTCTAATTGCTGTTTTTTGGGGCTCAGAAGGCCATTGAGTTTCCTCACTCAGCCAACTAAAATTATAAAACAGTGCTTACTTAGGTGGTGCTAAAGTAGCCCCACCTAACATGTCTCTCCTCTTTTACAGGTCGAATTATTCATCTATGAATCACCTCCTCTAAAGCCTATCAACGCAAACGGGACCGAACAGACAGGGGATATTTTCACGCTTCAGCGCCATAAAGTAGGACGGGGTGATTAAGTTCTCATTAATTGTTCGGGACAGGGCCTTGCTATTCAATTGCCTTCTGAGCGTAAAGAAACAGCTGATTCTTCGTTCTATTTCTACTGAAGTGTTGTTGACAGAATTAATAACAGAGCCAGGGTAGACAAAGTCCCGAATTACCTCAAAATTATAGCTATCGACTGTGATGTTCTGCCCACTTCATATATTTCCTTCTTAACAGCCTTATTTCCTTCTACCAATTACGAGTATGTCAATATCATCGGCAGTTTCACAGACGGGCGAGCCAAAACTAAACTATAAATGCTGTCCTATGCGGCCTTAAAATCCATGAAAAGTTGGTGGGTATCGATTTGGACTTCTTGAAGAGTTTCAACGGCTCCCACAATATAGCAGATAAGATCTTGTATGCAATGTTGAAGAGACCTCCATAGTTGGCGCAGTTGAGGGATCTCCCTTTTGTGGATCCGACAAACGATGGTGAGATTTCATTCATCCGGCATTCTTTCTTCTGACCAGATCTTTGAAATGAGTTCACTTCAAGCAGCTTCGAATGCCTCGGCCTTTAAGACGAGTTGAGTTTAGGATATAATGCTATCGAGAATGTCTTGTCATTTTGTGCAGTGCCACTTTGCTTCACACCTCGCTTCACTGCATGTTGTTCAACGTCAAACCAGGAATTTCTTAGTACTGGTCAGATGAAATCCAGCACTTAAGTTGCGGTTTCTCGGATGGCACGTCGGCAGCGCTACCACTGGTCTTCGGTACTTGATGCTGGCAGTAAAAGAGTTCTTGAAAGATTTCAGAATACGCGTTTGGTGAAGATTCTGTCGGTTTATTCTGATTGCAAGTTTTCTACTTTATATCTTCTCGCACTAGCTCTCCTTTGTTGTGGCCATCTACCAGGTGGTAATCCGAGTTAATGTTGACTGTCGGAAAGGTTCGGATGTTTAGAATATTGGAGGCATGACTTACTCAAACCCCTTGAGCGCGCGCTCATTATAAAAAAAAAAAAAAAAAAAAACTGCGTGTCGAAGAGCTCGTGGAAACTTCCTTTGGTGGCGTCATATAAGCGTTGGAGCACATTCACATACAGGAAGCTCAAGACGTCTTGACTAAGTCTGCTAAATATGGCAAATCCGTACCCGAATAACCGCAGTTTCTGTTTTATGTAGCAATCCTTTCACTCAGATCCTCAATTGAGAGTTCTGGATCCTATGATGGCGTAAGCTAATATTATGCTACTGGTCAAGCACGCACTTCCCATTTTAACCTGCTTGAGTAAGGATTTGCTCAGGTAGTAAGCGAGCACTTCGCTACGTCAGGACAGTCAGAAATTTCCGGATCAATCGCCGTGCAGATCCTCTTGGGCCTTAAATAAATCTTAAATGCTTTGTTCTTCACTTATGGTACTTATAGTTCCTATAACCCTAATTAGGTGCCGATCTGGAAAAAATACACCTGCACCGACTAGAATGCATAGCAACAAGGATCGTTGAACTCCATCTTAAAAACTCGTTCTAATTTCATTAGCTCACAAAATGTTCACCCCATTTCCTTAATAAATTAACTTAACCGTCGTGGAAATTTGACAAACGAATCCTGTACTCCATTAAAACTGCAACTGCAATTTGACAGTGTTAACTGGTGTAACGGTGGTGTTCAACTTAAGCAAGCAATTACTCTATCTAGGATAATTTGAGTTTAGCACATAACTCACAAGCTTTTATCGCACACATGCGAGTACTCCCATCAGCAAGCAAAACTGCACTATTCTCGAGTAATTTTACGTTTACGTAAATGTTGTTACGAGCATAACAATACTCACTGCACTCACTAGGATATCAATCCCCTGGAACTTGTCGAGCTGCCACACCCCACCATACCACGGATCCACGAAACATGTCACATGTGACTTCATCTCATTTTTTATCTTTCATTAAGTCAGCAGGTGATTCCCCTACTGCTTCAAGGGTAGCTTCTCTGACAAAATCGTTAAAACAAAAGTCAATATAAGAACAGCGACATGTTCTCACTTCACCTTCAAGGTCAAATTTTATATATCAACCATACCTCCATCTAGATACATACTCGTATGTACATTGGTAGTACCATAAATGTACCTGTCCTTCATCAGAACGCGCTGTTGTCGTAAAACAAATCGCTTAGAAATACTCTCATCTGTGGCAGTACTCGGATACTGTGAGCTTGAGTCCTGCAGGACTTAATCTTGTACCACAAGCGAATGAACACGGGGTAAAAGTTGAATACATTAACTGTCACAGCTTCTTGAGACATCCGGAAACCCAAACCTAAACCTTAAACCTAAAGTCATCTTCTTTATCTCGAAACCACCATCCTTTGCCCACCATCTACTCGTATCGCCCCCTGGTTCTACCCAACGATCTGAGTTGTTTTTTTTTTTTGGGAAAACATTCCGGTCTCTGTCTGGAGTCGCATTTGCATTCAAACACCGGATTCCATTGAAATTGTCAAGGGGAAAATGAAATGTCCTTGCTACTGTCAAGAATGGTGGAGTTGGGTGAATGGAGGTGGTCCTGTATAGTGGGTGGTGGGTTGAACCTTCAAACGATTTTATGCAAAGCATAATTTTTTTATAGGAACTAACTTTCGTCCATTAATTTGATTTTCCTCTTGAGATGCGGATGGTGGAAAAATTTGATGGACTGATATGGAAATATTTTCTCGTCTTCGTCCTTGTTGCGCTGTTCTCCCTTTCACCGGGGGTAGTTTTGTCAGTTTGTTGAGTGGTGACTATTTTTATTTTATTTTTTTTTTTTATAAAGAAGTGGCTATGGGGGAGTAAACTTGAGTGGCTGGAGAAGATTTGTTAGAGAAGATTATAGATGATGAAGTTGATATGGTTAATTTGCGGAGAGGATCTAAAATGTGTTGTACAGAGTCCGAGGGTGTAGTGGACTTGTCACGGTGATTGTAGTGCTGTTTAGGGGGAAGTTGTTTTGTGGTAAACTGGGTCAGATTGAAAAGTGCAAAGTGGCAATTTTTGGTTTGTTAATATGGCTTTGATTCAATAACTCTGTATACTATGTTCCCTTTTGAACTTTAGTCTATAATTTGTATATGAAGTGACTGATGAAATACCGAACTTGGGATGCGGGTGGTAATTTTATGATGATGTTCAGTAGACTATAGTGTGCATCAGTTGTAGGAACTCACTTATACTACGTGCAGTTGCCGTTTGAATCGGCGTTAGCTAAGGGCACTGATTGCCAAGAAATCATGACATCTTCCATAGCTGTTCTTCCGTATAGAAAGGGTGGCCAATTTTCTGGTATACCTAGTTTCATCATAAATAGTGTAAAAGGATATTTCAATTATACTTTACAATCGCTAGAAATCGCCATTGCCTTCCAACCATTTTGACTTCTTTTCACTTTGTTAACTGCGCTCGGTTCTTGTTGAAATGTCCATGGTTTGTTGGCGAACTTTATTTGGCTGAGGGGCTGTACAACGTGTCTTTCGAAACAGTTGTTTCACATACTTTCGCCGATGTTCTGACTGATTTCTTGCAAGAATGAAGGTCTATAACGTCCTCCTACAATGCGACTGTGAATCTAAATGTGTCTTCTTTGGGGCACGATAATACATGAGATGAATGCCACTCAGAATACTTGCACATCACTTTCGTAGATTTGAACTCCTGTATCCCTCAAACAATTTCACAGTCCGATACACAAAATTACGAGGGAATGTTAGTAGCCGCAAGGTACGAAAGATCTCGCCTTTTTCGATGTTGTATTTGTGAAAGCAAACTACAGTGACATGACTTCCGATATTACATTTCAAATGGCAGTCAACTCCATTCACAATGACTACCTTCAATCATGTATCAGTATTTTTGACAAGACTAGATATATGGTCCATTATTGTCCTTGAAAACCCCATCGCGATCTACCCACCGTTGAAGACAAGACAAGGAGAAGCGTCGCTGAGGATAACCACCAACAAAATTGTGTAAAATGCTGAGTCTATGAGCACTCGGTCCTGCACTACCATAGCTGGGTTAACTTCAGTTCATATGCGTGTTCCAATTCAAGTAAAACACCAAATAGATGTTTTTTTGTGGAGGAACTCCCAACAGGCGGCATGAGATGCAGACTCAACTACGACCTCGCAGCCCAAGGCATATGAAGATTTTTCGACATCCAGACGGTTACAGAAGAAGATATTGTGACGGAATTTTGACCCAACCGAAGGCAGCGCTCAATTTGTGGGTTACTAATACTTCCTTATAAAATTACTGCCCTCCAGCCTGGGATTAACTGTCCGACCACGTGAAACACAATATATTGTGAAGGATATGGATACACTTACTCTTGACAAATCTCTTGGCCTTGGTTAACGAGTTGCCCTGCACGTATATAGTAGAACATCACTCATCATCGACACTGGTCTGAATAGTCTGAATGAGCTCTTGGAAATTGATATGTTAAGCATAAGTTGCTTTGGTCATAGACAAGAAAATAAAGCCTGATTTCAACAGTCCAAGTCATCGGCTTAAATGTCTCTTAAGGTAGTCATAAAAACTACCACTCCAATATAACCCAGTCGACCGACCGAGGGCTCAACCAAGTTAGTGCCCCTTTTGACATTCATCTCTATGGACAAGATGTTAGAATTAGCTCTAGGGTTTCGGTAAATACGTGGGGCATGGGTAGTCAGCCCATTTTACAGTCGCCATAATCGCCCTACCGAGAGGACTATTGGCAGTGTGGTGGACAAATTTGAGTCCACTGGTTCAGTAAACGATAAACCAACACCCGTACGTCGACGAAATGCAAGATCTGCCGAAAACATCGCCGCTGTCCGTGAGAGTGTGCAGGAGAATCCGAAGTAAACGATTTCGATTGGCGAATTTTGCGTCGTAACTTGGGCTTAATTTAACTGATTTTAATTTAACTGACCCAGGAACTGAAGGTAGACGACCATAGACAACGATGTGTGTTCGCTGAATGGGCTCTGGAGCAGTTGGAAACTGAACCTAATTTTCATTGAAAAATCATCTTCGGCGTTGAGGCCCATTTCTGGGTGAATGGGTAGGTCAACAAACAAAATTTTCGAATTTGGAACTATACCAATCCACATGAGATCCAAGAGCGTCCAATGCATTCCGAAAAAGTCACTGTTTGGTGTGGATTTTGGACTGGCAGCGTCATCGGTCCATATTTCTTTGAGAACCACGTTAGCCAGGCCATCACCGTCAACGACGAGCGCTATAGATCGATGATTACCAACTTCTTTTGGCCTGAATTGGATGTTATGGACACCAACGACATGTAGTTTCAACAGGACGGCACTACGTGTCACAGAATTCACGCCACATCGGAACGATTCCAGGGCATTGTCATCTCACGTGGAGGTGGTGTAAACTGGCGACCGAGATCGAGCGATTTGACCCTGTTAGACTCTTTCTTGTGGGGTTTTCTGAAGTCACAGGTCTATGCGAATAAGCCACAAACCACAGCGCCCCTCACAGCCAACATTACCCATACCATCGGTCAGATTCAGCTTAATTTATGCACCAGAGTCATGGAAAATTGGACATTTCGGATGCGCGCCACCCAGTAAAGCTGCGGTGGACATTTGATCGATGTTATATTCCATAATGGCATCGATAGGCCTTCCAAACGAATAAAAAAATTCGATCATATCTCACACACACTTTGTTTTATTTAAATTTAAAAATAGGAAGCGCTTAATGAAAGACTCTTTATAACGATTCACTACAGCCCCACTCATCCTGAGACCCTTCGCACTGTAATATGTGAAGTCTCTGTCGTTGTTGTGTCGCCTGTCCGCTGATGTTCAACCGACGTGAAAGATTGGCGACAATACTAAGACTTTTTTGATTAAGATAGAGAAACGCCTCTGATATAGATTATTATGGTAAATTGCCCCGGGGACCAGATTGTTCATCAGGGTCATTGCCCTAATATTGTGTCTTTGAGTCAGGTTCGTCCTATTGTATAAGACGTCGTTAGGGTAGAATTGAATGTACTATGACTTTGGTCTTCTTCGCAAGCGGCGACAAGTCCTAGAGCAATCAATCTCAACCACTCGAATCTTTTCTAATAAACGTTGATCTACACAAGACATCAAAATACAAGCATAGGCCGCATAAGGTCTTGTAGTAGTGTAGTAGTCTCTTTATAAAGCAAAATCACATCTGTCTCTAACTAGAGGTTCAAATAAATGGTAGACACTGATCTAGGTAGATTTCAAAGTGTCTGACTACATTTCGGAAAGCAATTAGTTGCCCGTGTTGTTCCGCGGACCCAGACAAAGTTATTCTGTGGCAAAAAGAATGATTTCCGACCACTCATTGCAATATTTCTTAGTTGTATCGAAGTCATGTGCAAGATCTCGATTTTGGCCTTAGCTGGATGCGATCAAGTCTTCTGCCTATGCTATGGCATGGTAAAGTGAACCCTCAAAATCACCTTCCCCCAGACCGTTTAAAATACCTCAGTAGAAATCAGATCGCCATTATTTATGTTGAACTCTGCAACCAAATCAGCTGAAAAATGCTGTTGTCCCGTAGATAAATTCGTATATCCGTCTGTGTCGTACAAACATCTGAAGTTTGAAATTTTAATTATGTTTGCAAGTGAACTATACTACGTTATCCAATCAGCAGGACCCACACCATCTATAATTCCCATTCGATTAGGTACTCACGTAATTGATTTGCTCGCCTCCCATTTGATGTCCTTCCCACAAAGTCCAGATGAGTCTTGCACTCTTTATGCCGTGTTTTGGTTTATATCAAAAAGAAAAATCTCTGAAACTATTTAAGCATCTCTGATTGAACCAACACTCCTGCTGTTTGTCAGTTTTTTTTTATTTTTTTTGCAAAAGTTCCCGTCTAAGAAGTTCTGCAGTATCGGCCAAGATTTATTCCTTACCAACAATGCACATCCATCAAACCGGGGGAAAAAAAGCCAAACCAAAGCAAACTAAAATGAAAACAAAAGAACAAAAGATCTAACATATAAGACAAAAGGACAAGAAGAATCCTTAAGAAATCCTGCCATTCCTTTCAACTTTGGACTTCCGCTTTAATTTCTCTCCTCATAAAGCCGGAACATGTGTAGCTAATGCACAAGTTCGTGTGTAGAAGTGTGTATTTGGATGCATTTATTCAGTCGACAGCATCAGGCGTGCAAATACTGAACGTATCGTATCCTTTGCACCACAACCTCTTACTCGCTCGTATTTTTCTTGTCCAAAGGACAATTCAATTGATTTTCTTTGGCCGGAAAACAAAAGGAATTGTAAGAAAAGTTTGTTTGTTCGCCGGCATCACCACCATCATCATCATCATGGTCGACATCAGCAGCGGCAGCGGCATCATCTCCTGGTCTCTTGTTTTTGAGTATACGACTGGGTCTTTGTCTACAGTGGGGGTTCGTATCTTTCTATCTCTGGACTTTACTTTTCCCATTAAGTCAGACACTCTCTCTTTTCTAAAGTTTTTTTCTTTTCCTATTTTTTCTACACATTTTTGTTTTTTGTGGTCCTGCGAACCGGCGACGACTGTGGGAGGGTGAGATCATTGGGGTGACATTCATCATGCGCTTGGTAGTTTCACGAATGTGGTAGTCTACCGACCTTCCGGTAGTGATAGCTGTTGTCAGAGAGTTGCCACTGGACTAGTGACTATTTGGTCTTGTTACGCCAGAGCTCTTATTTTTAGGGGATTGGGAAATCGGCAGGCTTGAGAGACCCAAATACCAAATTTGGTATTAAGAAGCTATCCTAGCAAGACAGCGTGACTAAGAAGACTTAAGAAAAACAGCTGAAGCAGAGGTGTAGAACTTTAAAATTAATCAAAATTCCTAATAGTAGCCATGGTATTGGGGCTATTTGCTAAATAATTGTATCCCATTAGGGCTGGCACGCCGCGGTTTTGTATCGTATATCGGCAATAATGCTGCGAATGTTGCCTACCGAGCCGTCCATCGTCTCTGGTTTTGCCGGCGTAAACTAGCGACTACACATATGCCTACAATCCAAAGTTGTTAAGTCCCACGATCTTGGAAGCCGATTCACAGGATCATTACGCTAAATTAAGAGCCCATCGAATGTTTCCTTAAATAAATCGAATGTAACGCGCTGTGAGCAATGTTGCCCCGTCTTGTTGAAACCCAACTTTTTAACATTACTGCCATTCAATCTGGGAACGCAAAAGTTAGTAATGATGAATGTATATAGCGTTCGCCGATGACTGTACCATTCTGGTCAATATCATTTTTGAAGAGCCATAGACCAATGATGTAAATAATGGCCTGTGGATTTCCTTCACTAAAATGCTACTGACGTTCAACCAAAAGGCGGCCTTATCACTCAACAAAAAAAGGAGGATCAGGAGCACTCTCATTTTCGGCTCATTTGCCGAACTTGCGACTCACATAATCGTCCAGCTGCTCGAATTTTTGCACGAGCTAGATCTTGTTAGCTCGTATGCCAAAATCTTTTCGCGAAATCTTCCATAAAGTGGATGAACACAGCTCCAATTACTGTGCACAGTGGCACATCAACACATTCGGGTCCCCCCTCAATATTACTCTCAAAAGCCGCAGTAGATTCTTCGGTTTCCAACGTCACTCCGGGTGACGGTATGCATACTCCAAAATCTTGCTCGCACTGCTTTAGCGGCACTGTAGGTTTCGCAAATTGAGCCGCAATCTTTGTAATAAATTTGTAAAGCTGCAAGCGTTGTTATAGCGTAGGTCGATTCATGGTGAAATTGCAAACCGAACTTACCATGGATCTGTCAACTGTCAAATTGGCTGTCGTTTAACAACAACGTTTTTAAAACACGACCGGACTTATTTACTCGGATGTTTAACGCATCTCTTCAAAAGAGGATTTTTCCTGAGCCCTGAAAACGCTCACTCTTGCCAGTGTGAAAAGGGAATCGAAACGATCCTTTTCGTTCGTATTACAGTCACATTTGTTTGCTCGAATGAGTCGGAAAAATCATTGAGCAGATCATTTACAGTAGACTCTCGCTAGCAGTTGAAACTGAAGTAGGTCAATCGGAGACCCAATACGATTTTCGTAAGTCTCAGTCAGCAGTGAGCGCAATTTACCCGGTAATGACTAGAGATCGAGAGGCTTTATAGGGCAGGCGCTGGAAAGGAGGCACCAAGAGATTCCATTCCAACCCTGGACGTGAAAAAAACGTTTAATTCGTACCGGACTGTATCCGCAAAATAATCACTAGTTATTTCTCGAATAGAATCATATTAAAATTAAGAAGTTACCGGCGGTATGCCACAAGGTTCGGTCTTAGGCCCCCTACTATGGCACAATTATGATGACTTCGATTATCGGATTGGTTAGCGACATTAGTGTGGCTGTAGCAAAAATGCTAGAATAAGTTCAACTCTACAGCTACGAAACAATTGCAACTACACGTCACATACGAGGCTGATGAGAAATATCAGAGTCCCGAAACAGAATAAAAGACTGCTTCTTACTGGAATACACATGTACGCAACGGAAACATTGCCTAGTGGCGCAAAAGTTAAGTCTTATGAGTGTGGAGGCAAATCCGTCCACCGCCTAGACGTCGCCTATGACTTTTGAAGTTTCGTCGTATCTTCAGTGCTACCTGTTGACATTCTTGCTGAAGAAATGGTAGAACTCGAAAGCGAGCGAATCTAGAATAGCCGGCTAAGTGCGAAAAATAGAACAGTAGCAACGAAACAACAATGGAACCTATCCTTAAAAGGAAGATGGGTACACCGCCTTATACTAGTGATCGATGTATCAGTTTGCGAAGGGACATAGTTGTATCAATAGTAGTATGACGCAAACACGGAAACAGCGGAACATATATTTTTTCATTATTCACGATACGAAGCCCATTCCCGACAATCTCGTTGCATACATGCTTCAAAAAGGTGGGAGAAATTGCATCATCACCTCCATGTTGTGCTTACTGAGTCTGACTGTAACTTGCTGATCCGATGAACAAGTTCTCTCCGATGTCTAACGAGTGGTCCTCATAAAGGGACGTGCAGCGGAGGAATTCTCCTCTCCTCGATGGATTCAACGGTGACGCCTACAGTCAGACTAGCGAAAGCTTTATTTGAGTTCAGCTCAATAAGGAATGATCAAGACTAAGGCAGGTTCTTGAAAAAAGAGATGGAGGCAGAGAAGCCCTTGATGTACCAACGATAGGGCTCGCACACCCAAAGTGGGCTACTGGCATCGGTGCATTCAGCCAACGGGCCGAGGTATTCAAAATGGTAGGGAGACTCTATAAAAGACCTTGCTTATCTCACTCCTACTTTATGGCAATGAAGCATGTACTCTATCGAGAGCGGATTAATATATCCCCTGTCGTTTCGTGGAAAACTTCTGGAGACCAATGTTCCGGCCCGCTGAATTTTCGTATCTAACTCAGAGGGACATCTCACCGTAAGTGGCATGCACAAGTAGAAGAGGACCTCAAACTGGAATGCGCATCTGGAGACAGTTAGCTAATGATCGAACTAACTGAAGTGGCTTGTTACTCGTAGTTGTTTCAAAATGAGTAAAACTAAACCAATGGAAGTAATAAAGCGATGCACATACTTAGCTACTTTATACGGTTAGGGCGTCAACGTAAAGCAAACAGATAAAATAATCAAATCGTATAGAGTAAGTTAAGTCCATAGTCCAACCTCGGTGTGTTCAGGTGGAGCTGACAAAAATCCTGCAATACCGATGGGCGTCCTGGATATGCTAAATCTATTGCATTGGACACAATGAAAATGACAGCCTTGCTGTTTTTGAGAGTCCTATCTCTTTGCTGGCGATTAATATGCAACTCCTGCTGGAACCACATGTCCTCCAGTCTCACCCAGTTCATCCAATTGAGGAATGAAAAGTTCATTGATCATGGCTCTGTAGCGCTCATCATCCACAGTGACCGTTCAGCCAGCTCCGTTCTCAAAAAAAAATTCCTCCACCGTGAACAGCACATCATGCAGTGACTTTGAGTGGATATATGGATGGGAATTTTCAGCGCCCCAGTACCTCAAATTTTGTTAAGCATTCTTCACGAATATAGCGTTCCATTGCTTATTCACACAAATTCCAATTCTGTTTGCTCCACAAATGCCAAAACCGAATTGATATAAGCGCCATTTGTAAAATCGATGGCACTTTCCGATAGGGTCATACATTATGGCCCATCCTCATCCCAAATAAGCTGAGAGCCGACTAAATTATGACCTACTTATTCCACAGATATTCCTTTACTATGCCGCTCCCCCAGCTTTTTCTGTCTACTCTGACGACTCCCAGGCGACTTCCCACGTGACTTTTGTACAATTTTCATAAAATTCTTTCGCTGGCAACCTTGGCTGATAGTTTGGATTTTCTTTTCAATTTCTCCGTCAAGAAAAAACAAAACTAAAAAAAAAAATACCAAACTCACACAACGAGAGAAGAGTCCTGCATCCTGTTGCCGTAGGAGGAACATAGGAGTCGAATGTTTGTCTTGTAAATGGGAAGAAACTCTGAAAACTATTCTGTTCTCGTAATTTTATTGGCTAATCCAATTTGTTGTAATTAAGTCAAAAATCCCTTTTCTGTGGAATCCTTGCACTCGTCTTGTCCTTTTACCTAAAGTTCTCATTGTTCCTTTTGATTCGAGAAGTTCACCTTGATGATGGTGCTTCATATGTACGAGTATATGGTGGTTTCAATCTTCTGTCACAACTTTAGGAAATGAAAAGAATACTACACGACTGCCGTCCGGTTATCCTGGATGAGTTACAGTCGGTGGTTCGTCTTTAATTACATGGGTTTCGGACGTCTAGGATTTTAAGTGCTAAGATATCGTTTTTTCTTTTCCATTTTATGTGTAAAAGTGCGCAGGAAAATTATTTTCATTTCGTTTGTGGGAAAGTTTTTCGTCGTAGAGTAGGTACGAGTATGTCGACGTGACTGACCGATGCTATAACCTGAGCTGAGTTGGGGTAAACAAAACGGATAGATTAATGGTCAATGGTCTGCATGCTTGGTGGTCTGGACTACCTATGTTAGAGGTTAGGGAGCATTCATTGGTAAAAGTTGCGTGAGATATGTGTCTGGAAAGAATTGATACCGCAATTCTACGGTTAGCAGAATAGATGAGAGAGTTTATAGTGTATAAAGGTTTTTTTTATTTTTACTTTAAAAGTTATTGAAACTTCGATATAACGTTGTTGGGATACTTTAGGAATGGACAGACATCATGACATTATTGAGATGTATCAAGATTGCTATATTCCGACGACGGTAGGGCTGCAAGAAGATAAAACTCACGGCATAAGTGAGGCCGTTTTCTGCCTATCCTACTGATATACGAAGAGTAAATTCCTTTACAGTCCGCTGGGAAAATAGGTTCACTTCAACGAGCTCGTGCCAGAAGATTGTAGAAAAATTGTAGGCCAACGACTTGTTTTTTGATTTCAAGGACGCATATGACAACATTTATTGAGAAGAGGTACGAGAAACTTGTCAAATTTTGCTAGCATTCTCGCCGAAATCAGCCAACTGCATTCGATGATAATGGAGAACGATAGCTGCTCCAAAGTAATCAGAGACATTTGATGAATATTCGCAAAGTCACGCTCTGTCCTGTGGCCTTGGTACGTGATCGACCTTTACTAGAGCGTTTGGTCCTATTAAATAAGAAATGGTCACGATGCTATGCAAGGTATATGCTCTCGACAAGAATGGACATCTAGCACCAAGGACTCAAACAGCATGCCACAACTGATGGCTTTTGTTTTGAGGTGCTAAAAGAGTTTGCCTAACTAGATCCAGCGATCAATCACTCTACCCGATCGCTGTTTCTTCGGACTGAGAAGACAACTGAGACTGAGAAGAATGTCACAGTCTAATCCAGGTCTAACTAAACTATATGTCGCCGTATCATGGAATTTCTTCTAAAGCAGATAAAAGTGCCCAAAAATCCTAGATTTCATCTGCTCAGTTGGTATGGGGAAATGTTGAACAAATGATGTTTAGCTCCCGCCTGGAAATCAATACCACAGTGAGAACAAATTAGAGCGCCGAAGTGGAAAGGAGGGAGCTCAGCCAATATATATTAGCGCAATACCACGCAAAATTGTTGATTAAGACCCAGATCCACTCCGGACTGTAGAAACATATTAAGAAGAAGAAGACAGTCTTTCTGCTGAATAAAGAATACAATTGACAGTTACCGATGTCCAGACTAGAGTCATAATCGTTCTTTAATCAGTAAAAGTAGGGCCAGGGTCCAATTCCCTGTGGGCCCTCGTTCTTCTGTAAACGTGACACATAAGGCGACAATAAATTGTTCTTTTTTACGTAACACAATACACTTTAAGTAACCCATCCAACTCTTCTGAACCGGAATTTGCTTTATTTCTATGTTTATTCTATTTGACGGGCTAAAAGGGTCTCATTGCATGGTATACTTCTCAACGGAGCTGTCATGTCACCCTCAGGAGTATCAGTTCCTCTAACAATTTCTTGCCAAGCAAGCCTGCCGACAGGGATACTCTCCCTATGTCACGGTTAGCGAATTGCAAGAAGACATATGAAGGCAGCATATAGAGCTGGGTTATTCAAGAGCTAACTCCTGGGGAAATATTCTGTCTGATTTATGTGTTAACCTACCAGTTTCTGTAATCTTTCCCACTAGTCCCACCTATTTCCCTTGTAGTTCCCGTGGCCGGCCATCCGTTCTAGGCTTGTTCATTACTAATGTTCCTAGCTTAATATCACAGCCAACTGTTGTTAACGTTCTTAGCTCTGATCACACTCCTGTTTTTTGCAAGGTTTATTGCACACCGGTTAAACAATTCAAGTTTACCCAAGATTTGAAAAATGCGAACTGGGTACGTTCAATAATATATTTCGAGGTACAATTGACAACGTAGAAGCTATTTCCAGTAAAGAAAATGTCGATGCTATTTTAAAACAGTTTAAAACTTGCTGCTGAAGATAGTATTCCAAAGAAAACTATAAGTGAAGTTAACATAAAACTTGCCCCCTATATTTTAGATCTAATAAAAATAAGAAACGTCTACCGAAAAAACTGCCAGAGATATCGGGACCCTCTTTACAGACATGCGGTATCAAATATCAATAAGATCATTGCTATCATTGCCATTGATAAAAACTGGAACAGAAAGCTGAACGCCTTAGAAAAAAATGCTAGACCTTTATGGAACATTATGAAGGTAATAAAAAATAGAAAAAGGCAGTTACCATTTTTAAAAGATACTGTTAGCACCTATATTTCGGATGTGGACAAAGCAAATGTCCTTGCACTGAACATTGCGAGAATTAACAACATCTCCAGATTTATTGGTGATGCTAATACAGATAATATTGTGAACACCACAGTTCAAGAGTATTTCTTAAATAGAAGCGCACCAATATCTTCTGTAAATTTCGCATCAGAGAAAGATATTCAATTTATATTTAAAAAACAAGAAAAGCAGGCGGTATTGACTGCATACCTAATATCTATATAAAGCAGTTGCCCAAATCTGGAATAAAATATTTACCTTTTCTCATAAATGGCTGCTTGAAGATAGGGTACTTTCCAGAGGCTTGGAAATTAGCCAAAATTGTACCGGTGCTTAAAGCTGGTAAGCCACCTGAAAGTGTAGAAAGTTATAGGTCAATAAGTTTGCTTTGTAGTCTAAGCAAAATATTAGAAAAAGTTATTAAGAAAAAGTTACCCAAACATATCTGTGATAATAATATTTATCCTAAAGAACAATTTGGCTTCAGGCAACATCATAATACTTCACATCAAGCAGTTAGAATTTGCAACTTTGTGAAAGCAAATCGCTCCGCAGGTAAATCAACTGGAATGCTTTTACTAGATATCGAAAAAGCATTTGATACTGTCTGGCACGATGGTCTTATTTACAAAATGATACTGTGATAACCACTTAAATGTGAGCAGCGACATCTAGATTCAAAGACCAGAAGATTTCCATACTGGAATAACAAAGTCTCGACTGGAGAGTGGAATCGAATTTTCTAGCAAATTGGAAATTGTATGGGACGCTGGATGGCGAGGATTGTTCTCGAAGTATGTCATTCGAGTATAAATACCAGCATCCCCAAGGTATGCAAAGGAGTTCTAAAGTGAAATCTGAAGTGTTAATTAGGAGAAGTGGTTAAGTGGTTTAAGTAAAAGATAAGAAAAGTATAAGCGGTTGAGAAATTGGATTGTATTGAGGGAAACAATTAAATAGTGAATTGTAACTGTACTGAAAAAAGGGATTTGTATTGAAAAGAATAAGTTCTATCATTTGTACCCACACAAACATTTTACATTGGTGTCAGAAGTGGGATAGGACTTATTGTGTGTAAAAACAAAAACCTGTGTTTTCTGACTATTTGAAAAAGCTAGAATGGGTCGAAAACTATTGCAGTTGACCCTCGTCCAACTCAAATCCGAGTTGAACAAGAGAAGCCTCAGCGCCAGTGGAGGAAAAAGTGACCTGGTGCTCCGACTTCAGGAGGCTTTGAACAACGAGGGACATGATCCTGATGCATATTCCTTTGATGTTGACGAGGATGAACAGACAAGTACCGGCAATGACATGGCTGCAATGATGCAACTCCTCTTATTAAAAATGGACGAACAAAACAAAAAAATGGACGAACAGAAGAACAGTCTCGACCAACAAAAGAAAAATCTGGAAGAACAAAAGAATAGTCTCGAACAAAAGCTGGATGAACAAAAGAAAAATCTAGACGAGCAGAAGAGCAGCATTGAACAAAAACTGGAAGAACAAAATAACGTTCTACACCAAAAGTTCGAAGAAATCCATAACAAATTTGAAAGAATAGAGAAGAATGTTGGCGAAAAATTCGAACAAATGGACAGCAAAGTTGAGCAACTGGCAAAAGAGCTCGACACAGTGCGAAAACAGAAACTGCGAGAATGTTCTTTAAGCGGTCCAAGGAGAAAAGAGTTGAAGCCTCCCTCATTCGATAGCCAGACCTCATGGTCTACTTATAAGAAGCAGTTTGAAATGGCTGCCTGTGCAAACGACTGGGACAATAAGGAGAAGTGCTTTGCCCTAGCGATGGCCTTACGTGGTCCTGCGGCAGAATTGTTACAAACAATCGATATTGAAAAGAATAGAGAATATATGGTTTTAGTGCAGGCTATCGAGAAACGGTTTGGGGATAGCCACATGCGGGAAGCTTACAAGGTTCAATTGCAAGGCCGTATGCAGCAACGAGGAGAAACACTGCAACAGCTCCAAGCAGACGTGAGTAGACTGGCACATTTGTCATATCCCACAGCAGGCCAAGAAATAATCGACGAAATGGCAAAGGACGCATTCATCAGGGGAATTGCAGATTTGAAGCTACAATCAGCAGTAAGGATGGCTGGGAAAAGAACCCTTGCTGAAGCATTTGCCTTCGCTCTGGCGATGGAAGCATCCAATCAGGCTTCCAAAGGAATGCATTTCGTAAGGGAAATAGTATCTGGTGAATGCTCCTGCTCAAGACCAACTACCATGCAACGAAATATCCCGCGGAAGAGCCGAAGGATGCGCTGCTGGAACTGCGATAAAGTAGGACATTTGCAAGGGCATTGTAAAGAACCGGTACGACGAGAAGGCTGCCTGCACTGGGGTAACAAGCAAATAGAAAGAAAAACCGGCAGAAACGAATACAAAGAAATCAATCAAACTTCCCGAAGCCATAAGTTGGGAAATGCTTACTTCGCGGGGCAGAAGTCTGTAGCAGGAGTCGACTCCAGGGTAATTATCCCAGTCTCACAGGTAAAACAATGCAATGAAGTAGTCAGTGGTAAGGAAGCGAAAGAACAGGCAACTATCCTAATGATCAGGACTGAGCCAATAGAGGGTTGGAGTGTAGACGAAATCCGTTCCTCCCAACAGGCAGACAATGACATCGAACCAATATTGGCCTGGAAAGAACACGAGGAAAGACCAAGCTGGCAGCAGATATCAGATCGGAGCCAAACTCTGAAGGCATACAGGGCACAGTGGGACTCGCTTTTTGTGCAAGATGGATTGCTGAAGAGAAAATGGGAAAGTGCAGATAGGACAACATCTCGTATGCAGCTAATTGTGCCACGGTCCAGAGTCAACCAAGTACTCCATGAAATACATGACGGAATCTCAGGAGGCCATTTGGGAATAAACAAGACGTTGGAAAAGGTAAGGGAACGTTTCTATTGGCTAAGCGCTAAACAAGATGTCGAGAATTGGTGCAAAAAGTGCATAAGATGTGCAGCTACCAAGGGTCCAAAAGTAAAGCCACATGGACAAATGCAACAATACAATATCGGAGCACCTTTCGAACGAATAGCCATCGACATCGCTGGGCCGTTTCCCGAAACCTTTAATGGAAACCGATATACTCTCGTAGTCATGGATTACTTCAGTAAGTGGCCGGAAGTGTTTGCCATCCCAAATCAAGAGGCTAAGACCGTAGCCGAACAGATAGTCAACAACTGGGTGAGCAGATTTGGGGTCCCAATGGAGCTGCACTCTGATCAAGGGCGAAACTTTGAATCAAAAGTCTTCCAGGAAATATGCCAATATTTTTGAATAAGAAAGACAAGGACCACGCCACTACACCCTCAATCTGATGGAATGGTCGAGCGATTCAATCGGACCTTGAATGAGCATCTATCTAAGGTTGTCAGCAACTGCCAGCGGGATTGGGATCGACACATACCCCTCTTCTTAATGGCCTACCGAAACGCGGTCCATAGCTCAACAGGGCACACACCATCCGAGATCTTATTTGGTCAAACAATTCGGTTGCCAAGTGAAGCAAAATTCGGATCCCCACCGACGGAGCCCAAAGAGGTGAACGAGTACGTGAATGACTTACGCAGCAGGATTCGTAAATTGCATGAAGACACCAGAGAAAAGATGAAGCTAGCAAGCAGCCGCATGAAAACTAGGTACGATATCAAGGCGAAATCTTCCGGTTTCAACGAAGGAGATCTGGTTTGGCTGTATAATCCTCAGCGTAAGAAAGGCAAATCACCAAAATTGCAACAGGACTGGGAAGGTCCATACAAGGTGATAACCCGCATTAATGACGTTGTCTACCGGATCCAGCGTGGGGATCGAGGAAAATTGAAAGTGGTCCATTTGGATAGAATGTGTCATTTCAACGGGATGCTGAATGACGAAGTTGTTCGGGACGAACAACTGTAGGGAGGGAGCAATGTGATAACCACTCAAATGTGAGCAGCGACATCTAGCAGAAAATGTCGATACTGGAATAACAAAGTCTCGACTGGAGAGTGGAATCGAATGTTCTAGCAAATTGGAAATTGTTTGGGACGCTGGGTGGCGAGGATTGTTCTCGAAGTATGTCATTCGAGTATAAATACCAGCATCCCAAAGGTATGCAAATCAGTTCTAAAGTGAAATTTAAAGTGTTAATTAGGAGAAGTGGTTAAGTGGTTTAAGTAAAAGATAAGAAAAGTATAAGTGGTTGAGGAATTGAATTGTACTGAGAGAAAGAATTAAATAGTGAATTGTAACTGTACTGAATAAAGGGATTTGTATTGAAAAGAATAAGTTCTATCATTTGTACCCACACAAACATTTTACAATATGAAACCGAAATACAACCACAAATTATTCAACAAAAACAAACACATTTTGCTCTTGAGCTCATAGAGCGCCAGCGGATACGTTCCCTAACATATAAGCTTTTAGCAAGTACAACACACTCAATTGTAAGAAGGTTGTTGCATAAGATTGTTCTAGTTTCTTTTTCTTTCTTACACAAAAGCTTGAAATCCTAAAGTGGAATGTTGAGAGAGATTGCAAAGCGTGCCTCATAGAATGTTTACAATATAAAAGTACCTCACTTCGCTCGTTCAACGACCCACATTTTCGTACTCCATACATCTGGTAGAACAGGAAAAAAAAAAGCTTTCCCATACCGGGAATCGAACCCGGGCCTTCTGGGTGAAAGCCAGATATCCTAGCCACTAGACCATATGGGATATATTTTTCGTATGTTTAATTCTACATTTGAAATCAGTTACGCAAGACTTTTTAGCTTAAATTAATGGATCTTCAGGTTTTCAAGAATTCACCAAAACTTTATAAGGAACTGCTGAAGGACCCTTTGGCATACCTAAATACGCTGCGAAAGGTGGTGAATTCTCGCCAAATGAGTTCGAATTATAACCAGTTCGTGCAATCCAACGGCCAAAAAGTAACATCACTGAACTAGTGATCTGATAGATACCTCCCGTTCTTTAGAGCTCTCTGGAAATCTAAAACACTGCAAACAGTCCATGAAGTAAGTAATCACAATTTGTTTCGTAAATATTTTAAGGTAATACATTTTTATTTTGGATCAACATTGATACTATTAGTTGTGAGTTATGACAACATTCAAATGACCTCCGCGGAACAGCTTGCTTTAAAGAAAGCACTGGACCTACTTTCCAGGATTTTTTGTTGTATAATTCGGCCGATATTCCAACAATTTTAAGTCGATTGTTCGCCTCCAGGTCTACCTGGCCACAGGCTAAAGGTGGTAAGTGGGGCGAGCAATTAACAGATTAACAGCGTAATTTGGCTTTAAGAAGTCGATTGTATGCTCTGTGAGGCAAGTGACACCGCCCTATTGAAACCACATATCCTCCAAGCCTTCCAGTTCCAATTTATCTCAAATAAAATTAGTTAACATGGTGCGATAGTGATCTCCATTGACTGTAACCGATTCACCGGCATCATCTCGGAAGAAGTGGGGTCCAATGATGTTCGTATAACAATCGCTGTTGTTGGGACACGTCCGGCTGTCCGGCTGTTCGCTTGCCCAGATGCAACCCTTTTGTTTATTAACAAAGCCATTTACAAGATAAGAGACGACCAGCACAATACTTATCTAACACATTTACTCAAATCAACCTTGAACATTCCAAGTCTGCTACTGCATCCCTATATCGGAGACTTTCTCAGCAACAGATACTCTCTGTCCATTGCTTGAGACTTACTCCCCAGGTAAGCTAATCAGAAGTAGCTCACAACCAGCTTTAATTAACTAAGCTGAGCTGAAGAACAGAAGACGCCGTAACTTATATCTCTCATTGGTTATGATGACATCACACCAGCCGTTGCTTCCTTTGGTTGCTTCAAGTCCCCTGAAACCTATTTCACATACCCAGCTACGCTACAAAAAATATGAACCAGCTGCTGGTAACTCTGAAGAGATTCTTCACTGCTAAACTGCCACAGGCACACATACCAAAACCCTGGCGAACTATGGTAGCCTTTAAACCGAAAATCGGGAAAGTGGACTACGCGCTCGCCAAGAGCCTCAGACTTATTACTCCGACTTCCTTCATGTTCAAGAGTATAGACAGAATGGTGAGCTCAAAATCTGGAAGGGCCGCCAGCCCCAGACATAATCGTAGATTCGTGAACTAGAAATGGTCTTTCAGTCAATCCTCTCAAAACTGAAGTTGTTACGAGTATCTTTACGAGAAGAAGAAAGATGACTGTTCTGACTTATCTAGTGCTTAGGCATCGCCATTCTCTTCTCCAACGAAGCTAAGTACTTGAGTGTTACTCTGGATAACAAACTTCTTTGGACCAAACATGTTACGTCGAAAGCCTATAATGTGGCGTCGGTGTAAATGCAATGTAAAGGCCCTTTCCTAGCAAACTTTGCTCTACTCTAGACACCCTGATGAATATTCTCCCGATTGATATTTATGTCATGGGCTGCACTCTCAAATACATTTTCGATTTAAAGAAAAGTGGTCTTTTGTACAACATACACTGCAGCATAACTGCCTTTTAACTCTGGTCCTATGGACATGCGATCTGATGTAATGAACGAGAATACGACGAACGAGAATACAATTCACTGAGTCTTATTTGAATCCCAGGTCACAATGGGATCATGGTAAATGAAATCGCCAATGAATTTGCTGGGCAAAGCTCAAGGCCTTTTCAGGACTCGAACCTACGTTAGGTTTCATGTGACCATAATTTCAGATGACAAAACTCTCCAGGTTCTCGACAGACCACACGAATGCCTCTCGACGTGTCTAAGTGGCTAGCGGCTTTCTTACTGTCGCTCAGTAGGAAAGACCGCAGGATGGTATCGCTACTGGGAACTATTACAGATGGTAGATGAAGGGTGCAGTGTTGCTTTTCAAGTTAGAATTCGGGAGATTCAAAAAGGGTCGGACTTTTTGATCCACCCTTGTATGCAGAAAAAGCTTTTCAACACACGAAACGATCCCAAACCCTTATTTAGAGACCCACTCGTTGTACAGAATCTAACCCTACGACATCGCTTCAAAGGGGAACAATGGTTCAGTGGCTTACCTTTGATCACGTCTTGTTGAAATCCAAAATGGTAATTTTGTCAAGCATCAGCCAAGAAGAAGTAATCGTTATGACATCCAATCTAAGAAATAGAACTACACGATGGAGGCAAACTAAGACCTCCTTCCGCAATAAGAATCACGATCACCAGCAACAGCACCATTCAACATTCAACACTCACAAATCTCTGTTGCAAAATTGGTTATAAGAACCCGACCATCGCGTGATTCACTCCTTCCAACTAAAGAGCCTCGTGCTTACATCTCCGTTTCTACCACTGCTGCTCCAATTTTAATTTCCTACCAAAAAAAAACTTGCAGCATCACTTCCATTTCTAATGGAGTGTTGTCCTATTAAAATCACCCATCTGCACATTTCCATTGCACAGCGTTACACCATCTGAATCAACAGAGCTCACGACTAATACAGAATTGGAAATCCAATCATCAACAGGAAGCTACATCATTGCTAACTGTTCGCATTCTGATTTCCACCGACCTACAGAACCATATAAACTGCAATTTGCTATCCAAGCAAGTATTCCATCCCACTTCATCTATCCTCATCTCATACGTCTCATCCGTGGTCTAAATGCCCTACAAAGGAACAAGATACAATTCTGCTCAATTCGCCATAATCACAGATGTTGAGAAGATCGCCAGTATCTATGAGCCATCATATGCACAATACGTGTATGGAGGTGCTTCAAGAAGGTACAACTATAGTCGGATCATAGTCCGAGTTGGAGTCGAAGCAGCCTTCGTCTTCATATTTGATCTTTTGCTCTGTTTGATTGATTGCCAGACAGTTTTTGCCTTTCCTTTCTACTTTGACCAGAAGTTACTTTCAGATGGATATGTGGTATTCTGATGGATTTGCAGTTACAAAAAAAAAAAACAGTTGCAACAATCTTTTTCCATTTGGGATGCTAGTATTCTTGGGCAGCTTTTGACTCTGCTCCTCAATTGTAGCCGGCACCGATTGCAACAGTGACTGATGCTGGGGGTTTCACTAATTGTCGGAGTGATGTGATGCAATTTCTACCTTTTATGAGTTATTCGTGGAATTGTTTGTTATTCGGATGCGTAACTAGGAGGCATAGAAACATGTTCTGCAGATAGGTGTGGCTCCATATGCCATGGCTAATGGTAAAGATGCCTTCAAATTCAATTTATAGTTTCGCTGTACGAAGACAGATGGGTAACTGTTTTCAATTGAGAGTCGTGAATGTCTGGGTTTAAATTGTGGAACATATTCGTGTCTCTAAATGAAGTCGTTGAGGTGATACGAGTATTTTCTTGTCATTTCTGGATTTATCGCTGTCGTTTATGTAACATCACTGAGACGAGCATTTAAAGCAAGTAAAATGCCTATTCATCGATAGATCTGCTCGAGAACTAACTGACAGCTGTCGGAATTGCATGGATCGGTACAAGGTAATACGGAACCCTCGCGTGTATAGGTATATCACTGTCGTCCTTCAATGATAGCCAACCTATTGATCTATTGATTGGTTAACTTTAATAGCGAATGAGCCTCATTGGCAAACCATTGTTCCTAACGAAAGAACTTTGCCAGTAGGCAGCTCGATAGAATTCTAGTTATCTATCAGTTGATTGAGCTGCCTATTCGATCTCATATGAAGTTTAAGAAGTTAGCCGTTGCTGCGTTTCTCACCGAAGTGGATTTGAATATTTTCTAAGCAGGTAATATTGACAATATACTCTGCAAACTTCACGATAAGATGTCCTCCTGTACTCGCGGTTATTTAACCGAAAATCACTCTTACGGACCTTTGCAATAAAAAGTAGGACTGCAACCTAAGCAATGTTTATAACCAGCAGTAGACCTCGTGCTAGAATTTCCTTAAAGTATTGGTTTTGATCTTGATCAGAGCTCATGTACTCTACTGGGTCCATATGTTCTACATGGCAAAGGTGCTCCAAAAAACCGCATACGTCTAGGTTAGAGCATTTTCATACTTCCCTGGAGCAATTACCCATACCCAGAGCTTTTCTAAGAGTGGAAAACATTGTGATACATGGTCCACAAAAATTTTGTACAGCAGATTCTGTAAATAGGGACAGATGTGCTTCAAAGGAACACATGCGACATAACTAAATCTGCCAAATTGAGAAGCCTAACCTGGGACCTCTAAAAATGCCTAGAATAGCTAAAGACTAGCACGAGCTCCAAAGCATAAAACTCTTCGGTATACCGCCATCTAATCGCAATCTAACCAACAATTAATCCAATTCTGCACGATCATCAAGGAAAGGGCCGAGGGGACTTATTCTTGGTATTTCACTGGTGCCAAAGTGGATCCGAAAAACAAGCTTTTAGTCGAATCTTTTCACCCATGACAGATGTTCCGCATAAGATAGATATAGTAATGGAAAATGGTGAAAACACTGATCCGCTGCATGATGAAGTAGTCCTTCTGCACAACAGTTAACAAAGTAACTCAAAAACAACCCCACAGGTATCCGAGAAATGATTTGAAGTTGATGGTGATGTTTGTGACTTGAATACCAGCTCTTCTACAAGAAACACGATATCTATGTATGTGGGCTAAGGACAAACTTTCAAGACCTTTCAAGGCACATAAAGTTCTTTTTGTCGTATTTCGACTGCATTGTACCAAATCTTAGAACTAGACAAAAGAGTGCAGGCTTCTAAGTCCCATATTATAGCATTCATCGTCTGAAGCTCTACGATGCTGTATTAGCTCTACGAGCTAATTTCAAGATCCTACAAAAAACTGGTTCAATAAAGTTCTCTTAGCCTGGAACATACTCGTACTATGAAACTTGCTCTGAAGTTTGCAAGCTCCTTCTCAGAACTATATCTGATACGCAAAGTGATGCGCTATTACGTGACTTCTTCAGTGTTGATACGGAGGACACTATCTTGTGCAAATCCGTCAAAATATTGGGCTATGCATATGACATCGATATCACCGTTTAAGTCAACGTAGAAACAGAAGAAGGGCAATCTGACAACAAACAAAGCTGCTCATGGTTTGAAGCGAAACATCACTATCGTCAGGCAGAATTTGAAAGTAGTTATGGAGTTCAACTAGCACTGAATGCATGGCAACATCGCTAATGACACGCTTGTGAAGATCGGATAAATTTTGGAACCAACAAAGCCTCCTTACTTTGGTTTGACTGACCAACCGGGTCACAAATGTCACTGGAGTGACATCCAGCTGACTGGGCCTCGCCCTATCATGTCTTTCTACAGAAAACAAGGAACTATCACAACTGGTAACCATATGAATTGTACAAAGATATAATCTTAGCTCAAAATGCTGAAATAAAAAGATTGCATTAATTTGACCACAAATGATCAGCGATGTTTTAGCAATGATGGTCTTCCAATGTCAGCTCTCCAATTCACAGCGTAAAGGATGACCGAATCTCTTAAGCAACAACCAGGCAAATGCGAATGCAGCAAAATACGCATTTGAGCGGCAATCTTGTCTACCTTAAACCAGTTTAGCGCTCAATGCATAACTGTCAAGATAAATGTGATTTTTTCGACCCCTAACACCCGATTCGCATGAAGGAAGGTGGCCACCAGGCAAGGACAAAATAAGAAACAACTGATGCATTGATTTGTATTCAACTTCTTAAACTGCCCGCCCTAGTTATTGGCATTACTTGATATATGAAAGGACTTCATGGCTGACGGGCAGATGGACGTTATGTAACCTTTTGACAAGGTTCATGTCGCTGTATGGCCCATACAGTCCGTAATTACATCTCTTTCTCCGAATTCCGCTTATCTTGACTTAACCGAAAACCACACGAAGAATGGAATTTGGTTTACTTTAGATAAGGTTCATGCTTTCGCAACGAGCAGTGGGACTAGGCCGATATGGGTTTTATACAGTGCTTCCTTCGTTATCCGTGGTGGGGACATATTTTTCATCTGATAGGATAGAGTGATTCTTCTCTTGATCTCTTCACTGATCGGTGAAGACCAGATTACATGGCTTTTCTGGAGCAGGTTCCGACCGAAACTATTCATGGGTACTGGGAAAGTAAATTTCGTATTTTTTCCGCAACAGGAGTTCTGGTGCCAGTAAGAGCAGAGTCAAAAAACAGTCAGCGAGCAGAGTCATCAAAGATACCAAACATCGTATTTTTAAACGGCTTTGACTTTGAGAGTGTAGCCCATGATATGAATATCAACGGTAGGGAGATTCATCCGTGCATGTAGAACAGAGTCCATGCTAGAGAAAGTCCCCATGTAGCGGAAATAGACCGTTCTCTGGAGCCTGTTAAAAGCAGCATTGACATATTTTTATCAAAGCCTTTCCATAGTGGTATTGATCCAAAGAATAAGCCCTATCTCTTGGCGACAGCTCCTTTAAACTGCCAGAAGGCTGATAGCGCCTTAGAAGCTTTAGACGTAACATGTTTGGTCCAATGAAATTTGTTATCCATGATGACAGCCAAATACTTACCTTCATTAGAGGTTCGAGTGGTGATGAGTTTAATCACTAGATATGTCACACCAGTCAGCTTCCTCCTTCTCGTGAAGATTAGAACCTATTGTATTTAACGTTAAATATCGCTATCAAGACTTCTTGGTCGAGTGGGCAACGACAGTTCTGTCCACATTGAAGGGTTTACACTGCTTAACAGAGGAATATTTGTCATTTTCGTCGTGGAATAGCTGCATTTTGGTAGAAATGCTAGAATTTCTAGATAAATACCTCCCCATGACCATGGCCATGATCTAGATCTACTATGCATCTTTAGTTCTCTCTCTCAGAAGCAGATGTTCCCCCCATCTCCTTTGCTCATAGAGTTCGTGAGCAGCTCTTGGTGATAAGGTGAAATCTAGCATATCAGATGGCGCGTCTCTATTAATTTGCTGACATTTACGTCACTGATGACAACAAAGCCCTTGGGAGGCTAGATGAGAGAAGGCTTTAGCCGCCTCTTGCCATTGTTGCTGTTTGAAGTCAAACTTCTCCATAATACTTCTTCCGTATTCTGCCTTAGGTTTCGGTCTGAATCGATCTTGGCTCTTCGAAATGTTCAGATATTCAGAATACTAGAACCGTGTCTTGCGTCGATCGTAATGTGATCAATCTTGCTGACGGGTTTTTGATCAGCTGACTGGTAGTCCTTTTTGTGACTGTTCAGTTTTAAGAAGCGTGTGCTAACTATGATGACAATCTGTCAAAGAGTACGTCCCGTCATTGAGTTAATTTGCACAGCTAGTGGGGTATAGTCTATGTATCGCCAAACATGCTCTCCTTACCTAACTTTGCGTTAAAGTCACCGAAGAAGATCTCAGCATCGTGGTATCCTTAATTTAACCATTGTTGGTACGTCTAGTCAAGGAGCTCCTTATAGCAATTTTTGGGGCAAATTTAGGCTTGTGTTGGAGAGCTCAAGACTTCTTTCCTAAGTTTTCTACACCCAAATATTCACTTTTCCTACTCTCTATAACAATCACTACCGTAGATGTCACAGTTTTCCATCCTTATATTCTCATTCATCAGACTTCTTGGATGGTAGTAATTTTTGCTAATTATTTGGCTCAAAGTGGACTGTTGAGCGCTTCCCATCGTTCGCTTGAAACTCTCCCCTCGTCATCTATTTTTACAACCTTGTTAGGTGCCGATAATTCTTATAGGCCTTCAAGATCATGTATCTATTTTCGAGTCGAATTACGTAAATATGACCTCAGCTAGGACACTGGAAATATGTTAAGCACTTAAAAGGTACTTAACAGATCTTTAATTAATTTGGTAGAAGACCACCCGGAACACCGATAACAGAAGTAATAATTGTTGACGTCAACACCTTTTCAGCAGACAATCGAACCTTTAATACATTCTGAAGTCAAGGAGTCTGCCTTAAAAGAAGTGTTTAATCCTAATCGGTCAGAGTTTATCAAACAACCGTAGGTCCCATTCATTTATGCAAAATGATGAGACTAACTGCACAAATAAGTGAAACAGTCCCACGTAGATCGTCACCAATAAAAATTAAATCTCTTAAGTAAGAACCTTGTTAGATCCTATTAAAAGTGTCTGCCTAAGATATGTCAAAAGACATGCTAAACGTTCTAAATAGGGACATAAATATGCACTTTCCCGGGCTGACACTGCGAGAGGAACATGAAGACGGTATAAATATAAACACGTCTATAAAGTGACATCTCTGATTTACGGCGCATTCAATTGATTTATCCAGCCGAATGCAACGGTAAGTGGTTCTAAATACTCAAACCTCATTGACCGTTAATTAGAAAAACAACATTATACCACAGCACACTGTACAACACACCACACACAACTGCCAATTTAAGCATCTTATTCAAATCACTTTGCAACACCTAATCTACTCGACTCTACTTTCGTGGACATCATCATTTTCCCCTAATCAGGCCAACGCATCGCAGAAGTCCCTCTTTGGTCTCTCGTATACGCATGAGCTGTCAATATCAAATTGACACACGCAAATATGCAATTCTCATCCGAATATATGCAGATGTCAGTCGCACCTCTTAAAGATGATAGTCTTGTTGAACGTAGAGGTCTGATCGTCGATCGTCGATAGGCGATCGCATCTTCTTAAGATTCCCGCATGAGTATGAAAATGATCGCGAAGAACCTGCCTCGCCATCATCATCATCATTATCTCGGTAGAAACAAACAGACAACTTGATCCCACTGACCTAGTGAGTCGCCTAAGTAGCTATCCTACACTTTCAACTGCTCCACCACTCAGAACGAATTAACCTGAAGATGCTGATGATTTCCAGCAATTACCTTACCTAAACCACTACCGTCTGTCCGATCGATTGATCCGATGGATCTGAGTAACTGAGTATCTGAGTGTGCCGCCCTTCTTTTGCAATGTACAAGTACTATCGATCCATGCCAGGTGATCCGATCTGATCCCATCCGATCCGATCCAAAATGCATTCAAACCATGTTGCTTGGGTAAGCCACGATCAATCCGGGGATAGTAGTACGGATCCACTACTGATAGTCGATTGCTGTAGCGAAGATGGATTTTTAGTCTTCAACGAAGGCTTCAGCTAACCAGACGTGTGCATTGTGGCAGAGAGAGAACCGCGAAGAAAACGTCGAGTTGTAAGCCAATCCATTCGAACGTGTCTTGTGTCGTTGCGTGTTTTATTGTAGTTGTTGCTCTCGTGTGCTTTGAGTTGTGAAACATCTGTCGATTGCGTTCTAGATACTTAATTTTTCCTCTATTCTTCTGTTGGCTTCTTTGCTTTAGTGTAAAGTGAAGTGTAGTAGTGGCTAATTTGCATCAGATGATTGTTAGCTCGCCCATGAGTTCGGTTGGTTATTTCGAAGTTTCGTAGTTTCGTAGTTTCGTTGTGTCCGTATCTGCATTTGTATCCGTATCCGTGTTTAAGCAAAAGAAATCGATACAACTTGCAATCGTGAAGTGTTATTTTTTACACAAGTGTTACATCTTACTGTTTAAATTGTATTAATCGATTTGTGGTAAGCAGTGCATGAGGCTTGTGGCTTGAGACTTTTACCGTCTTACAACTGTCCAATAGAGGAGCAAGCTGTGTGTCTAGACTTTGTTTTTGGACCCAGGTGGGTTTTACTAATTTATTATCGCTGTCATTTTGATAAATAACCTAACCCATATCTTAAGGGCTTTTCTATAATACTTAACTGATTTTAAGAATCGGATTTTGAGCTTAGCTCTCTGCAAGAAAACATACATTTGCATGAAATTTTCAAATATTTCTCGAAACTTTCTTTTCGCGAGGGTTCCTCTTCGTCTTATGCTAATTAAGTAGCAGGTGAAACTTTGGATTTTTTATTGCTGGTCATATGGCTGATAGAAAGCATAAGAGCCAATGGGATTGGCAGTTTGAGGATTATTATTTCGCTTTGTTACCTACGAGTACAACTTCCGTGTGATTGCCGACAGTAACATTTTTTATTTCTTTCGTAGACATGAGTTGGGTTAGGTAATGGTTCGTATTGTAAGTTGTATTGAAGTAAATATGTTTGTTCCCTCGATTATTGAATTCATTAGAGCTTGTTGTCTTATGCCAGTTGGTGAAGTCAATGAATTCGGCCTTCGTGAAGACCAGTCAGATGAAACTGAAAAATGTAAATGCTCGAAAAATAGCACAGGAATGCTTCCTTTTTTTTTTGCTATTTCCAGTGGCATGCCACAGGAATCCAGTTTAGGGCCGTCAGTTTATTTTTGTTTTAAAAATATGTAGAAAAGGCCATGCTGCAGTTTCGACTTATTTCTGAACATTGAAATCAGCGTAGAAAGAAAACTATGCTGTCTAGCTATGAGGTATAGCCTTAACAACTTCACTAGCTACATTACGTACACCACCAACAAATGTCTCTTTGCACGACCTTCGGATGAAGCCAAAGCAGTCTTTTTAATACAAAATACTACATTAAAACCGTACTCGAGATCATAAATGTGGTCACCAGTAGTAACTTTCAGTCTACAACAATAGTAAAACTCTTTATTTATGGTGACTAGTGTCACACTGGCCTCCGTGGCGCAGTTGTTAGAAAACTATGCTAGAGATCTGGGTTCAATAGAAAAAGTTGTTTTTAACAGTGGTCAAAACTTCTGCTTATTGAAAAGTCTCACATTCCCTTGCCATTCAGAGTCGGCAAACAATAGGTTCCCTCTCTCTCTACACGAAATGTCAAGATCAATAACACATTGAGTGGAGTGTTTAGGCCATGATCTACACCAAACTGCTGTGCCACCAATATTGGTAGTAGGTACCCAAGCGCTCAAGCCACTATTGAATAAGCACTGAATCGAAAGTCTGATATCGTTGTACTAGCCAAGCTTAGAAACTGACAAGATAGGAAAGATGAACGCTTCTTACGACACTTTTGAACATACACAGAGAACATTACTGTCGACAAGAAGTGTATAATTTAAGGTCGACTTTATTCTTACCTTAGGCAGCCCTACCATTCCCGTTTAGGTTGACAGTCTCTGAAGGAATAGATTTAATGACGAACTATATGAGCGGCCAGAAAACCGGGCATTAGTGGCTGGGATATGCAGAGCGGACGGAGACCAATGCTCTGGCCCACAGAGTCTTCGAGTCTAACCCGGAGGTACTCGTACAACGCAGTTGAAGAAGACCTCATCTTCGTTGGGTGTATCGCTTTAAAATCACGATAAAATCGATTTTGGAATTTATCTACCGGCATCAATATGTTCAAGCAAGTCAGCAAGTAGTTAGAATTCCTATCTACAAGGAGACTTTCCACCAGTAAACAGAATAACTTCAAAGTCACCGTTTGCAGAGCTAGTGACGGTATTGGACAAGCCCTGTCGCTGCTGTTGAAGTTGAATCCATTGGTTACCCAGGTCAGCTTGTACGATATTCTCGGTACACCTGGTGTCTTTCACATCGACCCGTTGTCGAAATCCAGTTAACACTGCCAACGATCCCAAACGTCCCTTTCATGTTACCACCTTGGATGTTGTTCGTTCACGCTCACTTATCGGTGAATCCCTTAACGCCGATCCACAGAAAGTCGACATCAATGTCGTCGTAGGTCATTCTGGTGTGACAATCATCCCAATCTTATCCCAGGGCAATCAAAAAAATGCCAGTACTAAAGTCGTCAGAGCTGAGACTGGTGCTGGTTCTGCCACCCTTTCCATGGCCTACGCTGGAGCTCGTTTGACCAATTCTCTGTTAAGAGGTCTGAGTTGTGAAAGCAATGTCATTGAATGCACCAATGTGGAATCGAACGTAACAGAAGCACAATTCTTCTTCACACCAGAGAATCTTGTCTTGCCAAAATTGGACGCCTATGAGAAGGTGCTGAAGGAAGCTATTCCTAAACTGTTGAAGAGCATCAATAAAGGTATTGACTTGTTGGCGAGTTAAAAGTTGTTTTGTTTTCAATCATCCCTTGGGATAATGTTCTCTGAAATCAGTGGAAATAAGTAAAATCATAAGAATACCACTAAAACCAAATAAAGTAACTTACGTGACGCGCGCAAGTATAAGGGGAACTGAACCGAAGTAGAGGGCCTCACTCAACAGCTTTATCCACTGTTTGTGATCTTTTACTAACCACCACTTTCTTTTCACCATCTAAATGTTGAGTACTCCTTCCATAGCATTGTTCCTACATGGTAGATTCAAATACTTTTAACGCATGTGCATTGGCGTTCATTCGTTCAGCCTGTCCAAGCTGATGATTTCGGACTGTTCCGAGCAGATCAAAGTTTCTTCTATCTCGAACATGCTTATTTCTGTATATTCTCTAAACCACGTACATACATATATGCAAGCCGGGCAGAGTATCACTCGAAGAACCTTTCTCTCGAACCAGGCAGGGTCATTCACTTTTTTATAAAGTCAATACCTTTGGGCCTTCATGAAGTCATCAAAAGGTGAGAAATGTATGGAGTGTTACTTGTGAAATCTCAAGAAACATTTCCTTCCTCAAATCAATACTATTTCCTGAGTTCACAACAGGATTTAGATAAGCCACCTCAAACTTATAGCTTCCTATCCCTGCTGTAGGGTATTTGCTTGTTTGCCCCTAAGCCCAGCAAATCCAATAGCGGCAATCCGGTTGTTTCTCTTCAACATATCAATGTCATGATTGTTCACAGATTTTCAAAATATTGTTGGGCTGAGAGTTTAGCAAATGCCTTTCACCTACGCTGTTTAAGAAAACACATAAAATCCGTATTTAATGTCTCTGTATTAGCAGCACGGACCTTTATGGAGGAGCGAGCTTATTTTTTTGCGAATTTGCACAGTTGGAGATGATAGGACGGCCAAACGAGTCATGGCTCCTTGTACATGTCATTTGCGTCCTCGGAAATTGTTCCCAAGTTACGGATATGGATTTGAAGTTCTGTATTACTGGATGGGATATGTTAAGGATACTGATTCCTCTGTAGATGAAGCAGTTAAGGGTTACTCTTTTTGAAGATTGTCCAAATGATGCTGAGATTTTATTTACTGAACATACCTCCATTCAACTATATTTCACAGATGAACTGCTGAACGGTTCTTAATGAAAACAATTCTCACTGCTCCTAAAAGCTGGACAGAGTTTTCTTCAAGATCTCTATGATTTTAAGTTGGATATCGTCATCGAAACCTTTCTTGGTTATGTATACGAAATGACTGTCAATGTTGATGCACATTGAATGATTTATTCTCCCTGAAAAATGGTATATTGGTAACGATAGCCGTTCAACAGTCTCCTGATATATATAAATTATGAGCACTGTCTGCGACTCTACTATAGTATTTCCATCATTTTCCTTTTAGGCTTTTGTTCAATTTCTGGTAAAAGTTCACAACATCGTTCGTGACAACAGCCTCAATCGACAGCTTCTCTAGAGCCTTTTTTCTTCCTCTGATCTTCTTTATCTGCGCATTTTTCATCCAATTAGTGTCAATGTCGACGGAAACTCAGCCTCTCATATCTTGCTGACAATTTCCCTACTAATCTTCTCTGATAGCCCTCTCTAAAGGTTTTTGCTAACTCGAATTCTTCCAGCTTACGATCACATTTGTTCTACGTCACATTTCTTCATTGTACTTCTTCGTTCTTTGTCTTCCAGAACATTCGCATAACATACCGGATTTTATTGGCAGAAGTTTACCCTCTAAAATACTATATTTGTTATCATTGACACAAACCACATGCCATCTGTTAGTCAAATAGACAATCCATATTCACACATTTTTTATGTTTTCTAACTCAGCCTCTTATGATGATTTCCTTCCTTAACTCGTCCTTCAATTCGCTGAAGGACTAGAGGAGCTCGTATAAGTAATCTTTCTGAAACTCTCCCTTCTGCTTTGTGGGGGCTTAGATTGGCTATGTAAGCCTTGTTGAGGATTGTAATCAAACGTTCGTTTGTATTCCTCATGCTCAGGATTTATAAGCTAGGTCCTCACATATCGAGGAATAGTTATGCAAATACGTGATGTTTCTTTTCTCTAAACTAACCATCCTATCGATCTTCTTTGATACCAATGGTATCCGCTTTATAGAGGTCTACAGCCGTCGCTATTAGTTCCGCTCTATATGGCCTGTATAGAATTTTAAATGTTGAAGTAGTAAATAATGACATCAAACCTCTAGCTTAGAGGGACGCGATTCTTTAAAGAATGATTACAGAGACAGAAGTCAATAGTCAGTCAGATGTTACATGTTCACAACGTGTATTAGTTTTTAGCGATCCGGCACCTTAACCGATAGTCACTCCCCCCAACATAAAAAGACGAGATACGAGTACAGAAAAAAAGGAGGGCGAAACAAAAAATCGTGCTGTCACATTTTCGCGGCTCAAAGATATTGAAGGCTCAGGATGCTATTATAAAATGAGGGCCCGGGGCAAATAGTCTGGAATGGTGTAACACACTTCAAATGTTCATCCTTTAAAACTGACAGTCGTGCTCTATAGGGTAAATGCAGTAAGGTTAGATAGATCACACATCAAATTCCGGGAAGTTTCGACAGAAAGATATCATACAAACACACAGATCTGTGAGAAAGACGATCCCTGAATTCTAGGAGTTGTGCTAGGTTGTGGATCTATTTGTCTAACATTGCTACATTCACCATAGTCTTCAAATCACTGTCTATTCAAAGAATGAACAGAATATTGTCCACATCCACATCCATATTGTAATTAGTCTCTGTCAGTTTGTACTATAGTATTGCTGCTTTAGTGATCCTCACTATGATCGAACCAAACACTACGAGTGTCGATAGACTTTTAGATCTACCAACATGCTTTTCTTCTATAAATTACGCATAATGGAAAAAAATTTCTTTCCAACGGACTTTAATACTAGTTCCAGCAAATCTATCGGCCAATTACGAAGATTTTCAATTTTTTCCATTTGAAATGCACAACCAAACCCACAGCACAACTGGACAATGTTGTTGTCCACTAGAAATCGCTCCAAATCTGCTACTTTGATCTTATCCGTATACGAGTAAATAACATCATACTCGCCCGAGTAATGGCCAACAGATTGTTAGTGCCATCACTTTAACTTTAAACTTGCCTGCTTCCCATCCATTTATCCAATAGATACGAGTCGAAGCTGAACAAAATGATAGACTCTAAGCTGAAAACCTGTTCGGAAATGTATACACAACACTGTATCAATTTTGTTCATGATTTGTGATCCATAGAAAGTTTTATAATACTCTTCACCAGCAGATACATTCGACTTTGGCAATTAAATCAGCTGGAAAGTGGCATTGCTCGTAAATGAGTGCTAGTAAATGCATAAGCAAATATTTCTACCTCTCAGCTACCAAGTGGCATAATCGATATCAATATCATTTTGCACGGTGCACAGAGTATACAGAGTACACAGAGTACACAGATCACACCGAGCACACAGATCACAAATCCCCGTTGTAGAGGAGACACAGCCCAGATCACCCAGATCACAATTATAACTAACGTAGAGCAATGACTTCTACAGTTGTGATAGATATTCGTACATGACCATCGTAGTTGGCAATATTTGCGGTCATACTTGAGATTTTTGTTATTCGAGTTTGAATCGGCGATGGTGCAAGTGGATCTAGTTATCCCCAAGATGAAATCGATATCAAGCCCCATAGTCGGACAGGTGTCTAGTAACGAGTTTATTGACTCTCAGCTATTTGGTGGATGGTAGCCTAGATAAATGCTAAGGAATTTCCATCGACCACACCATATGGGCGGTACCCGACAGGTTGCTGGAGCAATAATTCATCTCTATATGAAGGCATGAGGAGTTTTAATTACAAAATCCACAAAAAAAAAATAAAAAATTTGTTATAACGTTGAATTCCGGTGAGAAGAAACGCAACACTGGATACACGGTATAGAGTGGCTGAAAATCTGGTTTGGATATTTCACCATCATGGAGAGTGAGGCATTGTGTCCTCAATAGAAAAGTGATCTTGACTACAAAATCAATTTAAGAACTGATCATGTCGTTGTATGTTTATGGATCACAAGATCCATCTTAAGGGATCAAATATTAAAACTCTTTGATCATATCACCATAGGTCAGCTATTCATTGAGAGTCCTGCGTTCCACCTGTCGCCATTCAATGGTGAGATCAGATTCAATAGTTTGATGATCGTGTGATCAACTCATCAGATCTGTTGTACGTCATCCAAGAGATCAACAGATCCACGATCGATTCGAAACTCTTCGCTTCAGATACGAGTACGTCGTCCTATGTTGCTCGTATATCATTCCGTAGCCATCCAGTTCCATTCTGAATATAGGACTCAATTCCAAAGATGAACGAATTCAAACTGATCGAAAGATCCTTACCAAGTGAGACAATATGACTCAAAATCGAAAACAACCTGCAATGAGCAAAATGTGTAACCCGGTTCCTCTATTCAGGACAAATCCAATGCTCATCTGACTAGTTTTTTGTCATCAATATCTGATCTTTATTGACGTATCTAACACTCGAGTGCTTGAAGATACAATCTTGTTGCGTTTTGACTATTTATTGGATGTGCATTTGCATGGCATGGTGCCGCATAGTTCCACTGATTATCACAGCGTTAATCGAACAAAAATCTTCAATAACATTTCTTGACGCACGGTCGTTGCGACAAGTAATTCAATGATCATTGTGAGCATCACCTACTGTTGTGGTGAATTAATCGATCTGACGTCACAATTATAATTTGATGCAATAAGTGAGCTCTCCATTGGGGGGTCCGATCAGGACTTGGTTTCTTTTTTGCACTCTGCTTTTCCTCTGGTTTTCTCTATGTCATAAGCCAATGTAAACTGGTTTCGATATTTCCCGGTATCGATGCTAGTTTATCAATTGTTGGTTGGGAAGTTACTTCCTTTTTAGCCAGTGAGAGATGTTTATAAACTCATGGGTATGGTAGGTTGGGAAAGCGAAAAACATGTACGAGTACTGGTCCTGGACGAGTACATACAGCATATTTGGAGTGCTACACCAGTTTTATTTATTAATGGACAGGTTGCGAACATTTGTTGCATCTTAGTTGGACAGTTTAGCGATTTATAATGGCAAACACTGTACACATGTCTTCCGTGGCTTTCAATAGGCAGTTCCTTTTGTTTCCGGCATGTACGAATGGTTCGAGAGGTTGGTATGTTAATTAAGTGTGAAACACATTTTTAGGAAGCTCTTGGAAGGGCGTGGGAAGCTCAGATATGCATATATCATGTACTAGCTGTTTCGTCCTTAAATAACTTGTCGGAAGGCTTTATCGTTGATCTCACGGAAACTGTAGTCAGGAGCAGGAGGAATACTCAGATCATGTCGATGAGGAAGTTACCACCTGAAATTGCATTTTCCGACATTTGAGTGCACACATTCTGAATTACAAGACATGACGGTGTAAACTGATGTTCGCTTATGTCCATTAACTGACCGTGCTCGTACATCGCCAGTACCACATTGCTCCAATTTTTTTTTTTTGCCTAACAAATTCAACATCACTGCTCTACTTAATCATCTATGTATCTTTTTTGGTGTAAAACTCGTCTCATTCTGCCTAAATCATTTGAATTCTTTGAAACAAGAATTCTTTTCAACATGTCTGGGCTTAATACGGTAACTGGCATATAAAGCCACCATCGCATCAACAAACAGTTTATTCCAGAAATGTCATTAGTTTCACTCTTTTGTTGTGTGATAATATCCACAAGTCGGACGGAAGACCTATATACCTACCATCAATGGCCTATCGGTCTCAATACAACTCATTTGCATGCTTATGAAGAAGCGGTTAAAAACCAATAACAAAACATTGTCATAAACTGGCTTCTGTTTGTAATTAAAAAACAAAAAATAAATTTATTCGGATTTTATGAAAATTTATCTCGAGAATTATAGCCCTAAGCCTATAACGAGATCTAAAGTAGTTAAATGTGATGGAGCGATGAGTTTGTTGCTTATCATATTTTAGATTGAAGTGACAAATTTACTTTCACTCTTGAACAATGAAAATGAAGGGATTTTTTGTAGGAATATATAGGTTTTACAGTCGGAAGGTTTCCGGCCTTAGGTGTGTTTAATTTTAAATAAAAATTTGCTGAGGTATTCTCCCATTCTTATGGGAGTTTTCAAGCCTCCTTAGTCGTCGAAAACAGTCAAATTTTTGCAAGAGAACAGGAAGGGTTTCTATAACACCGAACGGATTTAGACTTAGTGTAAAACTGGGCCTTAGCTAACCGCCTCGATTTGCGCACTCCAAGTTGGGGTTGAGGACGGTCTTTCTCTACTGCGTTACACCTCCAAGTTTATTTTCGAAGACTATGCGGGCCGGATAATTAATTTCAATTCACTCTACATGTCCTAGCTATCTGAGGCGGCTCATGTGCAGTTTTCTGACAAAGTCGATGTCGTCGTACAGCTCGTGTAGTTAATTATTGAATCTTCTCCTCCAAAGCCCGTGAACGCAAGCGGGGCCGAATATCTTACAAAAATCGAAACGACATAGAATATCTTCATCCGCTTTCAATCAACTCCATGCATCAGCGCTATAAAGTCTAACTAGAATGGTCAAGGTCTTATATAGGGTTGCCTTAGAGATTCTGGTCTACTACTCAGTGGTCTTCCTGTTTTTTTTCTACTGAGGTGTTTTGGGCAGAATTAATAGCAGAGCCAAAGTACACAAAGTTCCTTACCCCCTCAGACTTATAGTGTCTGCCCGATTCATCGATGATGTGTGTCCCTTCTTGTTGACAGCATACACTTGCTTTTAATCTCATTTACCGTTTAACCCATTTCGGTAGCTTCAATTTCAACGCTAGCGAATTATGCCAATATCATCGGCGTACACTAGCAATTGCATGGTTTGAGAGATCGTTGTGCCTCGGGTGTTGGTCGAACGCCTTTGGCAGGGATGGCAAAACTAGACATGGCTCTATAAATTGTAGGCTCATTTCTATAAATTCTATCATATGTGGCCTTAAAATCGATGTAAAGATGGTGGGTATCGATGTAGACTTCTTGTTTTTTTTTTGTCAGGATCTGCCGGAATGTGAACATTTTTTCGATTGAGGACTTTACAGGCCCGAAACACACTGATAAGGACCAATGAGATGGTTGACGAAAAGTTTCAGATGACCTTGTATACATTTTTACGGAGACATATAACTGTGTAGTTGTTGCAGTTCAGAGGGTCTCCTTTTTTGGATCGGGCAAACTATGCTGAGATTCCATTCATCAGGCATAAACTCTCCTGACCAGATCTAAGAAATGCGTCTGCGTCTGATCCCCATCAAGCCACTTTGTTGGATTTAAGCTTAGGTATTACTATTCTCATTGTATGCTGGTCAGGTAAACGGAAGTTTTGGCTATCGTGCTATCGGGCTGCTCGTACCTTGTTGCAGCGCTCCTTTGTACGCTTCTTGTACAATACTTTCCAGCATTCTTTGTCAAACCGGGGATTTGTTGGTGGTAGTCGCTAGCATTGCCAATTTTAAATAAATGTAAGCCGATGATGGTCCTGATGTGCCTGCATGGAAATCTAGGCGAATCTGGTAACATCAATGATTGGGAACCTTGGTTTGTACTTGCTCAAATAGTGGCCACACAATCAGCACCATCCAATAGCGTTGGCAAGGTCAGAAATTTCAGCGCGTGTTGGACGTGTTTCTTAACAGTTTTGTTACAACGGACAATGAATACCTTCTCTGGTGTGATTTCAATTGAGCAGCAATGATCAAATCCAAATTGTACATACCCTCAGTCTTTGAGATAATCTTGATGTTTTTACCCTTATCACCCAAAACACCACGAATCTCAGTTAAATATTCATCATTACGAACGAACATGCAAAAGATTTCAAATCAGACTTCTCCTTTTCAGATACGGCAGGCAAACACCCTTACGAGAACCCAACGAACCACCGTTCTCAATCTTGCAAACAATGATATCTCCAGAATTTCAGTGACAATCCAGGAAATCAAGCTCACGGTTGCCTGGCTCCACAACATCGACAATGTTGGAGCAATCCACAAAGACGGTATCTTTATTGCTTTTCTCAAGGACATCCGTGTTTTTTGACAATTTAATGGTTTCGTTCTTCTTCAGTTCAATTCCCCTAGTGCCACTACCCTCAATCAAACCATTATGCATTTCAGATCCCTTGGTATCCATACAATGGCAAATCCCAATTTCTCGGAGTAGTTCTTGCCAACTTGACGAACATTAGCAATTGTCTTGTATTCGTGAGACCCATTGGAGAAATTCATGCGGGCAACATTCATACCTGTAGACATCATCTTCTCTAGTATGTCGAGACAGGTCCAATAGTACAGATGACACCAGATAAACGAGTATGTGGTGGCGGTGAATCAAAATCCAAATGTCACATACTCTTATGCTCTAGTTGCGTTTCATCTTCGGCGGCCCTGATTTGTGGAGCCTCGCTCATCAATTTTTCGAACAGATATGATGTGCTCCTTTCCTATTGACTTTAACGTCATACTTAGGACGTTGCTCATATGTAATGTCGAGGAGCTCTTAGAAACATTGTTTGGTGGTGCCGTCCTTTATCTTCCGTGGAGACATGGAGAGCTCATATTAGGCTTATGTTAGCGAATTTATCTTTATCATAAACTGCTCGTTCATATATAGGAAACTAAAGACGTCAGATCTGCATCCGAATAAGCGTAGTTTTTGTTCTATACATCAATCATTTTACTCGGGCCCTCCCATCGCATGATATCTGCATAATAGCAGTCAAGGACCATTATGTCAGAGTCAGATTCTCCATCGAGGAGAATCCCTTTACTCCACGCCGTTCTTCTGAGGACCTCTTGCTTGCCAAGTAAGGTCAATAGGAGATGCCTCGTCTGGCACATACGTGCTGAACTGTTTTCAACTCCGCATATATAATCAAACTTAGCATACACTCATCGCTGGTTCACTATTACTTAAGTAACTATCGATCAGGCACCACGTAGAGGTGAACAATCAGGTATGTAATCACAGCATCGGGAAATATTGATGTAAATCGTATTCTTGAAAATATAACTCAATTATAGAGGCCTGCCCATGTCAAATACCTGAGTATACCCTTAGATGTAGAACTAAATTGGAAGCGAAGGAGAACGACCAAAGAGGGATTGTCTGCCTTCTATTCTTGCAGGCATTTGCCCTATTCAATACTACAACTAAAAGTAATTCTCTAGCTGGATATAGTCATAGTAAGACATATACAACTTGCAGCATCTTCTTTCTAGAAGAACTAGTCTGTATCTGCGTTAAGGGATCACTAAACTCCATCCCCACAGATTCCGTAAAAGTTTTCTTCTTCAACTAGCAACATACATATTTCTCCCGCGTATCTGCGTTGCTACTGTGCCGTTTCTGGGGTTCTCAATCGCAAGCTTTTTCGAATCCAAAATCTCTAATATATTTCCCGTGTTGCTTCGCCTTTATACAGTGGAACAGAAAAAGTCTTCTTCCACTGGTCAGGCATCCGACAATAAAAGATTTCTGATCGTCGGTCATACTAATGATGGTAGGTTATTCGATCCGACTACACATCCCTGGTTCACTCGCTTTGCTAGATCTGCTAGTTCTTTTTGCTCTTCTTCTGTTTCTTGTGGCTATTTACACGTTCTGACGGCTATAAGTACCTCTATTGATAGAGCCTTTCAAGATGCACTTGGTATGGGTACCAGTATTGATCCCTGTGGAACACCTCCTGAAATTTCAACAAAACCTGACCTAAGATTTTTAGCGAAAACTGCTACTTTCCTTCCAACTAAATACGGGCTCATGAGAAGTTATAAAAGCTTGTTAGCTTGAATACAAGTAACTCATGATCAACCTTGCCAAATGTAATTGAGCACTGAGTGTAACTTATATCTTGTCATTTGCAACTCGCATGTCGTCAGATGCCTTGAAAAGAGCTAATGTGCAGCTGTAGTTTAGCGCAATAACTAGATTGGCTCCTTTTATCTTGGCATTCACTTTATACCGTAACAAACGAGGTACAAGGTACTCATCCTTAAGCTCTGCAATTTCCGGAGTAAACCACTTAATGTTGTTATGTTTCACAGATTGTTCTTTGTGAGAAGATTAAATGTAAACGGACTCTATATAGTTGTAAAAACCAAATAAAAATTTGATCTCAAGACAGAATACCCTTTAAAACCTCCCTGTTTAACTTTCTTGAACTTAAACTTGAACAACTAGTTTGTTTTATTTTCTTCTCTTTACAAATCCCTCTTGATGTGTTGGAGTCTCAATCTGTGTCTGTGGCGGCTATAACTTGGAATATGTCCCACCTAAGTAATTTTTGTTAAAAACCTAATATTTAGTCCGACCACAGTTCGGCCAATTCCACCTAAGGGCCATGTGTAGAGCGTGGAGAATATACGAGTATACACGTCTATTTGAGAAGCCCTACCTGAATTGCATAGAGAGTTGTGTTTCCCTGAGCAAAAACCCCCTTTTATTCGGCTATACAAGCTATAAAACTAAGACTTAAACCTACAAATTAAATCTAGGACTTATCATGGTGAAGGAGATCGAATTTGAGGGAGAGAGTGCTGCGATTAGAATCGAAAACGAGTTGTAAAGAGACGTGAAATCGACTCCTCTCAGGTCTGTGTATGAAAAGAATGTCTGTTTCGTCCCTTCGTTCCTCAAGGGTATTGAGGTTAATGAGTTTGTGACGGTCTCGATTGGGAAGTTAAATTTATTTATTTTTTTTTTATAATGTGCGCGCGCTCAAGGGGTTTGAGTACCCTTAAAGTGATTGTACACAGCGCGGGTAAAGGAAATTTAGGGAGGCAGAAAAGAGAGGTACCGATGTACATTGTTTTTAAATGTTTGCAAGTTATAACGACCAGGAAATACAGAGATCGGCAGGGCATTCCATAAGCGAGTTGTACGGCTTAGGAACGAATCACGATATTTTAGAGTACGTCCGAAAATGGGCTTGAGGGTATACTGATGAGCATTCATAGCGAGACGGGTGTTACGGTTGAAAGTTTGAATGGGCGGAATGCTACTGGCGATTTCAGTGGAGCACTGGTGGTGGAAATAGCGATAAAACAAAGTGAGACACGAGACATTTCGTCGGTGTTCGAGGGTGTCCATTGATTGACTGATATTAGTATCGTTAATAAGTTGTATCGCACGGTTTTGAATCCTATCTAGCAGGTGCAGAGATGTTTTAGGAGCACCTGACCAGATGTGGGAGTTGTAGTCCAATTTTGGGCGGATGAATGCCTTATATATTGAGGCCAGATCAGAGGGGGTAAAATATTTCTTACATCGCTTGAGGAAACCTAGACATTTCGCAGCATTTTTGGCGACATCAAATATGAGGTCATTCCAACGTAAGTTGTCATTGACACACATACCGAGAATGGAAAGTTTTTCGATTTCGACGATGCAAGTGCCATTCATAGATAATGGCTGGGTGTTTAAATTTCGCTTTAAAGACAGCAGAGAGCATTGTGTTTTGGAAGCATTAAATTCCACTCTATTGATAGTTCCCCAATTGGTTATGCTGTTGATATCGGAATTTAAGGAGCTTATCATACGCTGCCGTTCTCGTACTACAGCCGAAGAGCAGGGCCGTGAGTCCGGGAACGAATATGAAAAGCAGAGAGTACTGTCATCAGCAAAGGAATATATTGGATTAGAAGTAGCAGACAAGAGATCGTTAATGACAATTAAAAAGAGTGTCGGTGACAGACCAGAGCCCTGGGGCACACCAGCATTTATTTTGTGAATATCAGACTTGAAACCGCCCAAGACAACTTGAATTGAACGTTCCGAAAGGTAATTTCTAATCCACTGAAGAAGAAAGTCGTCGATCCCAAATGCACGCATTTTCGACAAAAGAGCCTGATGCCAAACTCTGTCAAATGCCTTAGAAATATCAAGTGCAACTATCTTGCTTTCGCCAGATTGATGTACGCTTTGGTTCCACTTTTCGGTGAGACATGCCATCAAATCACCAGTGGACCTGTTGCCACGAAAACCGTACTGCCGGTCATTGAGAAGTTTTCGTGTTTCGAGATATTTCATGAGCTGACGATTTATCAGTGTTTCCATGACCTTGGAAAGAAGGGACGTAAGTGCTATGGGTCTGTAGGAGGAGAGAGAAGATGATTCGCCTTTTTTAGGGACGGGCTGGACAAATGCTGTTTTCCATCTGCTCGGGAAGAGTCCTAAAGTGTAGGATTGATGAAAAAGCTTACACAGTGGTTTTGCCAGCGAGGAAGAACACCTCTTCAGAAGAAGGGGAGATATACCATCTGGACCAGCGGATTTATGTATGTTGAGATCTTTAAGTACTCTTGCTACTACACGAGTTCGAAAGTAGATTCGTCCCATTGAAGATTCGACGCACTCAAGTGTAGGCGGAGACAAAGCACAATCTGGGAGTGTTGAGATTAGAGGATCGTTCCAAGGTAGACCCCGAAGAGCAAATTGAAGAAAACGACGCTTGATGCTCTCAATTCGGCATAGATTGATGAACTCGTTGAAAGAGACTCCACGCTTGGCTAGCGTACTCGAGAAGTGGTGAACCCAAGTGATGAGTTTGCTGTAGTAATTATCTCATCAACATACGAGCGGAAATTAAAATCCCTGTCTCATACTATGCCGGGCCCCCGGCAAATTATCAAGGCTTCACTCTTTAATGACGTTGTCTAATAATGAACGGGGGCAGAGCAAAGTACTGGTCTTATCGTAAACATCTTCAGATGACGCTACCGAAGGTTGCTACGATTTGATCAGTCACAAGCTGCCGGTCATAGGTCTTGTTGGCGGCTGGACCACCGGTAGTCCCTACCAGGACTTAAATCATGGTACCATGGGAGTCAGGAGCCCCCCGGATCTCGGTCTGGGCCTGACTTGTTAGACGTAGGCCCCCTTGTGGGAGCGTCATGGTGGCTGTGGTTTAAACCCAAAATCGCGGGTAAGAGTCTTCCTATGGTTTTCCTTGGTTTTCCTTTGGTTGACTCAATGTGGAGTTGCAATAAGTGCTGGGTGCTGTGACCCTAAGAACAGTAAGAGGTTTTAGGTCGGCCTCGACTCATACCAAGGGTGGAACTTGTGCCGGCAACACAGTTCCGAATTGGTATCAATGGATTGACGATGAGCGATGGCAAGGCGTATCCTTGCTCCCATGGATGTATGGGCATCCCGTAAGTTTAAGCCCACACGGCAGGTACTTACGTTAAAAAACATGAGACATCTGTCTCATACTATGCCAAGGTTGCGCATAGACTCAACAAGGGATATGGGTTGGCCGTGGAGAAGGTAAATTCCGGGAGGAGACCTGTTGCGCTTACGTGAGAAGGTAATCGATTGAGATATGGTGACATTGAGCTCTAATCAGTTCTTGATGCACCAGGTGGAAAAACTATTTAGATCTATTTGAAGGGGGAAGGAGGCTGGAATCAGCATAGAGAGAAAGTGCTAAGTGTTGAATGACCTTTTTAAGAAAGTTAATGGTTAGGTTGAAGAGAAGTGGACCTAGGTGACTACCTTGAGGAACACCTGAAGTGGCCAAGAAATGGGCTGATAGAACAGGCCTGAAACGAGTACTATAAAAACGACTATCCAGGTAAGAAGATACCCATTTTAGCGAAATGGGTTCAAAGCCCAGGACAGACAATTTGAAGAGGATTGGTTTATGAGATATATTATCGAAAGCCTTGCTGAAATCAGTTGTTATAACGTCAACTTCTTTACCAGATTCTAAGGCTGAGAGCACAGAGGACACGAATTCGACAAGTTTGGTGGTAGTTGATCTACCTTTCAGAAAGCCGTGTTATTAATTGGTTGCATTCTTACCACAGTCGATTACCAAAGCAAGCAGCAAGATGTTTCTCCGACTGTTTTACGCATAAAGCGTTATTAGCCATTGAATTTGGCTCATGCACTCTAACAATTGAGAGGTCTAACCAAACGAAAGGAGGGCTTGTCATCATCTTTTATTTATTTAGAAATCAAAAATTCCCTCAAATGTCATATAAACTCCTAGTGGGTCATGACTTATGTCTAATGAAACAATGTTTCCATCCTATAACATCTGAGGTTCTACGATCAATTTGTTGAGTTAAGTGAGAGAAGGATATCTGGAAGGTATAGATGGTTTCCTTTTGGTGCTGCCAAATCAATCAATAGAATATCAATCTCAATCTACTGGCAAACAAGATTATTCTCGTATACTACCCGATGCAATCCACACAAGTTAACATACAAAACAGCACCTCCAAGACCTTCTTGACAAAAAGAAATGGACTATGATACTACTAACTCTCATTTTGTTTCACCCCCAGGTGTCCTGAAAGGCTTGGACTGTAGATAAAATTGATATTCGGCAACTTAGAAAGAATGAAAATGAGTTTTTCATTTTTAAAGTATTGAATCTAGCCACTGCTGGGTATTGCTCTACTCAGTCAATCTAGGCCAAGAACCTAATCAAAAGTTAGAAAGTACTCCAAACTCGCTTTAAATTTGGAAATCAACTACAAATCTCTTTCCAAAGAGTCTTTCCCAGTTTTTCCAAAATCCATTTCTTTGTTATGATCGAAGTCAACCTGTATATCAGATTCAGATCACCTCAAAGATACTCATGCCGCTCCAAAGCCATTAAATCGTATTGAATTCAAACTTTCACACTTCCTTCCTCTATCCGTCGATCATTATCTCGGCTAATTATGCCCTCAATGACTTTCTTCCACTTCATTACAAATACCTAGATGGCACTAAAACAAAACATTGAGATGGCAAAACAAATCCGAATGATTAGGCATGCACAAATCTAATCACGTCTGCGTGTTTGAATCGAATAAATTGACTTCCTCCATTGGTATGACACATGACATGCCGCCTCCACCTGTGAATTAAGTCTCTGAATCCACTGTACAATGTCTCTCAACTTTCCATAACTGGCTTGGCCCGGTCTAAATTTTGAACCCGATAGCATGGAACTGTGTCATAACCTCTTCCCTCTAGCACTCGTAAACTTCAAGAAACACTTTCAAAAAAAAAAAAAAAAAAAAAAAGGGACACACATTCTCGTAATCTGTTTTATTAGCTCGTTAACTTTACTAATTGAGTACGGCTTACGGAGATGGATGTTCTGGTTCTTTGGAGGTATGAGTCCGCAGATACTTCATGTATTTTTACCAGCAGCACCATGGATGGAAAATCACTTGGCCATCAGCCAGTCGGATAGATGATGGTATCTTTGGACTGTTGCCCGAAGTGCTTGCTTAGGAAGCGCTAAAATCCAATTCAAAATGAAAAAAGACAAAACCCAAAGCACACGATAGTGAAGCAGTTAAAAGGTTTATGAGGCTGTGGCCAGACGCGGCTTACAAGAGTACACGTACACTCAAAGTGTAGCCATGGCCAGTGGAGTGAGAAAAAGTGCAGTTCGGATGTTTATATATACTTTCGCGCATGGCAACTTTGCGTGCTCGGATGTACGGTTTATGTATATATGTTTATGACACGCTGCATCAAACACGCCAGGAGGTGATTCGTCTTTGGCGGCTGGGGGTTTATTTGCTTGATCGGCTATTTTCCTCATATTTCCTCACTGGGGGCTTTCGACTCAAAATAAACAAATTTAGTGGAATTTTGTCTCGCGTGATTTGAAGATTTATTCTGCTGCCGTAATCGTAATGGGAAATTTGTTTAAACAAGAGCTGCGAGGACGTCATGGTGATTGTCCGCATCGGCAGATACAGATACCATCTAACTGTGATTAATTGAAGAAGTTCCAGGTGTCAAGCGACGGCTGATAGAGATCATGGTTTGAATGCTGAATGATCCTGTCCATCAGGGGTGAGAACTCGGACTAATAACAAGAAAGGAGCTAAAATATTACATTTCAAAGAGAGGTGTGGAAAAACTTAAGGAGGCACCTTGATTCCTATTCAAAACACGCTGAATGTGATCTGAATCTTCGTAACTAAAGGCGTAATCAATACATAATCTCCTTGGCCTTGGTTAATGTTGTAATCTTCTATGAATAGGGCTTAGATCCATTTTAATGTCAGAGGGAAAGCTTCCTTCTACGCAGGAAACAGAAGGTGTTGCTTAATTTTAAGACATAGAAATGCAGACGTTGTTAGGGTCTCGTCGTTCACAGAAAAGGAAGTTTCCTAGGATTCTTTCTGATGTAAGCTACAGCAGGGTAAGTTAGTTATTCAGTGAGTTATGGTCACGGTTCACTTAGTCAACTTAAGTACGTGCCTCTCTGGAATGAGCCTGATTGGGGATTGGTTCTTAATGCTTGGGAATGTTGCATCTGGACCATCTGGTCTAAACTAGACCGTCAGGCATTAACCATCCATTTATGTAAGTCGATATTGTCGGCATCAAAGTAATCCCTCTCGAAACAACTCTGGTACTCGATGTTCGGTAGGGCTATTGGTCTGTCAACCCCAGTAGTGTTGTTTTGGCAAGAAATGGATGGATAGTCAAAGAATGGTGAAATGGGACGTTATAGTGATGCAAAATCGCCAACACCTTTTGTTGACATCCCGCCTTCAGCGAAAAATTTATCATGCACAGTACGGTTGTAGTCTATAAAAATAGTGACCATCGTCTATTTTTAACTGAAAACGACATGGTTTCTCCGGTCTTGGTTTATTTGAAGCTCCCTATTTACCCGCTTGATGTCTGTGTTCAGTGCCGTACTCATAAGCTTACTTCTCGTCACCAGTATTGATACATTTGAAGACTGATTGGTCGGAATCAGCCTTGGAAAGCATGTCTTTTGAAAGACTTTGAAAGACTGCTGCAGAAAACCGGAGTCAAAATGACAGCATTCACAGCGTTTATTCAGATGAGGATCTGGAGTCAGAGGAAGACTTAAGGAACAAGTCTTGAGCCTCAGTCATGCAATCGAAACGTCTGACACCGATTCGCATAAAGTCTAAATTCGCCCCGCGACAGAGGAGATCGACGACGACCTTACCAAAGATTACTTCTACGAGCTCCTCGAACAACTCCATGACATCTGCTGATCTGACATTTGATCAACAAACCATCAACCAAATTCGTCATATAGCGAACAACTCAAGGCACTTCTCCAGCGTCTTTTATGCCCGAACGTTGCCAGCAGCTAACATCAACTCGGACCAAGATACTGATATCCGTAACAGCCCAAAGCTAGCGAACCATTGTGATGAAATTCAACATCAAACGGCTACAATTGCGAGATACTGCCAATGCCTTTTCCGTTCGAGTTACCCTTGACATCTCAAAGAGTCCGATGCCACCCACATCGAATGTAGAAGACTGGTGGCATCATTGCCAAAGAGCAATCAAAGAACCCGCCTCTGGTGTATTGGGTTTCAACCAGCCCCAACAAAGTTTTTCCTGATTCGATGACAGGCAATTCTAGGAAAACAGTTCACATACAGAACGGCCCTACATAAAAGAAAAAGTGGAGCTCGCGAGCTCTACGAGCAGAAAAGATAGGAATAACATAGACTCCTCATAAGAATAAAGAGTAGGCAAGAGAAGCACTCAGTCGAAGCCTGTGACCAGAAAAATTATGTTCGCAAGTTTTACAAAAAGATAAATAGAACAATCCAAAGGTGTAAAAGGAAACCTCATAGTAGAACCACAGTCGGTGCTGAGAATCTGGAATGATTACATCTGCAAACTTTTAAACGATGATGACAAACTACATCACGCTGTTAGAATGGACCATTAAACTTAGACGATGGCATGGAACATTTCCGTCCACCCGACCAATACTAAGTGGGGACAGCAATTGTCAAGCTTAAGTACAACAAAGCTATTGGATGCGATGTTTTCACTGCTGCGGTATTGAAAGCAGCATACGGAGCATACTCGTACATCAACTCATGAAGAAAATCACTCAGAATTGCTTGTCCGATCCTAAAGAAGGAAAAACCTCTAACCGCACCTACGGCAAGCGTATAAGTCTGTCGTATTATATGAACATCTAAGACCCTTAGTCAATAATCTGCCCGACCTCAATCAGTGTTACTTCAGGCCAGGGAAGTCCAAAATGTATCAAACGAAATGTCAGGCCATATCTGGCTTTGACATCCCCGTCAATCCCATCCGACTGTGCGGGATGAATATGGAGAATTTGCGCTGCTCCGCCAAGGTGGGTAACGTTAAAACCGACACCTTGAGTGTCAGGAAATGGCTTAAACAAGGCGTTGAACAATCTTTCAAAAGTTACTCACATATGCAGACGACATTGATACTCGTATAATGGGAAGAATATAGAGAGCTGTGACTATTGAACCACAATAGAAGCGGCACAAATGGGTTTGACCGTCACAGGGAAAAAAACAAAGTCATCAAAGAGGAACACACTACACTGTCTTCAACGTAGGAAGTAATAGTCTCATCGCAAATTTTTGGCGGCCCACCATGGCTCTATAGCTTTCTACCCCAAGAAGCGCTCGACCATCGGTTTAAGGTTAAGTCATTCCCCAAGGGTGGCCTCTCAAAGCCAGTTCTTCTATGTATGATCTACATCATCCGTGAGGCTGACCGTCCTGGATAAAAGATCAACAAGAATGATGTCGTAGAAGCTGTTACCATTTAGGAAACTTCAAAAATGATGGTTTTTGGAGCTGTTGGTTACATTGAGACTCTGTTTGGTCTACGAGTTTTGGTCCATATTTGGGCCCAGCATTTGTCTGATGAATGCCGTCGTCGCTTCCATAAGAACTGGTACAAGAGCGAGAAAAAGGCTTTCACCCAACCTAGCCAACGCTGCTGGCATGAGGAGCATAGAGAATGACTTCAGGAAGATGGTTCGTTAATGCAAAGTTATCCATGTAATTGATTACTCCCAGATCCGTTTCATCAAGCAACACCAAAAGAAGGCCCACATCATGGAAATCCAATTGAACGGTGGCAGCATCGAAGACAAAGTCAAATGGGAAGGACAATTTGGAACAAGCTGTCCAAGTATCCAATATCTTTACTGAAGAGTCAATGGTGTAATCAGCCGTTGGCATACAAAGAAATTGCCCCGAAAGACGCACATGAGTATGTGTAACATTGCTTGTGTGCTTAAGGACTACCATCAGCGCACTGAGATCAACAAGAAGACCCACCGCAATGGAACTGGAATTCACACTAAGGATGACAAGAACAATGCGGCAACTGAATACGATTTAACTGACAAAAGCATAACACCAATGGATGGCTTCTCTCAAATTTTCATCAATTGATAATCGAGAAGACGTCCCAACAGCGAACTGAATAGCTTAACGAGGCCAAGCCCAAGTAATCCAAAATGCCAATGTTGAACCTTTGATTGTCTTCTATAATGTCAGTCGTTGCCATTTGTTCCAACTTCGACCCCCCCAGATCGGCTACCAGGCGATAAAGGACCGTTTTTGGGATTTTCTTCTAGGCGTCCGAAATGATTGACTCATTACACCAAGTTGATATAAAGAAAAAGGACAACAGCAGACAGAATTTTGGTAAAACGGACATAGTTACACCAATGTACGAATTTCTACTCACTGGACGAACAGTGTATGCTGCTAAAACCCCATATAGCACCCGCTAAACAGTGACAATAGGCGAGATTGAAGCTCAGTACTGCAGAAAGTAGTAAAAAGTTGAGCTAAATCGCTATTTCAAGCAGATAAAGCCACACAGAGGTGCTGATGGTTACCCAAGGCTACAGATGTCTTTTGTGTTTTACGTAGGTACTTGCCGTGAAGGCTTAAGCCTACGGTGCGTCTTCGCACAAAATATCAAAACAATGCATTGATAAGTGCCCTTCGGGTAGTACAAGTACTACCACCAGTACCAGATTCGAAGTCGTGTGTAAGGCACGAACTTCCCCTTTAGTGAAGGATCGAAGCCTATCTAATTCCTCCGCCATTCTGTGGGTCATGGCACCCGGTTGCAATGCAACTCCACATCGAATAGACTAGTTTGTTCCATAGCAATCCCATGGTCTAGCGCAGGTCGTAGCAAACTACAACATATGCTAAGCCATGAGATGTCCAAGCTCGATTCGGTCTACTCTCCCCGCGATTTTGGGTATAAACCTACAGCCACCACGATTCTCCCACAAGGGGGCCAACTCCTAGGTCAGGCCGGAACCATAGTTTCGGGCGCTCCTGACCTCCCGTGGTACCAGAATATAGCTTCCGGTCAAGCTTCGCAACCTTGAGGTTACTTGCAGTTGGGCACCTCACTGCCCAGCACTGGCGGCCTTGCAACAATAAATTTTTATAATCTTCCCGCTAGCTGCCTACTGCGGCTTCTATTGAATACTTCTTTTGCAAAACTACGGGTTCTTTCGAACCGTCCGGTATCAGTGATAATTCCACTGACATCGTAGGCCTCACCATTAAAGGTGATGCCGATAGCCTGCAAGTCCCTAATGTCAGCGTAATTGGGACACTCACATAGGACATGAAGCCAGTCTTCATAGGTGGCTCCACATGAGAAGCTCGCATTAAGAGAGCCATGCCCGGTCAACAAAAAGCCCAGGCTGAGGGTAAAATCCCGTTCAGGAAATACTCGCATGGGTAGCACATCCCTTAGGACGCCGTAGTAACCCTGTCATTTTCGCTAGCATCCCATCTAGATGGAACACATGCGTGTAGCAAGGTTTTACGCTGCTTCAGGGATAGGCAATCAACTCCTTCCGGGGAAACCCAATCTCGCCCATTTAGAGGGAGACATTTTCTGATCTTGAAAGCAATACCACAACGTATTACTTCCAGATCCAGAGGTGGCACTCCTAGCAACACCTGCATTGCCTTTGTGGAGACAGTGTAGTACACAGGTAAACACCCAAGGAAGGTGACTCTTTGGCAAGTCAAGATCCGCTTTCGACCATCCAGAGTCATAACCCTGTCATACTATACCGATGCTCCATACGTTGCACAGGCAACAAAAAGGCCATCGTATATGATACGGACAGAACGCCTGTTGAGTCCCCAGTCAGATCGCAAAATGCGCCTTACCTGGCCTACAGCACTCAGCATGCGTTGTCTGATTCGAACCAGGTGAGGCATGAAGTTCATACACTCACCCATCGTTATGCACAGATATGTAACCCCAGTCACACATCTAATGCTAACGCCGTTCAAATGTATAGCAGGAGCCCGACTTCTTGTATTCAATTTGCCCTTGAGCTTCATTGAAACAGTCTTATCCTGCGACACACTTACTCCAACGCTTTGTCCCCATTCAGCAACGACTGCTAGAGCTCTTTCTCCTAATACCTCGATTTAGGCCTGGACTGGCCTTCAAGGATGAGGAGCAGGTCATCTGCGTAGGCGCAACACCCACAGAGCTCGTTTAGTTTAGCCAAAAGAGTGGATCCATCACCAGGTTCCAAATAAAAGGACCACAGATGGACCCCTGGGGACAACCTCTCTCAACACTAATTGAGACGCTGTCGGGCGTATTTACCACACTCGCTTTTCTGTCGGAAAAGTAGCTTCCCCAAAGCCCAACTTCCCGACAGCCCAATTCCTGCAAACTGGTTACTATTTCCTGCCAGTTCAGGTTATCAAAGGCACCTTTGAAATCAATAAAGATGGCTATAACCATCCTAGCGCTGATTCTCAGGACTCTGTCTTTTAGGAAAGACCATGCATCCTCTACACACTTGCCTTTTGTAAAGCCGAATTGGAAGGGGGACATTGGTTCCGCCATGCTCTCCGAAACCCTTTCCACCGTAACCCTTTCCAGTACTTTTCCTAGCAGCGGAAGCAGGCTGATGCCCCGATGAGTTTAGGGTCAGACCTATTCTTATCAGTACCCAAGGCTACAGCCAATAATCGGTGGAAAGTCTGGTTTACTAGTCGGCAATGGTATACGGTCCAAACCCCAGATCGCTGACCTTGGGACAAATGTTGTCAAAAGCATTCTGACAAACAATGCCAAATCACAATTTAATAAAGAACTTTACAGTGGTTATCCTGTACAAGCGTCTTTGACATTCCCTGCGTAACTACCGCACTTTTGTGTCACTTTTGATTATCGATTCTGGAATAGAAATAGAGCCCAACCACCGCTCTCATAACAATTTTCAATTCAACTTTAACGAGTACACGCATTTCGCGTCTGTAACCAGATTCACACAGCAGACAATTTAACAGTGTCACTTGCTGCCGAGACACATAACGCAAGCCTAAGCCACAAATCTTTACTGGGTCACATCAGTCTTTAAGATTCCATAACTTCATTTGGCCAACAATATTTGCTCGGACTGCCATCTTCATCTTGATGGCTTATGCTGAACGTGTTTACGTTGTGTGTTCCCGTTTAACTATGATCTTGGGGTCGTTCTTTGATCATACGAGTACCTGTAAAAGTACTCGTATCTATAGTTCTAGTCGTAACCATGGTCAAAGCAATAATCACAGCCGGTTTTGAATGGTTTTTATTGTAGAAGCGCAGCTCTGACGACATGTGGAATTTCTGCAAAAAGGTAATTCCAGACTCCGGACCAAGGAGCATGGCCTACACACTCACTGCATACAGAAGCAGGAATCCACTTCTTTTTCTACTAAACGATTTAATTGACCTTAATTCTGACGGATGCTGGTGATGCGACCAGAACAGAGCTGGACTTTCTTTTCGTTTTAGATGAAGGCGGTTGCATCATGAAAAACGATGGGAGAACTGAGTACGCGTATGTATGTCACCAGAGAAGATAGATATTCTCTGTGCACTGTGGTTTCAATTTCTTGTGGTGACAACTTTCCGGACATTCGTATCGTTCTATTTATATGCAAATTACGCATCGATCCACTCATCTTCCCTTAGTTCTCAGTGGTTTTGAGACAGTGTATCGCAGAAGATACGAATTTCATTAATCGGGGACTCGCAATATGGGTCAGAGACTTGGCCGCATTATAATTTCACTTGTTCTGATCGTTCGGTAAGATACCACCATTTCTCTTGTGCTAAATATCGAGCACGATGTCGTCGTTAAGGCGGTAAATAATAATTAGATAGCTACGAAGTTGGATAGATGTACTCGTATCATTGCTTTCGTTGAGATGTGAAAATGGATGCAGATGTGGATTTAGACTTTGTTGCGCATCCTGACGTTGGATTGAGATGAATCTGGACCAGAAGCGGAGGCTAGAAATTGATGTATGCTTGGATGCAATGTTTGGACTGAAACTTGTTCTAAGGGGGTCTCCTTCTATCAGGTGCTTAATGGTGGGGAATAAATGGGATCAGGTAGAGTGTTGTATGATGGACGATTAAATTAAATCAACATATTAGGCGGTTGTATGCCAATTGCTAGTAATTAGCGAATTGAGAATTTCTGGTGAGCGTCGTAATTATATGGAAATCCAGTTTAAATGGACAGCAATACAAGTATACCTTTGCTTTTTTTGAATAACAAGACACACGACAAATCTCTAAGTAGAAGTGCCATAATCAGACAGGCATAGTTGAAATTGCTCTTATGGTGTGTCGTCATGATGTGTTCTGTGATCCACTTACTGAGTGTAGAGCAAGGAATATCAATTAAGTCATCACATGGATTTGGTTTGGTGTACAACTTGTGCAGGACTAATTGAGCTGACAGGTTTTACGAAATCGGAGACGTTTTTCCAACTTGTGTTGCTTTTAGCATTTATTTCAAAATTCCGTGTCTTACTTTGTCAGCAATGATAGCTGAAAGGTCTGATCGAAATACTAATCACAGTCATGTCAGCTATTCTTCTAAATCTTCGATCTATGGTACGAGTATATTGCCACGAATGCCTTGGAACTACGAGTAATAACCATTAATGCTGCCGTTTTCGTGAAGCACTCAGCGCCAAATTTCCTACTCGACTGAAGTGCTGTCAAAATCTGTACTGCCTGCGTGAATACTTTGTTTCCTGTAGAAGCCAGGACTGCTAGTGAGAATATAATGAATTCAGAAAGAATCGACGTGCCGTCGTTGCACCTTTAGTTATGCCCATGAGACATTCCAAAATATTCCAAATAACAACTAGCAATCGAAGTGAGGAAGAAGACCCAAGTGGTCCTAATCCAATCTAATTCTCTGAAAAAAGCTCTGCTTAGGTTTGAGTGGTGTGTCAGCCGTTACGTAGTACAGAGTGTTAATGGACAGCCGATAGATACTTAAAGACATGCCACGTTCTAGACGACCTTCGATCTCTTCAACTGATGGAAACATTTTAAAATCTCAGTTCGATTTTGGTTGTTATTTTGGGTGTGAGACGCCCCGCTGTCAGGATTATTCAAAAACAACCGTATTTTCTCCTAAAACCGTGCCGCGAGTAGGTCGTTTTAGACATGGTGGATCATCAAGATCAAGACTACATGCAGTCATCAGAACAAAGGACAAAGTATGAGCCGAGAGTGAAAAAATCACATCAGAGTACCTCAGAAAACAAGGTGATGCTCTTTGGTTTCTTCGACATTCGTCACGATTCCTTCCAGAGTGACAGGTGATCAATGAAGCATTTGCATAAGAAAATCTGTCAAATTTCACCTTCTCATACAGCGACAGCAGTGACCGAATTTAAGGCTAAAATTCGCCCCCATGTAACTTCTTCATATTCCCCAAAGTAAAATTACAGCTCTGGGGTGATGTAAAATCATATGATGGCTTGGTGAATGATTTCTTGCCCTGTAGGAAAATTGACAGTGCCTTGACAGCCTTGGCGCCAAGTGCAAAGAAATTTCCTACTCATCCAAATTCTTAGATTTTAGCCCTAGTTGGTACAGACCAATCAGTTGTGCTAGGCTTGAATGGAATATACTGGAGCAGATGCTCACCAGACTATATCAGATTACTTACATACTTGGGTGGCACTGCGATCTGGACATCAACTAACAAGTACTTTTCCGTACGCGCGCCACCTTAGATACGGTCATCATTTACTGTGCCGTCCCTTGAGCTCAAGCTCAAAGATTATTTAGTCCGTGCCATTTCAGCCGTTGAATACGTGAGCGCCTGACTACACTGATGTCTCTGTGCACCCTGTACAATTCGTGGTTGAGCCTCTTTTTCCATTCCGTCTATGCAAACGGGGCGAAAAGTCACGCACAGCGTCTTTCTCTCGAAACGGCCAAGTACTTCTTTATCTGCTAGTCCAGACTTTTACACCATAGAACAAGTTCGATATAATAAGGGTCTTGTTTAGCCAGCTTAATCTTACTTGAGAAGGCTCTGTTATTTTTGAGCCCAAAAAAACAGCGATGGTGAAGAGTAATTCTGCGTCTAATTTCTGCGAGAATGGCTTTACAGTTTGTAACTGCGGAGCCAAGGTAGACGAAGTATTATTTAACTACCTCGAACCTCTAACTGTCAATGGTGACGTTCTCTCAAACCCGTCGGTGATACGCGTCCTATTTCTAATGACCGCATGTACTTTGTTTACCGTCATTTACCGTCAGATCAATTCCTAGCGCAATTTCGGAGTCATAGCTGGTTCACTGAGCATATGTTCTGTCTAGGAGGTCATAGAATTATTCTTTGATGCTGTCATTCTTATCCTCTGTAGGAGCATGAACACGACGTAGGCTTATATTATCGAATTTGTCCTTCATCAGTCCTAACTTTCTATATGCAAACACGTTTGCTGGTGTCGTCGACGTTTTTTTTCCATGGTGGAGAGTTGCCACCACTCGTACAACACAATCTAAGTGGCCTTAATATATCCCTTAGATAAAGAGTCCAGCTAAACTATTGGTCTATTCAGGGTTCTTGCGTCGTCATCTCCACTACAGGGAGACAACCATGGAGCTCCCTTTAGACTAGGGTCCCGATCCAAGTACCTTAAACTGACTAGAGCCGGATAGAGCCGTCGATTCATACATGAGATTGCTCCACCGTAGTCCTAATTAAGGAGAAGAACAGTCCCCCCCAGCCGACTTACGTCGGGCACCCCAGTGACGTACCGCAGATGTTAGGTGCCATGCCTTCAGTCAAAGGTACTAGGCTTCACCACGTGGATATGACACGTACAAATGCGAATTTCAGGTACAAGACCATCTGATTTCTGAGCGTTTCCAGCCTGTTTGCACCTATTGAGCGCATGCCATCGAATGCGATTACGATGGTGCGATTACGTCCATTCTATACCTCATGGTACTTAGGTCTGGGTAGACTCATTGTGATGCCCCCGGGTGTGGGAATTGGGAGGGCATGGGGATTTGGTTGCGCTTCCTAATTCTGGTTTCCGCTTTCAGTGTCGCTTTGGTTGTCGTTTTGACCCTGAGCGGGTTTAAGCTATCTTGTGGCATTCGGGAATCTGGAAGTAATAACTTCCTAAAGTTATTCACCTCAAATTACTGAAACTGGGACAGCGGCTCAAAAAGTGGAGGGTATCCCCCAATGAGCCTATGTTTCCACAGCCTCTGCAGAGGTCATCGTCAGTAAGCTTTATTTAGTGCGCCTCCAGGGAATTAACAACAAGCGCAGAGAGTTCAGGTCTGCTTCTCAAGAGAATCTTACTTGTTCTAGATTTGCTGAGTTTCAGACGTAATTGTCTTGAGGTCTCGCAGCTTGTTCAAGTGATCAGAGAAGATCTGTCTCCATCTTTGATCAATCCGTGTTTGGGAAAATCCAGGTGAATGGTGTTTCAAAGTCGAGGTGAGGTATTCCGTATTGGATCATAAACCCAGTTCATTTGTAAGGATTGAGCGGCCTTTCGAGTTTAGTTTCCACCCATTTAGCTGACTTCATCTTAAAGCACTTTTCACAGTAGATTCTTGCATGTATAGATCTAGGGGCAGGAGGCCAAGTATATATTCCAGTCCCGTTGTTGGCGTCGTTCTCATGGCGTGAGCTATGCCTATGCATGCGATCCTCTTTACTTTTTGCCATTATCCTAAGATTGCTAGTTTTGTTTATGGATTGCTACTATACTAAGATGCCGTAGGTTGATCATCCATAGGATAGTCTTGGGATTAGGTTTCTCTAAATATACAGCTGCAAGCGTCGAAGGCGATCGTTGCTTTATTTACACGTTCTTCAATATTGAGCTTCCAACTCAGTTTACTATCTAGTACGATACTTAGGTATTTAGCACTGTGTCGATGGTCGGACGGATATCCCATCTATGGAAGGAAGGTCAAATTGCGGCAGTATCCTTTTCTGTGTGAAAAGAGCAAGCTCCGTTTTTTGCTGGTTGAATCCCAGATCACAGAGCTTGGCCCAATGTCCCATAGTTTAGAATTTCACTGATCGTGGGGAGGAAGTTGCCGGTAGCCTTAAGAACAATACCATCCGCGCAGGCAGTGCCTTTAATTTCTTCTCTTTTTAGATTCAGAAGTATTGTATATATCATCGACCACTAAGGTCCACAGAAGAGGTGATTATCCCTCAAGCAGGAGTGAGGGATGCCCCTAGCTGACCTTCAATACCGCTTTACCTAGTGTTGTATTGATGTTTCTGTTGCGGAGCATACAGATTATCGAGTTCGTTAATGCGGGATGTACTCCAGCACTTTCTAAGTTTCTACTTATAGTGGGAATGTTGTCATTGTTGAAGGCTCCTTCGATGTTAGGGATGACAGCTAATATGTGTTCTTTGTCGTAAAGACGTCGTACTGACAATTTCATGTAAGACCATTTCCGTGCCTTTACCTTTTGTACAGGCAAGCTGGTTTGAGGATAAGTCTTCTGAGTGCAGATTACTTCGAATATGAGTGGCGAGCAGTTTTTCTAGATTTTTTTTCGTTTCTTTTGGATGGGTACCTCCCTCGGGGATTTTCAAACTTAATGATACTGCTGAATAGTCTTTTTTGAAACGGTATCACAGCCTGCTTTATTTTTTGAAGCATGATTGGTATGATTCCGTTCAGTCCAGGGGATTTGTAAGCAGATAATCCCTCTGGGATTTCATATTAGCTAGGGAAAAGAGTGTCTATATTTACTACTGGTGTTGGAACTCGGAGTGCATCTAGGAAAGTGGATTTTTAACAAGGGCAGGAGATTAGCATGTTCTTCTTTTCTTCTTCAAAGTTTAAGTGGGGTTTTAGCAGGTTTACTCAACTCCTGTCTACAGAAAAATCCTAGCCATACACCTGATATACGAGTATCTATGATATGATACGTGCACTTCTGATAGAATTTTCTAGAGCTGACAATCACCTAAGTGGATGCGGCGATTTCTTGCGGTCTTCCTCTCGTTACAAACATTGGATAGCAGCCAATATCTTTGATGGCGAAGTCAAGCTATGATAGTACTCGTATGATTTAGTTGCCTCCCACGTTGCACTTGCTGGTTTCCCAGCATCGGTAGTGACAAATTATAGCAAAAATACGCTGACGGAATAGAGAATATATACACCTCCCCGTTAGTTTCGTCGCTTATAACTGCACCGACTAAATTTTGGATGCAGATTTGCCCAAGCTAAGAACGATTACGATACGTTGAACAAAATGACCATTGAAACATCTCAACAAACAACGAATAATTCCAGTCCTCCGACCTCCATTCACTGGAGGACCCATCATTTGAAAGAGAGTTATTGAGGAGCTAGCAGTCTCATTATTAACGAACTCGGTTGGCATGATACCATATGCGTCACACAATTAAGAAAAGGTTTCTACGTGTTTCCCGCCTTTCTTTTCTGTGTCCCTTACTGTATTGATAGAAAAATGCAAGTAACCCAAGTAAGCTATCCAAATCGGCAAATTAATTAGTCATTCACTGAACTACTTTCTATCCACCCAACACCGAAAAAATCTCCTCTTCCTTAGCCCTGTATCTCATAACATCCATTTACCATACTTCTAAACGTGACGTATAATTGCTCATAAATCTTCGACGATTGCTTCTTGACTTCAGCTTGCAATTCGTTTGTATAACTAGAAATCCACCAACAAAAATGAGGGGCTAAAGTGGGCAAACCAGTGAACACGACATAACCTACCTTACTCTTGAGCTACAATTTCTCATTTCCTCTGGTTACCTTGTCGTCGACCGACGACTCTATTACACTTCGTGATGGCAACTAATTTGTCGTTCTCTTCTCTTCATGCACAATCAGAACCCAGAGCACGTTTTTGACCCACCTTTCTTCTCAGTTTCTTCTCCTCTTAGAAACAAGCATTGTATATGCCTTAGGAGAGGGAGGGGGGCACAATAGTTTAACCTTACTTAACCCTTTCGATTGAATTCCTTTCATCCAAAGATGCCGAATTTAGGGCAAACTCCCATGATGTACTTCTTCAATGTGACTTCATAAATTGGACTTCATGGAGTCTTTATGGAGCCGACTTGTTGGTGAGGCTTTTTGAAACGTCCAGGTCTAGTCGGATCATTAGCCATAAATTGATTCAGCCCGTAAGGTACACAATGCTCAAGTATCTCATTACAACTTGTGGACAGCTCAATTGACCACTAATGGTGATGTATCCATTGATGGTAGTGCTAAACCTGGACTGCTGGAATTGGTGCTTCGTGTCGGTAGTTGCTGACTACTCTGGTAGTCAGGTGCAGTGGGTATTCTTATTGAGAATGTTGGACATGTGTTCTTGTATGTAATTGGTTGCTTCACATGGTAAATAGGTCAATTGCCTTGATGTGCAATCATGTTTATATACTTGAATGAAATTAACACGATGCGTGTCTTGTATCTTTTGTCTTCTGTCTTTTGTCTTCTGTGTTCCATCTGGGACTTGTATGACTTGTAGATTGCCAATTTACAAACTTGATGACCTTTGTCGTTTTTGTCTCCTCTTTTTACAGCATGAAGGTGTGAATAGAAGTAAGTGGAAGTCGATCTCTAGGTCATGGGTAATTCGATATCAAGCGGACGATCGCATAATAACAACCATCAAAGTCAGCAGCATCATAAATCAAATAATTCCAATCAAACTGGTGGTGGCGGAGGACCAGCAGGCTGTGGCGGGAGTGGAGAAAGTTCCCGGGTGCTCTTTTTGTTGTATCTTATACATCGCACCTGGAATGTGGTCATTGACACGATGGATACCCGCAGCAAGAGGTGATATAGCGACCCCTTAGATAAGCCCTTCTAAACATTTTCCAATTCCCGATCTTATGAAGATTTCTTACAGAAGCTTTAATTGCATTTTGCCATAGGTCACGTGTGAGTGAACGATGTTCGACGTCAGAGGATTCCGGAGCGCCAAGGAGTTACTTCGATGGGATAAGTTCACATGATGACGATGATGATGAGACATACTTGGACGGGTATTCGTCGTTGTATGGATCACAATGTACGTTTTCCAGTTGCAGTTACTGTTTGGAGTCCAAGCAAAATGTGTATAATTCAATTGATGGCGGTGGCTGTGGTATTGGTGTTGGTGGGATAGACAGAGGACCAGTACCATCTGTTTGCAGAAGAATATCTTTATGTGCAAGGTGAGTGCTTTCTATTTAATTTATTTATTTTCCGGTGAACTTATAAAAATGGTTCCTTTTGTGGAAACGTGAGAACATTCTATTCTGGGGGGGTGGGTATTTTTAGGCGATTTAAGTCCAAGTGTGGCAACAATGAGATACGAGTCGATTTATCTACCTTAACTCAAACATCATCATTTTAGATTTCTACTCAAAAAACAAGTATATGCGATACTTGAATACATTAATGCCTTTCAACTTTCTTTTGAATATCTCTTCGACTATCTAATGATGATGATGCCATTTTTTCTTCGATGACACAACTCTCATTAGATTCGCAATAAAAAGAAATCGTGCGAGTTAATCGAGTTGTGGTTTGGATAGCAATCAGAATGCAGTCCATCAATGGACTCCGAATTACAAAAATTCCCAACTTTAAAAGACTCGTCAAGAAACTTTTATGGTTTCAGGAGTAACCATTGGCTGGTCCAATGTGTATCGCGATTGGAAAGGCACTTACTCAAAAATTCAGCTACCAGATCCAAAGGGCGAAGATTGAGTGTTCTACATCTCAGGCTTAAAGGCTGGAATTCGAAAGAATCTATTAGTTGAAGCGTTGCCTTCGATTAGCTCGATGTGGTTACATCTTGGTGTACGTTCGGCCCAAGTGTACTACAAATTATTTATTCTTTTGAAAAAGCTGCCCTACATCACAGTATCTGGATATTGTTGAGCATCACCTAGGTCTTGATGAATATTCGTTCGGTTATTCACAAAGATGCCACGCATGGGCCATTTGTCCCATACGATTTGACACATTTGACAACATTTTGACAACATTTCGACCTCATTTAAGCATCCAAATGTTACGAGCATAGGCCAACAGCTGAAAGGAATTTTGAATTGACTGTGAATGCTATATGGTCGAATAAAAGCTCCTAATTATGCCTCGATTGCTTCTGTAAGTATTAGCCTTTCTTGTTGAAGAGATACTTTGACCTGATGAGTACCAGTAATCGATCATGCGTTCATCCTTCTATTTCCGAAAGATGATTTGGTGCAACATCAGATCCAGCGCTCCAGTTTTTTTTAATGTCTTTATTACAAATTGTCTCAACCTCTTCTCAGCTACCTGCTATAGTCCGTTTCAAATCACCGTGCAATTTCTTGCGCATGGGCCCTCTTTTCCATATTTTGATGTTGATTACACTGAGTCTCAGCGCGTACTGATTATCTGCTTGAATGGCATTGGATAATGTAAGATGCAAAAGATATGAAGCCGGTATTTACAGATGCAAAACCAGAGTGTAGAGAGAATGCATGGACGTGGAAGGCGAGTCCATTGTATATTTTTTCAGTGGAGTTGGCAATGACGAATATATGGAAAGCACTCTCTTCACAATTAATGTGTTGGAAAGAAGAAATAGTGAAAAGAAGATACATATATGCGCTTATGATGCAAATGGGTTATATATGAAAGGAAGTGGAGAACGTTCAGCCGTTTCGTAAATATCATTTTCCAGTGAGCGGATGAGTAGCATGCGCTTCCAGGCTCTCTTTGCGCAGCTTTTCAATTGCACAGTGATTTAAAATGCACTCTGTTTCTTGCAATTATGAATTCTAATGGTTCGATGTCAATATCTGTTGCCGTTTCATGGAGTCTCTCTGAGTTTTCTATTGACTACGTTGTCATGCTCTAAACGGAGCCTGTGGACTCCATCTAAGACTCAGATTAGTCCTTCTCAATAGGGTCTTCAGATATGTCGACTACAACAAGGTTATCACCTTAAAGACCACGACTACATATTGTTCTGAGCCCATTCTTTATCAACTGCTGTAATTCCGGGTTAATACTAGCAAAGGACTACTCGTAGTTTTTGATTTGTACTCGTAAACCTGATGAAGAATGGGCCTTTGTGTATGGTATACCCCATTGAAATAAGCAGTGTGTAGTCTAGATATACCCTGCAGATAGTAGAGATTTAGTCAAATCGACAAACATCTGCAGTCTTAATATTAAACCGACTGAGCTGGTTCTTCGCTTCTTGTTACCCATTTCCCTTCGTCGCAAAATGGTTGGAAATGACATTCGTATCTGCACATGGGATGATTAGACCCTGAACAGACAACATTCAGCCGAACAATAGGTCTAGGAACTGGACTGCTATGAAGCAGATATCACCAGGAAGTGCGGTAGCTTGACCCATCCACTTCAGTTAACCAAATCGATCTAGTTGCGATCGACGTATTATAGATGTCCTATCATTACGAGCTGACAATATATTATAGACTCGGACTACTACGAGTATCTTGTTGTAGCTGCTGTTGCAGGTACCTCTACGGATATCTCAGACGCCAAAGCAACAGAGTCTATTTATCATTTAACGACCGCAATTGTAAACTTAACAAACTGCAAGACACTTCGCATATTCCATACCCCTCAAATCCTTTACAACATTCACCAAGTTCAGGAAGATCAGTAGCATCGATGCCATGAAGCCATTAGACATACCATGCTTAAGTGCTGACCTGACCAACCCCACGATCCAATGTCCATTGGATTGTGTTTAGCGACTCTCTGCTCTAAAGCATATTCAGCCCTAGACATGATCGACGTCTGCACTAGTAATGGGATTTTCCGACTGATCTGGCTCATCTAGTGCTTAAAGGCATCACCACTTGATTCTGTAACGAAGCTAAGTACTTGGCTGCCATCCTGAATAACAAACTTCTTTAGACGAAACATGTTATGTCGAAAGCCTCTAAGGCGCTAGCTTTCTGGCAGTGGAGTTTTCGGCAAGACATGCAGTCTGTCGATGATAAGGGTCCTCTGTATTTACATAGCTATGCTGAGGCTACGAAATACGACGCTGCTGCTTTTACCAGACTCCAAGGAACGGTTTGTCTCGGCTGCATGAGGGCTTTCCCTACCACACCTGACTCTGCTCTAAACGCACTGATGAATCTCCCTTTTCTTGATATTCATATCAATGTTTGCACTCTTAAAGCCATCTTCCGTTTGAAGAAAAGTTGGCTTTGGTACAACACACTTTCCATGTAACCAGGAATGATTTCGCTCAAAATCTGGGTCAGGAAAGAACTGTAGTTGGATCTTCACGTATGGCTCCACAACTAGTCTAGTACGCGGTACTGGTGTCTTTCTGGAGCATGACGACGTTAAATTTCATTTCTCGTAAGGAAAACTTGTTTCTTTTAAGCGGAGATATAAGCAATCCTAATGGCAACGAACTATATTGTGAAGCGTCGGTGTAGGGGGCAAAACCCTTGCCTCTGTATGAATTGAATTCCCTGAGCCTTGTCTGTGTCCCAGATCACAATCAGATCACGGGATGTGAAATCGCCGATGAACTTGCCATGCAAGGTTCAGAAGAGAGTTTTTCAGGACCCGAATCTAGTTAGTTCTTTCTGCATCCTCGATTAGGGCTTCCATTGAGAGTTGGGTCGCATACTGCACATGGCGTGGCTTTTCAGATTGCCGGCAGGCCAAACGAATGTTTCCCGACGCGACGGAGCACTAGGCTTTTGCTACTCAATTAAGTATACTGGGCTTAAATGATACAATATCCTGTGAAATTTAGCATGAAAGTAATGGGGACACCACAGAATATATAGATACTCGTACTATCTCGCATCAGGCTACAGATACTCGACGCTGACGTGGTGGGTGTTGGTACTGTGGCCACATTTTCACTAAAACGCCACACTTGCCAAATGCTGTTTAGGTTGCCTAAGAAGGCCTTGTCAAGAAATATCAAGGAGACTCTAGGGGCTCTACGTAAGAGCCAGTCTTCCTCTATGGCGCAGAAGTATCGTCGTTTACGAAGTTTCACGTTTGTCTTAACGGACGTTGGAGGATGAGACATAACAACGAACTCCGAAAACTGTCAGAAAATTCACTATAGATGACCTGAAATGGCTTAAACCTTTAGAGCAATTCAATATTAACACTCACGCCTCAAAAGTCTTCGATTCCTATGTAAGGGACAAAGCAGCAAGGGGGATCTTAGCCTTGGATTGCGCGAACCTGTAGAAAGAGTTCGCACCTAGAGGCAATTGATTAAAGACCGCTCTAACTTTAGAGGCTTATAGGTTAAGATCCAGGTCACACTGGACTGTAGCGTCATCTAAGTTCGTTCGCAAATATGCATCTCAACGAAGGTCACTTCGAATCGAAGTTTCGACCTCCAAAGTTCCTTTAGTCTTGCCTCTTGTTTGGGTAGTACTCGTATCATTTATTAAATCGACATTCTTGCATATGAGACCATCACTTTATACTGTGTCTAATCAGTCCACACGCGACACTATAAGGATGTTGCATATCTGTAACATATGTCGCTGATAAGAGTACGTCTACCAACTTAGCTTTGTTAGTTTTCCATTAGCACTACACGCCTTTAACGTATTTTACAAGGGACCCATGACAATACTAAGGTCGCCCGGATATTCCAGTAGCCGAAATTCTTCAGTCAAGACTACTTGTACTTCGTAATATTCGCTACCATGGAGTCGATACATCTCTTTGCCCTGGTCGATGAATATTTTAATACTTAGATCCGCAGCCTGTAAGAAGGTATCCGTTACAATAGTCAGACCTAATTTTCCGCTTCCACTAACTTCTTGGTCTGCCCTTGGCATCACAATGGACCCAGGTTGATCTAAATATGACGATTAGCTAATCTTGACTCAAACCGACTAACAAAGTCGAATCAAAAATCATTCCGATTTGCTGCAATACAATAGTGAGTTTCTCAAACTTTAAACGCTTTTATTTCTACGAACGTATCTTATACACCAACCATTAGCGTCACCATAGGCATTTGGAATATAGAAAATATCTCAACCTTGGTAGCGAATGCACACACCTCTTAGTAATTTTCGCCTCAAAACACACTGTGAATTTTCTTAGAAAGGAACTCTACCGCGATCACTTTGCGGTGGTTGTTGCATCTTTCACTGATCCCCGTGAACGATCTTCAATGAATTTCTAAGCATTAGTTGCTTTTGCATTCTGAATAAACGTCTATAGATGAGGAGCGTAATAGATTCCGGTTCACACTAACCACACTAACCACCAACGCTGCCTGAGAAAAATAGTTATTTTCACACCACTCTTCGGCCTTAACTAACACCTGTCGTTAATCATTTCACATTTTTCTCGTTTATGTATGAAAATTTACATAAACACTTCTTGAGCGAAACAAAATTGACAAAACCCCTGTAGCTACACCATAGGTAGATACATCCATCGCTCAACTCAGACCTCCTCCTCTGTCGCTTGCGGTAGAACATTGTCATGACACTTAACTTTCGAGGAGATGCATTTGAAATGAGATGATGATGATGATGAAGATGGAAATACATGTTCGAGTAACACGTTCTGGATGTCCAGACACGTTATTTATATGAGAGAATCTATTAAAGATACATTTCCACTCATCTTCTGTACCTAAACGTCCAATGGTTTCAGCCTCTTCAGGTGAGATTTTCTGCACAGTAAGACCAACATTAGTTGCTTCGAGGTTTTTGAAATTAAATATCTACGGCATGCGAAGTTCTATCGCCTTGTTCTGGAACGCATGTACGGATCTCCAGTGTGGATGGCTTAGGGTCAAATTGCTACCACACTACGAGTCGAATATAAGAGTCTAAGTCTAAGACACACTTCAAAGCGCAGTTTCCAGCTAAAACAAACACCGCAGGGGAGGTAAGGGGCGTTAGTTGTTGCTGTTGTTGTTATTTTAACCTCCCCGTCGGTGTTCTGCTCAATGAGCAGTGTCTTCTTTTCTTTTCCTTTCTATAGATACTCGTAATATATAATTGCGCTTGTTGAATGCATAATGAAGTTGAAGTTGATATTATGCAGTTGGGGTTCTTTATATTTCTACCGTGCGCTCTTTCCAAGAAAGTTCAAAGGGAAAAACTGTTTAAGGTTCAAAGAAGGACGATAGCAATCTTCGTATTTAATATGCACTTTTTGATTGTGGGGAAATCGAAGAACAAGAGAAAGAGTGGAAGTGCCATGTAGAGGACGAGTAGAGGAAGAATGTCATAAAAGGCACAATTGGCCATTTATAATTGGAAATCGTAGGTAGGGAGCGAGGGTTTAATACAAAGTGAGCGGACGGGTTTTACAACTATTTATGGGCCGTCGTTTTCTTAAAAGTGAATAAATTTCAGTGAATTCTAATTACTTTTGAATTTCCCCTATAGTGTCAGTAGTTTTTGTTTAAGGAAAAGGTTTAGGTACGTCCAAGGAACGAACGTCCACTTTGATTACTTTCTATCGGACGTCATCAAAAATCGACCATGGAATGGCGAGAAACTCAGAAGAGCAGATAACTAGAGAAGCCCAAATCTACATAGAGCAGCAGAAATAGCCACGGCCACCAAGAAAAACGATGATGAATGCGTACATTGGAACCAGGTGGAAGAGCAGCTTCGAATAAGGATGTATGGGAAGAAAAAGGAGTCCCAGTAGCAGTATATATGATCCCAAAAGAGAAACGCGATCGCATCCATATCCGTAGATTTTATGACAAGAAAAGCATCACGAGGGATTTCAAACTAAAAAGATATAAAATTTGCATATATCTGCTCCATAGGGCTCACCTATTGGAAGGGCAGTTATATGTTACTTTTATCTACCTACTCGTATTCAGCGGGTTTTTATCAGCTTAGGGCAGCGAACACTGAGACCTCTCAGCTCTCCCCTTGACATTGAAAGATACGCATTCTAATTGGTTTTGAGTGTTCGCAGGCTATAATGACAGAACTTTATCAGACACTTTATCATTCTCCCCAGAAAGAATGATACTTTCTAAAAGTAAGCTCCAACAGTGCTTAATTTATTCCATATAAAGGGCAGGAAAATGTTGTTTAGTACTACATGCTTGATTTTGGTATTACCAGACATTCTACGGAGTCGAAGTGTTGAGAACCTGCTTCCCTGAGAATGCATTATTCAAAATATTTGCTGAATGCCATGTATGTCGGGCTCAGTTACTGGCTATATTTCTTGAGTAACCACCACTGTTTACTGTTTGGTTCCTTGCAGACGTATGCTTCTGATTTTTCCCAGTACTTCTGACTATAAAATTCCACGAGATATTCCCCAATCAGAGCAAGTGAGACCTGTCAAGGCTAAAACTGAACCTCTAACTTACTAGTTACACTACGACGAGAGGGCTATTTTAGCGTTTGCCCTCCTATCAGGATCTACAGGTGTAATACAATAACAGACTAATCTAAAATTAGCCATCCGGAGAAGCGAAAGCAAACTCTTTCAAGAACTCTGCGAACAAGCAGATGTAAATCCTTGGGGTACCGCCTACAGGACATGACATGGAAAAACTTTAAGGCACTAGTATCCGAATTATTTCCACCGCAAACACCAGCAGAGCGTATATGTAGAACCATCTCAGCAAATACAGGAGATCGCAGCCGTCACTGAAATGGAACTCCTGGACATATGCAGACGACGTGATGATAATAAGTCACCTGAATTGGCCTTTAGCTAGCCTCCAAAAAAACCAACACACGGAACCATTTGTGAAAATGTAAAATAAGTGTCTAACAGAAGGGGTTCTTCCAGACAAATGAAGAAAACAACGTCTGGTGCTGCTGATTAAAGCGAAAACACCACCCGATACGAGTAAGTCCTCGACATGGCTTCCCGTGAAACAGATTACAGTGATAATCATGAGGGAACTCCAACTGGTCAGGGAGATCAACCAAACCAAAGTCGCATCTCTCTTGGAACAAAAAACGGCAAACAGAAAAACAAGAACATAAATTGCTAACCAGATCCCCGAAGTTATACCTTATGGCAATTTCGTGAGTTGAGAAACGGACAATGGCTCTTTAGTGGATCAGATTGATCATGTTGGCACTCTCCGCACAAAAAAAGACACTTTTTGCGACAACTGCCAATTGTCTTGACGAGATGTTTAACACCTCCGGCCAAAACCACCTTCACTGAGATAGTAAACGATAGTCTCATACTGTCCGTTCTTAACATGTCTAACTTCGACGTCAAATCAAGTATGACCAATTAACCTTCGTATAGTGCTGCTTAAGACCTCTTCTAGCTAGTAGCATGTCAGGATAAGTATTCGGTAAAATTCATGGGAACTGCCATTGTTTGGTGAGCTTGGTGAGGTATGGCAAGTGGCAGGCTTCTCTACGACTGTGATAGGATCCCTCATAGACCCTTGAGCATGTTTAACGTCTTGACCGATCCATCCAAATTTGACATCATCATGGAGATCGTGGAAAATCAAAAATCGGAGCATCCAATAATAGACCAGAAGCTTCTCTCAGACGTCGGCACCGTAAACCATGGTAAGGCATCTGACCGTCAACCTCTCCTTGACAGTGAATTTATTTATTTCATCCAAGCAAGGATCAAGTTTAAAGTATAGTAATATGGCTTGTGAATAACGAGGAATCATCGGACCAATTCTCTTTTCTCATCGGAGAATGCCTCGATACTATCTCTCTGATCGAATCCAACGCTCCTACGACGGCGGACGTTAAGTCTTCGGACTACTTAGACATACATCAGCGTTGAGGTACCTGTACCACTGAAGCATGGAGCTAGGAGACTAGCATCAACAATCCTAGACTTGGCATCTTAAATCTCGCAATCCGCCACCACTAGAACGGTAAGCATTTTGACCTTGACCAGTAGCCATGAATATTTTCTCTGGAAATTATATCATGGCACCATGTGAAGAATCGATGCTATACTCAAGGCTTGGAATCTTACCGCATCCGTATTGCACTGCTAACGTTTTTAGACGGAAATGAGCCTCCTACCAAACTGTCAAAAGTTCAAACCAAGGACACAAACCACAAATATAAGGGTATAGAGGGTAGGATAAAACGTCAGATAGAAGCTTTATCTCTACAGCTAATTTAGAAGATCAGAAAATCTGCAGTAGTAGATGTGCAGGCCAGAATATTTGAAGAAACGGACCTTGATTTGGGCAAGAAATATACGCCAATTTCCCTCATGTTGTTATGAAAAATTCTGCGGAGGATCATTAGTGCGCCACTTACTATGCGTCATCGTATTCGGAGTCCTGCAACAGGCTTGAGTTCCCTCCCAGTCATTCGTAAAAATCTGGATTACTCCTCGACTGGCCTTGTACCGAACGCAGCTTTTGCTTTGGACATTCTGATGTCCATATCGAGTTTGGCACCACTATCTTTTTGGACCATACTTCATAGATATAGAAAGGTGATTGCTTTCTCGACTTGTTATCCGTGAACGGCGCTGTTCCTTTGCTGAGATATTAGAGTTTGTAGGATCTCTGTTTAACCACATTTGTTTTGAGCCCTGCTTTGTTAGCTTCTGACTCAAAGTTGTGGGCTATCTGGTGCAGATCCAATATCTTGTTTAAAAGCAGACAAAGGTCACTAGTGTAGAGAACATGTTTATGATGTGATATTATAGTCCATCTTAGCCCGATATTTCCTGCAAGCAGGATCAAAAGAAAGAATGGCAGTGGGGAATGAATGCACCTTTTCGTACTCCGTTGTGAACATCAAATCCTGTGCCACCTTACAGCGATGTAAGGCCTGAGATTCATCGCCATATTAAGTGGCCTTTATACTCCTAATAGCTACTAGTTTTTCTGGCATACTCGCTCTCCTTCACCCGCCATATACGATTACAATCCAGCTGTCGATGTCCTTCTCGAAATCGGTGAACAACAAATGTAGCGAAGATTTAAACTGGACGCCATATTCAATGAATATCCGCAAGGAATTGATGTTGTCGATGCAGCAGGTTCCAGCCCCAAAGTCGATGGCCTATGTTCGATGTCCAGCGTTGAATTAAAATATTCTTTCATTTGATCCAGAATGGTTCCGCCTTTTAGTTAAGCCATAACCAGAGTACCCCTCCAGTTGCCACTGGGGTGTAATATTTCTCTGGGGTCCTTATGACCGACATTATTTCAGCATTACTGGTCCGGATACGTGTAATTGTTGCTGCGGAAGGTTCACCTGAGGTTAGGTTCAAATCGCTGTTGCGAGTGATGACCGTCAGCGGGTGCGCTGAGGTATTTTAGTTATGCGTGTCTCATCTTACACTACGCTACACTTTATTTTCTTCATGCGGTACTGAACTAGCTCGAAGCGCTTCACAACTGAGGCCGTCTTCAAGTGTCTGTATTCGACTAAGGGCTTTGGCCTTTTCTCCTTCTACCAACAATGTTTTCTCTCTCAGTCGTGGAAACATTTTTCAAATCGTTCTGTTCTTTCTGCTTTTGTGGCAAAGTAGACTAGGGAATCTCGGAGTCTAGCGATGTTATACTTTAACAAGTTGGATCGGTTACTGTTTCCATTCGATGACGATCCCTCTCCTACCCTATGTGGAATACGTTACGAACGTGCTGGACGCAATTTATTAAGCATAGGCTCATGGTAAGGTGATCGATCTGGTTCGGTGTACGTTGCCGATCAGCCAAGACTAGCTAATCTTATGGCAGTGCTCATGATCAAGCAGTGTGCCTCAAATGAACAGGCCGTAATCGTTTGTTTTGTCCTCGAGGCCCTCTAAACCAATAACCTGTTTGAATGTGATGTTGTCGTTGCCTACCTTCTCGTGAAAAACTTCACGATCATGACATCTCCGTAAGGCGTTGAGCTGCTCACTGCCAGTCCGTATGATACATAAAACGTCCTTGTCATCCTCATACGCCTAGAGTAGAAGAGTAGCTTGGGATAGTGGTTATGTTCCTGACCTGGCCGTAAATAAGCTGTCACCATAAGGTCAATAATACATAAAGCTGAGCTGTCTCTAGCTTTGAGTGTTAGTTAAGATCCCTACTTCATATTCTCAAGTGATGTTCATTGGTTTCTCTGTGTAAACCAGGAAACTCCTGCCAGTTTTACATAAAGGGATGTCTAATATTGCTTCTATGAGGCCTATTACTATTCGTTTGCCATCACAAAGTAGAAAGGGACCGGAACAAACTTGGATTGCGCAACTAGAGATGGGTAGCGCAAGATGAAGCTCCAATATACTAGGGAGAGGCCGAGGCCTGAGTTGAATATATTTGGTTAATGTTCAAACGTGGACAAACTGAATAAAAAAAAACCCTGACAGAGCTTGTTTTCTCTAATTTTGAGGAATCAATTGGAAAGAAAAGAAGTCTCACACTATCAGTATACGTTCTCTATGAGGCATTAATTACTCCCCACCTCTCTCAGTTTATTGATACAAGCCCTTCATCTTAATCGAAAGCAATTACACTGAATTAATACCAAATTTATTAACACACAAAACTCACTTGTCATTCCCTTCCGCCCTTCTAATCTCACTAATTAGTTTCTCGACAAAATATTCATTTCCCTTAATCTAAAACCAATAAACCAAAATGGAGATAACACGTCGATTGTATGCTGCTCTCTTTTGTGCCGTCTCAGTCCGACAATGCTCGTACCAATTTATCTCAACCCACAAGAGCAACAAATGTATCTGAATGCGTAATTACATCATATCCACCGCATACAATACAGAATACAGAATACAGAATAGAGAATATAAAATACAGAACCCAGAATCGCAGCATCAAGCACAGCCACTCTAGTCGAGTTGGAGAAGCCAATTTTCTAAGTCTCATCTTATCATAGATGCGAGGGTAATAAACTTGAATCGATATACTCGTCGTACCCATACCTATTCCGAGAAGATCACTGACTTCCATCGGTGGTATAGGTATGGCTACCTTCGGATACAGATTCCATGGTTCTTGCTCAATTCGCTCACGATGCCCTCCTCATAGATTCTCGTATGTAACTCTCTAACAATGCCCCACGATCACAAACTACCATCCAAGATCCAAGAAATATCTCTCAAATCGATTGCAGTTATACAAAACCCCCTAACACAGCGGAGCAGTACAGAATCAAGAGAGGTTTAAAGAAGTAGAGGAATTAGAAGAAGAAAAAGAAAACACGTACTCGTATCTTTTTCCACCTGACAAACTACGAAGTCGAAACCAAAACAAAACTCAGGTGGACCAAGCCGACTGAAACTTGTAACATCAGTCTACTGAGAGCCGCGGATCGATGTGCATCACTGCATGAGCGCGTCGCCTATTCGAGTTTTCAATTGAATTTGTATCTACAATATTGCCAAGCATAAGATATACACCATAAGATCAGTAGAATCTCGAACTGAAGCATCCAAGAGTTTGGAAAAAATTCTTGTTCTTCTAGTTTAAACTTTGTTTCGGTGTGTGTTGCGTTAGATTGGTTCGCGTATCTCTAAAGTCAACAACTTCCTCATCTTCTGGAGTTAAGGAGCAACAGAGACATGCAGAACCGGACTCAATCTTGTTCGTCTTCATTGGATTCTAACGGGATAACGAGTATTTAGTTAGACCACAACAACACGACTTTGAATGCGACTACAAGATACATTTTCTTTAATTTCCTCCATTTGTCCCGGTATCTGCAAAGTGCCTTAGTGTGAGAGAAGTGCTTAGCTGTTGCGAATTTGACCCTTTTTAGTGAAATTGTTGCCCCCGAAATTCGTTGGAACTTTCCCTGTTTGGATTGATCAAAGTCGTTGTAGCTCTAGTCTCGTACAATTCATCCAGAAGCGAGTCGCTTAACAAGCGGTAAGTGTCAAAAAAAAACTTGTAATGCTAATTACACCGAACTGAAAACCAGTCGAAAAAAAAGGTCAAAAAGTGACCAAAAGTGTGACCAAAAAGAAAGCGAAATCTTTATCTACAATCAGTACTTGACAGATTGTATAATGTACTCGTACTTGAATGCGATCAGCAGATACTGGCACATACTCGTACGATCACTGGTACGTGCTTGAATCGAAATTAGACCGGAAAATTTCAGAGTTTCGATCCGCAACAATGTGTTTAGTTCCATAACTTGGTGTGTTCATGGTTAGGTTCATGATGTGGGCATCTAATTTGTTTTACAATTAGATACCTTGTGCTTGACCGCAGATACAATCAATCGTCTTGGAGGAGGATTTTTTTTTTTTTTTGAATTCTCAAATTTATGCAGCAACATTGTGGATAGGGGCCAGTGCGTCAAAGTGAAAACTACAAATTAGAGTGATACCTGTAGTGTGACTTTTACTGTGCGATCTGCCTTCAACTTAACCGAATGTTGAAATGTAATTAATTGCAGACTTTGGCTCATTAACAAGAGCCTGCATCAGTGCGGATGCCTTCCCAATAAACTCAAATCCTCATACAAACCATCTTGCCCGCATACTTATGAATGATAGCCAGTTGGTGTTCAAAACAAAGCAAGAGCACATGCTGACAAAGGGAAGCAACAAACTGTGTACTTCCTCAAAAATATGCAGAATAGGTGTCGAATAGGAAGCGCAAATATTGCTACTGAGACCACAAGCTCTTCATAAATATTTAACACAACATCGTTATAGCTCTCTTTAGTGCTTGAGATAGCCCCTTCATCTTTCCACTGTGAATTCAAACATTCAAGTTCATCTGCAAACAGATCTATCATGAGATTTGGTACCGTACCTTGGCATAATTGCAATGTTTCTCTGGCGTTAAGACGACGTTATTTGTTGATGGCTATATTCAAATTTGATACCGCCTACATGCCTGCCCCTGGCATCAGAAGAACAACTTTTTATACGACTTTCACTGCTTATCCTATGAGGCTGAATTGATCGCGTTGCAGCATGACTCCTGAGGAAAAACTGCTCATGACTGTCGTTATGAACGCCGATCGACATGACATAACATGACCTAATTTCCGAAGCTGTTGATCAACGATCTTGATCCACAGGTACTTCAGCTAGTAGGGACAGGAAGGCCTCTCTTAATTGACTCTGTTCATATTGATTCAAAGACCTAATTGATTCAAAGAGGATAGTGCCTTCGTACCATGTGCCTACTTCATACTTCAGCTTTAACCCTACATCTTGCCTCATTGCAATTTGTCTGGAGGAAAACCAGGACAGTTTCGACTTAACCTTCTCAGGTTAGAGCATTCCTTATTGCGATGGACTTAGACCAGTTGAAAGCCAATTGTGATGTCACTGATACTGCATTACCAGTAGCACTGCCTTGGCTACTCCTGAAACCAAAGATAAATTTGTCAAGATCATCGATCTTCATAAAGTACAGATCACCTAACACTTGGAATTAGGCAGGACAGTTGCAATGGAAGTGCGCCACAGATTGCTCTTACTTTTTGTACCTGAACCTCTTGCAGAAATAGTTGAGAGGAATACTCACTCAATCGCTGATCGTATTTTTCAATGGCACAGTGTTCCGTGATTATATTTGTGGGCTTGGAGATATCTCTTCGGTTGAGGTTGTTCAGCTTTCTTGATCGCTTAAAATCCGGTATGGACTTACGAGGCTACATGGCTCAAAGTTGTCTCGTAGAGTGACCTTAGAGAATGCTTGAATGTGTAGCAGTGATTTGACATTTAACATCAAGCTGCCTGCTAATGGCCAGCTCATCAGTGATGCAGTACCTTGGGACATTCAAATTTTCTATTAAACAGAGTGCTTTAATGTTCATCTTAGCCATCTTCGAATTCATTGTGTTCGATCGCTCTTTAACTGTTTTTGTGTGCTTCTGATAATGATGGATTAAAGCTGAGCTGAGCATTATGAATAGCTAAGGCTTCGAATTGGAATTGAGTATAGTACCTTCCCACGTGTATGCAGAAAGCCCTGCGGCAATACGTTTTACTGGGCCATCAGCAAAATTTGGAAATATTTACTGAGAAATACTTCGCGTTGTCTGTGGATTCGGTTGATTAAAGTCAACTTGAATCCAATGAAGAACGAAGTAGACTGGCATGTCCTACATTATGCACTTTCCACTCCCTAATGTCTCTGCCCTAGTGACTGCCATACAACTCTACATGCTCCAAATGATGTTTTCAATCCACTAAAAGTGCTTTTACCTGCAGCCCGTTGCTTTTTGTTTCACCAGGTTGAGTGTAGTCCATTCTTACAGTGCATTCTACCAAACGGCTATGCCATAAATGGGGATTGGTCTCTCAACCGTGGTAAAGACACAGGGCATGACATCAGATTTTAGACCAAATTTGGACCTACTAGTAGCATGTTTCACGTAGAGGGCAGCTAGAGACTCAATACAATAGCTATTGCAGATGCACTACTGTTATCTCCACACCTAGTGGCTCATTAAGAATTTAATGTCAATCGATGTTTTATACTGGACTACCTCTGGAATGCTTTTAGGGTCGGCAGATCACTATACACTGGTATGGTATTGAACTATACTTCATGGTTATTGGGTAGCAATTATGTTCATCGTCAACGTCAATAATGCACATCAAATCTCGCTACTGGTGTATTTTGTTACAAGCCGAACTATACCAAGACACACTGTTTCCCTGAAATTTGGAAGCCACATAAGGATTTTAAAAAGATAATTGAAAGTGTTTGTTCTATGTTGATCTGCCATCCAACTAGCTGATCGGGAACATGATGTCCAATGAACACTTATACTGGACCATATTGGGAGTAATTTTAAGGCTTGCAGATCCTCTTATAATCGCTTTTTACTAAACCGCTTCTCGAATAGATACTAAAGTTTCAGTCAGAAATCAACAGGGAATCATTAGGAAATATGATTGAAAACGCACTTTATTGATCTGCCACCCATTTAGTTGGTCGGGAGTATGACATCGATTTATTACTTATACTAGACCATATATAGAGTGAATTTAAGGTCTGTAGATCATCTTTCAATGGAATATTATCAAGCTGCTCTCATCCTCCGAGTTTGAGTAGGGCTTACGTCTTCAACGTTGTTAATTTCTACCAAAACATGGAGCTGGTTTAGTTTTGAAAGTCCTGGTTATACTAGGATTCGCCATAGCCAAAAACAAAAGAGCAAATCATTAAAAATGATGTTTCACTTAGTTTGAAACGAGTAAAGGCGCACTATGTTGATCTGCCAATTGAAGAGCTATTTCGGAATATGACACCATCTGACTTCTTATTCTTTACTATACTTAGAGTGATTTTTGGGCCGGCAGATCGCTTTTCAATTGGATGTAACTAGACTGTTCTCCCAAATTTTGAACCTTATGCTTACCAGACGAATAACTCACAACATCGGTGGTTGGTTTCTCTACTGTAACCCTCAGTTTGAAGACGATATATCAATTAGCACTTCTCACAAATGTAAAACTTTAGATGAATCAACTTTAAAGTCAATCCACGTCCTATTTGATCTATTTAACGGAAGGCCATCCAAATTGTATCCAAAATCTACTACTACTACTCTAACTCCTGATCATTTGAACCTCCAAGTCAAGAACTTTATTCAGAGATCTACCATCAGTTGGTGGCAATCAATCATGATGCATTTTGTTTGGCTTCTCCATTTCATTTTCATGACTTAAAAACTCAGAGCTGACCTCTGTCTATTTTCCTATGCTATGAATATTCATGCTCATAAAAAACCAGTCCCCCATTAATATTGAAAACTAGAGGCCCTCCCAGAAGATCAGTCATAAATCTCTAGAAACCCAAACAATGGCAGCAGCCTTCAGCAAAACCGTTCTTATACAAATTTCGCAGTAGAAATTAGCAAAGCTAAATTCAAAAAGCTAAATACCTGTGAAATGGATTTCAATTCAGGGTTTTGAGATACAATACAAGAAAAATGTTTCCCAACGCGATCGTTAACATACAAATCAACCGTTAAAATCGTATATGGCCAAGTAAAATACTCGTAGATAGGCCAAGTAGATCATAAAATTACCCTTGAAATGGTTTTAGCTAATGTTTGCATTTTTCTGCATCTGCTGTTAATGATACTTTAAGTAGGCATCCATTGGATATAGTCGTACAAGTACATAGTAAAACTTCCACTTAAACTTCCGTTATAGCTTTAACTATTCAGTATACTGTGTCAGAGCCTTTCCTTTGGCAAAGGTTATGACTCATTAACTTGGACAGTTTCTAATTATGCATCTACTGCGAGGTAAATTCATAGATTTTTTCGCAGATACACGGACTTACCACTGCTTATGGTGATAGATACATCTTACGTTTAAGTGTAAACATTAATTTAAAAATTTTCAACATAACGGCGTTGTTTTTACGAGTATGTCCATCTAAAGCACTAAGCTTTTAGCATAAATTCCAAGCCACCAAGACATGATGGAAGGTACACCATTAATCATGACACTGCCGAGGGAGGGGGTGGGGGGGGGGCATGCTATTGGAATCACCTTGCTAGTGGGTCGTCGGTGTAACCTGTTTTGGTAAACGAAATCAATTAATCAGCATCACCTTTGATGGATAGCGACTTCCTAAGGTGGTACGATCAATACTCCACATACGTAGGCCAAGCAATTTGCTCCAACACCTGCTAAAGAGTCATACTGTTGTCACTCGTTTGAATTTGGATTTGGATCTCCCAAATCGACCTTGAAAACTCGATCACTTGAAATGATGGTGAAGAGCTCTCAGTGTATCAAGCGTCGGGTAATGTATTTCTTTCAGGTTGGCTTGTCTGTTCAAGCTTCAGCACCATCTTTGTCTTGATTTCAATTAAATCCAATTGTCAGCTTCGGTGCGTTCAAACGGAGCAATGTTCCGCTTCGGAGCACACCTTTAAGTTGTATTCCATTAACCCCTTGCTCCGTCCTCGTCTATGGTGTACATGAAGACTTTGTTTTGCTTTCTTTCAACTTGGCTACGGTTTGGTTGAATTCTGTCACCGGAATGGAATTAGATTTGATTGAATGGGTTTTCTAGACCAGAGTCTTGTTATTTCTCGGAATGCTGAGTACTTAAGAGTCGATAGTTGTTGCTGTTGACGGAGCTGTGGCGGAGACTGCGGTCTCAACTGTGGTGTGGTTTCGTGTTTGGTAATAACTTTGATGAAGTGTGACAATTGAAGAGTGCTCATAAGCCGATTGTCAATACAATTGCTGATTTGTTTACTTACCATGATTATAGATAGAGAATGGAATAGTTTTATTAAAATAACAAGCTCAACAGCACGCAAATACGCTGGAGGGGAGGTGTGTACAATGCAGATACTTCGCTGATTTACAAGTGAGTAGGACTGCTGATCGAAACTTTTTGTCCACTGGGAGATATACTTGCATTTTCCAATATTCAAGTAAGATTCAATTATTTTCTCTCCTTTATGATCTTCTAACATTCTAAACCAATGATATCGGTGTCTCTTGCTTTGCCTACTTGGACTGGAACCAACTGTATTTAAAACGATGTGGTCCGGGTCAGTTCTTTTGCGTTGTTCCTTTGAGGTGAATTGAAATTCTTTCAGGGACGTTCGCTGAATATGTCCTTCCAATAAAGACCTCTTCTCGGTTGGTGTTGGGCATTTCCCCAGCAAAGAGGTGGTCTGCGCCGGAAGCATTATATAATTTTCACTACTCACACTACTTTGCGGTTGGTGTTGGGCATTACCTACTTTAATTTTGTTGGCCTTTTACCGGGTAGTCCTGAGCCACAAGCAACATGTCTCTCCAGCCAATTACGTACACCAAAATGGTTGAAATTACCTTCCAACGTTTCCATGCGCCTCTATAGGTAAATTCTTCCTATTCTGCGTTGCCCCACTGGGTTGGTATCGAAGATCCTTCGGGCTACAGCATGGGTGTCTTTAATAGAGCAGGTTGATCGCTTAAGCGAAGTTTTCTGACCAGATCCACATCTCCTCCGAACTCCGTCAGTGCAGACGAAGCAAGAGATAATATTTTAGTTACTTACTTACTTAAGTGGTTCTACAATTCGAGGTTAACCTGGGCCTCAACTAACAAGCCTCTCCAGTTAGTCCGGTTTTCAGTTGCGCACTCCAAGTCGATTAAGGTTTCCTTCTACTTGTCCGCCCCACCTAAGGTGCGGTCTTTCTATCCCTCCCAGTTAAATTCGAAGACTCTGCGGCAGGAGCATTGGTGCCCATTCGCTCTATATGCCCTAGCCATCTCAGACGACTGATGCTCAGTTTTCTAACAAGGCCGATGTGGCTGCACAGCTCATATTGTTCGACTTTAAAACGTCAATTCAGACGGGACCGCATATTTTTGGAAGAAGGGTCCATGTTTCTGTGCAATAAAGGAATAGTGGGATGATCTCACACGGATAATTTTGCACTCCTGTCCTGTCAAGTGCCCTCCTCGTTGCTCGAGATAGAACTTTCCTGCTCAACTGCCTTCTTAGCCCATAGAAACAGCGATTCAAAATAGAAATTTTTCTCCTAGACCTGCCATGGAGTGAAAATTAGGTCGATGGTGGATTTACCAGGTCTAAAATCCCTCTAATATGGATCTATCAGGCGCTGACGATCAATTTAAGACGTTCGCATAATACGGCACAAAGGATCTCTTGTATACGACGTTTAAAAATCTAACGCCCTGTAGTTGCCGCACTTCAGAGGCTTTCCTTGCTTCAGAAGCGGTCAGACGAGCCTCAGATTCCAATCAGCGACCATGGGTTTCTCTGACCAAATTGTACATATGAGCTGGTGCATGCTACTTACCAGGTCACTTCCTTCAGCTTTAAAGAGCTTGGTGGCTAAACCGTTGAATCCAGAGGGTTTGTTAGATTTAAGTTTGAGTATAGCTATCTTCACTTGGTTTTTGGTCTGGGGAATGGACTTTTCACCGGTCTTTGTCCGGATTGTATGTGTATCCTGCCTAACAGCGGTATTTTCGTTAAATAGGACATCGTCTCAGCTATGATGTTCTCTTAGTCGTCTTTGCAGACTTCGGTTCGAGTTATTCTACGCTGACATGTCATTTTACCATATCTCGATCTGTTGGTGATGGGCATTAGTTTGGTAACTAGCCCGTAGTCTCCAGGATGTTTGAGAACTTCTGTGTAGTGTATCGTTACGCAGACCCTTTTCTGGTTGGTGAGCGAAACTGCTGTCCACTTTCGCTTGTAAAGGTAAGAAATCCTACGTTCCTACCCGAATCATTGCAAGTTTGGGCTTTTTGGACATTTCTTTTGGGCAAGCAGATACTCATCCTTTCTTCTGGTTTACCCCTCACTCTTCACCAAATCAGGAATTTCAAGGTAGTGGTTGAGTGACACCCAGCATATCAGATGCTGCATCCATGATGGATTGCTATCAATCACTGGTTGTAGATGGTGATCGTAGCAGTGTAGGACTTTCTAGAGATTTTGTATGATTTGATTACGATCGGCTCTAGCAGTCTCTTGCAATTATATGCATTCGGTGCCAAATTTGTTCCAAGATACCCTCATTTGTACAACAACAAGTTGATGTTCAAAGTCCATGCTGGTTACTGAAAGCCCTGGGATATGGAAAAACACCGGAGATGAACATTCCAGCGTTCGCAATATGAACAATTTGGTTGATGTGTTTTTGGTAAGAATATTTCCATGTTCCTCTGTGGAACAAGCTTGCTATGAGTACAAACTACATTCGCTAAAGTCGATTAGCTTGAGCACGTTTTCAAGATAACACCTTTCCTAACTTTGCGTTGAAGTCACCAAAGGCGGTGTATCCATCATGTTTGGGCTTTTGCTCGTATCTTTGAAGAAGCTGTGCCTCTTCTATGTGTGGGTTCTGTCGATGGAGTAAAAGCCTTCTAGTTCTTCTCTTTACAACATCACAGTGGAGTTTAGGACTTTTCATCGATGTTTTGCTCGATCCATTCCATCCGAATTCTTGGATGGCAGTAATACCCCTTATGGTTTTTGACCTCCGCCCATCGTATGACTATAAGCGTCTGAACATTATACGTGGAGGGACAGAGGTATCGTCTTTCTACTGAGGTCGGCAGTAGTAAACTCATCCATATCCGACGGTCAATAGCTTGTTCTAGTAGTTCACACGATGATACAATTCCCATCGTGGATCGTTCAAAGAATGTACCCCCCGACGAGGATTTTCCCAGGAAGGCAACCTCTACGTCACCATTTCTTTCGGCAGTCTGACTAGATGCGAAGAACACCTCCCAATATGTTGAAATATCTCAACTGAGACTGCAACTGCATCGAACCTTGACGTCGGCATGACTACATCAATAGAAATTTCTCTGCTGAATAGCTTCTATTACCAAAATCAGCTAAGATCAGCAGCAGTAATAGTTTACCTAAATCGTTTGCATTGAATGATGATTCACCCTTTAAACAACTTTAATAAATGGCTGCACCGGTGGACCGCGTAATACATCGAAGCTTCACTTTGGAATGTTGCTCCTACTAACCTTGACACTTGATATTTGCGACTGATCCCAAAGGACATCACATAAGTTGATAGACTTGAGGGAGAGGAAGAAAAACTAGCTGCTCTTGGCTGTTTCTTCTCTGACACAGAGCCTCAAAATTCCATCTGTAGCGCAAATTTGGATTCGATATCCACTAGGAGACTTGTCACCTTAGAACCAACGAAATCAACAACTTCCTCGATAGTATAGTGGTCAGTATCCCCGCCTGTCACGCGGGAGACCGGGGTTCAATTCCCCGTCGGGGAGAGCGTGTTTTTTTATTCGTAACATTTTGCACTATTACGTTGCCTGACATCATTCCCCCTCACTAAATTTTTACTTTGTCGGTAAACTCGATGGAAAAGCTGTTCGCCTTCTTCGATTTCATTGTGTGTGGACTATTTTCCCACGAGGTATACGATCTGTTTGCTCAATTCGATGAATTAATTAAACAACATTTGCCTCACTTACCTCACCTAGTCAACCAACCCAACCGTCGTCGAAAGCGAATTTCAATTTTGAATTACTGATGACGGTCTACGAGTCGAATCTGTTGATAAGCAAACGACCTGCTGACAGAGAGCAACTTCCAGTTCATCAAATTTTGTTTGTTTATTCAGAGCTGAAAAAAAACAAAAAAACATTCAGCTATTAAGCCAATTAATTCGGTTCACATAATTCATCAGGTTGCTGGATTTGTTGCTGCTTTCTGTTGTTTTTTTTTTTTTTTTCCTTTAATTACATTCCAGTGGCTTTATTTTCCATTTGCCTACACTTCAGCCGCAAAGAAATTTAAATATCGGTTGCTTGAGCAGTGAAGCTGACAATGCGATCGTGGTAGCGTAAATTCGCCTACGTTAGCAAATTGAACAACTTTCCACAGTGTGGTGTGCATTTGTGGATAGAATTTGTTTTAACACCAAGTGGTTGCATGGTTAAGAAAAGCCACGATTGGAACCTCCACCGGAACCACTCCAGACTGTGTAATTGAACGTTTTCCTCGAGACTTGAGGATCCCGAAGAGACCACAACGAAAGCTGTGATTAATCTGAATCATGGACTTTCAAGTGGGAAGGGCAGAACAGGTTGACACATAAAATCGCTGTGCAATGAACTTTCTATAGATTGAAGGATTACAGGATTTGGGTAGTTGATTTCGATTGGAGTGGATTGGCGCCGATGACTTTTTGGCCTTAGGGCTTGGGAAATTGTTTTCTATGATGGGTTAACAAGTTGTTAAGGTTGGAACGTTCCAGTGAGTGGTATATATTTATCTCAAATGCCGGAAGAAGAGGTTCGGTTAAGTTTCTTTGAGGGTTGTTTGGCTCTAAAAATAGTCATCAGATGGACACGTTGGCATTGGCAAACAAACGAAACCACAGCATGTCCCTACAGTAACAACACAACAATCTCATACCTTCAAATTGTGTCGAAAATCTAGAGGAAGTGTGGGGGGGAATGGAAAACAATTCGAAAATAAGTATCAACGAAGTCATACGAGTAAGTCATGTTGTTCATTACAACATTTTTGTTTGATTTTGAAAGCCTTTTCACAAAGAAACAGAAATGAGTGACCTTGGTGGAATCCATTGCCACATCTAATGAGGCATCACCATACAGCGAGATAAGTGACAGTGGATCAGACAAGACTCAATCAGGCGGAAAAGCTGGTCGTCCATGCCAAATGCGGCACCGTTTGAGGTCACTTGGAATGCGTTGAAGCAAGATCAAATGGGTTACAGAACTCCGAACAAGACAACTCATAGCCCTTGTTGACTCTATATGACCCCTGAAAAGGTTATTTCTTCGATGATAGCAGGATCAGTGGCACAGAGTAGCTACTAATATATTATCTGCTATGAGATCATAAGCAAGAGTTTCATCAAATTTTGTAACAGCAATGCGCAGAACACAGTATGAAAATATTTCGGCCAGAATTGGGTCTCCACAGATGGCTCCAAAGAAAAAGAAATACACCATTGTACTCCTTGTATGCTCATTTTACTGAAATGTTTCAGTCTTTCACAGAAAGATTCAGTGGTAAATTGCCAATAGTACCAACACCATGTTAGCGGGGTGTATCTACCGTACATTCATGGTGTGGTCATCACTTTCACAGCAAGCATCGCATGTTATTGCATCACTTATGCATAGCATACTTAAATGCTTCGCGTAGGGCTCTATCACGACGCCAGTAAGCAACCTGCGGTCTTCCTACTAAGGAAGAACAGAAAAGCCGCTGTTCTCTTAGAGACGTCGGGAGGCAAGCAATCCTGGGTCCTGAAAGTCTCCTCTTAGTCTTAACTAGCAAGTTCATTGGCGATCTCACTTTTTGTCATCCCATTGCGACCTGGAATCCAGACGAGATTCAGTGAATTCCGCATTCTTGAACTAGCTTGGACTTTGCAAGACCAGCTTGGCTATCCAACTTCGTCCGAGTTGAAGTACATCTTCTTCAACTGCACTGTGCCAATTTGTGTCTCGGTTGCGCCGCTCTTATTCCGCCCTATGGTAGCGGATTCCATTACTTAGCATGACAAGCAATGGAATTGTCGACTTTTGTCCAACCTATCTAGCCACCTTTGTCTTTATACTGTAACGTCTGTAGGACACTGACCATTTCTCTCATGGACTTCCGACTTGGAAGTCCATTCTCCGCTGTTTGGGCGGAGAAGCCTTAAGACATTCCATTGACATCTTTCAAAAACGTTTACAGTATTCTTATGCTAGTGGGGGACATTTTACAATTCAATATTTGCCCGGAACAGGCTTCAGCTTCTCCATACTTTAAACGCAGATTTAGCCTTGTTTATTTGGTTAGCTGTATCTACTTCAGCCCCAGTTCTTTAAAGACGATAGTTCGGAGGCAATGGAAACAGTTTAAGTTCTCTACTGGGTGCCTGGCAGTGCTAGCTAAAAAATCCATCGACATTTGCTATCCTCCACATCGGTTGTTATTTGGTGGAGTTCCTTAATCCTGTGATGTAACAAACAAACATCAGAATAATAGTTGAACAGAAGGTGTTGCAGTTTGAATGTCGAATTCCATCAAACTCCTCCGTCTAATTTCGATACTCGTAGAGCGACACAGAATACATTGACATTGATATGTGGAAGGATACATGTTTGTCGCTGGCCGGTCTGGATCTTGAATTCCTCAGATAACTTCCTTTTATGCAGAACCTGACATTTGGATCTTTGATTTGGTTAGATAAATTCTCTGCAGCAGCTACTATGGAGCCCAATATTCCACACATTGCTAAACGATGAACCGAAAGTTGTTAATGTTCTGACGTTGTGCCTGGGATTCTTATAACGTTACAAAGTAAAGAAAGCAGTTCTCGGCAACTATAAGGTTATGGTGGTGCGTTATTACAGTGTCTTCTTAGACTCTGCTTTGGACGTCTAAAACGGCGTACCGTAGACCTATCAGATGACATTCAGAAGACGTTGTGGCAGGTCTAATGCTCAAACAAGGTGCCTCCGCTAACAAACCATAATTCCATAAGTTGTTCACAATTATCATTACGCTTTCTGTGACTTTGTGTGCCTATTATAAGTTTGAGCCTTTGGTTGGTAGATCTCCTATCGCAACGATAATGTCTGCGTTCGGTACGTGTTCCTGGTGACCGAAACCAACACAGAAAGTTCTGGTAATGTTATATCAGACGATATGTCTATAACACCAGAGTCAAAAGACAGTGCGTGTTGTACAAAAGACCACATATCTTTCAACGGAAGATGGTTTTGAGAGTCGTCATCAAGCGGAAAAGCACTTTATTCTTTGTCAAATAGGGTCGTGTCTTTGACAATTTCTTATCAAATCGTTCAAAAATTCAGTGTAGTATTGCCAAAAATCGTAGCCAAGACCTTTCCAGCCATTGGGACCATCTTGGCTTTCTTTGGAGCCAATTTGCCTGGTAGCTTGAGGTTCGGCATGTAGTAAGGGATCCAGGTTTCATCAACGGTGACAACTTGCCAAAACTTCTGCGAATTTCACTTAAAGAGCTCCGAACTCTGCTTCGAAGTTCACATTCATGTCCCCTTGTTGTACACTGTAAGCAAACGCGTCACAGCTTCCTCGTGCTTAACTCATCTCGTTGTAAAGTGTTGATAAAGAATAAACTTTTTCCTTTGTAGAGGGGATGATACAGTAAAATGTGATGTGAGAGAGCCCATCACAATTTGTTTACTCTTGGCTCCACAGACGGTCTGTGCACCATTGGTCGAGCTCCTGTATCTCTGCGTTGGGCTTATAAATGAACGTAGTGAAGGAATAAGTTTTAAGTGCTAATTTGCTCCTGATCGTTGATCCTTGAAATGGTGGAATATGAGGTGATTGCCTTAGTATAGGTAATTCTTACGTCGTTGGAGGTCTCAGCAGAAGGTACATGAAGTAGAGGGACTTGATTTTAAGTACTTCCAGAAAGATTCTATTTTTTACCAGTGTCTAGTTGTATCTACCATACGCTGCACATAATTCGCTGCCACTAAACTACCTGCTAGTTCCTATTTAAAGCCCAGTGCCTTCTCAACAAGAATAAAGATGAAATATTCATTTTTTTCTCCTTCATGGACAAAAGGATTTGAAGTATTTGGCGATCAATAAATCCGAGCTTTCATCACTGACTATAGGAGCATCAATGCAGGGTATTCTGTACTCCAGGCAATGCCTAAATCGGCCTTTATCTTACATGTGTGCAGCGGCATAAGATCACTTAAAGTAAAGACAAACTTATTGTAATTGTTAACCGATACAATGGAAATCACTTACCTTGGTCACGTACTTCACAAACGTTGCCGAAATTCTCTCATTTTAGTCACCACTTAGTGTCTCCTACTAAGTAACTTGCCATGATCACTTAACTTTTTGTTGCAACATTGCTCCCAACACACTCCAATAACCCAAACGATTCCGCAAGCATAGCGAATTGATCAAAACACTCAATTCCTCCAACTGCGGGCTCTTCCGATTGCCTAACACATCTACCTAAACCCTTCGTGTCTCTGACACCAAGTTGACACTGACACAGCCCCAAACACAAAAAAAAAAAAAACCAGTGAGTCATTACAAATTTTGGGTCTTTGACTTGTCTCACCACTATCTATGGTTTCCTTTCTTCTATTCCAACTCGTGATTTGTCAGGTGTCTCGAAAAATACAAAAACCACTGACGTTTTGGATACACTCACCGTGAACAATAACCTCGTATCGTTACCCGTATTTCTTACAATTTTGTTTTTTTTTTTTATTTGGGACTAATGATAGTTAAAAGCGCCGCACTATCATTCATGTCTAGCTATGTGTGTATACCCAACGGACACTAACTTTACAATTGCTATCTTTAGGAGTAAACGACTGAGACTGAAAGATAGATACGAGTACGAGGTAGTTAGCGATGGAAATCATTCATTGCTTCGGGCAGCGAAAATCTTTTCAAAGAAATCCCAAAAGCCCATTTCACTGTTTCAATTTCGGTTTAGGTTTGTAACTGGTGTTGGCTATGATTAGGTTGACCTGATGATGGTAATAAGCAAAGTAAATTGAATAGATTTTTCCCGTTTTTCCTTTCTGTGATAAATTGATCTCTTAACGACTGGGTGCGAGGGTAATTTTTTATATTTTTTTGGTTAAATGTGGAGCAGGCGGCGGAGAATACTCGTAGTTACATTGCCTTGCGAGTACGTAACATACCATACATCATATCAAACACAGAAGTCGCCGAAAAGTCTGTGTTCGATTGAGGTAAACGGTTTCTGGGGAGAGACTTGTGAAATTCATTGATCTCAAGAATAACCCTGAAACGTATATTATAATCATTCTATTGCCGGAAGACTTATTACTCATTCCATATTCCTCTATGCATATTCGTTTGAATCGACTAGCTAATCCATCCTTATCTCAGCAATGTGATATGGTCAAAGTCAATGTCAAAGTACTCGTAGATGTACCTACTATTGATGGTTCACATCAGAGATAAGCAAATCAGAAACGAAAACAATTTATAGCAATCTGCTTGCGATTAGCCCTTGTTATCAAGCAGACTATCAGGTGGAGAAACTAACATACTCGTATCTCAGAATTAGAGATAATCTATGATCAGGTGCTCGATCTAAAAGCGAAACAGTGACTCATGCGACCTCGAATTTAATCTGTGATAAGAAAACCATTGATATCAGTCACGTCACACTCGTAACGAGAAGAAGATAGGACATGCCCCGTGGAACTAATGTATAGAGCAGCAAAACTCAAGGCTCTAGATTGTATCTGTATATAACTTAGAACCTTGAGAAGATTCCTTTATACTAAGAGAAGACTAGAACATTAGAAATGACCGTTTACCCATTTTAAAGGTTGCGCAAGCACGCCCTCCGTCCATCTGATTTGTTTGCCAACGAATCCAATTTATCAGCGAAATTCTCCATATGTGCCATGGTATATGGTACATGCTTAGGTTAGCTTAGAGTGCTCGCCATTTGAGGTACTTTTAGACCATTTGCGGTTTTAGATCGAATGTGAGCCATATAGTTCTCACAGTTATCCCGACGAGTCTATGCCAAGACTAGCTTTCACGAGGGCTTAAGAATCTGTCATTTTCTTAGCGTAGAACATTGGTGGCTTCTCCTTGAACTGAGCGATCAAGCTTGACCAGTTCTTCAGTGTTACAGCTCCCTGGGAGATTCGAGTACCACGAAACTCAATAGAGTGCAATTCAGTACTATTTGACTATCGTGTTTAGAAATACGCGGCAATCTCTAACCACTGGCTGTCTACGTATACTGCAATATCCAACGAGGCTAATGGATATAGGCTAAGTCAAATATTTGTCGGATCAATAGCTACGACTATCGTTTGAAACACATCAATCGAAGTGGGTAGACTGAAAGACAGGCTGGCAGAGGTCCTCTGCGGTTGTTCCATACCCCTCTGTGAAAAACTTTGCTCTCTTTTGTTGTCTCTTGTCTCTTTTCACGTTCCTTCCTGGAGTTAGGTGACTGAAGTCTATATTGAAGTAAATAGGCCGCGATACGACGTGAATATACTAACATGCCACACATTTTGTTCTTCCTATTGCTAAATGCCTCTTAGTTTAAGGCAGAGTATGTGACAAACATCGTGCCGAAAATGTCAGTGGATAGCAAATGAGCCGCCATTGAAGAAGTTCTTGACGCGCCAGAGTTGCCTTTCTTGGTAGACTATAGCGTTTTTTCGAGAAAGATGGTGCTAACGCTGTTTTCCAATGTTGATCACCAGGCGTGCATGCCACAAGTGAAAATGGGTCCACGACCGTGGTGTGAAATTGCCCGTAGCATTCCGCTTTTTCAAACTTTCAGCCGTAACACCCAACGCGCTCATCAGTTTACCATGAGATTTCTTGCCCAAGCCGTACAACTCGTTTATGGAATGTCCTGTCGAGCTCTTTATTTCCTAGTCATTATAACCCCCAAACATTTAAAACCAACTTAAGTCGGTACCTCTCTTTCTCTTTTCTTTTCTCTCCTTCCTAATTTTCTTTCGCCAACGCTGTGAGCAAGCATTTTAAGGGTCTTCGAACCCCTTGAGCGCGCTCAGATTATAACATAATAATTCTTGTAAATAGGAAAAGCCTTGTTGTAGGCTAAAAGTCTCTCCTCCTAGGATACCCAAGACAGTTGAAAGAAAATGTTTGTCAGACACATAGAGATGAGATTGACTTTAGCTAATACACCACACCCTACATCCACTTATGTATTTGCGAAGCAGTCTGTTGACGATAAGGTCCCAACGGAAAAAGCAGAAGAAGTACCCTTTTTTTGGGGTGTTCCTCTGTGGTTGTCTTCGTGTGGAACAATGACCAAGGTCTGCATTTTATTATAGCTGTAAACTGCTCCTTTAGACTTTCCAACTCAGGTCGTTACTAGGTTGTTCAACAAATTTCTTCAGGGGATTAAGTCTTGATAATAAATTCTAAGGACTGTTTATCAGAGCCAACTCTGGTACCACGCGTTTACTTAGATACGCTCGAGATTTGCCAACACCTTGATCATGCATTTATTGCGGTAAACACTTCGCAGAAATTACCCCTTGTAGCCTTGTAGGTATCACAGTCCTCTTCTGATCTGGATGACTTGATTCGATTTAGAGTCATAGCCCTTCCATACTTTTGCAATGGAGTTCCTGAAAGTCTGCACTTACCCTCTATCCACATTATTTCATTGCTGGATTAAGTTAAGGCATGATGTTTGGTTTGGTGTCTAGTTCGTCAAGCCTAGCGTGGTAAGGTTAACACATTCAGACAGCTTGGCATGGATGATCCTATTAAGTATGTCCCAATTATTTCTTCAAAATGTTGGACTTTCAGTATCCGTGGTCATCGACGTTCACCAGACACATTCAGGATTGGCATCAAATTGGAGAGTAAAGGAGGCAAAGGTAATGTGACGAACTTCTTGGCGGTTTTTCGGGTACAAAAGTAGGTAATAATGACAGACCCCACAATGCAAGTTCCCGACCTCATAAATCAACTTCTCAGGGTTCATAGTCATCATAGGATACTCAGATCACCATGTAGTGTTACTATTTTTGGAGGTCATCAGTGCTACCACGAAGTCGTCTCTGATGTATTAGGTTAAGGAGGAGCGATCAAGTTCAGAGCTGAAAAGTATATAAATGTTGAATATACCTTCCCTTTTTACCAGGAAAAACGTGCCTTTATCCCAGGGACGAGGCGTAGTTTCAGACAGTCTTGGATAAAAGAAATGTGTTCGGTGATCTCGGTGAAACCGCCAGTTTAGCCGTATGGGGATGGATATGAACTACTTTTCGCTTTATGGCAAAGTGTAACAGATACTCCCAAGATGATAGCATATAGATCGTCCGGAAATGATATTTTCTTCATCGCAGCCACCTTCTCGCAGTGTTTTGGTTGAGAGTGTTACTGGTAGGACAAGCCTGAATTTTGTTCGTTTATTTGTCAGCAATTCCGTCTGCCGAAGTCCAATCTCTTTTCGTCTTCTTCCCAAGACGATAAAGAATGTGAAAGCACGTCTTATTCGCGGTGGATGGTTTTGCAAGTTCGGGCTTCGGGATGTTTTTTGGATGCATTCCCTCTGGCAGGCGTAGCATAGAGCTCTTTTCCCTGAGTTAAGCGGATAGAACCGCTAAGGACGAGGGTGAGCATGTGCTTTTCAAACTCAAACGTCTTATAAGTTTCTGTGCTGCCAACGAAGGTGACATGTTTTTGATTATTTGGTTGAGATCGGGTCTCAGAAAGCTTTTCATTTGGTGCTAAAATGTTGGTCCTACGGTAAGCCAAGAAAAAGATGTAAAATCTCCATGGATCCCTGAATCATGCAGATGACAACTGACCTATTGCTGAAACTGACACTCCAGTCAGACTGATCGCAGGCATGGTCCGGATGACATCTCAATACACAGGAAAAAAGAAAGGTTTGGGAGCGAAGTGCGTTAATTACCTCATAGTGTCCGATAGCAATAATTAAGGATCTTTGATATTTAAGTGTGCAAAGTGGGCAATCGTGCTAACTGTGTATAATGGTTACGTACTAGAGCGCTGGGGATATACATACTCGTATATAGTTAGTTAGTAGGTTTCCCAATTAATGTGTCAGATGTTTGAAGACTTGTCGAAATCTAATTCAACCGCGAAAACTCAGGTTCTTCTTAGCAATGCCTGAACAACGACCTCCGTGGTAATGAAGACTCTAAAAACGTGACGATCAACGCCAATAGCTCACCTTAAAGAAAAGTTTAGACTTCTCCAGGAGCTCACCAGTTTTCATAACATTTCTTAACAGACTTAAGTTACTGCTTGATGATCGTCTACATGAAAACGTCCTCAGGCCGCAGCTTCCTAAGAATGCTTTACATAGAGCGCGAACTGCTAAACGCAGAGAAGAAGCAACAAGCTACACGCTGATATGAATATGAGAATTCCATGATTCAGCCACGTTTAATTATTTCCCATGCAAATGCTAATCAAAATACAGATATCTTTCACCCATGTGCAAGTTAATCAGATACATTCAGAATGGCAAAATTAAAAAAAAGAAACGCGCGCCTTCCGGCACAAATCACTCTCCCCGACGGGGAATTGAACCCCGGTCTCCCGCGTGACAGGCGGGGATACTGACCACTATACTATCGAGGAAGTTGATTTCTGATTTGACAAACTAAAAATGAAAGCGTCGTTCAGTGTTTTCATTGAAATTAGCACTCAAGCTTTCTATTAACTGTAGAGATGTGCGTACGTAAAACGAATGACGACTGCTCATTCTACAAATTTGGACAAAGAACCGTCAACATAACACTGCATCCCATGTGGTATCATCTACTCAAATCTGCGCAGAAACAAAACATAATCCCTTCCTTCGGTTCAAAACAAATTTGTACTCCAAACTGTTGACACCGATTGAAATTTTCCCCGCCTACGAGCATAGCGCCTCGGGCAGGATTAACGATCCGCATTGTAGCACCACAAGATTGCATGACACACTCTCCGAGAAGAAACTTGTTGAATACTTTCAGTCCAACAGTATGTGCCATACCGTCCGCGTCCATCCAAATGTACGAGTATGATGCCCAGCTTCCATGGACTCATGTTTATGTCTTAACCTACTCTATCCGCGCAATTCAAACTGTACTCGTATCTAGGTCTTTCGACTGAGATGGACATGGATAAGCACTCTACCTAATGACTCCAACCATTGTCCAACTAAATGATGATCTCATTACGATCGTTATTGCAACGAATGCAATTCGTACATCTTTCAGATCTGCCAGAGAACTTCTACATGCGCTCCAGTCATGATTCGAGGCTGAGCTGAGACTAAAAGAACAACAACCACACTCCACCTATACGTGTATCTCTGACCATGGGTCATCAGATGGAGAAGAAAATCAGCAAGAAACAACTGTCAACCGTTAGAGTGTCATCATTTAAATTATTCCCATCTTCGTCTTGAGTAATCTTGAGATATAATTTATTTATCATAACGGCACTAATTCGGACCTCAATTCTTTTTTTTATTTTTTATGCAAATTCACTGGTACCATCTCAATATCAGACGTGTGTCTGGCGACGACTCGTTACCGGTGTGTGACCGTGGGTAATGTGCCATGCCACGGATTTTTATTGTTATTTTTGAATTAAATTTTGAAGAACGAAAATAATAAACATTGCCATCCAGATTTTCTTTTGGTGGTTTGTGAAGGCCTAAATTGGGGAAAACTTCAAAAAATCCAGGTCGCCTGATCTGGATGGTATCGCTGCCATTAGTTTTAGAATGCTTTACAACCTGTTGCATATGGTCGACTATAGACGAGGAAAAGTTTCTATTTAGATAAGTAGACCATAATGTAGTCTGTTTTATCGGATTTTTTCAAAAATTGGAACACGGGAAAGTGACATTTTCATGCGTGGGCAACTTCTCAAACCAGAAGTGCCAGTATTTATATAGCATCTATAGGTACACTAATAAATACGGATAGTTTTCAGTAACACCATTTTATGTATGGCGCTCTAAAGTGCAGGCAAATGACGATTAGCACAGAAGTAATGGGCTTTCACCGAGCTGGCGATCTGACAAAAGACATACTCATGGTCACTACAGTTTCTTCCAATCCCACATTCTACGATCTTAAACCCCTTAAAGGTAGCGAGCTGTACAAAAAGTTAAATTTCCTCGAACTGGAGTTGTTGATGCCATTATTCTGAGTTCTATAAGTTTTCTTTGGTGTTCTGCAAGTTTTCGCTCTCAATTACCAGCCCCGTTCTGTTCTGCTCATGAAATATTTCGAAAGGCTTAGTAGGCAGTGCGAGTATCCTTTTCATTGGCATAATATCTAGTTGTCATCTCCATGCGTTTGAGCACTTGAACTTATAATCCTCGTACGTAGCGCTCTGCATTCACTGACTAGCCACATCGAACGATCCCTACAATATAGAGAGTACACAATGGTCGCTTTCCTGAACATAGAGGGTGTCGTTGACAACGTCAACACATTCGCAATCACGACTGCGCTGTCAACTTTGCAAGTAAACGACGCGGGATAATCAACTCCAAACTGGGTGTGTCTTCTGCTAAAAGATGTCTCAGCAGAGGTACACCGCAGCTATTCGCCTTAAAGCGACTACAGAGTGGACAAATAGTTTATTTGGCCACGCTAATATTCTTAATATATTAGGAATCCTCACAGAAAACATCAATTACACTATCCCCGGACTTTGGTTTGACAAAGGCTAGATCCTTCTGGGAGAAAGATGCTTTCATTGAGGACAAGTCAATCCACTTTTACACAGATGGATCTAAAACTAATAGCGGAGTTGGTGGTTGTGTTTTCTCAGAAAAACTAAATCAAAGCCTCTCCTTCCGCCTTCCAAATTAGCGTGTTTGAGTCGGAAATTTTCACGATTAAAGAAGCTCTGTCCTGGTTGAAGAAAAACGTGATATCTGCGAAGGATCTTTTCGAATAATCAGGGCGCTATCAAGTCCCTAGATTCAGTCTCATTCAATTCTAGATCCGCCCGCCAATACCAATCATCTCTTGCAGAGATGGCAGAGCAATTCAACCTTCACCTATGTTGCGTGCCGGGCCACGGAGACATTCGTTGACGAACTCGCCAAAATTGGAACCACTCTACCTATTCTATTGGAAAAGGGTAGCATCGCTAAGAAAAAAGAAACAAACCTCAGGTGGACTGTTGGATCAACAAAGCTGGATCTGAACCGCTCTAAGAGTTAGATCCTTCTAAATAGGAAACATCTCAGTGCCATCATAGGTATTATCACTGGAAGCTGCCTTATAGGCACGCATGCAAGAAGGCTTGGCGCCTTTACAAACGACTTCTGAGGAGGAATATGCCCAGCTCTCTCCCAAAGAAGAAAACTTCACTTAGGGGCTTTCTTCCACAACGACTTAAGCGATGTAAAGAATATAGACACTAGCAGTCACCTACGCTTCATCATAAGCTCAAATTGGTTTCAAATTTAGGAGGATCATAGATCCACGTGGCATCACAATGGGACAATACATCCACTTTAACCTTACCTAACCTAACCTATGTTACGCCCAAGCCATCTCATTATTCTCAAGTTAGTGTTCAGTAGAACTAGCCACATCTCACAAACCAGTCAAATGGTGGATGAATGGACGATCTCAGATGATTGACATGTCGTGTCTTTTCCGCTACATGAGTTTTGTGGTGTACCGCATTAAACAAAGGAAATACGATTCTAGATTGTTATCTTCATGTCTAGACAACTACCGCCCTCAACCACCTACATCTCCATGAGAACCAGAAGCATCTCGACCATTACCAAGCTGCACCTTGAAATCGAATACACCTTTCGTCAGTGGTCACAGAAGAAACCGCCAAACCAAACCAACTAAAGATCATGTAAAATCAACGAACTCGAACAAACCAACGAACTAAATGACAAGACAATTTACGGGGAAGAGGAAACCCACTGCCATAAAGAAAAGAACACAAACAAGATACAAACAGAATAAAGAAGAAACCAACTCCAAGCAGCTAACAGAAAAGTAATTTAAAAAGCGCTTCCTGCTTCGGCGCACATCACATCGTCATCGTCAGCGTTAGTGCTGCCATGGTCGACAAACTGAGACGGGCAGGGTTTGTGTGTTCGGACATACGAGCATAGCAATCAAAGTAAATTAAATCGTGTGCGCTTCCCTCCTCGGAAAAGAGACCATGTCAGTCAAGTCTTGATTTGATCTTGGTTGAATCTTGGCTAAATCTCGGTCTATGGCCAGCTAAACCAAGTCGACAATTGACAGGCTTCGTTCTAGTCCTCCTCGTCGTTGATGTTGCTCATGTCCATGTTGGAGGAGTACGAGTACTCGTATCTCCATATTTTTTTTTTTTCTGCGCTTCCCTATTATTCTATTTCTACTACAATCTGTATCTATAGTGCTGGTATGAGTACGGGTACGGGCACATTTGTATCTACCGTGGTGTTGGTTATTGTGGTTATAAATTTTCCCAGAATAATCAGCGATGCGAATATAAAATCACCGTACATACGAGCCACCAAGTAGATTTCGCTAAGCGAATATGTATGGTCAGACCCACGACGAGGAAATCTAGCTGTAGCCATTGAACGCTGTTTGGATCTTTCACTTTGCTGTTTTTTGTTTTCAGAACTCTAAATGTGCATAAATTGAGATATATTCTTTGGAATAAACTCCAACATAGGCCATGTATTCGCGTGATCTTCCGTAGTTCGGACAGATGGACATGAATAAGCACAATCTCGCCTTATACGCAACAGTCCAGAGTCTCTCACTTTAGAACTTCCAATACACTACACGACACCTGTTGAGCGTGGGCTTTTTGTTTTAATGGCTTCAGGTCTTGAGTTTTGTTACATAAAATCTTTTTTTTGTTTAATTAGAGTGGAATAGGAGTACTTGTACCTTCCTGCAATGCAATGTAATGCAATTCTTGGGTCATCTATCATTGCCATGAAGGGTGGAACCAGTTGGGAGGAATTGAATTTTTCCATTTTAAGTCCAGGGACACCAACTGCGCTGAAGTGTGTTGTGTAACTGCAGTTCACTGCAGATAAACTCCAAATTCATAGATTTAAGGACACTCACCGCGCATATAGGGGGAATTTCAGATCGAAGGACTTGCTTGAAATAACATCATTTCTCTGCGATTATTTTGAATTTGGCTAGCCTAAATTTTGTGCTTCTCCAGAAGATAGTCTCATCTTGCCTTTTTGTGCCGAATTCACTTTTGCAAGCAAGATTTTCTGCAGTCATGACGGCGAAACTAACAGAGAATACCCTGAATTCGTTGTTGCGTCTGCTTATTTTCTTACAAACTCATTGAATACTACGACTCCAGAAAGATGGGACCTAATGCTCATTAAGAGGCAATCATCTCTTGGTTTTTCATACCATCGTCTGACCTGGTTGTCAACAATGTTGGCAAGTAATTCGCTCAATGCTATCCACAGAGTAGGCTAAATATTGTAGAATATTTGCAATAAAGTTCTGTCGGTGGCTTCATAGCTACCTAAATCGAATTCAGAATCGGATACGATGTTACGTCTTCAAGAAAGTTGTGATACACTTTAAGTAGGAGCTCGGCAAGTTCGTCAATGCAGAAAATAGATGAATCTTTCCAAAACCTTAATAGCGCCCTCACCAAATGTTTTGAGCTGAGACATCCAGCCAACCAGGAAAAATTCATTTTCAGAGGCAGATTTACAGCGACTACGTAAATAAACCCGCAAAATTTCTAAGCACGTCATTTAATACTTATTTCGTTTGGAAGAGCGCGCAAAGATCGCAACACATTATGAAAGCAGAAGACTGGCCAGACGGGCAGGCCAGACTGAACAGATGATGAGAAGATGAGAAGATATCACAGACTCGCTTCCAAGATTAGAACCAGTTTACAACAAGCTTCTATCACTGAAGCTGCAGGTGAACCGAGTCACACAACATGCCGTACCTGGTATCTATGATCGGTTATAGCGACAGATGAGGCGATCAACTACGGTGTTGGTTCCTTTGATGGTTTTAAGTCGGCTGGGATCGATGGTATAAACCAGTTGCTGGTAACTCCGAAGACAATCTCCACTGCTACAGATGCAACATGCCTACCAGTGTGGAAGTTCCCACCAAAATCTGGTGGACAGAGTTAAAGGTGCACTTGACAAGATGGAATACGCGTTTGGCTTTTTCATCGACAGTGGACGTGTTTACACCCTTTGATGGCATGTGTAACTCAGGCAGACAAAAGGGCGTAGACTAGATATAATTGATCAAAATTAAAAATAGTGTTGGAGACATAATGGAGCCCTGGGGCACGCTAGCAATTCTTTAATGAATTTCAGACTTGAAACCATCCAAGACAGCCTGAATTGAACGTTCCAAAAGGTAATTTCTAATCCATTGTAGAAGAAAGTCGGCGATCTCAAAACCACGTAATTTTGACAAAAAAGCCTGATGCTAAACTCTATCAAATGCCTTAGAAATATCAAGTGCAACTGTCTTGCTTTTGCCAGATTGACGTATGCAGATCACCAGTCGATCTGTTGTTACGAAAACCGTACTGCCTGTCATTGGGAGGCTTTCATATTTCGAGACGGTTTATCAGCGTTTCCATGACCTTGAAAAGAAGGGACATAAGTGCAATGGGTATGTGGTAGGAGAGAGAAAAAGGTTCGCATTTTTTTAGGGACCAGCTGCACAAATACTGTTTTTAATCTGCTCGCAAAGAGTTATTTTGCTAGCGTTTAAGAACACCTCTTCAGAAGACATACCATTTAGTGGATTGGTGTATATTAAAGTCTATAAGTAGTCTTGGCAAGTGTGTTGAGCTGGCCGTAAAGTGTGCAGCAAGCAGATTGGCTTTGTCCCAAGACCTGACAGCTGGGATGTCGTAATAAATGAGCATTGGGAGGAAGGATAAGGCAGAATTTCTAATGTTTTTAACTACAATAGTTCTGAAGTCTATATTCAGGCATATGGAGATGATGTAGCAATTCTGTCTGATGGATCGTGTCTAGTGGCTATGCAGCCCTAGATGTTCCTCTCAGAACTCTTAGCCTCTAAAGGGCTGTTGGGTTAATAGCAGTGTGAAGGAGTTTTCAATAAGACATGGGGCCTTTCACCCAGAAAGATCTTTGGGAGCTGCACTGCTATGATAAGGCCAATTATATCATATGCGTCGGTTGTCTGGTGGATGCATTGGTCTTAGGCAGCTTAAGAGCTCAAAACTATTTTCCTCTTAAAGAGAAGTGGTGTTTGGTAAAACATCTACTGGAGCTTTGCGCCCCGACTCACTTTTGACTCTGGTCTCACGTACATTCCGTCTGGTGCAACAGCACCAGGACTTCTGTTACACAAAAAATACCAACTCGACTTTCTATGTCCCTATGAGTGATTTCGGCCAGAATCTGAGTCAGGAAATGGATGTATTTGAATCATTACAGATGACAGCTCTAGATTTCACTGCTCCTTAGAAAAACTTACCTCTGTTTCCAAACGGAGATATACGCAATCCTAATGGCATTGTGAAAACTCTGCATCTTTATCTGTAGCCCCTGTAGCGACAGCCAGGCCTTGCTGAATCCTCTTAGGACCCCCAGATAGTTCGAGAATGCAAGACTCCACTGAACGCAGTCGAAAAGCTAAATTTACTGAGTCTTGTCCGAGTGCCAGGCTACAATAAAACCACAGCAAATGAAATCGTCCAAGAACTACTCGCAGTTAGGATGAGGATTTCTTAGGACCTGAACCTGCCGTAGGGCTGTCTGCGTCTTTGGGTATGGCTTCAATTCACAGTTTGGTTTCATGTAAAAAAAACTACAGATAAAATAATTCTTGAGGTTTGCCAAAACCTAAACAAATACTTCTCAACATCACTAAAAAATTGCTGTGTAATTTTCCGGCCTGCATGTGGGTGCTAGTACTATAAGCACTTATAACTAACAAACGTAGGATAATTAATAATTGATGATAGATAGATAGTCCAAATTTAAAGAAGAATGAATCTGGGATCGTCCTCAAAGAGCAAACTTTGTCCCCGAGTCCAAGAGCTACAACTTAAAGTAAAGTGTTATTATCGTCTTCATTTAGACATTCAGAAAAGTCTAAAAACCCTTCAAACTTTGGATAATCTTTGGCCATCAGAAGCCGAGTAAGACCCACTATTTCATAAACGTCGTAGACAGAGTTGAAGTCTTCTAAAAGTCTCATCAGCATAAACTGGAGATACAATCCTAAAAAATTCAAGCTGAACTCGCTTAAAAGCTAGCTTGTATGTACACAGATCTTTTCGTTACACTAGAGGTCATACTGTCATCTCATTTTCAGATTGTGAAACAAGCAATCGTAAACGCTTACCAACAAATACTCGTAGTTAATCCCTGCAGTTACCACAGTTAAAGTTCTCAAAATTTACAATCACCCTGTCAGATCGCGTCAGCTGGGAACAGAATAGACCTAAGTTCAGTCGTGACACATATATCCGATGTAAAATTGGATCGAAAACAGGCCGGTGCTGAATTCTAGGGTATACGAGTAGGTACTAAATATGACGGCATAAACAAAAGCAGCTTCGTATTCCAAGAATAAGAGAGTTAAGAAAGCTTATGATACAACATCTCTAGTATTATCGAACTTGGGTATCCACACGATGGCTAAGAACGTTTTCAAAAAATGATTTTCTCAACATTACTGTCTGGAATACCAGTAGGTGGCACATACAGGCTATGCGATGAAGTATCAGAACCAGGGGAGTACATATTGTATGACAGATCGTAGCCTAACACTGCTACCTAATGCATTGGTAAGACGCATGCATATCAACCTATAAATCTGCTGAATTGGGTGCCGTAGACGACCGAAATAGACCTGCAGATAAACACGTGGAGACAAAACTCCAGAGACTCTCTATAGATCAGAACTGTGTACACAAGCTGTGGAGCAACTTGCGTTCCATTGGAATAGGGAAAACCCATATCTCTACGAAAACACCTGATGCTGATGAATTAAATAAAGCATTTTTATCAAGACCCAGTAGCAATTCCATCTTTCTTCCGGAGAGCAATCTTTTGTTTGGCTCCCTACCCCAATTAGAATTTGAAGTTGTTACAGAAGATGATGTGATTTTTTTCTTTCGAAGGCTTAAATCAAATGCCATTGGTGATGACGGATTGCATTTACGTTTCGTTAAAATGTTACTTCCGTACATAATAAATTGCATTACACATATCTTTAACTATTGCATTACATCTTCGACTTTCCCTAATCAATGGAAAATAGCCAAAATTATTCCTGTGCCCAAAGTAGCAAGCCCTTCAGTGACGTTGGATTTTCGCCTCATAAGCATCTTACCCTGTTTATCTAAGATCTTAGAAAAAATTCTAATTCTAAATACTATCAGAAGTTCAATCAGGTTTTCGTGCTAATCACAGTTGCTCCACGGCTGTAGTTAAAGTTCTTGATGACATAAAGCTAAATTTTGATAAAGACTATTTAACGCTACTCTGTTTAATTGATTTTTCGAAAGCCTTCGACAGTGTTAATCATGAAATTTTATGCATAAAGTTGAAACTATATTTCGGTTTTAGTGAATCCTCAGTGAGATTAATTAAGGACTATCTATGCAATCGATTCCAAAGAGTGTTTACTAATAAAACATCCTCGCAACCCCTTAAGATGCTTGCTGGTGTACCCCAGGGTTCGATTCTCGGTCCTATTTTATTTTGTCTATTTATTAATGATCTGCCCAATGTATGCCACAATGCTTCAGTTCATCTGTACGCTGATGACGCGCAGATTTTACCTTTCGCGTCCTATTGGATTAATCGATGACCTTGTGGTAAGATTCAATTCTGATTTATCCGCAATAGCTTAATGGACTTATCCTTAATCCCGTAAAAACTCAATTAATTCTTATTTCTAAAAAATTGTATGATACTGAAGACATTCCACCGATATCGCTAAATTCCACAAGGCTTAGGTTTGCTAATGTAGTTAACAACCTGGGATATAAAATAAACCGATCCCTCTCTGCTACCGACCATAGCAACTATATTGTGTCAAGGATTTACGCAGGTTTACGGATACTGTGGCTTTTCGCCAGCTTTACGCCAACTGACACCAAACTGAGGTTAATAAAATAGCTACTTGTACCAATCTTCGATTATAGCATCCCTGTCTATAGTAAGCCAGATTCGCACTCTCACCACAAACTACTTGTTGCTTTCAACGATATGGTTCGGTATACCTTTGGAGTTAGAAGGCATGATCACATATCCCACCTACATAAAAGTGTTCTTGGGTGCTCTTTTTCTAATTTTTGGCAATTAAGATGCTGTGTTTTCCTGCATAAAATTATACAAAAGCAATCACCAACATACATTTTTCAAAAACTTATATTTACGCAGTCGTCTTGTAATTATTTGAATACGTCGCGTCTTTTCCTTGTCCACTCCGCTAGATTATGGAATACCTTGCCAACAACGATCAAACAGATAATAGGAGAAAAACAATTTAAAAAATCACTATTTGCTCACTTTGATTGATTACGGTCTATGCACCTTCTTTCTTTCTTTCTCTAACTTTTTTAACTAGCCCCTCTTCTTTTCTCTTCTTCTCTTTTTCCTTCTTTGTTAATTTCTGATTTCTCTTCCCTTTTTTCCTCTTCCTTTTTAGTTATTTTCATTATAACTTTTTCTTTAAATAATTTTTATTAAATTTTCATAACCGTGCTCAGAAATTATATTGTGTAAACTATAAATGATTCACTAGATTTAGCTCAGCTCTATGTACTATAAAAGACTTTGTTCTTATTTGTACTTTTAATAAAATTAAAATTAAAAAAAAAAAGCATGTTATATGAAATAGTGACAAGATTGTAAACTGACGGAGACATTGTGGACTTTTGGGTAGTACAACATAAACTCTCTCTAACACCTAGATTCCTCGATTACGAACAAAATTTCGTACATTTTCGCAACATCTTCGCAACATCGGAAACCAAAATCTTATTCCCGACCATCAATTTGGATTTCGGACTAAGCATTCAACAATTGATCAGGTGCATAGAATTACTAATGTAATTGAAAAATCCCTGGAAGAAAAAAAGATTTGTTCGAGCGTATTTCTTGACGTCTCACAAGCTTTTGACAATGTATGGCATGAAGGTTTGAAGTTCAAACTGCGACGAATTTTGCCATTAAAGCTTTATAATATATTGACAAGCTATTTTGAAAATAGAATTTTTCGCGTTCGATACGGAAATGATGTTTCGAAATTTAAAGATATCCTAGCCGGAGTACCGCAGGGAAGCGTACTGGGCCCACTTTTGTACCTCTTATATACAAGAGATATACCACATGTCGAGGATACTGTTCTCGCTACTTTTGCTGACGACACCGCTATCTTAGCGGTTGGAGAATCAATAGAAGACTCAACGGCGAAACTTCAGACTGCTTTAAATAAAGTCTACGAGTGGACAAAGATCTGGCGAATTACCCTTAATGAGACAAAATCTGTACATGTTGACTTCACCTACAGAAAGATAAATCACTTGCCCATTTCTATAAACTCGGTGCGTATCCGCTTTGCAAACGAAGCTAAGTATTTGGGAATGACACTTGACGCGAAGCTTAAATGGAAAACGCATGTTAAAAAGAAACGAAAAGAACTAGAGGCCAAATACAAAGAAATGTACTGGCTACTTGGTAAATATTCCAAGCTAAGCTTAGAAAACAAGCTGCTTCTTTATAAGCAAGTGCTAAAGCCGGTGTGGACCTATGGTATACAACTCTGGGGTTGTACTAAGAAATCAAATATAAATATAATACAAACTTTTGAAAATAAAGTGCTACGACAATTTGTGCGTGCCCCATGGTTTATAAGAAATAATGACCTGCATCGAGACCTCGGAGTTCCTTTCGTGGAAGATGAAGTCAGGAACTGCGCACGAAAACATAAAGTCCGGTTAAGCGGCCATATCAACAATACAGTCCTAGAAATCTTGGACGAACGAAACATACTACGCCGTCTTCAACGAACTAAACCGTTGGACCTTGCGCGATAAATTGAAACCGCATTAAGAAAGCGGAATATGTAGGGTCTTTCATTGGAAAGTGTCCTACCAATCGTGATTAACTTATGAAATAAAAACTGCTTGATAAGTTCTACTTAGTTGCGGTATTAAAATTAACAACGAAGGGAGGTGTTTTTAGTGAGTAAGAATCTCACACTACTATGAGCACGCGCTTGCGATCCTCATAGTGTCTGATGGAAGATTTTCACCTGCCCTCGCCGGAAAAAAAAAAATAAAAATAAAAAAATTTTCGCAACATTAAACTCTATGCCAGTTGCGTATATCCCATCTAAGAACCGAAACATCGCTTCCAACCGGCGATTGGCATTTACTCGTACACTGTCCCCAGCAAAAGCCATCGCTTCGTTAAGGCATGCACTTCTCACCTTTTTCGCGGCTTACACTGAAATCTGAAATCGGCACTAATCCATCATATAATCCAATTTCACTTTTATTTCCTATTACAGCACTGAAGATGTGCGTTACAAAAATATATAGAGTAACCCATCGTCACAGATGTACTACTCGCTCAGATAGAAGTCATCATCGGCATCCCTGAAGTGGCACTTGGTGATGGGGGTAAATTTCTTCTTAATTACTTTCGATGTTTTACATGTTACGAATATTACAAGAGATACAAATACGAGTACGAGTATACTTAGCTGAAAGTTATGTCATATCTACGCAAGCAAAAGGAAATGCAAACAAATCCTACAAGTCAGACTACGAAAACATTGCGCTATGAGGTCAGTCATAGTGAGCTGCCAATTAGTAATTTTCCTTAAATTACGTGTACTACACGTACACTTTCGCTTTAATTAAAGTAACCTGGATGACTTACAGAGCCTTTCTTCTACCTTGTACTCGTATCTGTTTGCTGAAGGCTAATTGTAAAGAAAGCTAGTTACGAGTACTTGCGGCTCGTAAGCTTGCCAAATGTTGCAACTATCAAAAATATCGCAGCCAACGTCTAGTTGATTACAATTTAATGTTTGGCATTCCTTTTTCGTCTGTTTTCTTAATTGTACTGCCATCTTAACTTAATGGCTGAAGAAATTCCGGAAATTTAAAATTGAATAAAATAGTAACTACCGCACGCATCTGCTTAAAATGATGGGGGTTACTCGTACCATAGATACGAGTACTCGTATGAGTATACAAGACCTTTCGAAAGCATGGTTCTCTTTTTATTTTTATCATTTTTCTCGTACTCCGAATGTGGGTTTGTCATTTTTAATTTGAAATTTTTAAAGATACTTATCGCCGGGAGAAAATGGAAATTTATTTCGGTCATTAGTTGCTTGATGATGACGCGATCGAGTAAGTGGATACATTTATTTTTGAATCGAAATGGTGCCAGTCTTTGGATTCGGCATTTTGCATAGAAAATATATTCAGTGGGGGATTTGGAATAGCTGACGCCTGCGTCTTGTTTGTTAATGGCTGGGTAATCATCGTTGAAAGTGTAAAATATGATTTTCTTTTATAAAACTCTTGCTACGTATGTGTGCCATGTAGTATACATTTCTGACAAGTTTTCTAAACTTTGACCAGTCGATACTAGGTTTGCCGATCAAGTTTGGCAACTGTCAGGAGAAGATTCTTTAGTCATGAATTTTCAAGTGAGACACGTACCTTGCAAGGCATGAGCCAAATATCCACATGCCACTTAGCTCCTAAGAAGCAATGTTTAAACTGATACGAATTGACCTTTCCTCACACTAGGGAGATCAGATTGAAAGTGAAAAGTTCTATTTTGACATCTCGTCTAACACTACATACCAACCGAGTCGTATAAAGTCATACCCAAAGTCCTGGTGCTATTTACTAAGCGACGGAGTGACACTTGACTGCAAACTTCAGCGTTGTAGATTACCATGTTTGCTGGAATAACACGAAATGCGATTAAGAGATTATTTTTTATCTTTTGGTGAACCACTAGCAACCTAGCAAATCAGCAGGGTCTTCCGATGACAGATTAGATATACACCAACGTGAACCAGTGCTACAGACCGGGGTTCACATGGGCACCAACCAATAGCCCTTTCCAGTTAATGCGTTCTCTGGCTAATTGTCTTCATTTGCCCACTTCAGGTCCACATCCACTTGTACATGCCAAGGTTTAAGGCAAGGTTTTCCTTTACTGTTCATTCGCTCTACATGGCCTAGCCATCTATTGTACACTTTTCTGACCAGCACAGCTAATAGAGTTCTTCCTCCAAATTCAGTCAAAAATTATGCGTTCAAAACGACCAAGGACATTCTCACCCACCTTCACCAATGAACTGCCTTCTGCACCATGAAGGACTGGAATGAGTGTAAGTAAGTGTTTCCTGATAAAGCCTTGTTACTCATTTGCGTTCTTAAGCCGAAGCATGATTTCCGATGAGATGTCATTTACGGAACCCGAGGTATACTAGGTCTCTGATCAAATCCCTGATTGCCTCTGGTTTGTCGATTTTATGTGTACCTTGGTGTTGACAGCATATACTTAATTTTGCCCTCATTCACGATTTAACGCTTCACCACTTCTGTTCCAATGACTTGTGACGGCTCGCTGAGTTCTGCCAATGATGTCAATGTCATCAACTTATGCAAGTAGTTGTACAGACTTCTAGGAAATTGTGACTCTGGTGCTGACTTGCGTGTTTTACACAATTTTTTCAAGTATGACGTTGAAAGGAACAGCGTATGTTGCTCAAATTCGTTTTTAATATCAAGGTCTCGGAGAGGTTGCTTCCGACCTTGGCGGGGCAGCGAGTATTCTCCATCATCATTCTGTACAATCTGTCGAAATTAGCAGGTATGCCAGGGTCATGCGACTTTGCGACATCGATGAAGAAGTAGTGCGTATCGTTGATAAGGGTGATGCTTCTATAAGTTCCACAGTCAAGAGGGTATCCTTTAAGATTCCATTCATCAGGCATGTTTTCTGCCGACCAAACCTTGGAAATGAGTTAGTGGATGCTCTTTCTCAGCTCTCGCTGCCTTGAATACCTCGGCATGTAGGTCGTCTGGCACATAAACCCCTTGTTGTTCTTAAACTTGGATATTGCTATACTCGCTTCAGTTTAGTGAACTTTCAGAACTCACGACTTCGAATCTGGTACTGGTAGTGATACTTGTACTACTCGAAGGGCGCTAATCAACGTATTATTAAGATCTCTCGTACGAAGATGAACCATTGGATTAAGTCTTTACGACAGGCACCTACATATGTAAAACATTGGTGACATCTGTCTCAAATAGAGCGCACCCCCGCCTAATAATAATAAACTGAGATAGAGCATTCACTGGTCATATCTAAAAAACTTTCCGATTGATGCCACCAAAGGCTGCTACGATTTGACCAGTTACAAGCTACTGATCATAGGTCCGTAGTCTATACCAGGACTTCAAATATGATACCGTGGGAGTCAAAGCCATTTTATGGGAGCGTCACGGAGTCTGTGGCTTAAAACCTTAGACTCGGGAAGGGATTTTCAATTGGTTTCGACCCGATGTAGAGTTGCAAAAAGTACTTGGTGCTGTGATTTTAAGACCAGCAAGTGGTATTGGTAGGCCTCGACTCATACCAAGGGTGGAGCTGTATCCCCAATATAATTCCACTTTGGAATTAAAGAAAGTAACGAGAGCGATGGCTAGTCGTATACTTGTTCCAATAAATGTTTGGGCATTCCCTTACAACACACGAGACATCTGTCCCAAATAAGGCCACACAAGTCTCTGGCTCTCCCTCTGTCTATATCGTGATGCGTGGGTGAAACCTGTCCTGCAATCACTAAAGGATACAGCTTCAATGGCCAAAGCAGTCAAAATCATTGAAAAAGCACAAATAGCAGTGGTTTGTCTGGATGAAGCCGACACTACAATCACCAACGGTCCACGGCCCATCTGAAACCGGTGTCATAATCAGCATCGTCTGCTGGATCATGCTTTGGTTTGATCGTTGATTGGTGCACTACAAATAGTCTTTCAGTCAATTTTCTCAAAACTGAAATTTTCCTCTTTACGAGAAGTAGGAAGCTGACTGGTCTGACTCACCTGGTGCTTAAAGGCATCATCAAACATTTCTACGACGCAGCTAGGTATTTGAGTATCATGCTCGATAACAAACTTCTATGGACTATGGACCTCCAAGCCCCTATCGGCTTTCTGTCGGTATAAATTAACCTTGGGTAAGACATGAGGCTTGACACTGACACTGGGGGTCCAAGCTACTACTACTTTTACCAAACTCTACAGAATAGCCAACGACGGCTTTCCTAACACGGTTGACTCTGACCCAATCACACCATTGAATTTCCTTCCTCTTGATATCTACATCGTGGGCTGTAATCCCAGGCGATCTTTCAAGCAGAAGTGGTATTTGGTACAACACGCACTGGAGTTTTGATGACTGCCTATTGATGATGGCCTCATTGTCTTGCCGTCTGTTGCAATGATACTACAACTCCAGTTGAAATCGGTGGTTTCGGCCAGAATCTGACCCAGGAAAGAATGTAATGAATGCAACGCTAGGTTCTTAAAACTTGCGTCGGTGTGCTAAGCGGGGATACATCCAATCCAATCGATCACAATTAACTACATTGTGAAGAAGAATCAGTCACAATGGGAGCACAGTAAATGAGAACACCCATGAACTTGCTATGAAAGGCTTAGGGGAGAGTTTTTTAGAACCCGAAACTGTGTAAGATCTGCTTGTGTCCTCGGTTAGAGCATTCAGTGACAGTTGAGTTTCATGGCATGACTCTCAAAGGTGCCAACAGATCAAACGAATGCTTCCCTACGTCTCTAAAAGGTCAACGAGTTTCCTGGAACCCCTCATTAGAAAAGACTGTAGGCTGCTAACTGGCATCATAACAAGGCGTCTACATAAGTGAGATTGGGGTTGTTTGCTATGAGAGTGAATTTCGCATTAGACTGGCGGTACTCGACGCTAATATGGTGGGTACAGCTACTGCCGACACTTTACCACAGAACCGTTTACTTATCTGTCTTCGAAGGACTGAGAAAGGACTAGATCTTCGTCCGAGTATTATATTCGATCGCAGATAGCATTCATAGCTATGATGAGGGACGGAAAACACTACAATCTTCTTACTGACGTCTTCGGAAATATTCTGACTGTAGCTACAAGTACTTGATGCTGGTATGTAGCTGGTAAAACTATAAGCAACTCCTTACTGTGACGGTTATTGCTCTTGAAAGAGACGCCTAAAGAAAAGGAAAGTTCTTTCCAGGCTCTATAAGTCGTCATCATCAAGAAATTGTCTCCATTATCTCTTCTACAGCCAGGGCTGACCATACCTGCTTGGGATCTATGATATAATGCGCGTGTTTCCATTTCAGTTGGGTTCTTTCTCGCTTTCGAGTTAAAGATCTTAGACGGAGATGTGCAAATTAGGACCATAAAAATCGCACTTAAGTTGAAAAATTAAAACCTTGACTTCTAAAGTTTCATAAGATGCTATCGATCTCTCGGCAGAGTCGCACTGAGCTAGGTTCAGATGGATCTTCTACAAAATTCGCCTGCCAAGGACTTTTGATTTCACAAATTCACCACAGGCAGACTTGAATTCATTTAAATTGAAACACCCAAATCATGTTGGGTCAACGACTTTTATGAAATCTCTAGGATTGGTAAATTACTGCCTTTATTGTGTTTGTTGTTTTTTTTCTTCTTCCCTTGGCTAAATAATTTATAATCTATTTGAAATGTGAGGCATTAGCATAAGCTCTTTCCACATGGACTACATAAAATCATAGGCTTTCTGTACGAATGTCGTTGTAGGGGCAAATACAAAAGCAATGTCTCCTTTCAGCATTTCACTAATGAAATGCAAATTAAATGTGACACTGCTTACCTCTATACTAATTATTCTGTGTGGAAATGTGACGGCTTGGACCAGTTTTTCTTTCAAATGTGTTGCCCCAGAGGTGATTGAAAAATTATTGGAGAAAGTCGTATTTTGAGATAGGGGACCCGTATTGGTTTTATGGGCAAAGGTATGTTATTGCTATTGAAGGTATTGTGGAGGTTTCTTTATTTGGGTGCAACTAGGGCATGGTGTAGAAGCGAACCTTCGAACCACATGCTCTATCTATGTCATACTCACTATTCAAAAACCTCACAATCTTCCTACGAATTTGCCCCGACTTTCACACCAAGTGGGAAGTTATTCATAGAGATACATCTAAAAGTTGTTCTCATGTGATAATGTCAGAGGTCTGTAAAGTTATAAAAAGAATTTAACAGCTCTGCCGGTACAACGTATAATTTCCGGAATTCTAATTCATCCAATGCCACCACGAATCTGACAGGCTACCATTAAAATCTCATTTTCACAAGATCGCTATCTACCCTATTGCTGGCACATACGAGTATCTTATTGTCGCTGTTTTTTTTTTGTTTTTTTTTTCTCTGCCAACAAAACAGATCACTTGGAAGTTAATTGTTAATTAGATATCTACACACAAGGCCTTCACAGGTCTGAGACGTCTCACGGGCGAGGAGAAGAGTGTGAATGGTGTTTATCAGTCAAAGATCGGATCGTGAAAACGTCACAGCAGCGCCCCTATCAACAAGAATATGACTCACGAGCTCCCAAATGGCCAATTGTTTCCAACAGACGTTGAGTTCCATTTGAACACGAATTTCTGACTCTAAAGTCAGACGAACAGATGAAATGAAAATGCTAAATCCGTCAGGTCCTCCTACTACAATGGAGGTTTCTGGTACGAGTGCTATGTAAATGGCTGTAGACTTTGGCTCTTTTTATGGATTCCAGTCTTCAGCACATAACTTGGGTGACGGTAGTGTTTTATTTTGTTTTTTATTGGCAATTGTCAGCTGGAAAATATGTCATTTCTCTCCCACAGTCAGAGATATGTCAAATTTGCTGACATGTCGCTGATTGTTGACGGTTGTGACTGTCTGCGAATTGCGTTACGTGTTTACATGATTTATTAGCCGGGAACTTTGTTGATCATATGGAATACATGAACGGCTACAAGCACAACATACTCGTACAGCAATTGGAAGGGAGTTTATGCCAAGACTGTAGATTGAGGTTAAACTTCTGGGGGTCCGGCTTAGAGATGACTGACTGTCTGACTCTTATGACTAGCAGGATGTGTGGCATTGCTATTAGTATTCTGCTCAGGGTGAATCTGCGAATGGGATTAAGTAGAATCAAGAAGGATTATGAAGAAATAATTACTGACCATTTGGTTGGTTTAGGAATCTGTATCGAACTACGGGTCAGAGCTGCCGTAGAACACCTCACATATTGTCTGAATGCTGGTAGATGCTCTCGAGGACAGGCTGAAAAGAAACCGATCTGTCTATCTATAACCACTCCTGGCACACCTTCAATATATGCGATCTTTCGAAAGACACTTCGAATTCTCCATGTATTCATCAGGTCGATTGGTGTTGTACGATAAGGGAAGGCACTAAGTGGCATCAACCTGGTAACGCCCAGTGCTATTTCACCTTCTCGTGGTAGGCACCGAATACTGGTACCGTCCAACCGGGCCTTACTTGACAGATATATGTATAAGAGCGGAATTTATGCAGTAGAAAACGACAGCACTACAATGTCCTGCCAGGAATGACTGAAGCTCAGAAAGTGAACACACGGCGTATGAATACGAGTGACTGAATCAACGATGGCGTCAACAGTCAGCATGCAAGACTCCTTATATAAGCTATTCCAACATATTTCGAACTGAAGCCAATGACGACTTTTTAGGACCAGTCAGGGTGTTGAAATAGAGATTGTAGTTGATGGGTCAACTACAGCTCCTAAATCCCAGAAGCGTGTTACTAGTCCAATATTTTCGGACGCTTTTGCTCAGAAAGGTCTTCAGACTGGGGGTTATGTAGTTATTCAATAGGTTTACTGCTACAAAGCAACCAAAACTTCGCAGAAGGACGAATAACTGCTAAAGACCCTACAAAATGAAAAGAGTTGACAGTAACGTAGTATTAAGACCTGGAGTATTAAGACCTTGTGCAGCCCAAGCACAACTGAACAGCAAGTGAAGACGTAGACTATAAACTAGATATCACCGCATGCATCGGACAAAATGAGGTTGAAAAACTGTGACATACACCATATTTTTGGACATATTCGATTGATTGCAGCAGACTAAGGCAAGAAGTCTTGAGCTTTCAACTTATGAGTGAACGTATTATAACAAAAAGCGTTAATACCAACAACAGCTTGATATACGTGTAAGCTCATCCCGCCACGAAAGCAATACACGATGCTGGTAAAGGGGGGTTTCCTCGACAAAACACAAGAGCAATGCTCGAAATGGAAGGCTATCTAAGCTGTCAGAAATGCCACAAATCAAGTTCTGGAGTTCACCCGACGATGATGAAAAATGGAGACAAGCACATGTAGCAAAACAATTCGCCTACGAAGAGATGCTGTAGGAAAGAACGAAAGTAGCTCGTAGCACATCGTCTTCTCGTTCCAAAACTTTAATAAAAATTAAATGAGCGTGTTGAGGCAAGAAGACGAATAAAAATCCGCTGGGATGAGAATGGAAATTTAGCAGTAAGGTCAGAGTAGGTTTCTAGGATATGGAAAAACTACTTCTGCATACTATGTCAAAAAACTAAAGAAGCACAGATCGACTCTCATGGCCTCTTCATCAATTCAAAAGTCGTCTACGATAGCATCTAAAGAGACTAGCTACACAGAACCTATTATCTCTGTCATTCTTGTCAATCTAATAGATTTACGATAGAGACTGCAGAATGCATGCTGCTCCGTAGAGATCGGAAACAATCTCACCGGGGCATTTGAGGGCAAAAAAAAGCCAACACCACAGCCAAAATTTTCAAAAAGTGTGTCTAACTACTTATATACGCTGATGACATTGACACCATTGGCTCTGTGAATAAAAGCAAAACACTCCGACAAGAAGAGTTATACTTGCAAATCGCAGCATGGTTGTTAGCGAAGCCCAATAGAGACATACTCGTAGTTCGTCGATTTTAAACGCCAGATTTTTCGTGTTGTTTTGCATCGCATTTCACTTGTAAGGGTTCGAACGAAGAGAGATAACAACAAACTTTACAAAGTATACAGTGACATGAACCCGGCCAAAAAATGGCACTTCAATCGCGTACGTCTCCAATAGCAAGGACATGTTAAACGAATGTAGACCACTGCTCCGTCCGAGTATCTTCGAATGCATTACAGAGGGACAACATAGAATGGAAGACCTCGGTTTAAGTGGTGTGCTCAAGTAGAAAAAGACCTCAGCCAACTTCTTAAGTGCAATTGGATGGGGTAAGCCATTAGTTAGGGACCAGGTCCACTTTAAGCAGTAGTGTCACCCAAAGCAATGCTCCAGCTTGAAAAGCCTTTGATTTCTTACCGGGGAAAATCTCTTACACAGTGACGGAAAACCTCGCCTTACGAGTATGTGCTAAGAAGCTCAAGCATCTTAGAGTGCGTAATTGGAGGCTGTTACCCAAATATCGCACTAACTAGAGAAGTTTAATTTATTGTATTCCACCCCGAATATAGTGTCAACTAAGTGAGTAAGTTAGTAAGTAAATGTATTATTGGTGTCTTCTAGTCCTGAAGTTTGATGAATAAATGAAATGTTCTCGTATCATACTGTATAACCATCCTGCCGATGGTAATGAGAACTCTTGCTAGCTACTTCATCGACCAGCTGAAGAACTTGGATAAGCAAAACTCTCTTAGACTTATATTTACAACTGAACCGTTCTTAATCTGACATGCGTCTATAGGGGTTAAAAATAAAAATGGACCCAGATGTTGGTTTAAATCAGCAGTGGGAGATTAGACACTGCACAAGCTTACCAAATTGTAACTGCTGAACAGAGATCCAGCCTGGTTAAACTAGAATACACTGAGGTGTCTACATAAGGCTAGAAATTTTCAAAGGGAATGAGAATAAGTTGCTGCACCCGAAGACGGAATTGTGTGCAAGGTGTCGCCAAATTCTACTTTTCTCCAAAAAACGAAACCCTTGCGAATATACATATGTCCTATAAAGCTTGGCTTAAACTACGTAGAAACCAGACCACGAAAAATTGTATTACGCATACAAAATCATTGGCAAGATTTCGAAGGGAGTCAATACAATCAAAGAGAGCATCATGGGAAAATATTGTCAATACAATGATTCCATCTTTAGATTTAAAAACATTATGGAGTAGAATAGTATCACCTTCGATCCTCGAAACTATCACATTTTGTCCACATAGACTATCGATAGTGATAGCCAACCCTTTTGCGCAATTATGGGAATCCTACAGCTCTGATAGCAGTTACCCATTGACGATCTTCCTTCGTAATTAGAACATCTTGCCGAAAAAATAACACCAATTCATATAACTACGCCAGGAAACGATAGTATAACTTACAATATGGTAAAACATTGCCATGGAAACTTAAAAACATGAATATGTGCTTCATAGAACTAGGTAATTTCCCACTCAATTTCAATAGATCACTACTGAAGCCCCTTCCCAAACAGCAATGGAAAAGTCACTCATTTTTGAGAAAATCATTGCTCCATAGAAATCGCCAGTAGCAATCCGCCCGTTCGAACTTTTAACTGTAACACTCGTCTTGCTATCAATGCTCATTAGGATACCCTCAAGCCCACTTTCGGACGTACTCTAAAATATATTGATTCGTTCCTAAGCCGTACAACTCCGTAGCACTTTATTTCCCAGTCATTATAACCTTCAAACATTTAAAACCAACGTTCATTGGTACCTCTCTTTCTTTCCTCCCTACAAGCATTTCAAGTGTACTTAAATCCCTTGAGCGCACGCAAATTATAAAAAAAAAGAATATGTTGGGAAATAGAAAATAAGATTCAGGCCTGTGCACGCTTCAGGCCAGATAAATAGTGTCTCAAGCCTATTAGCCCTTGCAAAGGAAAAATTAGCTGAAAACATTTCTATGCGGAAATAGTGTTTTAGTGTCAGCTGACCTTGAATAGGCTTTTAACAGGGTGATATTTTGACCAGGCATAAGACAGCTTCATTGATGGGGAACCCCAAAGGATATCTTAAAGCTTATAACCTCAGGAACATTTCAGGTAAATGTCGACGAGTTTATGTCTTCCATAGTTCAACTAGAGAACGAGGTCCCCGACTTTAGGTAATCATATATATACGAGTACAATGCACACATCAACTCACTGACACATCAGCTTGCTAATTCAAGTCTTGATTTAGATTTTATCGGCGTTTATACAAACAACATATACGCACCAGCTTCGGGTGATCTAAACCTGGTTAACAATGCCCAAAAACAACTGGCATCGTAATCCACCAATGGGCGCAAGAAAGAGGATCCTCTAATCTACCAAATAAAATTTGCAGATTTATTTCTCAAGAGAGAAAAATGGAATTCACAAAATTAAAAGGTCAATTTGTTAACTTAAGTGGCTTAAAATGGTTTGCTTGGGACGCAAAGGCCCTGATATTGAGACTGCAATCCGATTATCTAGGGCTTCGGCAAAAGGCTCTCTTCAGCATGCCCTAACAACCTTCATGTGGACTACGAAGGAAAGAATTAAAAGTATCAACGCAGCCAGCAACCAATACTTTCGCACCACAATGGGCGCCTTAAAAACATCAATAATAGCGCTTCGAAAAGAAGTTGGTTATTTATCCTTTGAACAACTTGGAAAAAAAGATCTGTACCACTTACAAGCTGTGAAATCTACACCATCTATTTGACAAGGCAACTATGAGAACACAAATGAGAAACAACACAACTTCTAGATTCAAATTTTATTTTGAATAACGAAAATATTTGAATATGTTTTTGAAAAATACCAAGAATCGTGTCGCCGAATTTCGATGTTGGTGTCGTATGTTGGTAGCGGGGTTAAAAATGCCGATTGTCATTTTATTGTTTCGAGTGACATCTGTTGGTGACTAGCGTCTGGTTGCCACATAACTCCCTCTTTAGTGAGAAAGTCACGATAAATTTTGAAATGTCACTTTCTTTTTTGTTGATGTTGTGTCAAATGTTTTGCTGTCAAAATCATTCTGCAGATGTGCTGGTTTCAATCCTTCTACAGATACTTTTGATTTTATATATGTAGCTGGTTGTTGATTCTTTCAATGACTGGAAATGGTCCTGTGTAAGGTGGTTGAAGAGGCTTCTTCACGGCGTCGCAACGCAGGAATACGTGTGAGCACTTCTGGAGATCTGGAGACACAAATAGCTTGTTCTTGCCGTGGTGTGCTGTTGCTGTAGGACGCAATTGTCGCATGGTTTCTCGAAGGGTCTCAGCGAGAATCGGAATCGTTATTTATGAAAAACTCACCGGGAACTCTTAAATTAGTCCCATAAAGCATTTCAGCTGCGGAAGCATCGATATCTTGTTTGTACGCTGTTCTTAATCCAAGTAGAGCTGTTGGAAGTGCAGTGATCCAGGTTGATTCTTCATGGCACACCAGGGCGGCCTTTAAAGAGCGGTGCCAACGTTCTATGAGTCCATTTGACGCAGGGTAGTATGTTAGAATGGATACGAATTGTGTTCGTTGGTCTGTCGTGAGGAACAAAGGTCATCCGAATCGGGCAACCCAATGTGTGTAGAAGGCTGTAGCAACTGTATCAGCCCTCATGTCCTGCATAGGTACAGCTTCCGGCCACCGACGGTATCTGTACCCTTACACAGAGGAAGAACGATGATGTCTATGTGCACGTGTTGAAATCGTTTATCAGGAACAGCAATTGATGTTGGTTTTAATTTAGTGGGGTTAGAAATCCCGATTGTTACTTTATTGTTTCGAGTGACATCTGTTGGTGACTAACGTCTGATTGCTAAGTAATCACTTGGTAAAACAAAACGTCGAAAGGGCACTACAAGTATTTCTGCAATAAGGAATACGATGTCCTTACTATCAGCCGCAGGAATTTGTATTCCCTGTTCCTTTGCAACAGACGTTTTTAATCCTCTACCAGCTTGGAAAAAAAAATATGCTGCCAATCAATACCCGGTTGACGAATCACAGGAAAAAAGAAACACCGGGAGTAGAATTTAAGGCGCTACACTACAAGATGATCGCTGAAAATAAAGCAGATCGAATCTTCTAATACCGATGCTGCTTTCAAGGATTCCAACTCGTCAGACAGTGATGATCCAGCAAGGTCTCCTATCCGTACTGACTGGAAGATATGTATCGGAACTAATAGCTATCCAGAAATGTTTATCCTTTGCATTAGTTCTACTTGAAAAGAAATTGATATTCACAAGCAGTCTTAGCATATTAATTGGCCTAAGAAGTGACTTTGAAGAGCATCTGAACATCTTTTTAGCTTGGGTACCTGGGCACGCTTGAGATTGGGGAAAACACTTTTTACTAGAAGACATTACCTCACCAATAAGGCTCCAGAGGAATGTGACTTTTGTAAAGTGGAATTATCAGTCTGGCAAACAGTGAACTACAGCTTACTGAATTATTGACTCAATCCAGCACACCAAATGTTGTTCCCTTCACCACTTTATCATAGGCCTTTAGTCTAATTTATCAAATAACTAACAAATATTGTTACTTTTGAGTAGGTACCTAATTTATTTTTTCCATTTAAAGGTTATTCTTAAAATACACTTGTAGCCGTATATCGTTTCCTTCACTTTCTAAACCTAAACCTTCGTGAAGACACTAATCGTCTCACTCCAATAATGGTTTCGTGCCAAAAAGGGAAGATTTATTATAAAACTGTGCCAGGGGCTACACCATTAGCATGTACTATACAAATTTCCGTCCTACTACTGCATCCAAGCCCGAGTATGTATCTATGTACCTGGCATCGACACGAAAGATTACCATCCAAGTTGCACTATTTCTCAATCATAATTGCACATTTTCGCCCGAAATGTTGTCTTAAAATCGCCACATCACATGTCAATCATGACAGCTTGACAAAGTCCACATCCCGTTGAAGAGGAAAAACTATTTCAACGAGTATCTAATGTGTTCACCTCATTCAAAAGCAATTAGGTGTAAATTGTCTACACTCTGCCTCGAGATTATTAATAGAAATCTCTGAAAAGAATCTTTCTAAGAACACCAATTATACCTGGCACGCATTATACCCGCGTTCTACTGTTACAGTTTGTATTGTAGTATCCTAAACTTCTCTCTCCACCGCTGGCAAAACGTATCCATAACACTGAGTGCATGCTTCGCTCGGAGTTCGAATCAAACTGAACACGAGGAAGGAACGTTCGCGCATTAGCATGACGAATCATCTTCGCTTTGACTGATGCTTCAACGGTTTTCTCTCTATTTGAACCTAATTCAAATAGATATTCAGTGTGTTGTGTTGACAACACTCAACTCACATGGTGTTTGCATCTTATGGATGAAGTTGTGTATTGCAAACAATTTGCTGACATAATTCTTCACGCATCTGGGCATCCGAAAGTGCATTAAACCAGTGAAATTGGAAAATGAAAAACATCTCAAATCCAATCTACCAGTAGATGAGGCATTCGTATCATCATCATCATACCGGCAGCGATAGAGACCCGCATCTGACCTAACCTAAAAATAAAACAAAACTAATCTGAAATGTTGCCTACTGCCTGTTTTGTACGAGTATCTAATGTAATTTTCACCTTGAGTTTGGGATTAAAGAAACGAAATCGATACTAATGGCCAAAGCGGTTTGATTTTCTTTTTACGAATGCGTGCAATTTGGGTCATTTGATGAATAATTTTTTGTTTTGTTGTTTTTGTCTCTGGCTTTTGTTTTCATTTTTCGATACAACAAAGTTTTTTTGTGTAGAAGAAGCGGAACATTGCGGAAATGTTCGGTTTGATTTGGTGGTGGAAGAATATCAAGAGAAAGGGTATGATTCCTACCTGTGATGGCGTAAATTTTGCGAATTGATTAATAGTCAGTAATTGTGGGTGATTTTTTGTTTCGGTTATATATGGGAAAGTTAGGAAAGCTAAATTGTTCAACACGCCTAATTAGTAAATCACCACGGAAATGGAATTTCTGTTAATTAATCGTGGTGAGTGAAGGAAGTGATAGCAGTGAAAAATCAGAGAAAAAGTAGATAACGATTCATGAGCTACTCGTACTATGTCTCTAATAGTGAGTTTGGTAGTGAATTTTTATATCCCATATGGTCTAGTGGCTAGGATATCTGGCTTTCACCCAGAAGGCCCGGGTTCGATTCCCGGTATGGGAAGTGTTTTTTTTTTTTTTTTTTGTGCCCGTTTTACATACAGTGGCACGAGTGACTATTTTGATGTTATTCATTGCTTCCGTATCTTGCAGCCCAGAATATATCACATGTGTTCAATGGAAGCACCTCGATGCTATTTTTGGCAAAGTATCTCATTATGGGCGGACTGATGGCACGGTTCGTTGTCATCACACAAGAACTTGCTAGACGTATTTTGGGTTCGCATTATGGGTTGTATCTTTCACCAATTCATCGACTCTAATGTGAGATACGCTAGAGGTACTTAGTGTCCGTAATTTGTAAAAGGGGTCCAGCCTATGTTACTCTTCCTCGATAAGCTGTTGTCATGCCTTTTGCTCGCCTAAGTACACCATTTCTAGTTTTTTTCAATGATTTTGATGAAGTCGTCTTCCTTGCTCTTCGTGGAAACAGATGACTGAGATGACGTTTGCTTTCGATATTTTTCACGAATTTTCATACTTCCACACTTTATTGTATCGGCATAGTATGCGGGGCTCCATATTGTCCGCTTATCTTATTATATACGCTTGGGGCTATCCTAATAACCAGCTCCAAAACCGTCGAGTATTCGAATTTTCAGCGGCTTTCGAGGAATCTTGGATGAAGCAGCCTTGATGTTAGCCAGAATGATCGTATGCGTATGAGATGCAGTGGGTGTTCCTCGAATCGGCATGAGGCCAAAATAGTGAAAGAGAAAGAAAAGACCGCATTGGCAGCAATATAACAAATCAGGTGGGACAGTTCCACAAAAGACAGGTGGGCCCACAAGTTAATTGCTGTCAACAAACCATGTACAACGAGGCCAAGCGTAGACTGTAACTACCACCTATACTATTCCTCTCCGGGCACGACGCTGGCGGAATATCTTTATAGATTTGGACACGATGGTTGTCTCCGGAATATCACCGAGCGTGCGGTGGTGCTTCGCAGAAACCAAAACAAAGCTGCCAATCCCTGAGGATCTCTTACGTCGGAATCAGAGAACGACTGGATGGAGATCTGCTTATTTATTTATACATTGAGAAGAGCCCAAGAAGCGGTCTCAGAGCATAATTGCTACCCAGCCCCGTGAAGCTATAGCACATAGCCGAGAGGTTCAAGACAATCTTAAGCCGCGAATTTTGCATGCAATCAGTTTCTGGCTACTGGTATATATGGAGGTTCCATATCCATTGGCCAGAACCTGAAAAAAAGACAAAGTGACGTTGAACTTTTATTAAAAAGCTCCCTGATTCGTAGAGTGTGGAAGTGAAAATTGGGGAAATAAGTAACTCCATCCCTTGTGAATTATCCACGGCCACTAAGGTTTCGTTCACAAAGTCTCTTTCCAAAATATTACGACATAAGTCCAAATGCTTCACTGAGTCCACGGATTGTGCCTTATGTGCTGGTGTGCGACGAAGTAGATGCACGCCTTCTCAATGTAAAGCTCTCAAGATATTGTTCTTGCTTGGATTAAAATGTCTGCTAAGTGATCTGAGTCCAGCTGATCCGTCAATCTAAACCTTGAAAATATCCTAGTACGATACATTTGCTATCACACAAGCATAAACTCCAGGCAACAAAATCCTTTGCTTAAATCAGCTACCATACCATATACCTTGAAAGCTAAGCTCTATCATTTTTTTTCACAAAATATGCCGAGGAATCATCTTTTGAAGTTTTTGAGACTTTACCCAGAGAACGGGATGTGTTCGCTATGGGTGATTCTTTAAAATTCAGGGGTGCTCATGGTTCTCACACTGCAGTAACTGTTGTTGGTTTCACAGGCTTTTAAAATAGCTCTTGTACAAGATGGGCCATGATGTATGACTATATTTTATTGGAATATAGAATAAAAAAATTATTAATTTTTTTTAAATGCTTTAAATGTCCTTTTGGCTCTTTTTATAGCATTTTTCATGGTTTTCTTTAGAACTTCTAGTTTTAGGTTCTTCACTTCTTGACGGATATTCCCCTCTACGGTTACCAAAGTTTGTGGTGTGTTCATATTATCCCGTGACTTTAAATAACTCAGTAGAAAGAAGTCTAGAGCGGTCGAATCGGGTGATTTTGCGGTCCAGTGCAAACAGCCAAAACGCAATATCAGACGACCAGGAAACACTTGCTTTAGAATGTCGGTTGTGGCTGGTTCAGTATGTGTCATCCATTGAGCAATGAAAAATTCATTCACCATCCACAGCGAGCGTTTGACCCGCGTCGTTTCGAGAAAAAAATAATCCAATGACTCCTCCAGCGAAAACAGCACACCATGCAGTAACTTTGAGTGGATGTAATGGCTCTTCGTGCATTACTCGCGGATCAGGGCCCCAGACTCTGCAAATTTTGATTGTTCACGGATCCACATTTGTAGTAGGTAAAAATGGGCTTCGTTACTCATTATTATTTTTGGCCGTTAGCATAGGTTAGAAGCGATTCACTGAGAACACCCATCATTAAGGAAACATCTTCAAGTCTTTCCAAAACTGCTAGGCAAAGACGTGAGTGTAATGGTCATTTGCATGGCACAACGTCTAGCCGATGTAGACGGGGTCTAGACGACATCTTCAGCCACGGCAGCAATATTCTCGGCGGAACGAGAGGTACGATGCATTCCAGAGGTTAGGTTAGGTTGTGATGGATATGCCATCCCACAGACACTAGGCATCAAAACGGTCTGGGCCCATCGCGGTCCCTGTGGCACCAATTGAATTTGTCTTCAAATGGCAAACATTTAAACAATCGCCCTGGTGAAACACCCAATTTTCTTGCAAAAGCCAAGAGGGCATTTGAAGTTCGTGCTGTATATTTCCTCTAGGTTTTCCAAAAAATATTTCCCTAACGACTACGCGATATTGCCTCTCATTCATACAGCATGTGTGTTATGTCCTCAACAGCTTGCAGATCACCGCAGAATCTGCAGATATCCGTATCTAACAATTTGAGTCTCTTTGCGTGCTGCCACAGGAGACAGTGTCTTATCAGGATTCATATTACTGTCCTAAGCTTATCCCTGTTTAATTTTATTGACTTCCTAGATCTTTTGCGTCAAAAAGCGGCTAAAGAGAGTTAGATACCCTGTGTCCTTCAAGACTTTACCGCCAAAGGTTAACAGTCTTTGTGATTTTTTCCTTGATAGTAAGCCTCACTATATAAAGGGGTGGTTTGGCAACCTGACTATTGTCGAGTAGCCCTCCTTTTCTTGCAAGCTCGTCCGCTTGTTCATATCCTGGCACCCAGTACAGTCTTACCCGGTTCTGACGGCATAGTGCATTGAGCACTGAGCGACAGCCTCTGTCTGTATCAGAGTTGACGTTGGTTGATTCCATTGCCTTGAGTGCAGCTTGGCTATCCATGTAGATAGTGATATCTCTTTCGGATACCGATCTCGTCTGCATTAACTCAGCCGCCATGACGACGGAGACACTGCTTGCGTCCGGTAGTCTGATAGGCACCTTTTCCTTCCTCTGTTTTTGAGCCATCTGTTCAAATTGCAATTTCCTTTGACCTGATTGTGGCTTTTTTTTGCCAGTCCTCCCTCTCCGGATATATTATATCATACGGAATGTTGAAGTTAACCGAGGACGGAATCATCTGTTGGAATTGGATTGCCTGGCAGTAGCTCCGTTAGGACCGTGCCATGTCCGAAAATACTGCTCTTGAAGTAACCCCTTCCAGAGGTTTCTCGGTCCGGTGTTGTTCCAGTCTCTAACAGCCGTACGGGTAAGCGCCGCATTGAACGACCAATGCACGAAATGCACGTTGCGCCAAAATCACTGACGATGTGCTCATCAAAATCATATTGACGATTATTCCACGATCTTCAGGAGCATGTTGGTCACAAACGTCAAAACCGAATTGACATTCGACGACATCTATAAAATCGATGGCACTTTCTGATAGGATAATAAATTACGTCCCACCTAGTATTGTCTGGTTAGGATGGTTACTGGGGTTTTTCACGAGTTTTTTGGGCAGTTTCATCATAAACTGGTCGATGAGAAAACTACTGGCTGTAGTAGTTGCAATACAGTCCGGTACACCGTTTCATGACGGTGGTTGAAATGGTGTACTAGATGGAACAATGATGGGCCAAATTATTTGCTTACGAATCGGCCACTTTTTCTTTCTGTTTGACTCCACTTCTTTTCCTCAATAGTGGATGTAGCAAATTAAGCTCAAATCTTGCATGTTTGCTGAACTTGAATTTCATTAGCCTTGGATAAATCTGGTCAACTGATCAACAGTATCAATTGCCTTCGTGATATCTAAGTAAAGAGCAGCTGTGATGCAAAAATTTAGGAGTGCTGCTACTGTGGATTTCCCGGATATGTAAAATATGAGCTCGCTCAACAGACACTAACCCCTTGAAAAAGCAGCGCACGCAATGTAACGCATTATCTTCTAAACACAACTTAACTCATGGCAATAACCTCACGATCAACCTCAAACAATGTTCCCCAGCTGACATCTAACAGACAAGTCTTTCTTTCTTGAACTCATTGCACCCAAAATACGTAAAGCCTCCTAGGTCTAGGGTTAAGCACACATGTGAATTTATAATTGCCAATGGTACTCGTACACTCACACGCATCAGATTCAATTAAAAATTCATAAGCTGTCGCTTCTTCAGTACTCCTAATTACCACCCCATGAGGCTGGTAGCGCAGCAAAGAAATTATTTACTCGTACCTCATCACTCTATACTGCCATCAGCATTCCCTGCACACACCCAACAATTGGATACCGACGCATGCCGGCTTACCTGCCGCCTGCCTACCCTGGATAGTGGTTGCTACCACTCTCTGTTGGGAGCGAATTAATTTCAAATAAAATTATGAAATATGCACGATAAAGGTACGAGTACTCCTGAGTGTTTACCAGGAATTTAGATGACACTTCGTCATAAGTTAGACCGTTATATGAATAATCATACTCATAATCGAATGTCAAATGCATTTGTGAACTTGGTCGCCAAGCCCGCAGAGTCAAATTGACTCCTACGACCTGCGCTTAATTAAATTGATGGATGACGCCTGTCACAAATGCATGTTGGTTCAGTGGTGAAAGTGACATCGGAAAAATGTTTGCACAGACAATCCAAGACAGGTAACTACAACAAGTACCAGTACGAATACTCATAACACCTCCATCTTCGTGATAAATATTCGTAATCATAAGACACTTTGCTGCTTCTTCGCGTGCCTCATGGAAAACTCTAATCCAATAGTACGAGTATGAGTACTCGCGCGACCCACATTCGAAATGGCAAAACTATTCAGTGGCGTGTGGCAATCGGTATCGTCGTTCGACTGCAACTGCGACTTTGTTTTCGACTTTGTCATCTTCATTGGCAGTCTGGTTAAACTCGATTTTGGCTAATGTAGCGAGGTGGCCACACTGCACACCAAGCGCATCGATCAAGTTCAGCGGAGAGAAAAGCATTTTTTTGTTTTCCTATTTACATATGTCTATCTGATTGTCCGAAGATTAAGTTGTTTAGGTTTAATTTGTAAGCCAATGTCATCAATCATAATAGAGTGGATGTTTTTAAAGCTTTACTCGTTTGTTTACGTTTCTCTTTGCAGTGACTTGTCGTCGTTTTATGCTGGCTACCAAATGGCACCCAGCATATGTCAAAATTCACCTCTACCCCCAGGTCCGGCTGCCCAAATCTACCATCATCATCACGTCCCAACATCAGCGCCTTCATTCAAAATGACAAATTCGGAGAACAGCTGGTCGCCCAATTTCACAAATAAGGTAAGTTTTTTGTATTTATTATCTAACATACGAGTATATGTACGTAAATAAAATTTAACTGTTGTCTGTTTGTTTGTAAGGGCTAATCTCTGAAACGGCTTAACCGATTTCGATGGGACTCTACAGACATGAATAAGAGGTAGTCAGGAGTGATCTAGGCTATTACTGTTAATTGTCTATTGTTCATGACAATTGTATTTGTTATAAGCAATTAAAAAGAGATTCTACCGATTATTTACTTACTTAAATCCTGCCACCTTTCGAGGGACATAGGGCGTCAACAAAGCCAGCGCGCCATCTTCTTCGAATTTCTGCAACTCGATTCTGTCTCGATTCCTCTTCGACTATTCTTCGTCATGTTTGTGCTTTGGTCGCCCCGCTCTTCTGCCTTCTTCTGGAGGGCCATTTTCACTACGAAACCATTGCCACTTCTTCTGACGTCTATATGTTTTTGACCCGCTCTTAGATAAAGCTGTTCGTTGGAGATTCGGTCCGGCAAACAAAAAAATCCTTAAGATGTTACGTAGACATCAATTTCGGAAGATTTGCTGTCTTCGAATGACTATTTTGGCCGAGACTATGCTTCCTAAACACTGAAAGTTTTCGATTTTCTAGACCGCACAACAAGTCGATGTTGAGTTGAGCATCAAAGTTTGAAATTCTCATGACATTTATGTTTTCCGCATTTATTCTAAGCCCTACTTTGTTTGCCTCATCTTGGACATTTTGTGGAGATCCATTATTTTATGTGCAAGGAGGCAAACTTCATCAGCTTAGTTGAACTATTTGAGGAGAGATGTTGTTGTCCACACCAGTCCTTGGTTTCTTTCAGTTAGTGCTGCATGAAGTACATCGCTGATAACTACCAGCTATAACAAGGGTGAAAGTATACAACCCTGACGTACTCCACTATGGACTTCAAAGCCATTTGACACCTTACCATTGTGCATTAACCTTCGTATGTAGACCTAATAATAGCTATAAGTTTTCCCGGAATACCTTTAGATAGCATCTCTGTTCAAACCGTCGAGAGCCTTTCCAAGGTCTATGAACAGTAGATGTAGTGGAGACCTGAACTCGACGTATTGCTTTGGCGCTTGAGAACCTCGGCAGGTATACCATCAATACTTTATTTCTTTAAAGAAATCTGATACTATGACTGTGTTGCTGAGAGGTCCGGTTCGAATTCGGGAATTTCTTGCTGTTGGAATTTGGTACTATGACGCTGTCGCCTAAATTATTTAACACTTAAAGGTCCATTCACAGCTCAGCGAACTGCGAATTCTAACGAGCAAATATCCACAAATTATGGCATTTCATTTAGAGCTACTTTTTTCATTTAGTCGCAGCGATCTACGAACAAAACAAAAGAAAACAGGAGAATGTTGGGATTAAATTTGCGCGAATGTTTTAGTCGTGCAAATGTAGATTGGGTTCCACATTTGTGGAATGCGAGTAAAATTTAACAGTTCGCAAAGAGCATTCGATTATTCACGGAGATATAAGCGAATCGTTGATTTCTTCGCAAAAACTAATTGAATTTGAGTTTTTCTTTATTAATCAACAGATAAACTAACATCTGTGGTTTTGAAATAATAAAATTTCAACTTGCCTGCCCAGAAATGTCTTAAAAATGAATTGTTCGCAGTCTGCTCATTCGCAGTTCGCTGAGCTGTGAATAGACCTTAACGCGAAATATTGCCTCCATCTGTTGAGCTGAACCTCATATGCAGACTGCTATCTGAACTTTTCACTGGATGTTGTTTAGAAATCCTACCACCAGTAAGTAATTTTGTGATACTGTAGACGATCTTGCTGTCACACCTACTGGCTGCTTCTTCAGCCTTCGAGGCCAGTGAGTTGGTTTATGAACTCTCGTCACGACTGACACTACGCTGCACTTCCTCTTCACATGGACTTCTAACTACTACTGACGCCGCTGCAATCTGACCCTTAAGTGAAATATGTTCATCGATCCGTCTCCTGCTATGTGCTGTGATTTTCTTCCTTATACCAATGTAGGCAACAACATTTTTCACAGCATTCCAATGGACATCCATGTCTTCATGCGTTGAGCTGCTGATTAACTCCCTGAATTGTTGACGCACTAGACGATCCTGGTAACCCGAAGCAAGTTTGAGCGGCTGTTTATGAATGCAGTACAAAGGCGTATAGTTGCTAATATATAAAATGATGGTCGGCTCCATATTTATTTCGTACGTCAACGTTAACTTATCGCAAAATATGGTAAGTCGGGACGTTGATTGCTCTCACATTGAGGTATCTGTGATTTATTCGTAGTTCCAGAGGCTGTTGCAGAAGATCCTGTATTTCCTGTTTGGGCTGGTCGCTGAGATACCGCAGCAATTCCCGGGACCGCTGCATGATGAACTGGTCGATGGGTAGGTAGGCTTCCCCACCTTGGAATACTTTAGCGTTGAAGGGTTGCAATGAAGTCCAGTGCAGAAACGCGAAATCTTCTTCTCGAATACTCCAATCTCTTGCATGATGGCGATTGAAATGGTATACCAGACGACGGGCCTGATAAGTAGCTTATAGATCAGCATTTTCGTTTTCTGGCTGAGACCGTTTCCCTTCCTCAGTAGTAGATGCACCAAGTGCAGCACAACATTAGCTGGTTTGAGAATGACCCTGGCGTGGTTGTTAAATATAGATTTTTTATTGAAGCTTACTTCTAGGTATTTCGTCGTTGGCTTCGGAGAGATTGTTGTATCATGTGGGAGATCTTGATGTTCTTACATGATATTCTTACAAGTGTTGCCTGCCTTCTTCCCTGAAGGACTGTCATTGGAGTCTTGAAGCAGATGACCTCTGTCTTGCTGCTGTTGATTTTTCGCTTCCTCTTGCGGTAGTAGTCCCAAAGACATCTTCTGTGGTTCTCAACTCTTCTTATCGTTACCTCCGCGGAAAGATAGCTCGCATAAGAAATGGAGTAGTCGGCAATTAGCAGGATCTTGCACCCATTTTCAGTAGTTGGCTGATCTGTGGTATATGTTATACGTTGGGACACTGTGGAATTTGTTGTTGGTCGTATTGAAACTTCACACGCTTGAGAAAGGCATTACATCCGGGGATCAATTCATTTTCATTCAAGTTTATAATTTCCATAACATGATGAGTTTTATCGGACGAAGAAATATATGTAGGTTCTTTTTTGCGGGACCAGCCGACTAATGTAAAACGAATACGAGTAGATGGATTGAAATCTAGGTGGTGTAATTACGTAGCACAATAGATCTAAACTGCTGCATGAAAGTGTCTATCCGCCGTCATACATTACAATAAAGATTACAAGCGCCGATTTCATTCATCTGAGAGCTGTTTATCTGTTCAAATAAAATCCGAAACAAAACGAATCCATTGTATACCGCTGCATCGTGCCGACTATGATAGTCAAACTTAATCCCGTATTAGCAGTCAGTTTATGTCTTTTACTTTACTGTGTCCCTTGTATGGTAAGAATAATTTGTTAACAAATCTCATTAAAGTGCACTGCAATACAATTTTTTTTATTTACCAGACGCAGTTAAAGTACAATGGCGGTAATGAGTTTTATAGGTGTGCGATGAAGTCCAAACTGACACTTGATGATGCCTGGGATTTCGCTAATGAAAAATTTTCTCTGGATGGAAGATTCATGTGCTATATGAATTGTATTTTGGATTCCTTCGGGATAACGCAGCAGTGTGAGTTCATAACTGATGGACAGCTTTGGTTGGATGCCGGCATTGATCCATATAAAGTTCAAAAGACTTTGAGTACCTGTAGTGAAGTTAATTCTCGCTATGAATGTGAATGTGGTTATCAATTTTACATCTGTATTGAAAAAATAATGCATGATACTATTTAAAATATACGAGTATCTGTTGTAATGAAATAATTGTTGCACAATCGACTAGTTCCGGTTCGAGGTGAACCTGGGCCTCAACTAAAAGCCCAATCCGTATCTAACTGCCTTGTGTGCGCCACCTAAGATGAGGTCATCATATACTGCGTTGTCCCTCTGGGTTAGATTCGAAGATTCTGCGGGCCGGAGCATTTGTGTCCATTCGCTTTAATCATCCTAACTGTCTAACCGTGGCTTCTGACTAGATCAGAAACGACCAAGAATATGTTTATCCACTTTTGATAGAATTCATGCTTTAGAGCTTTATTAAAGGTCAACTGTGACGTCTTGTCCAATTCCTCGGTGTTGTGCATTGCTCCTTATTCACATCATATGCTTGGCTTTGCCCTCATTTAAAGGCAGCTGCTCAATACTAGCGAACGCACCCAATTAAGTCGATATTATCGGCGTACGCTAGTGGTTACACAGACTTTTGAAAGATGCTGCTTCGGCTGTGAGTTCCGCACAATTGTTTCCAGTAGGATGCTTAAGAAGTCGCATGACAGCTATGGGCCTACGAGCATATCTTTCAACGCACGAGCGATTCATCTTTTCCGTAACTGGGACAAAACTTTGACTACTGTCCATGGAAAGTATTGTAGCTGTTGTTTAAACAGTTGTTGAAGATTTTTCAGGTTTGGTAACTTTTCTAGCAAAAGGTTCGAAATCTGCTCATTACCAGATGATTTTTTTTGAATATCCGCTGTGGTTAATGTCGGCGACTTCCCGAATTGAGGTGGAAATACAACTATCAAAGAGGTCATCCGGAAGATTTGTTCCGTTGAATACCGTGATGTTGTTGTCATTTCAGAAACCTGCGTTACGACTTCAGTGATAAAGGCTGGCAAGTGCTCGGAAGGTTGGTCTATGAAATTTCCTTCAAAGTTAGTGATGAAGGCGTCTTCTTTCTCCTCTGGTGTGCTGACGATCTGATGTTCATAGTTCATGTCATCTGAGAGGGTTTTTTGGTTTTCCCAACCAGTTGATTGATTTTCTTGTAGGCGTTCGGTCCCAGTTTGATGTCCTCAAGTTTTTTTCTGAAGGACTCATTTCTGTGGTATCATACTGCCTTTTGGAGTATGATATTTGTATAATCGAACTGCGAATTAACAGCTCTGTACTCATTATTTTTCCTGTTCCATCCTCTGGAGTGCTTTGCTCAGCTACTGTCTGTTTGAATAAATGGTTTCGATGTGCTGCTGGAGGTGTCCATACCCGTCCTTACGGTCGATGGATTCATTTACAACTGCTTGTACCATAGACGTTGAATGTTAGCATCAATGTCATCATTGGTAAGGCTTCTTCAGATATTTTTCTTCTACCCAGCATCAGTCTAACCCTTGAATATACTGGAAAGTGTCAATCACCGGGACGATACATTAACAGATGCCATTGTGAGCAGCAGTGCATCTAAACTGAGTGAGATACTTGCTATTATATTGGCTTTCTACAGTGTTTCTTTTTCTAATCCACCAGAATTATGGAATAAGTTCAAAAATCACTTTGTTGAAGGTTTTATTAGAGATCTAAAACGCCAATACCCAGATGTCAACATACACAAACGTTTGTACCAAAAATATAACTAATGGTGCACTTCTTTCATTACAAAACTTTATGCTTTCAATAGGCGGTAATATTGTTGATCATTATGGTTTACCATCTCCGGGAATAATTGATGGATCTGTCGAAACTTAAACACAGAGTACATTGAAGAAACTAATTTCGATCCAGTTGAACTTCAACATACCATAAATCACAATGAGCCAAGGTTAAACAATTAACAAAATCAAGTTTACCGGCTTCTTATTGACAGAGTAGACCCGCATGCTAATGGTGTTTATTTCATAGTTCCGGGTGGTACTGGCAGCACTTTTTTAATTAACTTGATATTGGCAAAAATATGTACGTGTAGATAAAAAGATCGGTATAGCGGTGGCGTCATTAGGAATTTCTGCAATTCTACTCCTTGGAGGAATAACAACTCATTTCATGTTCAAGATCGTAAGAGAACAGACACAAGGTTGTCTCTCAAGACTGTGTTTTTTTTTTGTGTGGGTTGAATATACTGTGCCGAACAATGAAGCTGTCAAAAGAGCAATGCAACATTTAAGAAACAATAATCAATTTTCCGGTGGAGTATATGTACGAGTACGAGTATACCATACTCAATGGCTATACTATACTATACTATACTCCTGCGTGTTCCACGTGCAGATCCGAAGATCGTTGTCCTTTAGTCGTCGTTCATGGTCGTCGACAATGAATCCGTTATTATTCAAGCTGGTACCACTTTTCGGTGAGACATGCCATCAAATCACTAGTGGACCTGTTGCTATGAAAACCATACTGCTGGTTATTGAGAAGTCTTTGTGTTTATCAGCGTTTCCAGAAGCAGGGAGAAGGAGATTCTCCTTTTTTTGACAGGCTGGACATATTCTGTTTTCTATCTTAAGACAGATCAGCAATCAGATTAGCCTTGCCTGAAAGGCGACATCGGGAATGTCATTGAAAATGAGTGCTGGAACGGAGAGTGAATTAAAGGGTGTTTTTTTTTTAGAGGTATAAAAATTCAATATGCAATAAAACACTTGAAGCTAACGTTAATGCCCATGATATTAGCCCTCTTCTTCTCTCAGTTTTCCATAACTCTCCATCCCAGCCCACTTCTTCAACCACCATCTCTTCTTACAACTTCCACAAAGCTAATTTTCGCAAAATCAATACCTATCTTAGCAAATGTTCTTTTGATTTTACCAACCTATCCTTATCTGATGCTATCTCCATTTTCTACAGTGAAATATTTAATTCCATTTCTCTCTACGTCCCATTTTCACGGCATAAAACATCATCTATTTCACCTCCATGGTACAACAGAAGACTTCGCTCTTTACGAAACAAAAGAAACAAATTATGGACAGTTTTTCTTCGCACCAATTCTTATTATGACTACTTAACTATCTTGGAACTTACTTGCAATTCACCCAGCTCTATAACTGCCTCTATCTGCGCTTTCTCGACACAGCGCAGACCAACCTTGTCAACGATCCCAAAACATTTTATCAATTCGTCAACTACAAAAGAAAATCAGACGGTTATCCCCCGTCTCTCGTTCCATAATATATCATCGACCGATCCATATATTACTGCCAACTATTTTGCAAACTTTTTTAAACAGACAACCTCTTCGTACCCGACTCCATCTATTTCAAGTACCTCCCCAATTTCTCAATTGGCCCCTCTCTCTCTCAACCTTTTGATCCCACCCTTATCGAAGAAAAGTTACAAAATCTGAACGATGAATTTGTATCTGGGCCAGATGGGCTCCCAGCAATATTTTTAGCACCCACTTTCCTCCCTCTTTCATCTGTCCCTCACACAAGGGGAATTCCCCCAAGTTTGGAAGACGTCTTTCACAACCCCTGTTCACAAAAAGGGATCAAAGAATGAAGTAACCAACTACCGTCCCATTGCTAAGCTTTCTCACATACCTAAAATGTTCGAAAGTTTCTTATATGAAGTTCTCAGCTTTCAGTGCAAGTCACTTATATCACCCAGTCAGCATGGATTTCTAAAAGGTAGATCAACTACTACAAACTCAGTTGAATTCGTATCCTTTGCGCTTTCAGCCCTAGAAAATGGCAACGAAATTGACGTTACTGCTACAGATTTCGCTAAGGCCTTCGGTAAAATATCACATCAACTGATCCTTTTCAAATTGTCTTCCCTCGGTTTTGACCCCATATTGTTAAAATGGATATCTTCTTATCTGGAGAACCATTACTATAGCGTTCGCTTTAGGTCAGCCTTCTCAACCCCGTTTTTAGCCACTTCTGGTGTCCCACAAGGCAGCCATCTAGGTCCCCTCTTTTTTATTTTAACTATAAACGATCTTGAGAAGATTATCAAACATTGCTCCGTATCCATTTACGCCGATGATTATCAAACATTGCTCCGTATCCATTTACGCCGATGACACTAAGTTCTCCAAAACTATTTCTTCACCCCAGGACTCTATTCTCCTTCAAGAAGACCTCAATTGGTTTTCTACTTGGTGTCTAAAAAATTGTTGTGAACTTAATGTCTCCAAATGCCAATCTATGACTTTTTCTCGCAAAATCCAATCAATCCCGCTCTCGACTTTACTTTCTGCATGACCAACCTGTACCCCAGGTTCAATCCCTTCGCGACCTTGGAATTTTATACGATAGAGAACTAAACTTCCGTTCGCATATTGATGAGATAATCCTTAAAGCCAACTCATCGCTCGGCTTTATCAAACGTTGGTCTAAAGAATTTTGCAACCCTTATGTGACAAGGTCACTTTACATTACCCTTGTCCGGCCCCTCCTTGAATATGCCAGCCAAGTATGGTCCCCCTTTCAGCGAATTCATATATCCCGAATCGAGAACATTCAACGTCGTTTTCTTCGGACTATCAGGACTACCCTGGAGTGACCCATTTATCTTACCTCCCTATCGCAACCGCCTCAAACTTCTTAACCTGAATACCCTAGAAAAACGCAGAGACGTAGCTGACATTATCTTCATTCATCGACTACTCTCCGGTTCTGTGGACTGCGCTACCCCTCGCAATTTACGCTGTCCTCGTCTCTTCTATTTCCCAACCCACCGCACCTCTTATGGCTCTAACGAAACAATCTCCCACATGCTCCGTAAGGTCAACTCAAACCTCCCCCTTTTTTATTTTAACCTGAGCACCGTCTTAAATCTGATCTCGTGGTGGGTTACTTCCTAACCCCTAACTCTTGTTAGTTTGTAAGTCCTAGTTTTTAAGTTACTTTAAGCTTGTATTAAGCGAAATAAATGGGGGCGTCAGCCCCAACTAAATTAAATTAAATTAAATTAATTTAATAGATAATTTTATGCCATTAGTGCTTAAATATGACATCGGGCATATGTGTGCGACGGCTAGCTCGAATGAAGCGCACTCGTGAAATCCAATTTTCGACAACTTTATCAAGCAACTGGGGCCGTATATCAGCAATAGCACGGCGAATGTTGACTTCTAAATCGTTCAAGTTCTCTGGTTTATCGGCATACACTAGTGACTTCACATATTCTCAATTAAAGTAATCTAAAGGTATGAGATCACAGCAAATGTTTCCCGCAATAAATTGATAGTATCACGTGCCGTGTGGCATGTTGCGGCATCTTATTGAAACCAAAGCTCAGTCACGTTAATGCCATTCAACCGAGGAACGAAGAAGTCAGAAATTATGTTTCTATAGCGCTCTCATGGTCCTTAAAGAAATATGGGCCGATGATTCCACTAGCCCATAAAGCACACCAAACAGTGAGTTTTAGTTGTTGTAGGAGCTTCTCGTCAATGGCTTCTGGGTTTTCTCCAAATTCGGCAATTTTGCTTGTTTACATATCGATTTAACCAAAAATGGGCCTCTTCGGAGAACAAAATTTTGCGTTGAAAATGAGGATCAAGCTGATTCATGTTTTCGGCCCATTCACCGAACCTACGACCTTGCACAAGATGGATCTTATAAGGTTTTAAGCTAAGGTCTTTCCGTAAAATCTTCCACAAAGTCAATGGGCATAGCTCCAATTGCTGTGCACAATGGCGAATCGACTCAGTCGGATTCTCCTCAACACTGCGCTCCACAACGGCAATAAATTCTTCTGTTCGCACTGTTTGTCACCTTTAGGGATGCGTGTTATCCACAAGAATGTACGTGGTGCGAAAACTATTCATCGTGTTCCGAATAACTTGATCAGATGGACGACTATGTTGTCAAATTGACAATCTGTAGAAACAGTGTTGCCGGTTTAAAAACTAAACATCTAAAAAAAAAACACCCTTTACCTTTGGGACGCCGTAGAATTTGTTGACTCAGTTTTTGGTCGTATTGAAGTTTCACATGCTTGAGGAAGGCACTAAATCCGGATACCAATCAACGATTCATTTTCATTCAAGTTTATAATTTCCATAATATGATGAGCTTTATCGGGCGAAGAAACAAAGGTTCTTTTGTGTGGGACCAGCCGACTAATGTAAAACGAATACGAGTATATGAATTGAAATCTAGATGGTGTAATTAAGTAACACAATAGGTCTAAATTGGTTGCATTACCTATCCAGAAACAATAAAGATTTCAAGCGCCGATTTCATTCATCTGAGGGCTGTTTATCTGTTCAAATAAAACCAGCCAATCCAGCGAATCCATCGTACATGTTACCGCTGCATCGTGCCGACTATGATAGGCAAACTTAATCCCGTATTGGCAGTCAGTTTATATCTTTTACTTTACTGTGTCCCTTGTATGGTAAGAATAATTTGTTAAAAAATCTCATTAAAGTGCACTGCAATACAATTTTTTTTATTTACCAGACGCAGCTAAAGTACAATGGCGGTAATGAGTTTTATAGGTGTGCGATGAAGTCCAAACTGACACTTGATGAAGCCTGGATTTTCGCCAGTGGAATACCACTTCCGCTGGATGTAAGACTCATGTGTTATATGAATTGTATTTTGGATTCCTTCGGGATAACGCAACAATGTGAGTTCATAACTGATGGACAGCTTTGGTTGGATGCCGGCATTGATCCGTATAAAGTTCAAACGACTTTGAGTACTTGTAATGATGCTGGTTTGGACTATGACGACCAATGTGACTGTGGTTATGAATTTTACTACTGTATTAAAAATATAATGGATGATATTTAAAATATATATGTTGTAATCAAATAGTTGTACTTCGAGATTAGCCTGAGCTTCAACTAAAAATCCTCTACAGTTGGCCCGATCCTTATCTAACTGCCCCCAGTTGCGCACTTCAAGTCGGTTGAAATTCTCTTCTATTGTACTTGTGTGCGCCACCTGAGAAGGGGTCTTCATATACTTCGTTGTTCCTCCGGGTTATATTCGAATACTCTGCGGGCCATTTGCTGTACAGATCATCCTAACCGTCTCAGGCGACTGATGCACGGTTTGCTGTGCCTCACTTCGTTTAAAACCGTTTTTGACTTTAAAGTTTTTGGTGTAGTCATTAACGCCCTTGACGGAGCAGCAAGTGTTATACATTGTCAATCTGGATAGACGAACGAGTTTGGTCGGGATGCCAAGACTGGAAAAGATGATGTGTATCGATTTAGATTTCTTGAGTTTTCTCCAGCATCTGGCTGATCTGAGCCCATCAGGTTCTTGACGAAGGGCTTTAGACGTTCACAGAATATGGCACATAAGATTTTGTAAGCAATGTTAAGGAGACTTATACGAATACCTTAATCGTTGCTGCAGTTAAGGGGGTCTCCTTTAATGTGGATTGAGCAAACGGTGCTAAGGTGAATGGCATACACTTTTTTGACCAGATCTGAGAAATGAGTTGTTGTTGATATGCTCTCCATAAAGTCACTTCCTGCAGCTTTGAATACCACGGCCGGTAAGCTGTCAGAATTTAAGCAGCTTTGTTGGATTTAAACTTAGATATTGCTGTCCCTACTCCCTTTTGATCAAGTGGACGGAAGTTTTGGCTGTCATCGTCTAAGTTAAATGGTCTATTCTGCCTGATGGCGGGATTTTATCCTTCTTCGACGCTAAACAGACTGCAGAATAAGTTTCTTCATTATCTCACCACCAATTGTGACTCTACTACAAGGTTTCTTCTTGATCTCTACATGTTTCTGTACGAGTCTTGTTTCTTGACTTTTTAGCTTTTGGTATTATAAAACTTCCGCACTCTGAGTACAATCGTCCACTTCTCGTGCTCTTTTTCTGCAGAGGCCAATAATCTTCCTGTCTCTGTCAGTAATTTCTTGGGAATGGTCAGGTTAAACCCAGCACACCATTGCCGCGTCTCTGATATCACGTTGCCAACTTTGCCACTGATCTTCGCTACTTGATGCTAGTAGGATAGGAATTGTTGTAAGATTTCGGGATACGTTTTCGCCAAAGTTTCTGACGGTTTATAGCAATTGCAGCTTTTCTATGTTACCTCGATCGTAATTTTGGATAAGGAAGCCATCATCAGAAGACACAGTCTGCACAACACAACGTAAAACAATAGATTCAGAAATTTAGAATTCGTAACATTGCATTACCTCTTAGTAGCTAGCACGCGATTCTCATATCTCAACATCGATAAAGACTATCCTCTGAATAATCAACCATCAGCCAGATTGATCACCCTACGACACCAAACACCCCTCAAGTATTCTGGATGCCCGAACTTTCGACTCGAATTATATCCCTGCTGCAGCCAAGGTGCGATTAGAGGCGTCACAAGTACAATGGAGTCAAGATCATCAGAGTTTGAAGCTGAAAGTATCCACTGTAATCTCATAATAAGGGTCCTTTCAAGAAGAGGTATAGAATTGTTGAGAAACCTGTAAAACATTTATTGATTTATAAAGTACACACATGACCGATTCGGCTGTGCTTGCAGACCCTCATTCTTTTCTCGAAATTTTCAATCACTCTTTCACATAATTGGGGCTCTATCTCGGCGGCTTCAATGTTCACTTTCAGTGTTAGAATTGTTTGCGTATGGTTGACGTGGACCTCGCTTTTAACATAGCTCCAAAGAAACAAGTCTAAAGACGTTAAGTCACACAATCTTGGCTGCCAATTGGTATCTCCGAAACGCAGAATACGAGACCAGCAAACTTTGTGTGCGATAACTAGATTTTTTCGCGACTTGTATGGCACTTAGCGCCATTCTCTTGAAAGTAGAGGCGTTCGAATCCATATCCTCGAACTTCGGTCACAGAGGACTGTTTATCATGTTTCGGTAGCGCACTCGATTGATCGCAATGGTTTTTCCGGTTTCAATTTCGAAAAAATATGGCTCTATGACACCGCACCAAACAGTTACTCATTCTGGGTTCATTGGCATCTCCTGAATCACTCGTGAATTTTCGGTGCCCCACATACGGCAATGTTGCTCATTAAAGTATTCCTCATCCGAAAACATAATTTTCTTGCAAAAATCAATGTCAGCATGCATGTTTTCCAGGATCTCTGGTTCTGTTTTAGCCTTAATAGCAAATTGTACACATGGAGAGGCAAATATTTTTTCAAAATTCAGGTGCAGTGTAGCTGCGAAGAGATCAAGCTCCTGAGAATTGTGACGAATTGAGGTGTTTGGGTCGTTTTCGACACTTTCCTTTCCTTTCCTTTAGTAGAGGAACTGCGGCGATATTTTCCATTGAACGTCCGGGGCGAACTCGTTTCGGCGTCTTCACATCTGTTTACTACCTGACGTTTACTACCTTTGGCACAATTTAATATTTTTGCTTCAGTTTTTGGTCGTATTGAATTGTCACAAGTACACATGATACAGTAAATGCATCCAAGCAGGAATGTGAAGTTGGTCTCCAGAGAGACTACAGAGATTTCAGCGAATCAAGCAGTAGTCATGTTGTTCAAATCGCTAGTGCCATCTTACACAATGAAACGGCCGTAGAAATGCTCTAGCATGCTGCGAAAATTTGAAGAGTTATCGTCGCAGACTCGTGAGCACATTTCGTATCGCAACTAATAAGACTATGTATCTTCACGCCAAAACAATTGTACGATAATATCAAGACAACTTGGCGTAATAATATTGAATATTTCATAAAAATTAACCAGACAGAGAAACTTTAATAGAATACTCATAGGTTCTGTCATATCTTCAAAGGCATTAACAAAAAGATTCATTGTATTCGCTCCGGGTGACGCAACAACTATAGAAATTCTACAAAAATCTAAAAATATCAATTCAGCTGAGTAGGACGAACCTGCCTATTGGAATGATTTATTAGCAACACTCATTAGGGTCAAAGTATAAAAGATAACAAAAAAAGCCAGTTTTAAAAGAACACATTTCCACGCACAAAGGTAAATAAAAAAAAAAAAAAAAAAAGATACTCTCGTGTATCTCCCCGACGGGGAATTGAACCCCGGTCTCCCGCGTGACAGGCGGGGATACTGACCACTATACTATCGAGGAAGTTGAAGTTATACTTGTCAAAAGCAGTATTCAAATGTATCTGTCAGTGTCTAGATTGGTCTCATTTAACTTGGACGGAGTGTTCTATATCAAGTCAAAAGGGAATAACTTCACAGCAAAATACAGCATACATGTTGTGAGAGGATTAACAGAACGTCTTGTAGTTAGAAGAGTTTAATGGCTACACAACTGACACACATTGTCACGACTGATGTGAAGTAATGTGGTCTCCCCACAATTGTAGCTTGATATTTAGCGACTATTTCAAACAAACTTCCCCGGGTAACCCCTTTGTTTTCATACACGGGCAAAAATCAGATTCCGGAACATGGAGATTCTGTCGAACCGAAACCATAGATTCCTTCAAGGTAACCAGGAGAACTTTCCTGCTTTACCGTAGCAAGGTAGCTGGAGCATCCTTGGAGAACCCTTTTCAATCAAAACCCACAATCCATAATAAACACTAGTTGATTAGTTGATGAAAATATGTTTTGAGCACGGCTTCTACCGCTTCCAATAACCCGCTAAATTTTAGGTTTCAAGGTTTGCACTTTATAAGAATATACCAAGGTAATCGAGTGGCATCAAATTTCGCGATTTAATGTTGCCGTTGTCAATGCGGTCATGGGAAATATGGCACTTGCTGCAATCACATATCTTCTGGATCAAATTCAGCCATATTTACCAAGAAATAATCACTGATCCGGTAACGTTGGCCTTCATCTGCTTCCGACAAGTTCCAAAACTCTTCTCCTCCAAGTAGAACCGAAATAAGAACGGTCTTTTACTAAACCACCTTGATTTTATGAAAGAGGGCTCTTTTGCTCAACTATCCACAGAAACAATGATTTCCAAGAGTACTCGTAGGCTTGCGTCTAATTTGTGAGTTGATGTCATTGCTGCTTGTAACTGAGGAGTCAAGGTAGGTGAGGTCGAAGTTATAATTGCCAATGGTGATATTCTGACCAAGTTGCATGTACTTTGACTTTTTTCTGCCTCCATTTACCTTCAGACCCATTTTGGACGGCTTCGCCTCGATACTCACGAAAGCTTCATTGACGACCCTCTGTGTTCGTCCAATTATATCCAATGCCATCCGCGTACAATAATTGTGCGGACTTAAAAATAATCCTGCCTCTTTTGTTGGCCAGTTAGTTAGTTTTACACTATTTTACACTTTCTAGGGCGATGTAAAAAAAAGTCACGGGACAGCGTATCGCCCTGTCTAAAACCTTTCTTGACATTGAAAGTGTTAGTTAATTCCTAACTGACTTTGATGGAACAGCGAGAATTCTTCATAGTCATACTGAACAACCTGACGAATTTCCAGGGATTTCGAAACATCGTTCGTCTTTATGCACGCTGTCCAATGCGGCGTTGAAGTCGACAAATATATGCTGTATCTGCTGTAGATATTTGATCGATGATGAACTTTCCTGGTCCATCAGGTTGTTGATGAATGGTTTCAGACAGAGACTTATACCTATAGATAGCGCAGTCAAAAGGGTCTCCTTTCTTGTGAACCGGACAAACGATACTAAGATTTTATACAGTATGCAGACATTCCCCCTACCATATCTTACATATCTTCGGCTTGTTGGAATAAACTTTGATCTTTAAATAGCCCCACAGGAAGAAGTCCGGAGAAGTCAAATCTGGAGGCCAGTCCATGTCACCGCACGTCCCGTTAATGTTTGCTTCAAAAAGTTCATTGTTTGGCAGGCAATGTGGCATGGCACGACGCCTTGTTGGAACCAGAAGTCCGATATTGATTGATATACCGGTCCAAACAGTCACTTTCTCAGCGTGTAATGGTGCTTCATGAATTATGTGAGGATTATCGGTTCCCCAAAAGCGAACATTTGTTTGTTTACTCCGCCAGAGAGGGTGAAATGAGGCTCGTCGGTCAACAGAATTCGTTCCCAAAAATCCGTTTCAGTTTTAGTCATTCGAATGATGCTATTCGCTTCTGTTTCCAAAAGGTCTAGCTCCGAAATCCCATTTAAAGTGGTCACACAGATGTCTAATAGGTGAGACAACTGTAACTCTCGCTAACAGCTTCATTCGGACGACGCGGACGCTGTCTAACGCGTTCTTGGCGACCTACAGATCCTTGAATAATAAAATTTGAAGCCAAACAAAGAATTGTGTTGTTGGAAGGCGCAGAATGACCGCGACACTTTCCAGGATACTCGTAGTACACGCTGAGTTAACACAACTGACCGATTATTTGCAATGTAAAGCGTCACTATTGCGTCGCGTTCTTTCGGTGTAGGGATATTCATGATTAAAATTGTACTAAATTGACGTTCTTAAAATCGTGCTTATAATTACACATTTCTATACCAATGTCCCAGATGGCGCACCCTATACCTATATCAGCTCCAGTTGTTTATAATATTTTTTTATAATGAAAACCCTGTAAACGAGTATCTCTATAAAACTTCATGACAATCTATAAATAAATAGTGTCACTCAAGTTATAAAACAACCAATAGAAATGTTTTCATATCTCATAAAGCAATTAAATCGCCCAACGATTAGATGGAAATCAGTTTTGCAAAAGGCGGCATTGGCTCGAGTTCAATAGTTCCATGTAAGACAATTGGCCAGCAAGGAAATTGAAATTATCTTTTTGTTTCCGACTGGCGAACGTCTGCATTTATTTTTGGATTTTTTTTAAAGATAACACATAAGTGTGCTACATATGTATATAAAAGTACAACAGGCGTTGGAAAGATTGCGAATATCTCTCATAGAAAAGTTTGCCTGATTTGTTTTTATCAGCGTAGCAATTAAAAATGCTGCATCATTATTCGTGGAGGGAACTTTATGGTTGGAGATTTGGTACATATTTTTATTTTTAGAATAACGAATTTTGATTTAAGTATTTCTGGACTAATTACATTAATTAAAACGACTAAAGTTTTTGGAATTTCTTCTAATGGCATAGAACTACATCTTCCCTGTAATGTGTGAGACTCCTGTAGGATCTGTCAAAATAACTTCGGTTGCTCAACACTTGACCCTGTAACTATCCACAAGGAAGAAAGGAATCATCTTGAAGAGTTAAGGCCGCTCAACCTTTTAAGGAGCAGATATAAGCAATTTATAAAAGTGAGCATTCTGGTCCCATTTTTTTAATGATGTTACTCTTCCTCGTATTAAAACTGACAATTTGATGTAAGAAGGTAGTAGATATTCTTAAACATATCAAAAGAGATTGCCATAGCCTTTGCAGACCGCCTCATAATCCCAAACACCAGAATCAAATGCAGAGGACTAGTAAATATGGTGCAGAGAAGCCTTCAGAAACCGTCTGCTGTGATAGGTTTCATAAGGCGAACAAGAAACCCATGGTTTGCCAATGACTGCCGGCCAGAACTCCGACCTCAATAGGAGGCATATCATGCTGTTGGCAAATACGAATAGAGGCGAATAACTGAACAAAAACTTCGCGAAAAGGAAAATAGGGAAATCGGCTTGAGAATGTGGTTCAACCATCTCTTCAAAGATGAACTCGCATAGACATAGCCAGTCCTGAAAATTGAGGAAAATCGCTTCCCAAGATGGAACACAATATACCATCGGCCCACCTGAACAAAAGGAAATATGAAACAAATCCGCAGGTCGAGCTATTCAAAGCTGGAGGAAATGATCTGGAAAAGAGCATACACCAGCTTATCTGTAAAATTTATCCAGAGGAAGGCATTCTCGATGAATGGAGACTTGGCATCGAAGAATCGAGACTCCTGAACTGCAACAACTGTGGCGACATTAGCTGATATCTTTTGGATGTGGAGGGGGAGTTGGTCCTTGACAATATACTGTGCGATTTCCTTGAAATCGTACCTAAAAAGTAACTCTCCGGCCAACATAGGAGGAACAATATTTCAAAATAATATTTCAAAAATCTGTCAAATTCTCGCATACATAGCTGGCACTGACATAATTAAAATGTAAGTAGCACCTTAATTGATTTGACGGTCAATGAAAGCAACAAAATATTTATCCTGTCAATCAACACCAACACAAACGCTGAGATCAAGTGAAGGCGATGGCTCTTGCTAGCTGCTATTTCTATGGAATTTGAATCCAGGAAAGCCTTATTTCGAGCAATGAATAAGAGGCTATTCTCGTACAAGAACATCGAGCTTCCTATCCTGCTTAAGGGCTCATAGGCATTGACATTCTCAAGAACGAACAAGAGATCTCCTAGTTGCTTTGAGCGAGTATTTATGTGAACTTAGCTCCGAACTCGGCGATGGAGCTTGAATGAGAAGGCACAGCGAAGAATATTGACAGCCTTAGTGACATGGATCTGTTCAAAAGTGTTCGTCTACAGCGATGTAGGTCATATTGATCGCATTGACTTTAGTTCACCATATCTAGTGTAGTTTTGATTGGACTTGAGTCCAGGGTTAACCGGGATTTATTGTAGCTTATTACAAGCACATAGTATACTTACATGTATTCTTGTCTTAAAACTAACAAAATCAATGATCGAGAGGTAAAGTTAAAGAAAAGGCTGTTCTTTGGGGAAATTTTGTTGATGTGGAAAATGAAAAGGATTTTAGACGTAGCATCCCAGATTTTGATTCTAGGTATCCAGAATTTGAACTGTTTTGAGAATTGAGCCGAAATAGTGGTAGAGATCTTAGAGATAAGTCGCAGCATCTGGCTGTCAATGTTACCAGCTAGTATGTGATGGACAAAGTGAATGTCGGCAGCTTTCCGGCGTACAGAAAGGGGCCGTAAATCTATAAGTTTTACCTGATCTGTGTGCTGTGGTAAATTTAAGACATCAGTCCAGGATTTAACCCTGAGAATATGGCTACCGTATTCAATAAACGGACTTGGTAACATAGGAGTTGGAGGCGAATTCCTCAGACCAGCGCTTGACAAAACTAGGTGCGGAGTTGGATTTATTTATAATACTGTCCATCAAAAATATAGTAATACCTAGGTCCTGCAATCCTATTACAAAGGGAACTAGTTGATTAAAAATAAATACATACGAGGAGAAGTTGGAAAGCGCTCACGAGTGTATTATTGCTTGCCCCTTACTAACATTGAGCTCAAGAAAATTGTTTTTGCACCAAAAACTGATTTTCAAGTCAAAGAGAATCGGAACAGGTTGAGAAATGTATAAAGATGTTCATTTCATTGGCGTAAGCAGATGTATATGAGCTTTCAATGATACGATCAACCGCATTGACTGTTAGTATAGAGTCATCCAGTTCGTGGTCCGGATTTCATATCCCTATTCATATCGAACTGTCTTCCGAGATTGTATATGTTTAGTTTAAGGTACAATATGGGCCGTTGAACAATCGCTGAACGTGTTAAAATTGTGAAAACTTACTAAAAAATTAGTAATTCTGTAGTAGCTGCTCTTATGTTTCGCGCACTATGATCAGATTATGATCGACATAGTCGTCCATTTGAGCGTACTGTAGGCAAAACTATAAAAAAAAATTCTAAGAGACTGGCTTTGTTGCAGATGTCTTACGGCCTATCAGAATGCACGCCTTACAGGAAATATGACTGCCGTTAGTGAAAGTGTTGAAAAAGATCCAAATCTGTTGATTTCACGGCGAGCAAAGCTTTTGGGATTGCCTTACGGCACCTTACACCTTATAAAGTTCAACTCACTAAAGAATTGAAACCGATCACAGTATGAGTAGAACAAACGCCGATTGGGTGTTTGGACATCAGCGTTTGAATGAACAATTTTCACACAACATTTTCTTCAGCGATGAGGTTCATTTTTCGCTCGGTGGATACGTTAACAAACAAAATTGTCGAATATGGGGAAGTGGAAATCCACATTTAGTTGTCGAAAGACCATTGCATCCACAAAAATCACTGTATGGCGTGCAGTTTGGTCTGGTGGTGTCATTGATCCATACTTCTTCCAAAATGAGAAAGGTGTAACCGCCACCGTCAATTTTCATCGATATAGCAAAATGTTAACCGAATTTTGTTGGCCTTAAATTGAAGATATGGATGTGGAAGACATGTGGTTTCAACATGACGAGTTATTTTGTGTTTTAGTGATGAGAAGCGGCCACCAAGGTCATATGATTTGTGGACGTTGAACTACGTTTTATGACTGAAAAGAAAATTTCATCGAAATCATAAATATTTATTATTTAAATTTATTTTACATTCGGAACCACAAAATAGATGACCCTGTATTATGCTACAACGAATTGCATCACCGGGATTCTGATATCATGACGTGATTATTCTGTTTTCAAGTGTTGTTCCTCCAAATTCGTATGATCTTGTAAATTGTTTGAATGGGTTCAAAAGACAGAACTTATTTCTTTCAACACAATCGCTTTTTCCAAAATCACAATACACTTTATCACTTTATCACCAATCTTAATGCTTTAGATCAGATTTCACCTCTGTTCGACGCCGTTTTTCGAGAACTTCCTGTAATAGCCAGCTTTCCATAATTCTTTCAATATTTCCGTAACTTTCGATATCAGTTTTCAAAGAGCTTCCATTATTCCTTCATTGGATGCGTCTTCTACACTAGGTCTCCTTCGTTGAAGTCGGAAGAATCTGCTTTGACGTCGTACCTAGTGTCTTCTATCGGCTGCTCGCTAATTTCATCTTTTCTCAAGTGTTTTCGTGCATTTTACGAATCCTCCAGCGTAGGTCTTCCACATAGTCTCTCACATCCTTAGGCTCCGTAGGTGGTAAACCGAATTTCATTTCACTTGGCAACCAAATTTTTTTACAAAATATGATCTCGGATGGTGTATGTCATCTTGACGGATTGGAGCCGGCAAAGATGAACATGTACAACTCATACTAGAATTGCATTCGATGCAAAGAACATGGAAAGACTACTTCTGCGAACTGTATAACGGTGATGTTGGTCAACATTTCGCTGTCCACCTAAACGAAGTTAAAGTAGCAATATCGAAGCTAAAATCTAATGAATCTGCTGTGCTATTTACAACAGTTGGAGAAGACCTGGCTGGAACATGCTCCCGGTCATCTGTAAGATATGATCAGAGGAAATCATCCCCGAAGCATGGAATCTCAGCATCGTTTGTCCGAACCACCAGAAAGGAGAACTCTTCATCTTCGACTAAAGAGGAATAAGTCTCCTAAACAATAAGTCACTTGCTGTATTATGTGAGAGTGCGACCAGTGCGATTTCATATCAAGCTGATCTTGGGAAAGATCCCCCAAATTTAGATAGACACTCTCCATCTATTTGTCGACTTCCCTGTCAGACTCGTCATATTGTGCAAGATGACTATGGAGAATTCTCGCTGGTCCATCAAGGTCAGTAATGAATTATCCAAGGCTTTCAATGTCAACAAAGGTTTTATATAAGGGAAACCGGTGTAGTATACGTTTTTTAACTTCACCCTAGAAGGAACTGCCAAAAAATCGATCTTCCAACTCCGCACAATCACTTACACACGCGGATGGCTCAGAAGGCAATTGAATATAAAAGCCCTATCTCCTAAGACCAATGTGGTTTCGTACAAGATCTTTATAATTCCGTTCCCGATGAAGAAGTACTTGGCAGTTTCGAGAGAAAGTACATTTACATCGTTATAGTCAGTCACCTACGGATCCAATATCACAATCATCCCAATGAGGCCATCTACGACTGACCTTAGAGAGCCATTGAAAGTGTGTTATTTGTTTGCCGTAAGACAATACTTTCTTGTCGCTGTGAAGCTGCTTGCTAGATGTTCCTAGCAAGTTTATCAGAGACGCGGTTCCTTGCAATGTCCAAATGTTCCGGGATTCCAACCTGATCTTAGGCATACTTTGAAGAGACGCGAAATGATGCTTGACTATTTTTATTACAATACCCGACGAGGATATTGGATTCAGACTCAGTCAAACAGTGTCCTGGTGAATAACTGTGACTTCGGCTTGAAAGGCGGTACAGCATGTGGTAGGGCCGTCTGCGAAGATCGAAATGAACTTACTGAGAATTACTTTACGTTGTCTCAATGCATACCATCCTATAATCAGATGATTGAAGTCGATTCTGTTAACTGGAAGTCAGTTGTGATGAAAGGGAAGGAAAAATCAAGTTACTAGGCTGACTTGTCCAGCTCATATATTCAGATCTTTTTGCCATTGCTGCGGGTCTCTCAGCCTGAGGGCAAGGTTAATTGTAATCTGCGTACCGGAGAAGTCAGAGAACAGAGCTTGAAGAGCTGCCCGTTGCAAAACTTCTTGGGGCACCGACTAAGCTTATATAAGCAGTTTGTTGAGGTTTTCCTAACAAGTCTGTGCAGAACAGCTTGATATTGGTCACACGACCGTGCTGAAGGCACTTCTCTTTCGTACTGCAACATTATTTTTCTATCCGAGTTTGCTGCCCAGGATGAGCTCCAGGTACCTGGCACTACCCCAAAAACTCCCATTAAGCTTGGGTGGGATGCTTCAATTTGTCTTTATTTTTTGGTGAATAAGACCACCTCCATCTTGGCTGGATTTGCGCCGGGTCCACAGCTATAATACAATACGGGGGTATACCTAAGACATTTGGTATGCAGGTCATTGAGGACCTTATGGCTGTGCACTTTCTTGTAGAGCAGTGATCAAATGCTGTCTCTATAAGGTTTTTATCGAGAATGCAGTGGATGAAGCTGCAGACGGGGTCATTTATGTCCAGTACTTGAAGAGAGTCAATGATCGAAAAGGTATCAATGTTCTTGAAAACTCATTCGATATCAAGGAACGCCATAATTGTGTATACCTTGAGAGAGAGTGAATTTCCAGTGAGTTGTAAAAAAGAATGTAGTGCCGCCGTTTTAGCCTTTTAGTAGGCATGCCAGCAGTTTAGCACACTTTTGGTATTGAGACTGCAGATGATGAGAAGATCAAGGATTCTTTCTAAGATCTTTAGGCATGACAGACTGATGGGACGGACATGCTTTGGAACCAAATGGGACCTGCTTTTGGCATGAAACGACGATTACCGCAGTCCATACGCTGGAAATGGCACCGAGAGCTAAACAGGCTTACGTTGTGCTTTAGGCATCATCGATCTTGTATTTCTCCCAGCTCCTCTTCCAACAATTGCTGCAAACATTAGTGGAAGACAATTGCTTCTTCGTAATGCTGTATGTACTGGTGGCCAAAGTATGACGGTTCATCTAACACTCCTCAGTTGCATATCGAATTAATATTACCATCAATACTGCCCCATCATCACGCTATCACCTCTTGTCTCTTTTCCTTTCGCTGCTCCCAAAAATATTCATCATATTCCTTTTAATTTCAGGAAAACCAACGTCCTCCCGTCTACAACCCAGAAGACTACATTCAATCGCTGAAAAAATTTGGTAAACGTCAAATAGGTACAAATGCCAAATCCATTTACGACACCAACAATGTGGAGATTCCTAAAGATACATTCAAATCCGCAACCCTTCCCTCCAAATATTCGGAATACAAGTAAGTCCCAATTATTATCTGCGACGATATTTCACTCAACAAATCTGTCATTAACTTTCAGAAGTCCGATACCATCCCCACCGGTAACCGACACTGAGATGTCACTCCGACAATTCGGATCGATCACCGATCTTTTAACAAAACTCCGAGCTGATCTACGAGTTTCTTTTCCTAGTTTTGTTCAAGAATTTGTCGCTTCTCCATTAGATGGCGTTAGTTTACTGTTGGAAGTTCTCCGAGCTATTCAACTGTCACAAACAATCAGTCCGACCATTCCAATTATTGTTTCTTCTTCGATGCCACGAAATCCGCAATCCTTTCAAAGAAGGGCACTTCTAGACGAATTAGCGTGTTTGTAAGTTCATATTTTCACTTGCCGATCGGAATGAAAGTTAAAGATCCTTTTTTCGTTTAGACAATGTCTAAGTTTATGCTGCTGTAGATCACCAGAAGCCAGTGCTAGACTAGGTACAACTCCAGTCGGACTTTTACCATTAGCTGCTTCAGCAACTGGCCAGGGTATCAGAGCGCGAATATTTGCACTTCAGCTAATGACAGCAGCATGTGACAAGTGTTTGGCAGGCCATGGATCACAAAAGAATGCCTGTGCTGGGCATATTGCTGTTTCAGAGGCGCTGTCAACTCTCAGACTACGATGTGGAGAACCAGTACGATTTAGACTTCTGGTAGGGATGCTAAATAGTGGAGGAGGAACTGGGGAGTTACAAGCTGTTGGCGTCAAGTAAGAAAGAAAACACTGTTGTGGGGAATCTGATTTAAGGCAACATCATCCTGTTAACTATTCTAGGTTCTTGAATACCTTTCTCGAAAGCGCCGAGAACTTACAAAACAGACTGTATCTACAGGCCGAACTATTTCAAGCTGGTTTCGAGGTCTCACAATTGACAAAAGTGAGTTTAAAAACGATTGACAAGCGCAAATTGTAGACTAAACTTCATTTTCAGTGTATTGAATCATCATCGCCATGGTTGGAGAAGGTCCGACTCGAAGTGCGACGTTTCGAGGATCTTAAAATCGATATCGAGAAACTCCAAACTCAAGCCAGAGAATCGGACAGAATTCGCAGCCAAATGGTCATTTTGGAGAGGCGGGTACAAGTAAGTAACATTGCATGTCCTTAGAGAAAGATACTATAGATAAACTTGTACACTTTCAGATACTTCATGAAGAAAAAACTGTGCTCACCTCAATGGAACGTCGTCTTCAAGAACGTTGCGCTGAACTTCAACGAGAAATCTTCCGTTTACAAGGAGCACAAAGTGTAAACTTCAAATCACTCGACAAGCAACCAATAGCCTTGCCTCGACTTGTCCCGCCAAATGGAAAACAAGGTTTCTCCGAGCACGAAGATGAAGGTATAAGCAGTTCAGAGACTGGTCCTTCTCTTAGCCCCGTACCGATTCTCGTTCTTCCTCAAAGCAACTCACAAAAGTTCAGTATAATTCTGAATGAACAAAAAGAAGACGATGCTACCATAGAGGATGTCATTGAAGAACTTAAAAATATTGTCAGCGATGCTGAGAAGCAAATATCTATCCAAGACGTTTCCATAATCTCCACTGACTGCAAGCCAATAGTTTTAGAGGCAAAGGAAAAAGAAATCGTGCCGGTCAATGTCCTACCGCAACCACCAAGAAAATCACGATCTCTCGCACATCTCATGTCACATGGAGGTGGATCGGACCTCGACGCATCCGAGTATGGGCTTTTACTACTCCAAAATCAGAATCAAGCCAACATAGAACATAATTCATATTTCGATGAGCCGGAGTATGACAAAACCTATCACCAATCCGACATCAATCCCGCCTCACCACGCATCCATCCCAGTACAAATCGTGAAATTCTCGATGTTATCATGAATGCTCGTCATACCGACGACGACCCAACCATGAAGGCATTTCGTGAAGGTGGCGGACGAGATTCACACACATCCCTACCAGTTGGACAATCTCAAGTGATTGCTCCTCCACCAGCTCAACATTTCAATGGGGTTTTCTTCATGACCGGTATGAACACACCTCAAAAGTACCCAAGACCTGATGTGACCGCAGCTCTAGAAGCTCGTCGAGTGACAAAGAACATCGAACGGATTGAGGGCTTCAGCCATGACCATGTTTGTGAGAAATCCCGAAGTAACCAGCAGATTTTCTTCGGATCGAATCCCACTTTGAAAATCAACACGACAATGTGTTCGGGGAATGTCACCGTCATGAACAGCATAACCACAAGGACCAGGTCCTACACCCAGGGATCTAAGGTCACAGATATTCCATCCGGATTGTACTGATTTGGATGTCGATGCAATTCATTTATATTTAGTGAATAAGTTGACGTAGTTTAAGGACCTTCATTCTCTGTGCAATATTTAAGAAGCTGTCTTCATTTACTGGTTCCATTTGGTGGTTGGCTATCGTACATTTACGATTTTTTTTGTTTACAATTTACGAATTAAGTTTTGGGTCATCCTTTGCTGTAATTCCGTGTGGAATTGGCAATAATTTTATTTTATACTTTTAATCATGTACAAGCTTTGTCAAGCGCATAAAAATAGATCTTTCAGTAGACAATAAGTTATAGAGAATGTACTAACACTTACCCGCATACCGATACCGATATCCTTCATAGAAAAATGCAAGGAACAATTATTATACAAATCAATATATTATAATTTATTTTATAAAAAACGAAAAACAATTATTTGTAACTTACTTTTCGGACGGATATTGTAATAATCATGGAGACTCCTCTCGTCGATCTCTAAACAAAAGTCGAAGACACTCCAGATACTTAAGAATTCCAAGGGGGCCTTCTTAATGGAGGTGCCTAAGAAGGTTCGTCAGTCTCCTCCTACAATGAAATTGTCTTCCTCATCGTGATGGTTTCACAGCGGCGCTAGGAACCTCCTTGAGCGATGCTTCAATATCTGTGTACCTTTCCAACCACTACATCAAGCCTGCTCCACTAGCCCAAGCCCGAGAGGCGGCAATTTTCAGTGCAAGAACAAGATTTTTCAATCTTTCATAGAAAGATGGGTAAGCCTCTCAGTGATAAAGTAACTACATTACCAACACCCACCACTTCAGAGCCGGACACTTGATGTAAGCGTAACCCAGGCACTCACAGAGATAGTGCTGCCTTCGCGGTGTCATAGTCACCCTCACACCAAGCATCGCAGCCTGATGACTTTCCTACTGAGAGATAGGAGGAAAGTCGCTGACCTCTTAGAGACGTCATTCATTTGGTTTGTCAATGGAAGCCCTAACCGAGGACGAAGGCAGTCCTAACGTTTGAAGTCTTTTGGCAATAACCTGTGACTCAGTGGTTGCAGCCTTGGACTGCGCTCAGAGAAGTCTTGAATTAGCTTGAGGTAGTTAGAGTGCCTAGCAAAGCTTAGGGCAGAGTTTAGCTATCGCCACAGATGCAGACACTTCGCCATTCTATTCAGAATACACCGGAATTGCGTATACGAGTACCTCGTATAATACCGACACAAGTAACGAGGAGTGAAATCTAACGTTGTCGTCCCCCAAAAAGACACCAGCACGGTCTCCTAAATCGGTTTTGGAGTCATTCGTGAAGACCGGACTACACTCCTTTCCTGGCTTAGATCCTGGTCGAAACCATTCCTGGCCACAGGGAAAGCCGATTTCGTATTTTTCCAGCAACCGGAGTGCTGGTAGTATTATATGAGACGGCATGTCCACAAAACTAGAGTCAAAAGACAGGTTCTTGCAGGGTAATCAAAACTCCAGTGCGTGTTGTACTAAAGACCACTTCTCGTTCAAGGGACGAAAGCTTTGACAGTACAGTCCATGATACAAATATCAAGGGGAGCGAGATCCATGCATCTAGTATAACTCCAGACTTGCTAGGAATAGGCCCTATGCAGCAGAGACTGACTGCTCCTTGGAGTCTGACAGAAGCAGCAGTAACGGACAGCGCACATGTTTTTCACATCTTGGATTAGAAGGTATTTTACCATTAAAACTTGAACCTTAACCATCTTTCGCCCTGATTAAGTGAACCGCCTGGACTAAGCTCTCGAAAGGACCACGATAAGCTCCTCAAAAACGCTGTTCTGCCTGAATGAATATTGAATCTCGTTTACTGGAGCTAATACCATGCTCTATAGATCATCAAACGATGGTTTATCTCCTCACTCTGAAATCGAATAATCGATGACCTTCTTCTGGGAATAGAGAATTCTAAGAGCAGGGTTATGGCCTACGGGAATGGGTGACTTTAATCGCATCAATATCTAAAGATTGTTCCAGCTTACTCTACATAATTCGCAAGTTCATCCAAAGTAATTTGAAAGGCTACAACTTTGATGTTGAAACTCTGATCCGACAGGAAGCTTACCGGCAACAAAAGTCACTGAAGGGTAGCTAGCTGGTACGTTACTACGTGTACCATTCACTGGTGGTAAGCTATCACGCTCTGACAATAAACTTTGGTAATCAGATTGATCACGAGTAAGAGTAAGTACGTATACTCGAAAAGCTCTGCTGCTTGCAAGCCCCAAATCGCTCTACAGGTACTACCACTCAGTACTGTAGGCAAGAACCTTTTTCTAACACGGCGCATTCAATAATAGAGCGATCAAGATGCAGTATTCTGAAATTGCAACATTATTTCCCAGAGGCAAGAAATCTCCTTCTCGAGGTTTGAAGACTGACTATATTGCTTCATAGTACATGAAAACCATTACGCCGAGCTCCCACAAGACGCCTGAATGGTGTAAACCTTAGGTATGTGACTGAGGTCAAGTAACTTGTTATAATGATAGGTGAGCGGAGTGAATTTCCTACTTCATTTCATCATGCTGAGTATTGTGGGCCAGGAAAGGCCCTGATTTTCGAATGTGTCCGGTTTAGATGGCAATCTAGATGGGACTACATATAACTTCCTTCAGGATGTATCGACCATAAGGGCTACCAGAGCTGAGTTTCAACCTCAGTCTGGGCTGTCTGCTAACCGAACATGGGTCCTTAAACGCGTTTCTGCATAACAGAGGCCTTAACAAGGTGATAGCTTGCTTAAACGGAGATTCTCTTGAGAATTGGATGCATGTTCTGTGCATGTGTCCAGCCTATTCAAATTTTAGGGATTTGCGAGTTATGGGTATCACCTAAGACAATGATGTCCGTCGTAAACGGCATAAGTATCTAGCTGGTGGCAACTAGAGACTAGTTTAAGATTGGACTAAAGGCCGCCAGTCTTGAGCTGTAGGCTGCCTAACTGGAAGTGACCGCAAGGTTTTGAAGCTCCAAGGACACTGGAATTTTGTTCCAGCCTGACCTAGGTGTTGGCCTCCTTGTGGAAGCGTCGTGGTGGCTGTAGGCTATACCCAAAATCGCGAAAACGGTAGATCGACTAGAGCATCGACATTTCATGGTTCAGCATATGTTGTAGCGTACTACGGCTTGTGTTTAATGGCATGACCCATAACATGGCTGATGTATTAGATAGGTGACATCCGTTCTCAAGGTACGCGCTCGCCCAATAACACAGGCTTCGTCTTTTCAGCGGTGTAGTCTCCTAATAAAAAAGGGGGGCATTTTCTTTACTGGCTTTGTTGCAAATGGCAATCAGATATTCGACCGTTGTACAACCCATTTAGCTACCTACGATTATGAAGGCATCAGCAGCCAGTCTTTGGATTTGTGGGAGTCTTACTGTTAGCTTGACTAGAAACTTTGCTATGACTGAACCCTAAATCGTGCCATGGGTCTTCCGACATTCCTTGGATTACTCGAAATAATAGCAAATACTGAGCGCAATTACCCTTAGATTGGCAAAGGTTTAAGACTGACCTAACCCTTCATCAAAGAGGAAGTTCATGCGATCATCATTTTGGTACTGATCTGTTTAAATAGGTTTTCCCTAGGAAGATCGTTAAATTCGCGTTTTTCTCTAATGTAAGATTCAGCGTGCTAATTGCCGCATTTGAAGCAAACCACAGCACACCACAGGTTTAAGATCCATGACAAGTTCCTACGTTAAGCAAATGGCTTACTCTATTTCCGAGGTACCATCAACACAGAAATACTATCCTCAACGAAGACGTTGGCAATGCTGGAGCACATTACTATGACAGGAAAATTCCTGCGAAAGTGTATTCTGTACGCAGGCCTGAAGTCAACTCTCTGTCTATCTTTCAATCTCTCTGACAATTGACATTACTTACAAATCATTGTCATCGATAGTCTGACCATCTTATCCTAGACGACTTAGTATTGAGCTGGTGTAATTTCGAATACCGCATCACTGCAAGACCTTTTTGGCTGGTCCACAGTCAGAAAAGATCAACAGCTCTCCCGAAATTTCTCACAAAAACAAGCTGTAGGGAATGATCAACCCCCAATACGATGGCAGCTGGTAATTGGATTCTATGCCACAATCAATCTAACTAAACAACCCAATCATGTCATTTTACCATAAATTTTGCCACAAAATTAACACGTGCATCACTCCACCTTAACCCCGTCAGCAACAGGTAAATCACTTAACCCGTCATTGTCACATTGAAACGATAACCAAGCCCTTGACCACTTTTAAAAAGCTGAAATTGTTGTTATTTTTCTGTGACCACATTAATCAATTCTTCCATAGATAAGGACATTTTACTTGTTCTTATCACTCAAACCCATTATACCAACCACCAACCAACAACAATTACCAACTCATACACAACAAACAAAACAGAAACAATTTTATTAGTCTAACTTCTCTATAATCTAATCGTATTCCAATTTTCTAAACGACCCTTCGATACCGAACATTGTCTCCGAACTAATAGGCTTCCCTGGTCGAAGCTTTTCGTCTGTCCCATACTTGGTCTCTTCAATAAAATAGTCACGGTAGCTGAGCAATTTTGCCTCCCACGTATCGATCACATCCTGAATGGTTCCATTCTTGCCACCATATTCCACAGGTAGATACTTTTCAGGTACATGTTCGTAAAGTGACTCATATTTGGTGTGTATGTAGAACTGGAAGAAACAAATTCAATTCATCGGCACGGGGTCGACAGGTAACAGTTAACGATGACTTACCCTCTTCTTGATCTTGTCACTCATAAGTGATCTAGCGATCGATAGAAATTGCAAGGCTCCAGTTGGTGCATTGACAAAATGGAAACCCTGTGGGCGATAGGGCCACGCTTTGTCACCCAGGACGGCTAATTTTTTCGTTAAAACCGGGTCAAACTGTAGAATATGGCCGGCATTAACACCCTTCAGATCGATGATCTCGATGAAACCTTTCACCATGACGTTGTCGTCTTCGATAAATTGGATTTCCTGAAGCATAGTGTTAACTTTGACCACGTCGGTTATGTTGAATTTGCCCGAGTTGTACTGGCCATAGCGAGATATATGAATCCGTGGGCCGTCCTCACCAAGAGGTGATGGTAATCGAATAAGAGAGCTGGAATTTGGAATGTACGTACATATTCGTATGAACTGACATTGTATGGTAGATACATCTGATTTGGAAAACTCACCCACTTCGTAGAATTTCCAGGGTTTTTGGACTGTCAACGGTGCGATTTTTGTAGAGTTCAGGTACAATACCACGCATGGCATAGAAACTGTCAATTTTGTGTTTCGCCTTTTCTAAGCTGTGCTTACATCCTCGCAGGAATGCCACCAAAAATTGGTCATCTGTGCGGGCTCTCAAGTGAGGCTGTTTAGAGATCCAATCGTGCAATGCCTTGAGATCATCGTCGAGTCTTTCTGGAACCTCATTTAGTTCCTCTTTAGCTCGTTGTGCTAGAAGAGGGCTCAACGGACGTATATTTGGCATGGTTAAGGGGTTTGTAGTTTTTTTTTTTACAATTAAAACTAATACGCACTCGTTGTTAAACGTCTGTAACAATTTGACACAATTTAAAATAGTGCAAACACCTGTGTAAGCGATAAATAACTTTGTCAAACACCTCCGTTTCGGCCTTCACTACGAGTGCTAGCCACCGCTCACAATTAACTACTTCAAAGGTTTGATAGTGTTTGCTTCGTAATGTTAGCTAATGTCAACCTGATACCGAATGTCTCACCGATAAAGTGTATCTCTTGTCGCTCCATGTTTCTCTTTGGAGATACTCACGCCTATCTGACTTCACTTTGCAAAAACAGTTGTTTTAAGTTAGGTTCGAATTTAACAGGTGTTAGACTATCACAGATATCACAGATAATGTATCTAAACGTTTGAAGTGTTGTTTCTTTTTTCGTTTTTTCAAAAAAAAAAAATTATTCAGATGCCGTATATTCACCGATAGGTTTACACGTAGGTGTACGAGTACATACTGACAGTGGTTTAGCGCTCTCAGAACTGAAAACACTCATACCCACCTGCATACTTAAATATTCGCACTTTATTCAGCTTCATACTCCATGAAGGTTGGTTACGATAAGATAAGACTGGCGCACACGATCAACACTCTAAACGAGGCACGGATACATGGCTTAAATGTTTTATCTAATTTATTGCATTTCACGAAATGACAGAAACAAACTTGCTTTGATATTTACGTCTCAGTTCAGTCTACAGATAGTGGAACTACTTGTTTTATTTAGAAGCTAAAAGAACTTTTCAAGAGGTGAGTATATTTCTGAAGTACTATCGACTCATGACTCATTTTCGATACGTGAAAGCTCTACTGGATTGAAGGTTAGGGAGGGAGATACGTACGTTTAAACGCTTGTTAATGACATCGATGAAAGTCATCGTAGCTTTTAGGTACTGAGAGTCAAGTTCTGTGTATTGAATTGTTCACTTAAAGGTGTAATTAATTTAATCATAAATTTGTATAAAAAAAAAAATATTAAAATGTACGCAAATCGAAAGGTCAGAGTATGATCGGGGAAAAAAATTCACATAAGCCGCGAGGTTGGCGTCATATTATTCAACGAAATTCACCATTCATGTGCTTCAGTAGACCGTAAATGGAAGCGATTATTCAGAAATTGGTCCAGAGATGAGGTAATTCAGTGACAGTGACAGTCTCAGAAAGTCCCAAGCTCGGTTATACTCGTAGTCAACTTGTCGATTGTTGTCGGTCATCAATCTGTACGTACATATTTATTCTGCAAGATAAAACATCATTCACCATATTTGCGATACGCTTCGAGGTCTGCCCTCAGCTAACCTTAGGTATGGACACTTTTCTATTAGATAACAGCAGACCTATGGATATAACCAACAATAACCGGCAATTAACGTCTCGAAACTACACGTGCTTACTCCAACTGACAAATGTTCGTAGAGAATCAATTACAGGTTGAACTTGAATTGCCGTAATTGACCTTAGAAAACCAGAGGCTGGATAATGTTTCCGATCCGACCTTCGAAATCAGCATAATTTCAATACTTTACGCTTCGAAATTGCTAGGGAAAATGAATACATCGCTTGTGCTACGCGTCCTAAGGAGGAAGAAAGCCTTACTGCTTTCCAGTACTGATCAGTCCAAAAGGAGGTAATAATGGGCCAGCGCCAAGTATTATACTATACTATTATACACAACTAGATGGTGTTACAAGTTACATATTCGCATGCTGAGTTGGTAAAGGTGTCCTTCTATCTTTGCGCAATACATTAGCAGCTTCGTCTTTCATATGGGTTGGAGTCAAGGATTATTACTTCAGAAGCATCGATGTTATTGCGGTTTCCTCCTTCCTCATCAACACAGTATTACGAGTACCATATACTCGTATGTATGTAAATATAACACACGAACAATTGGTCTTCTGAAACAGCTTTCATGTGCCTGCGAAAGACTAAAGTGCTTCCTTAACGAAAGTCAGAACAAATCTTCTTGGCCTCCATAGGGCTTCGCTACTCGATGTCCTCTTAAGCCTAACAAACTGCGATTAGCAAGGTTAATTCTTGTTTCATTTCCGGATTCTTGTTGCTGTTATAACTGAGTGTCGTTGCACTTCATGTGGTAAAACAGAGTTTTGATCATCAACCACGTTTCGATTCAATCGATGCTTCAGTTCATTCAGTGACTCCCAATAAATTCTGCTCTTCAAGACGAAAGTAGGTGCTTAGGTTCGGGGTGAACCTGGGCCTCAACTAACAAGCCTATCCAGTTAGCTCGTCTCCTTAATAAACTGCCCCCAGCTGCGCCTTTCAAGTCGGTTGAGGAGGTTCCCTTCTACTTGTGAATGCTACCTAAGGTGAGATCTTCGTCTACTGCGTTGTCCCTCTGGATTGGGGTAGTAAACTTTCCGGAATGGAACGCCGGTTTCCATGCGCTAAAGGTTACCCATCCATCTAAGCCAGGTTATCGGCACTTGTTCGGTTCAGTGATGTCGTACAGTGAGCTGTTGAAACGTGGATGATTACTGTCTTGTATCACATTCGTATGCATATGTCTTTTTTGTTGCTTGAGAGGGAATTACTACTCAATTGCCTTCTAAACTTAAGCAGTGATTAGCAAGAGCGATTCTTCGCATGAATTCCCAGCTGGTGTCATGAGTCGAAAGCGAAGCCTAGGTAGATAAAATCCCTTGCTATCTCGAAGTCCTAGGTGTCTTTGTAGACAGCATATACTTTGGTTTTCCCTCGCTGACCAATAAGCCCATCTTTCACGCTACTGCTTCAATAGTCGCAAACACTCATTGACAGCTCGCTGCTTTCTTCCCATTAAGTCAACGACGCGACGTCTGCATATGTGCCTCTAGACTGGGCTTGCGAGTTTCGCATATGGTAACGCATCGCCTTGTTTAAGCGCTTTTCTGACACTGAAAGTCTCGGTTTTTTCATTACCGACTTTGAGGTCGCATCGTTCGTTCCCCAGCCGAATGACCTTGACAGGGATGCCACTAGTCATCACTGTGTATACATGCTATCGCATATACGGCTTTCAAATCGATGAAGGGGTGGTATGTATCCATTTAGACGGGTTTTTTCAAGACCTGAGATAATGAAAATATTTGATCTACGGCTGACATTTGTGGTCTAAATCCACACTGGTAGGGACCGATCAGACTACTTACTAAGATCTTAATCTTTCAAATAGTACGGTAAGCTGGATTTTATATGCGATATTGACGAGATTTATTCCCTTATAGTTGGCGCAATTCAGGGGACTTCCTTTCTTTAGGATCGGACAAACAATGCTGAGGTTTCATTTGTCGGGCATACTTTCGTCGGCCTAGATTTTGGAGATGAGCTAATGCATGCTCCGTATCTAATCATCACCTTCTGCTTTCTATAGCTCCACAGTTAAGCCATCGGGTCCAGCAGCTTTGTTGGACATAAGCTTAAAAATGACTATCCTGACTTTATCTTGATCGTGTGAACGGAAATGTTGTCTGTCTTCTGGTAAACCATTCCGTACGGTGGGAAGTGGCTCGTCATCCAATAGTCTGCGGATATAATTATTCTAGATTCTTAACACCGACTGAACTTTTTTCTTCCGGTAGGACATCGAGGACACAAGGGCCCCGATCGAGCCCTTCTGGTGCTCTTTCTATTTCCTTCTGAGGAGCTTACGAGTATGTTGTTTCATTCTCTTCTGCTCGTAGAGCTCGCCCTATTCGTTATTTTCTGCAGCGCCGCTTTGTACACGCGTTGTATTTCCAGGTTTGCCTGTCTGCATTCGTCATCGAGGCGGATTGATACGCGGTATATCAGAGGGTGGCTAAATGATTGCTCTTTGGTAGTGATGCCACTAGTCTTCTACTTTCAATGCTGGTTCAACGGACTCCTCGGGAGGTTAAGGCAAATTCCATCGGAAGAATCTCCTGCGATTGCAAACGTTATACTTTGAATTTTCTGTAAATACCCAGCCGGTTTTGGGTTGTTACGAATGCCTGCATCCGCATCTTGGCTGCTACAAAATGATGGTCCGAATCAATTTAGCTGCTCAGAAATTTCAGATAAAAAACACTGGATGAGTGGCTTGTGTCGATCGCTATATGATCAATTGGAAAATTAGCCAGGTCCCTTTGATATCAATGTGTGAAACCGGTTCGCTGGTTATTGTTACTTTACTCTCCACCGGAAAATCAATAAGCCTGTGCCCGTTTCTGGAGGATAATCTTCCCCACTGTATTATCAAAGATGCCGACCTTACCTAGCTTGGCATTTAATCTTCGAAGAACAATATTCATATTATAGTTAAGTCATTCCTTATTACTTTTGTCGAAGCAGCAGTAGGCGGTTATGAGGACTATGTTGGCGAATTAACCTTCTATGCGACTCGTCGTCAGGCGTTCACTTACATGCCTGAAGCACAAGACTTGTTTATTGAGTTTTCTTCTTATGGTGAATTCGCATTCAAGTAATTGCCGTGACCGCTGTTCTTGTCAGACCAGATATCTGTAACAGTCTCTGTAATAGATATCACAATTTTTGATCCTCTTTTCGTGGTTATGCCCGCTTTGTAGCAGTCGAGGATCTCCGCCTGTTGCTGGTCTGTTAAGGGTTTGAATATTCCACTCGTTTGCCAGGGTCGTTAGCAGTGAAAACCAAATCTATTAGATGGTTTGTCACATTTTTTAATCTCTTCCATAGACCAGTATTATCTCACTTGTCGTCACGGCTTTGTCATTTTACCCCAAAAATCTACACATTCTGTTACCATGGACAACCACTGGGAGCACTACGCTACGAACTTGATTGTCCCTCTGCTGGCCTAATAGACGTTATAGGATAGTCAGCAGTTTCCCCATCAATCTCTGCGCGGATCCCCGTTCGTAAAAGCTTCTCAGTATATTACTTTGATGATACATTATGTACATATCCTCCTACATATCACATTGATAAATGGCCCCGTCCCTGAGAACCGACAACAAACTCAGAAAACAAGAAATTCTTCATCTTTATACAGCCGATGCGACGGAACAAAACCCCAAATTGGCCAACTAACCGCCCTGTTTCGGTTTTCTTGGCTTTTCTTAGCAAACCCTTCGAATTGATTTCTTATTAGTGAAGAGTGGCGACATCTATTGGTAGTAATGGCCATTTCCGCGCCCATCTGTTAGCCAAAACATACATTTATAAGTTTATAAGCCCGGTTAAACGAGGTCAGTATCTGGTGGTTTCTACAAGGATTTAAAATAAGCACATCAATATATACGGCACTTGACCAGATTAGAGCATCGTATCTTGGGTGGATAAATGCCTTATATTGTAAATTAAAGTCAGATCAGAGGCAGTGAAGTATATACAGCTGAAGAGACGGAATATGGAAGGCAGAGAGTACTCTCGTCAACAGAGGAATATGCCAGAATAGAAGTGGACAGACAAGAAATTAAACAAAAATTAAAAAAGAGTGTTGTAGACAGAACGGAGCCCTGTGGCAGACCTACATTTATTTTGTAGATATTAGACTTGAAACCGTCCAAGGCAAAAAATGCACGCATTTCTCACAAAAGGGCTTGATGTCCAATTCCGTCAAATGCCTTTGAAATATCAAATTCAACGTTCTTGTTTTCGCCAGATTTGTGTAGACTTTCGTTTCACTTTCCAGTGAGATATGCCCACAAATCACCAAATTAGCAAGTTTTCGTGTCTCGAAATACTTGATGAGCTGATACTGTATCGGCATTTCCATGAACTTGGAAAAAAGGGACATAAGCACAACAGGTTGCAGAAGGAGTCTGCTTTCATCTGTAATCCCCCTCGGAATCTTACTCAGTGGTATTGCCAGAGAGGAAGAACATCTCTTCAGAAAAATGCGACATATACCATCTGGACCAGCGGATTTCTGTATATTAAGATCTTTGAGTGCTCTTGCTACTTGCGAGAGTGGATTCGCCTCACTGAGCTAGTAGCGAAGTGCGCAGGAGGCAGATTTGCCTTGTTGTTGGATGGAGAATGAGGCAGATTTTCTAATGTTTTTATATAACACCCAACAACTTTTCTATCTTTGGGATACTTAAATATTTGTTGCTTCATTTTGTGGTCATATTGAATTTTCACACCAAGAGCGTGAGCGGGTCCTGTGAGACCCTAACAGCTTCTTTACAGCTCAAGACATACTATGCTTGATACTCTTCATCCGATGAGTGATAAAGGATCTAATTACTATTTTTCGCTCCTATTGACTGACATACGATTGTCTCAGGGGTCTCTTTTCTAACTTTGCTGTCTGAGCGAAATTAGCTGATAGGACACAGTGGTCTGACGTGCCTATAAGGGTGAGCACATCGACCAGGGTCCAAGGTCATCAATGTCGGACAGATTTACAAATTTCATCGGGTGCAGATTTCCTCAGAGTGCTAGGGTGACCAAGAAACGGATAAAATACAGTTTTAAGCTTTTTTTCTGAGGCTTGCCACTGTCTTTCGAAACCGGATATCTCCACCTGACTTTTTATGTAAATCACAACAACTTCTTGGTACTTCGGATCAACCTTAAGCCACGGCTACTTGGGATAGGAAGAACCTGGTTCGTTTGGAATTTTCTAAGTACTCGTATTCCTTAGGATGAAGATCTTCAACGTATTTGGGCACAAAAACGAAGTAAATCTCTAGGTGATATATCTAGCCATTGCTCGTTTTATGTGGTGATTCAATAGGTAACGTTCTAGAGCGCCTTTTCTGCAGCAGATATAAGTCAACTTAACTACCCAAACATCATATATTCTATTTAAAATGCCATTAAGATGGATTAAGTGAGGAGGGTCCAGAAATATAACAAGGAGAGTTTAGATTGTATCATAGGTCCTACCATAATGGGGTGCCCATAATAATCTGCCTTCAATCTTCCAAGGGCTCTACATAAACGCTTTTATTAGGAAAACTTTGAAGGGCTATTCTGTCAAAGAACACTAAAGAATGTGGTACCACAGAAGGGGTGTCCACATATTGAAACGAAGGATGGCAAACTGTGAATGGAAGCATTGGACTTCTACCTCAAAGTTGAAACTGTCAATTCATACTGAATTCAAAGTAAATATGAGAAATGCAGCAAAACTTTCTGTCAGAATTCAAAAGTTATTTTATTAGGGCAATCCAAATACCATGAACCCTATTTACAATCGTGCCCATTTTATTCATCCCGATTGATTGCCATGTGTCAGTGTGCAGGTACATTTTATAGTACGTCATTTACACTCTTCTTATCAGTGAAAAGCAATTGTATCTACACCTTATCACTTTGAAATCTTATAATTATGAAATTCAACTGCTGCTGTTGTGTAGCCCAAGAATAACAATTTTTTGTTTGACTCTCTTTGTGGCCTTACTTATCTTTTCTTTGATTAGAATTTGGAGAAACTCAAAACCTCGAATGTGCTTGAATATTTGTGCAGAGATATATAATACTAAACAAAGCTCGACCACCACCTAACTGAAAAAATCACAAAAATCAATCAATAATCGGACAAGCAATCCGAATTTCGTTTTAGCGATAAAATTAGCTATCACTCTTTATCACGGAATAAAGTTATGTCGAACTTCACCTCCACTAGCACTTCCAACAAAAATCAGAAATAACAAAGGAAAATAGGAAAACTTATTTATCCACCGTAATTTGTATTCCATTCATCAAAACATGAGCGCTTTCTAATCAAAGTCTAACTTCCTAAATGAGCCATCCACACCAAACACACTTTCGAAGTCAATTGGCTTGCCCACACGCAGTTTTTCGTTGGTCCGGTATTTGACGTCCTCCTTGAAGAAGTCCAAGTGATTTAAGACATTCTTTGACCAGTAGTCGATAATTTCCTGGATGGATCCATTTTCACCGCCATACTCCACGGGAAGATACTTCTGCGGGACAACTTTGTAGAGTGCTTCCATGTTGCTTCCATGGACATAGAGCTGAAGATGAACAAACGATTTTAGAGAGAGACTCTAGAAGTGATCAGTGGTAACTTACCCTCTCCTGCATCTTTGGTGACATCAAGGGTTTGATTGTGTTGAAAACTGCGTCAAAGCCAGTTGGAGTGTTTATGAAATGTGAACCCTGGTGACGCATTGGCAATGCCTCCTCAGCAAAAGCAGAGAATTTCTTCATGAACGACGGATTCAGTTGAAAGAAGTGCGCCGGAGTTATATTGGAAAAATCCAGAATTTGAATGTATCCACTAATGATGGCGTTGTCATCCTCTTGCATCATTATGTCCTGAACTGCGGCATTGACATGCATAACCTCAGTCATGGTGTACTTATCAGTGGAGTATCCACCGGTGCGAATAATTAAAATTCTTGGACCATCCTCCCCCAGAGGCTTTGGAAGGATTAAGCCCACACTAAAACCATTCGAATGACAAGAAATAGTAATTCGAAATGGATACTGTGTTAGTCCTTACCCTAAACCAAAAATCTCCTGGATACGTGGATCATCGACATTTCGACATGTCAGCAGACTCTCATAGACAGTTCGAAGTGAATAGTACTTGTCAATCTTCTCCTTGGCCTTTTCAAGACTAAATTTACATCCTCGTAAGAATGTTATTAAAAACTGGTCACTTGTACGAGCTGTCAGGTGCGGTTGCTTCTCAATCCAAGTACGTAGTGCGAGTAGGTCTTCATCCAGGCGAAATGGCACCTCATGCAATTCATTGATTGCTTTTAGTTGTAATTTTTCACTCAGTGGTCGTATATTCGGCATGGTGCTGGTGCTCCTAGTAATCTATCTGGAATGACACAGAGGTGAAGTGGTGTCAATTTACAATGTAACGAAAATCGAGGAGGGTCTCTTCCAAATAGGAAGCCTTATGGTGCTGCACTCTGTCACACATTTTCAATTTCGTGTCTGGGCTGGCTCTCATCGAGCACATGTAAACCGATTACAAGAGATTTGAGTAAATGGAGCGCTTCAACAGTTCAGTATTAGAACTTTTGCTTTACCTTTTACTGGTTTTGGTATTTGGTTAGCGTGTCGTCTAATTCTTTTTGTTTTTCTCTATTACTGACGCTTCTGAAGTTGGCAAAAGAACTGCTTCTAATGGTGTCGGCGAATAATTTTTGTTAATGCGAAAAAGGCGATTTTTTATTCACCGATAAGATAAATCTAAGGGTGTTATCGCCTTGTAGGTATTCCCTGTGCTCTCCTGTAGTCCAAATGGTTAATAAACTTTTATAGACTTTGATTAAATTGGCATGAGCTTGCTTGGAATTTTGAACGGCACAAGGAACGAACGCAGGTTTTGTAGATAAACAAATATTGGCGACCTGCTAAAAGCAGAAACTTAGGATGAAGCAATGTTTATAGTTTTGTAGTTAATCGCATAAAAATTCGTTCAACAGCCTAAAAGGAGATAGCAAAAGCTTTGGAAGAATAACATATATATATGTATGTAATATGTGTATGTGCATGTATTGTATATCAGGTTCACATGAATATTTTGCAATTTTTACAAATGAAGTATCGAGCCTCAATCATTTATTCTGTTTCCACTGCGATCCTTCAGCACAAAGTCAATGTTATCGTGATGAACTCAGTCCTATATGGGACCACATTGTTCATCCTGTTTTTCTCATTGCATTTGTTTTTATTCAATTTGATGAGACATATAAATCTACGTCATCATCTCCACACTCTTCGGTGAAACAATAGAGTTCTCAACGGAGATCAAATAAGGCCTGAATCTCACTATGGATCAGCAAAAGTCTAGTCGAAAAAGATTGGAGGCTTAGTCCCAAATTGACACTAGGAATGTACGCGGCAATAACGACACCTATCATCACACATGCAGCGGTTGTTTGGTGGCATAAAGCAATGCAGAGGTCAACATAGGCTAAGCTCAACAAAGTACAGAGTATAGCCTGTGTCTGTACAACTAATGCAATGAAAACCTCACTAACAGCTGCGCTTGAAGCTATCCTAAACATCCCACTACTTCATCTAGAACTCATGAAGGAAGCCATAGTAAATATCTCATGCTCATCACAGAAGATGAATCACACTTCAAACTATTTCAAACTGCAATCCTTCATGAACTCAGGAAAAACGAACTTCTTGGAATGCACTTAATAGACAGATGTCTACCACGATATAACTTTCGCCACAACTTTAAGGTTACATTTCCAGACCGTCTTAACTGGGAACAGGAAAAACCAACATTTCCCAAGGACTCACATGTGTGGTACACAGACGGATCCACAACAAATGAACCAGTTTGATCCGGAGTATACGTAGTATACATGCCAGTATGGATACAAGCCGCTCCGTATTTCAGGCTGAAATCCATGCAATAGAGCTTTGCATTCGAGAGAATCTTAACACATATATAACAAACAAAAACATTTGTACTCTCTCCGACAACAGAGCAGCCCGACTTGCAATTAACGCCTTTAAAATAAAATCAAAACTGGTCTGGAATTGCCTTCAACTACATAGTAGTAGAATGCATGTCAGGACATAGTAGATATGAAGGCAATGAAGTGGGCAGAAAAGGATCCGCATCTCAATTCTGTGGGCTATCAGTAAACACCATAAAACGAAGTATTAAAACCTGGCTAGAGGAAAAGAAGCTTCATTTCTGGAGAGAAACCGAAGGAAACAGACTAGTCAAAAATTTTATGCCAAGCAGTTGCCACAAAAAAAAACGAAACAACTACTGCAATTAAGTAGAAGTCAGATTCGAGTGATCACAGGTTTTCTCACAGGGCACTGCCGTGTGAAAAAACACCTGATGACCATGGGAATAGCACAAGACAATACATACAGCAGAACACATACTATGTGACTGCAGTATTCCGGCATCACAAATGAGCTTTAAATGGTGGACATCACTTAGTGAATCTTCTGCCGACCCAAAAACCATTGCAAATTTCTTTGCCTCTCATTTTAACAAATCCTTTTCTAAGAAAACAGCTGAACCCGATCCTAGCTACTTTAGCTATATGAGAAACTATCCTGAGACGTCAGCCATTTCACTAAATACGAATATAACAACAACTTTGGTATTTGAAAACATTACCAAACTTAAAGATGATTTCTCGTCCGGCCCTGATGGAATTCCGGCTATTGTAATAAAAGAGTGTGTTACCCATCTCGGTCCTCCTCTTGCTGCCCTATTTAACTTGTCTGTCTCAACAGGTGCTTTCCCTTTCCTATGGAAGGAATCTTACACTATCCCGATTCATAAAAAAGGAAGTAAAGCCGAAGTCGATAATTATAGGCCCATAGCGAAACTCTCTTGCATACCCAAACTTTTTGAAAGCATAGTCTATCAACAACTGCTTCCGTACTGTAGGCCAACTATCTGCACAAATCAGCACGGCTTCATGAAAGGTAAATCAACGACCACTAACCTAACAGAGTTCGTCTCTAGGACTCTTCATGCTTTAGAGGACGGTGATGAAGTCGATTCAATTTCCACAGATTTCAGCAAGGCATTCGATAAAATTTCTCCCCAACTTATCATCTTTAAACTAAAAAAACTTGGCTTTTCCCCTCATTTTGTGGCATGGACCAAATCCTATTTAGAAGACTGAAAATACAGTGTCATCTTCAGATCTTCAATATCCGACCCCATTAAAGCAACATCTGGTGTCCCTCAGCGTAGTCACCTTGGACCAATCATCTTTATCCTCACAATTAATGATATAAATTTAATTTTAACGAACTCTAATCTTTCTATTTTCGCTGATGACATGAGAATTTCCAAAGTCATCTCATTGCCTTCTGACTCCCATTGCCTGCAAGATGACTTGAATAAGTTTTCGGTATGGCGCAAGCAAAACTTTTTGGAGCTTAATGTCAGCAAATGCCAAGCGATAACCTATTCCCGTAAACGTCTGCCTCCCCTTCCAAGAAACTACTTCATCTGCGATGAGCCTATTCCTTCCACTACCCAAGTACGGGATCTAGGTATAATTTGTGATAGAGAATTGAATTTCGACTCACATATTGACAGCATTATAAATAAAGCTAACTCTTCACTCGGCTTTATCAAACGCTGGTCAAAAGAATTTTCCAACCCTTACGTTACAAAGTCCCTGTACATTACTTTTGTAAGGTCTCTTCTCGAATATTGCAGCCAAGTTTGGTCACCCTCTAAACTAACCCACATTCAAAGAATAGAAGCAGTCCAACGCAGGTTTATCCGTTTTGCACTTCGTGGTCTACCTTGGGCCGATCCATATGGATTACCCCCCTATGAAAATAGGCTAAAACTAATTAGCATGCATACCCCAAAAAAAACGTCGTGAAGTCGCTGATGTACTTTTTATCCACCAGTTACTGACTGGAAATATCGACTGCTCGACAATAACGCAAAATATTGCATTCACTCCCAATCCCCGTAATCTAAGATCTGTCCTGATCCGAACTCACCGCACCAACTACGGTCACTTTGAACCCATATCCAGAATATTGCGTATAACGAACAACTACGCCGAAGTCTTTGACCTAAATAGCAGCAAACACGAAATAAAAACAGCGCTGCTCAATATGCCACTCCCTTAACATCTCCCCCGTCCACCATTTCTCCTCGCTCCCCCGGGGTAGACCCGGGCCAATAATTCAAAAGCAGTGATCATTATATACGCATATCACTCCCCACAACCCTATAATAATCATCTCCAATAATACTGTCAAAAAAGTACAAAACCTCAAAATGATGTTCCTCAAGGGTGAATCTTTAGTCCTCTTTCTTTAAATTTTCAAAACGTTTCCATACTACTGCTACTACATGGCTAGATGAATTACTGTGCACAACTTCAACCCCAATGAGGCGTTATTTTGACGTTTAGGCAGCAAAATTCGTTTAGAAGCTGCCAACAGCAAAGTCAGAGGTAGATTCTATCAAATTTCGTCTTATTTGGAGAATAGGTCATTGATGATCTCTCTGCATTGAATCAGAAATTTGAAATAAAAATACCGACAGGGATATATATTTTGAAGAATTTATTTCTCTGTGTCTGACTTGTTCCACCTGATTAACTCCGCGACGACGGAAAATTACTACACGTTATGAAGCCACAAACAGCCTAGGATATGGAGGATTGTCATGTCGAGCAATAAGTATAGAAGTACAATGACATAGACGAGTCAGAAGAACGGTCAAACAATATGACGACTGCTATTTAGAAACGTCAGTACTCGTTTGAAAGCAGAATTATCGTTAGAAGAGGACTTACGCGTAATCCAAAATGTCTTGAGCAAACTTCATCAAGCAATCATCTAAATTCCACAAGAATGATGGCTTTATAAAAATGTCTTCTTATCGAACAAACATTGGAGCAATATCGAAGAACCGATGTAAGGCGTTCCCTCAACGAACTCAGGCTAAGTGATCTCGCTGCGGGACGTAATGCCATCACGCGTTTCTCACACTTCAACATCCACAAAGCGAACCGGGAGTACCTTGTTGCAATAAAGTTCAAATTGGTGTCTCGAACGACCACTTTCGCCAGAGATTAGTTAAGACTACTACGTTCGGGTCTACCAAAACCACTGGAGAAGTACTATGATATGGGATGAGAACGAGGTAAATTAATGCTACCGAAAAGAAAGGGCACCCAAGTAGTGAAGAGCTGTGCCTACTTCCATGGTAAGCTTTAGAAAGCAAGCGAGTACAGCTGCAAAATACGTACAAGCTTCCCGGTCTACATAAAACGTTTCGTTAAGATCTTTATCAGGCCACTTCTACTCAGAAGGCGGCACCTCAGTAGGAGGACGAAAGGCGGATGAATTCGCGTAATTTAAAAATATCTGACCATTCCTGTCCAAGAGTTCCTCCCAGAAAGCCCTTCGACCTCCAGGTTGGGAGGTTGTGCCTGTGGTTAACGATCCAACTACGGAAAACTCATACTGTTACGAGGCGCCCAATTTTACAGGATAAAGCTGTATTAAAGGACTGCTCCATTTCGATCTGCGCATGGAATATAACGATCTTGCATTGGCTTCATACAGCAGAATACGTAGGCCCTAAACTACTATAAAGGAGACATCACCATCGTTCAAACAGTTTTCATCCGACAAAGGAAGGAGATTTAGTAGGTTGCTTGACCGGACGGCCTATCTGTCGAGCTATTTCAGGCAGCGGGAGATGATTTGGTCAGAGGATATATGTACGTCAGTTAAACGGAAATCTACTATCCCTTATCCAATCCACAAGAAAGGAGACCCCTTCCAAACTGCGGTCGGTATGCATGAGTACATTAGTCCTCTTAACACCTTGCCTGCTGTATTATGTGAATGCCTGAAATCTTATACGAACGATCTAATAGACCTGACAGTTCAAAATTGACAAAATATTCACATAACGGCAGATCCTAGAGAAAATCTAAGGAGTAAAGATCGATATTCAGGGCGCCTTCTTTATCAATTTCAAGTCCCTCTGGTCAGAAAAGCGCACATCAGCAGCCTGAAAGAGATGGTTAAGATATGTACAGTGAATGATTGTTAGCACCCTGGCTCAAACAGTTTTTGTTTGAGCCCGGAGCGACAACACTATAGTGAATAGCCTCACCTTAGGAGCGACTACCGCAAGATTGTACTAAATGGAGTGAACTTCTCTAGAATTTTTTTTGTGATAGCCATGTGAAGCTCAATATTATTTCTGGCATTCTCCATTAGGCTCCCCAATACTTAATCCATAACAGCCTGGTTGACAGTATGTTGTATAGGAGTTCGTCAAAAGCCTATGTGTTCGACCTTTGCTGGTCAGAATGACATTTGTACTCGCTGCAAACTAAAAACATGGCACAACAGTATTCTGGGAATTTGGGAGTCAACCAACAAGCCTCTCCAGTTAGCACTATCTCCAGTTGCCTCCAGTGATGCACACCAAGTTTACTGAGGTCCCCCTCCATTTGCTTGCGCTACTATAGATTAGGTCGTACCCTGATACGCTGTTCTTTGGTGTTAAACTCGAACCCTTTTGGGGCCGGAGCTGTGTAGCCCATTCACTCAACATGACTTAGCCATCTCAGATCTTAGATCTGTATACCTCTGTCTAGACCAATGTTGCTGTACTGACCGTTCAGTTCGTGGTTGAATCTCTCTCTCTCTATTCTCCGTCGGGACAGGATCGAAAATTACACTCAGTCTTTGGATCTTTCGACAAGATCCAATCCTCTGAGTCATAGAGCAGCACATATTACTCAATTGTCTCCTGAACCCAATCGGTGTGACTGGCAAGAATAATTATGCGTCGGATTTTTGCACTGATGTCGTTGCTACTTGTTACTCCAGAGACAAGCTAGACGAAGTCCTCGAAATCATAACTGCCAAATTGTTCTGGTCAACCCGTTGATGGTGTGCCTCTTTTTCGTTGACAACATATATAGTAAGTTGTTTTGCCCTTGTTTGCCGTCAGACCGATTCAAGGTTTTCCGCCTCAAAACTCACTAAAGCTTTGTCCGCTGTGTTCATCCGGACCGAAAAGGGGCCGTTTTTCTTTAGATGCTGAATGTCGATCCTAAATTCTCGGGTCTTCTCCAAGATCTGCTGTAGTGTGGTTATTTGATCAATGTTGGACTTCGCAGCCTTAAATATGATATGGACGAACCACGTTGTTCATGAATGGTTCCAACGCTCACATAATAAGGCAGGAAGGATATAATATGTTAGACAATGCTTAGGATACTTATTCTTCTATAGGTGGCCCAGTCAAAATGAGTACTTTCTTGTGGATTGGAAAAACGATGCTGAGATTTCAGGCTTTGGGCAAGCTTAGTTTAGCAGCTTTGTTAAGCCTTAACTTCGATATTGCCACTTTTACTTCGTCTAGGTCTATGTCAGAATCCTCTGTCGCTTTTGTGCTTTTGACCATCACCTGTAGAGGTAAACTTTCATATTTGCTGTCTATGTTCATCTGTGCAGGCTTTCATTCTGCCTACATTCTCTCGTGACTCATTGACAACATTGTTATTGGTGTTCTACGGTATGTCTGAGGTGTATGATAGCTAGGATTTTCAGAGAGCTTGAGCGAAACGTGTCGGGCAAAAATGTTGGCCGTTCCCTTGCTATTGAAGCTTTTTGACGTCGAATTTTGGCCGTCTTACTTGACTCCCTTGTGCCTGTGATATCAGAATTCGTGTCCTGACTGCAACATGCTAATGATCCAGAATGCTGGATTAATCTGGTTGACGATTGATTGTTCAAGGGATAGCCAAGTCCCTTCATGGATATTGAGATGTGGAACCTCGTGCTGGCTACTAAGAGAGTACGCCCTGTTACAAATTCGAAAAACCTAAATCCATTGTTGGACATAGTGTTGGTTGGGCTTCCTTTCCCAGAATTGCGTTAAGAGCTCCTAGGACATGTCATTTTCTGGAGCATAGCCTCCTTTCTGAGAACCTCTTACATGACTTGACCTTAGGAGATGCCTTGTCCGTCTTCTTAGATATGGACCGATGCACACAAAGCGAGACAAGTTAAAGACGGTTTATTGAATAAAAAATCGTGGGCTGGAACAGTTTCAGAGATAACCTTCAGCTAAAGATGAGATGCAAAGCGAAAAAATCCAGAAAATAAAAGTAGCATTCACATTCTCTCGATCAGCCCAAGAGTTGGCTTTAATTTTGTTTTTTTTTAAAAAGCTCTCGGTTGTGGCTTTTCACCTATGAACACTTTGTCGGAAACCGGTTGGACTACTTCTGATCTCAAAGATAGTCAGAAGTGATGAGGAAACAAAAAACTGATGAGAACTGATCAGTTGAAGATATTCAAAGCAAAGCCAAGAGGCGTTTCCGATGAAGAGCGAAGCGCGTTATTACTACAGTCGGCTCCTCAAATGACGTTAGAAATAACAGTTGACGTTCTAATGACATTCCACATCTGTAAAACTTTCTGTTGCATTTTTTTCCTTTAGTTTGATAAGACCCTTCTAAATACACTGCACTGTTCCTCAACGCATAACCTCTTCAGACTTATCGTAATCGTAATCCGCTGGTAAGTGTCGTTAGCGCTTGATAAAGCTAAATCCACAAAATCCACTTCTACATATTTATTGAAAATAATAGAAAAGAATCCAATAATTATCTTAATAATTTATTTGAACACAAAATGAATGAACTTCAATCGATTGATAGTTTCCTAAACGATCCATCGATACCGAAAATGCTCTCGTAGTTGATGGGCTTTCCATTTCCCCGTACCTCCTCGGTAATACCTAATTTAGCGCCCTCTATGAAGTGATCTCTGTAGGTAAAAAGCTTCTTCTCCATCCATGTGATAATCTCGGCTATGGACTTATTCTCTCCACCATATTCCAATGGCAAGTATTTCTTCTCAATGTGCTCGTAAAGGCTCTCCGATTCTGCTGAATGAACGTGGATCTGAAAGAATACAAACAAGGAAACTCAGAAGAAGTAGGCCCCCAGATCAAAGATCAAGATACCATACCCTCTTTGTGGCCTTTTCCGGAAAGAAGGCCTTAACCCCTCGAAAGCCGACTTCAAACGGTGGTGGTACGTTGATGAAGTGGGTTCCCTTTTGTCTTGTCGGACTAGCCTCATCAGCAAAAACCGAGAGTTTTCTTAACAATCCTGGTTGCAGTTGAAAAAGGTGATTGGCACCGACGTCTTTCATGTCCATAATCTCAATGTAACCACTGATGATGGAGTTGTCATCCTCCAGCATCATAATCTCTCCAAACATAGTGCCGACACGGATGATGTCGGCAAACTTATATCGATCTGTGTCGTAAATGGTAGTCCGAATGATGGTGATGCATGGCCCTGAATCGTCCTTTGGCAATGGAATTCGCAGAATCACTCTATTCAACAGAGGTAGGTAAGAGAAGTCTCTCTCCCTATGTCGAAAATGCCAACTTACCCCATGCGAATGATTTCCAAGACCTTCTCATCGTCAACGAAACGATTCTTAAACACCTCCGGTATGCCCGCTTGAAGGGTGTAGTATTTGTCTAGTTTACTCTTCGCCTTTTCAAGACTGAACTTACATCCCCTCAGGAAGCCAACTAGAAATTGGTCCGAAGTCCTGGCTCGAAGGTGTGTCTGCTTCTCAACCCATTCCCGAAGAGCCTTAATGTCATCCTCCAGGCGGTCTGGATCTTCATTCAATTCATTGATGGCCCGTTTTTGAAGCTTCGGCGGCAATGGTCTCACCTGAGCCATATCCACACAGATACTCGTACTCGTTGTACCGCCTCGAAGTATGCCTAAAACTATTCACACCGCCACTATACGTTCGTAAGTATTGAAAGCTTATCTCGAGAAGTTGGAGAGCGAACGAACACCTGCTCAGTCGTCGATACTTTGTACAACTAAACCTCGCACACCTTGCAATGCATTTTGTCCGCACGAAAATCGGCGATTCGTCAGACGCGGATTCCCAACTACTACCCTGGGCGGGCTTGATAAACATATCTATACGCAGACCATACAATATACCACGGATGTGCTATGCCGATTGCCGACCATTTGTTGTCAATTAGTATATGATTAGTTGTCACGTTTGCGGTGTATTTGGCAAGGGGGGTAGAAGCCATAGGCTAATAGAAGATACACTGAATGAAGCAACTATGCCGATGGTTTGCATGTGAAACTTAGTGAGGGGTGCAATGATGTGCTGACACTCGTGATTGTTGCGGAATATTCCAGGGGTTGATGGGGATTTGTGTTATTGGCTTTCGATATGCCTACGGATTAAATAGCTTTTGCACACAACAGTTCAACTTAGCGGAGTGGATTTTGAGTGGCACTTGCCAGTTAATAACTGGGATTGAGGTTTCTAACTAATTACTGGATACGAGCTTAGTATGTGGTTTGAAGCTAGTGTGGTTGATTGCGTTTGCCTTGTGTCGTTGTTCATGAGTACTCCACGCAATTAAAATTAAGTGAAAAGTGGAAGATTTAAATAAAAGGAAGTGGGGTAGCAATAATCTATCACCGGCTACATCATGCAGGGATAAAAGTTAAGTCCGCTTATCTTCGCCGGATATATGTATCCTCGTGCCTCGCTGACATTTCAATACAGTTCGTTCCTTCAATTCATCTTTTTCTTTATGCATTTACTGTCGATTTATTGTTAATTGGAATATTCAGAGCACAAGGCCTTGAATTGGAAAATATTCTTAGATGGAAGGTCAGCGTCGATAAGATTAATATGACGATGTGATACTTAGGTTTTTAGACTACATTCGTGACGATGAACTGCCTGTGTAGTTCTTGGTTGAGTCTCCTGCTCACGGCTGTAAACCTAACCGACCAAGAGTCGTTTTTTGATGAGATCTAAGTATGCCCTTGCTGCAGTAAAGAGGACGACCAGTGGTTCAGTTGTCGAAGAGAGAGCTCTACTAGTCAATTGCCTTCTGAGCCTAAGAAATAAGCAATTGGCAAGAGTTGCCATTCGAATGATCTCTTAGGTCGTGTCGTTGTTTATATTAACTGTGAAGCCTAACTAGACTACGTGCTTGACTACCTACTATGCCTCACAAACAGCTCGATGTCATGTTCAACCCATAATATCCACAAGCCAATAGTTGTGCAGACTCTTGTATTGTTATGCTGGCTTGCCAGTTTCGCACTTCCCAGTATCATCCTGAATAAGTCGCATGTTTCGCCTTTAGCAAGTTTAGCGTGTATACCAAAAGCGAGCATGGCTTCGTATAATTTGTCCCGGTATACCCTGTCGCAGTCTTCAAATCGGAAAATAGGTCGTGAATGTCGATTTGGAATTACAAAATCTACCGTCCAAAACCACCAAATGGTTTGTTGCCAGGTTTTCCACTTGGTTTCGGGACATAATACGAGCTAGATTTAGGTACACTTGATTGGCAAAGACTCGGACAGTTTTTTTTAAATTGCATCCTCCGTCAATCATTCTCACAGTATTTACTCTTAGTGGCGTTAGGGGTGTGCGCATTCCTACCTTGGCTTCAACAAAGTAGTGGACCCCACGAGCATTTCCATAATATAGAATGCGCTCTTAACGTCCATCGTAATGTGATAAATGCGGTTGGTTGGTCAGGAAAGCGCATGTTAGGCTGATGTTGCTGGAATAACCCTTGATGCGGATTGTTCACTTGCCTGCACCTGCTTCTCATGACATTCCCATCCTATTAACTTTTCTGCACGGTAGAAATCACTCCAGGATATATCGCAGTTTTGTATCCTTTTAATACTTGTTCCTCCTCGGGTTTTTCGACTACATGGTGTCTATAAAGGGACCTAGCATACCACATTCAGAACAAAAAATCATTTCTGTTTTCTTCCAGTAGAACGGGTCGTACGTGCACAGTGGCATCATCAACAGTTTTCGGCTGTTTCGGCACCATATGTTCCCGGGATATTGATCCTACAAGTTGTTCCCGATTTGAAAACCTAGGCCCTTTGGCAGTAGCCCCGTACGAAGCTGCTCTTGACCCAGTTTGGATTCTCCCACCACCATATCTACTTCAAAAGCTTTTACAGCTTGGTTTGAAATGATTATGTCATAGTAGCGCTGAAAGATAATCATCAGGTCAAGAAGATTGATGTAGACAATACAGTCATTTCCCTCTGGGGAGTTCTGCTGCTGTTCATTCATCTGAAGAAATTTTAAGGAAGACTATAACATTTACAGATGGAACCAAACAGAAACAAAATATAAGAAACTAATTCGGCTACTACGAGTATAAGGGCTCTTGCGGAAATATTATAGCACGCGTGAAACCAGCAGGCTAATCAAACGAAATCATCCAGACTGGAATCACTCAGAAAACCTGATGGCACCTATACTGAGTCGATAGTAAAGATTTTCTGCTTGAGACTCACTTCACGGATAACATGATCAGAACCAGCTCACAACCAGCTTCTGTCAATGAACCTGCAAGTGAGCTGAGAAGGACAACTCGCCGTAGCTGGTATCTGTCATAGGTTTTCATAACCTATGAGGCTATTAAGTATGTTATAGCGTCATTTGATGGCTTCAAGTCTCCTGTCACCGATGGCACCGATTCAGTTATACCACAAAAGGGTATAGACTCTGTAATGGATAGCCACACTGCCATAAATATCGAACTCTTTATAAGGAAACCCGGAAAACAAGATGACCTTCTACGGGGGCTTTAGACTAACTAATTAGCCTGACTTCCTTCAAAGGCAAAAGAGCATGGAAAATGATTGATGAATGTGTCCAAAATCCAACATGACAGCGCTCCAAAACCGGTTTGACAAGTAGGACTACACGCATTTTCATCATATTGAGGGTTCCTTCGACAACGCACGTGTAACGTCGTAAACGAATCAGTAGTTTTGTGAATTAGAACAATGCTTGTGAGCAGAACGGATGCTGACTAAAACTCATAGTGAAGCAAATAGGGCATCCTATGATGTAGGTTGCATAGAGCTATTTAGACATCTCCAGTTCTTATGGATACCTTCAAAACCTATGTAGGATATGGCGCTGGTATCTTTTCGGAATCGGAGCAGAAATATCTGAGCCGGTAATAACAGCCAAGGTGCGCTAAAGGCCTTCGTACACCCTCTTAAACTAGTTTTCCAGATGCAGTCGAAAGGCTGTATTCACTCAATATTCTTTAGGTTTCGAGTCACAATGGAAAGGCGGGACTTGACATCGCCGACGAACTTACTCAGAAAGGCTCAGAGTTGTGTTTATTAGTTCACAACGAGACCGCGAGAAACCACGTTGATGATGAAGTTGTTCAGCAAGACTCAGAATGGAATTTGTTCAGAACTCGAACCAACACCAGGGACTGCCTGCATTCTCAGTAAGAACTTTCATTGACAATTGAGTTTATTGTGAGCATATCTGCAGATAGGATCACTCTTTAGGACGCCGGCAGACCAAATGAATGCTTCCCGACGCCTCTTAAAGGCATACAAGTACTGTCACTCTTGTTGACGACATTGCGTAGCATTTATCCTGTGAGTGCCCGACCTGCGCTCATATCATGCTGCCTGTATTCGGCGCTGTTGTAACACTATAGTTTCTGGTATTAGAGACACTTTATCAATGAATCGTTCACTCATCGTTTTATAATAGACTGAGAAATTTCACTAAACCGAACACAGTGGACTGGATAATACTTTTCTCTTAGAGCAGCTTGAAACGCTTTACTTCATAAGATCCTTACGATAGCTAGAAATCTCACCTTCGCTCATTTATGTTAGCTGCCGGTGTCAATTTTCGCTTCATAGAGATCACGCCTCGTTCTTAAGACAGCATTTAAATCCCTCAGGTCGATTTTGACAACATTCACTGGACAGGATACACTTTTCAGCTTTTGTGGCTGGTATTATGCACACATGCGACTTTTAGCTTAAAATTGGATTTATATGGATTAACAGCATACAGAGCCTTTTCGGCTTAAAGTTTATGGAGTTCGATCTGAGCCGATTTCCCATCAATAACTCGAACACGATGTGCACATCTGATATAGAAACTGTTGTAAGGCATCGCTTGTTCCCATCCCCGTATCTCTCGTATCACTGTCTGTGATGAACATATGTAAACAATTTTTTACGCTAGTGAACGTGTATATCAGACACACAGTATCATGTCGCTGCATTGACCTATCTTATGTAAATCGTGTCTCGGCCTTCACATCTCATTACTCAAATTCTATAACAAAAAGCTGATATCAACATAAATCAAAACCGATTGCTTTTTTTCTGTCTGACTTACTTATACGTAGATTTATCTACCCTCAGGTTAACTAGAGGTTACTTTCCATGCATCAAGTGCATTTTGTAAGAAAAAATGGTTCAAAAACCACTTACGTAGCTAACATGCATTACATACTAACTGTTGGAAAAAAAGCCAACTTAACAAACTTACTCGTATATATCAAGTCTTTCTGTACTTTCGAATTTAAGAACCTCATTCAATTAATAGTTCGACTTCTAACAGACCAGTCAGCCTACATTACAATGACTGCCATACAAGTACGGCAACTAAGTCCTGAGCTCACTGCAAAGGCTCGCGACGAATTAAATGAAGTAGAAAGCCGGATTCCCGAAGCAATTGCTATCCTTCGAGAATGGATTGTAAAGCAACCCCACCTCAAAGCTAAAACTGATGATCAGTTCCTCTTAAATATTCTACGAGGTGTCAAATACAGTATGGAGAAAGCCAAGCAAAAAATCGACTACTTCTATTCCTTTCGAAGTGTATCCCCAGACATATTCCACGTGAAGAGAATCGATGCAAAGGCCTTGCGAATAGTTCGACTTGGGTAAGGAATAACCATTCCAAAAAGCAAAAACACTGATTATCAAACTCCTTTCAGACCATTCATGCCTCTGCCAACTCCATTTAAACCCGACGGCCCCCGAATTTACTTTTCTCGATTCCTTAATGTCGATCCTTCTCAGGTCAGTGCTATGGATCTCACTCACAATCTTTTAAAACTGCTGGACATTCAAATGCTGGAGGATGACAATAGTGTCATTGGAGGTGTCATTCACATTGCCGACTTCAAAGGCATCCCCTTGAAACTTCTTCTTCAACTGGACATGGTGCTGTTTAAAAAAATGGGAATGTTCATAGATAAGGCAATGACATTTCGTGTGAAAGAATTTCATACTTTTAATGTTTCTAGGGAAGCAGTTGGTTTTGCGAATCTTTGTAAAACCTTCCTCGGCAAGAAGATCAAGGAAAGGGTAAGTTGAACGCTACTCGTATGAAGAAACTTTAGGCTTTACTCGTACTCCGTCATTTTTAGTATTATATTCATTCAAGCGTTGAGGATGTCTTTAAGCATGTTCCCAAGGAATATTTCCCAGAAGAATATGGAGGCACGAATGGAAGTCTAGAGAAACTGTGCATTGAGTGGGAGAACCAATATAAGGAGCACAAAGATTTCTTCGAGGACGAAATGCAGTATCTAACTAATGAGAACTTGAGAGTTGGCGTCAAATTGACTTCGGAATCTTTGTACGGAATCGATGGAACATTTCGAAAATTGGAAGTAGATTAAGTGTTCGAGCAGATTGTAGAGAGAAATTTTGTGTCAAAAATACATCAAAAATACAACTTATACTCGTAGTTCAGATTTCACGAGAGTATTTCATATTCGTCGCTCTATGATAGGCGTTATCATGTGTCTACAATCCCAGCGACTGTGCTCAAAACGTTACAGAGAAAGAATTTGGCAATTATGGTCAATACTCAGATAGCAAGCGCAAAAGCCTAATACCTTGCTTTAAAGCCACAAGGACACCAAGCAAACCACTGAATTTTAAGAGACGTAGAGAAGCATTCATTCACGTAATACGCCCTGATCAAGGAGCTAGATAGTCCTAATGTAGGTTCAGATCCACAATACTGCTCTTTTTCGCTATGTAGTCCTAAGATAAATCATCTGAGCTAGAAAGTCGTAGTTTTAGGTTCATGAGGTCAATCTCAATTCATGAGATCCAGGAGACCGAGACAGAACTTCGTTGACTAAGTTTCCTGACGACTGAGGTTCGTATTTATTTGTAGCCTGTCCCTTCAGATACAGATATTTATAACTGTGGCCGTGGAAACTTAACACGTGCTCCAGCATTTTAAGAGTAGTAGTCATGTGTCTGCGTATCTAGCAAGTATCTAGCGTCTAAGACAATCATTCTGCACGAAATTTTGACACATCCTTGATTAATTTTGGAGCTATTAGCGTAGAAAGACGACTTTAAATTCTCACTGCAAGCACAGAAATACCCAGAGTCGAAAGACCGTTGATAACCAATGTAAGCTCCAGTTCGTAGTATGAAAAATCAGACCAGCTTCTGTGGCCTTAAGAATGCAACTTATGACAAGAATATAAAAGGAAGTGACATTCAGGGAAGTTCACAAATATATCTTAAATGAAGCATCCAAGCGAAATCTCTTATGCAGCCGGAATAAGGCTAAACAACATCGTACATCAAAAGAAGAGTCCTCCGTGGTAAGTCCCATTTTAGCCGAAAACTTTCGATGCAACATGTTTAGTTCAAGGGAGTTTGGTATCCATAATGACACTCTGACTTTTGGGTACGAGGAAGAAATGAATGTGACACTGCTGGGTTAGTCAAGAAAATAAGTCTTTTACTTCGCAATGGATTCTTGTATTGATGGTGATACAAGACAAAATGCCCGATTTATAGGTGTATCGACGGAACGATAAGAGGCTCGTTCATATCATTCTTCCACAACAATTCAGCTTCCCTCCATTGTTACAGCTGAAAGCGGACAAAAAGTCGTCGAAGTCGGTTCGATCGTGGAGATGACATCGATGGAGATGCAAACACAAACAGGATTAGTCACATGTGAGGAGTTATTTACCTGATTAGACTGGTTATTTTGAGTGTCAGCGGAAGTGCTAGCTTCAAGGAAGTCATACGAATCGCTAACTGATTCGCTTCTTGCTCGGAGCTGGTTTTGATGGCGACACCATGACCCACAATGGGTTTTGACTAAAAGCATCCTGGGTCCTATTGGTTTTACGATAGTTCCTTCCATCCAACGTGGTCGAGGAAATTTCGGGCATGGACTAGGCAACCCACTTTCGATACATTTGACCCGCACGGCACTTCCAAAATTCATAACGAGACAATACCGCCAGGTGATTTATTGATTCATGCTTAAGCATTAGAGTTCCACTCGCATTCATTTAATATTTGCATGAACATTTGGCCGTCAAAAATATTTCTTCGCGTTGTATACCGCATAAAGTGTCGATTGGTCCAAAGAAATGAAAAAAATCGATCTCGGTGCTTCAAAAAACGTCATGATAGACGACGAATCATATATCGAATCGGGCATATGAGCCCGAAACTAAACAGCAGTCAACTCTGTGGGTCTTTCCAGATGAGCCAAATTCAATAAAAGTTGTTAGCGCATGAAGCACTTCTAAGCAAATGGTTGCCTGCTTCTTCGAAAACACGGGACAAGTCGCCGCTGTGTCATTAGAGCAATTTGGAATGGTACACCACCATTTGTTTGCGGATCTTCTCCACCATGACAATGCGAGACAACTTTTTGTGACTTTTTGAGCATTCAAAACATCGAACTGATGAGTCATCTGTCGTACAGCCATTATTTGTCACCCAATGACTTCTTTTTATTCCCGCACATCAATAATCAATTGCTAGGTCAACGTCCTAAGAAGCGCTTCATGCCTATAAAACTCATGTTTTGGAGTCACCTCGAGTGGAAGAAGTGCTTCGAAAATTGGTTCAAATGCATGCAAAAGTGTATTGCTCTTCATGCAGGGTGTTTTGAAAAACAATAAAGCCAAAAACTTAAGTAGCAACCTACATAGTAGGCTTACGAGATAAATACAGGCGGTATCATCCCTAGGATCCCTCTTTTCAGAGCGCGGGTATGGATATTGCTCATATCTTGACTTGATTGCCTCAACAGAAGCCTTATCTAAGCGAAAAGCCATCATTCTGTTACCGTTTTTTGGAAGAGTAAGTAATCAGGGTTCTTGTCTGCGTGGATTATACCGGGATCTGGAATAGGCGTATAGGCGTATAGGCGTAGCCACACATAGGCTGCAAATTTACTATGAATATTCCATTCTTTAGATAGGAGTCCCTGCTTCATTAGAAGTGTTACTTAACTATGTATCTTAAAATTCGAATTCAGCTCTGCTTCCTATTTGAACATCGTAAAGATGTGCAGTAAAAGTCGTTCTCTTCAAAGTCACACTGTCATAGCATTTTCCAATCTCTGTGCTTGGCTGCAATTTTTATACAGTCAAGCGCCTAATTAAAGTCAATTTAACATGCCAGTCGAACTGGCGAATGTCCACTGGATCCAATAGATTTACTAGAAATAAATCAGTTTTAATGGGAACTATCGATCATTTGCATCCGATCGAAATCCAATGAACAATTTCTGACTTTGATCATTTGAAACAACAGTTCTTATGTTTAAGTTGTGTTCACTCATTCGATTTAATTATAAAACAATTAAGAGCAATATACATATGTTATTCAAGGCACTTACGAGTATCTACAGATTTATGTAAATTTATGCAAAAAATATAAGAATGGGGTCCCTTCCATTTGATGATAGAAAAAGTTGCTTTTCAATAACTGATTACAGTCTTTTGCTTGAATGTTTGAGATTTGTGTTTATGTGGTGATTAGATTATCAATCCATGAATAGGGTCTAAAAGGGTCTACGAAAAAAAGAGTATTCCAGCGCGACTTTGATGAGCTTTTCACTGGAACTGTTTTTTCAACAAGAGCAAGTTACAAATGAATTATTCAAAGTATTTCCCACCGCTTTTTCCCTTCTTTCTGGCAGACCTCAAATAACGTTACGGTAACAGTGTTCATCTTTTGAGGCTATCCACGAATCAAGCCATTTTTTGGTGTCTTCATATGAGCGGAACGGCTGATCAGCCAGACCGTGGAACAAGTAATAATCTGACGGCGCAATATCTGGGGAATATAGCAGGTGGGATAGGATTTCCCATTTGAGCGTTCCCAGGTAGGTTTGAATGCTGTGTAATGATCAATCGCATCAATTGAAGTCGTTACCCTTCCCCAGCGATGTTCTCATTGGAATTCAACAGTTAATAATAAATAACACCGACCTGGTCCCACCAAATACACAACATAACCTTCGCAGCGTGAATATTCGGCCTAGCTGGCGACGTAGAAATATGACCGGGCAGTCCCCATAACTTTCTTCTCTTTGAGTAACGAATCCTTTTTTGGCGCTGTTCACGGGCGAAAAAACGACGCTCAACGTTCCTTGGCTTCAAATCATACGGAAGCCATGATCCTTATTTTTTAATCATTTCCAATGCATCCAATCGCTTGGAAACTGCTTGGCGGGTAACTCCTAATCCAAGCTCTTTTTGCATTTGGCACGGATCCTCATAGAGCAATGACTCCAATTCAGCGTCTTCGAAGGATTTTGAAAGGATCGTCTTTGAACGACGGAATAAATCACCGCACGTTATTTCACTTAGAGCAGAATCTCCGTAAACTTTTTGGTGCTCTCGGTGCGCTTCAGCCGCTGTTTTCTTCAAGTAAAAGAAGAAAATCAAAACTTCCCGCAAATGACGATTGTTCGGCACAAAATCAGACATTTTCACACAACCAAAAGTAGATGACGCCAAAACAAAATCACTAATATGTCGAAACGGTTTGTTTACCATATGTCTAAGCTTGGTTCATGACGTGTTGGATATGTCAAAATCGACGTCCTCAATACTTTGAAACAATAGAAGTGTCGTACTGGCAGAATTTTCATCTCACGAAATAGTGGATAACTGGGATGTAAACGATTTTTTCTATAAATTTTCCTTACCACATGATTTTGCAGTATTAACAAGATAAGCTCCCACCAGCACTCAATTCCAAATTGTAGTTTGGAATGGAAAATTCCTTAGTACAAAAAAAAGACATTCTGGTACGAGTATCAATGATAAGTCCCAAGTATTTAAATTCCTCAACTTTTTCCATTTGAAAACATGTGTTGCCACTGTGAGCAATGGCTACGGGGGCAGTATGATAGCTTAAAACCTTTCACATTCGGGTGGGTGAAACCAAAACTCCATTCCGTGACAACTTTGGGCAATAAATTGAAACACATCATTTTTGTTTTCGAGCTTATAATCGAGTTGTGCTCAGTAAACCAAATTCTCAATAAAATCAGATCCCAGTTTATTTCAAAAACCAGATTCAAAGGACTGTCTGAGCCATAGGGCCACATCGTCCGCAAATGCAGTAAGTATGCCTCTAAAATCTAAACTAAAAGGTGAATTGATGTAAATTAAAAACAGTAGAGGCCCGAAAACAGAACCTTGGAGAACACCCAAATTTAGATACTCAACTTTCCTTCTGATATCATCTATCTTCAACCAGCGGAACATGAAACCTCGAAAACCAACAATCTAAATTATATTCAACAAAATATCGAAGGCTTTAGTTATGTCTATAAATACGCCAGCTGTGATTTTTCTTACTACCTAGATAAATCCCACAACACCATTCTTCTCAATTTTTTCCAAAATTTTGCTTATTGCTGGAAGAAGTGAAATAGGTCTATAATTGCCTATATTATCAACTGAACCCTTTTGAAAAGTTGTATTATATCCGCACGTTTAAGCCCTTCAGGAGAAACTCCAGAGAATATGCTCAGGTTGGAGATATATTTTAGAATATCAACTATAAAGCAAGGAATTTTTTTTTAAACAAACGGTACGATATACTACAGTATCCACAAGAATGTGAGTTATTTAAGGAACTAATTACTTTTAAAGCTTCAAAATCTCTTATCGGTTCGAAGTGAAGAAGTGGGCCAAGATAAAAAAACCACGAGCAAATTAGCACCGACTTTTACTGACAAAATTTTCCATGAAGAATCCAGAGAAAACCAGCATCAGTCGAAGAAATAAACTGGCCTAACTTAAACAAGGAAAGTGGTAAGATCTGAGCGCTAAAATTTTTGAGAATGGCTGAGCAATAAATAATTTTGACGGAAAATGTACTCGTAAGAGTAGTACAAAGTCCCTGCTCGGCGTTTCAAAAGGCCGGCTTCACATTAGGAAAAATGGCAGTAGGGAACAAAAGACACGCCCTTCAAGCATGGACTAAGTGCAGAGAAAATATCTAAACCGATAAACTGCGTCTTGAAATAAGAAGCGCGGCAGAAGGAGAACGTCCAAGCATTTAGGCACTATATAGGGAATTAGAAGCGGTGCTCTCACAGTATATTATTAAGCGATAAGCAATTAACGTTGTCCTACCTCGAAGCACGGGCAAATGTGCTAATATTTTTGAGACTGCGAAACAAAAAAAAAAAACTCTGAAGAGATTCAATCGTCGAACTACGAGGGTGATTTAGAAAAAAATGTAAACGGTGCAAACACTGATTATTGGGATCATGCAATCCTGATACAAATTGCCTCAGTTACAATTGAACTCTTCAATTCCTTGTGGAACCAGAAGGGCTTGTCCACGAACAGTAAACCTGTAAATATTAATTAATGAGCGAAATGTAAAACTTAAGTCAGATCAACGTGTCGGAAATCTACTCGTATTTTACCACCGCAGTTTTAACAACATTTATTTTGATCCGCAGTTAAAAAATTATGAGCAGAGAACAAGTTTCAGTTCGTCACTGTTTGAATACCGAATAAAGGCAAAAATGTCTGGACACAGCAACACTATTGAAGCAAAGATTTGTCGTTGATGGTATGGACTACAGACTTTGAACCTGACATGAAGTCCCAGTCGAACGAGAGTGCGGTCAAAGTCAAGCAGATGATGATTTTTGCTTACGACACAAGAAAATCATCTTGACAGGCCAAATCCCATGTAAAACAAATATGTCAGCAGCGTATTTGCTAGAACTCACCAGGACAATGCACAAGCAATGGCCTAACTTGATGACAAACAAACCACAGATTTTGCACGACAATGCTCACCCATGCTTGCACATAAGCCCATTACACTGCGCCTAATACCACCTTGATCAAAATGTTCCCGGAATTTATTCAGAAATTTAAAACTACAAGTTTATTCATCTAGATCTATATTGTCCCTTATGCCAGCGCTTGATCCAATCCTCGAAACATTTTTTATATTCGGTTTTCGGTATGTCCATCACTGCTTCCTGCGATTTTTCCATTACTTCCTCTCGGCTGCTGAAACGCGTTCCCCGCAGTGGTTTTTTAACTCGATTGAGCAGAAATAAGTCACAGGGATCCAAATCAGGTGAATTCAGTGGCGGAATAATTATGGCACTGTGCGACGGTGCGTTATCATGGTGCAAAATCCACGAGTTTTCTTCCCACAATTCTGGTCTCTTTCGGCGAATTGCTTCACGCAAACGTCTCATAACGCCCAAATAATACTCTTTGTTTACTGTCTGGCCTTCTGGCAAAAATTCATGATGCACTACACCGTTGTAATCCATGAAAACCGTGAGCATTGCCTTCTTTTTTGACTGAAAACGACGTGGTTTTTTTTGGAGGACGCCAGTCACTTGCCTGATGTCTGGATTGCGTGTCATACTCGTAAACCCACGTCTCGTCTCCAGTAATGATCCTTTTGATGAATGTGGGATCGGATTCAGCCTCGCAAATCCTCTCTTTTGCGACGTCAACACGGCCTCTTTTTTGCATGAAATTGAGGTCTTTTGGCACCAACTTTGCTGCTACACGACGGAAACCCAAATCATTAGCCAAAATGTCTTTGACGGATCCATAGGCAATGTTCAAGTCCTCCGCTATCTCTCTGACGGTTAATTTGCGGTTATTGTCCAACATTTCTTTTACTCCATCAATGTTTTCGTCGATTTTCGATGTCGATGGTTGGTCATCTTCGATTTACTCACGACTAGTTTTGAAGCGCTCGTGCCACTGGTAAACGACCGTTTTCTTTAGAGAATTCTTGCCGAAACACTTTTCCAACATTTCCAACCAACCAACCATTAAATCCGCTTTTTACGCAAAATTTAATACAAGTTCGTTGTTGCAAATTTAAATTCACACAACACAAACAGATAGATGCACTCTTGGCTACGTAACTTTAGCAAATGTCAAGCTATGACGTTAAGATTTAGAGGGAATATCAACAACAGATTTACCAACTTAACAAAAAAAAAACAGAACTCAAAGGTGGTATACGTATGTAAACTCTGTCGCTAATCCCACATAGAGTTAGCATAGCAGGTGCGCAAACTCCGCAGAGTTTGTGGCAGAAAAATGCCACTAAACCTATTCGCATTCGCGGAAATATATATATGAGCAAATATTAAATCCGATCCAAAAAGCAATAGAGTCAAGATTCTAAGAGAAGGCCGAAAGAAAAATAATTGGATCAGCAAATGCTTGGCTTTACATACAAGGTGAACCAAAACAAAGCGGCCTGAAGAATGGCTCTAAAGTCTGCAAATTTTGAAGCATCACTGTAGCACGCAGATACTTGGGAGAGGTATGTAGCGCTTGATTCAGTTTCGAAACATCTCTGGTACTTGATGTCCGGTATGGCCTTTGGTGTGCTTAGCGATTTTTGCATTATCTCCCGAACGCTGCTTTGAGTCTGATGAATTTAGTGGCTTCTAGATGGTAGTTCTTCTCCACGAAATACGAGTTAACTTTCTGCAAAATCTATGGATATTCACACAAACGTCTCTTGCAAATAACACTTCAGTCTAGGCTTCTAGAACAAATTCATGACGCACAACACGATTATAATCCAAAAAAACAGGGAACATCGCCTCCCTTTTTGACTGAAAACGACGTGGTTTCTTCGATTGTGGCTCATTTGGAGCACGCCATTCATTCGCTCGATGTCTGGTTTGCGTGTTGTAATAATACGTTTGATGAATGCTTAGTCGGAATCAGCCTCGGAAAGAATTTCTTTTGCAATGTTCACACGCTGCTTTTTCTGCAGGAATTTGTTGTCCTTCGGCACCTCCTTTGCAGCGACACTGCGCAAACCTAAATGGATAAAATGTCTTGAACGGATCCAATCGATATGTTCATCTCTGCTTATCGTTTAAATGTCTAAATGTTTAATCGACGTGTTGTTGGTGTCGATGGTCTGGCAGAACGATCGTCATCGTCGACGACGGCCAATCGTAAGCTACTGGTTTGTTTAGGGCATTGTTGCCAATATTTTCTCTTTTTCAATATTTCCAATATTTTTGTGGAGTTCATTTTGTTTTTAACGTAACACCAGATGTAAATTGGCCAGTTTTTGTATCCCTTTCAAAAATCTCCATGAACACAACTTTTCACTTTCAATAAGCGAAAAATATTGTTTACGGCAATAGTCTGCTAAACGAAACTCTAAAGCACAAATCAATTCGCAACATTTCAGATAATCTGCAATTTGAACTACAAAATCGACATTTGATACTGCTTAACACTTGCTATCTTAACAACCTCGTATAACTCACCGCACTGTGATACGAAAATGTTGTACTCGTAAAGCGTCAGTGTTTTTCGGTTTATCTATTCTCTGTCAACTAGTCACTTGTTGTACTTCAGTCGAATCGGCAGCATAAATTTGAATTTGGAAAGGGTCAACAAACCCACCCATACAATGGTAAACATTCGACCGATCAGCGCTGAGCTTGCTACTAAATCTCAGAACGAATTGAACGAAGTGGAAAGTCGTATCCCGGAAGACATCGCAGCCTTGAGAGAATGGATTCAAAAGCAACCTCACCTCAAAGCAAGGACTGATGACCAATTTTTGGTAAACTTTCTGCGTGGCAATAAATACAGTTTGGAAAAGACTAAACACAAAATCGACTACTACTACACAATCAGAAATCTTTCACCAGAATTGTTTCTTAACAGACCAGTGGACGACAAAGTTCTTAGACTGTCCAAACTTGGGTAAGAATGAAGGATGATCCATAATTTTCATAGAAAATCATTTAATTTAACTTTCCGTAGACCCTATGTACCGCTGCCGAAGCCTTTTAAACCGGACGGGCCCCGTCTGCACATCACTCGGTATGGTCATATTGATCCAAAAGAATTCAATTTGGCCGACTTGGTCAAGTATCAGCTTCGAATTTTCGACATAGAATTGCACGAAGATGACAACGCTGCGATCGCCGGTGTTGCCAACATCATCGACATGTCGAATATGTCGCTTAGCTTTTTTTTACAGTTTGACCCGGTTTTAGTCAGAAAGTCCTCAACTTTCAGTGAAAAAGCACTTCCATTCCGTATAAAAGGGGTGCACATGATTAATCCGCCAAAAGAAGCCATTGCAATAATAAACATTGCTCAAAGTTTTATGAGCAAGAAGCTCAAGGATAGGGTAAACTCTTGTACATACACCAATCTATCTATACAAATGTGACACTGTTTTTCGTTCTAGATGATCATGCATACGTCTTTCGAAAGCCTTTATCAGCATATACCCAAGGAATACCTTCCAGAAGAGTATGGCGGCGATAACGGTCGTCTTCAAGATTCAATTGACCTCTGGGCAAAAAAGATGCACGACCACAAGGATTTCTTCGAAGAAGATAGCCAATATAGGGCCGATGAAAAGTTAAGGCAAGGTACACAAATGACATCGGAATTGCTCTTTGGCTTGGAGGGATCGTTCAGAAAACTGGAAGTAGATTGATTGAATTTCTTTCGAAGGCATACTATAATCAGTAGGGTAGTTCCTTATCGATTTCCTTCTTCATATGAAAATAAAACCAAGTTCTTAATCTAAGTTGATAAGCTAAAACGTTTACGATAAACATGGTTTTGAAATTATGCCATAAAGGTCTATTTTAATAAAACGTAATCAGGTAAGTTTTGGACGAAATAAACTTCGTTATCGGATAAATTGTTATTTGGCTATGGTCAAGGTAAAAGTCTGCCTAGAGTCAGGAAGACAAACACAAACGACTAAACAAGGGATAGCTCTTTGTTTTTTTTCGTTTTCTGGGCAAAATCACCTTTTCGTAGTGCTTGCAGAAAGACGTTCTGTGCATTCAACCATCGGTCTTGTCCAATCCGAGCTCACTTATACGAAGATAAACGAGACGGTTTGGTTGACCTGACTAACCTTCACAAATATATCAGAAGTTCAGCCCAAGTAGGACGAATACCAGGAGAATACAGACGATTGAATCAGCGTTGAAATCTAAAGTTAGCACAGCTAATAGAGATACTTCGGCATTCTCGAAGATGAGGTGCATATGATCTTCGTACATTTTGATCTCTCGTGATTAACTAATGATAGCGGACCTGTGTTAAGGGCACTTCTCTACCCTTGGCATGAGTCGAGGTCTACCCACTAACTTCTTGGTTTTCTTATGGTCTCAGCACTCAGTATTGTTTGCAACTCTTCATCGGCTCGAAACCAACTTTTCATACATTTTGTATGAGTAGTTGTGTTCTAAACGGCTCCATGAATAAAACTGCCTCACTTTGTGTTTGACATCAGTCATAAACGTCAGTTAATGACATTCAACGTCCTGTTGGCTTGCTCTTTAATTCACCTACCTCGCGAAAAATACTCATGTTTACCTCATAACTGAGAATCCCTTTCTGTTGGCATTCACGATTCGCGGGTTATGATTTTCCTGGACCTTGCGCTTACAAGTTAAACCACACCTGTTCACTTGTCAACAGGTCTCCCCAATGGGCTGCCTATAGCTATTACTTCGTGGGGCGGGTTACTAATCTCCGAGGCCGCGGTTTGGTATATTCTTACGATTTAAGCTCTTCGGAGCTCTTTCTGAGCACTATAATGAGCAGATATTCATACAGACGTCTTTTGATCCTGATGTGTAGTCTATGCCGCCCTCCGCTTTTGGCAAGTGTATTCTGGCTTCTGCGAAGGATCTGCATCTGCGTCTTCCTTCTCATTTTGATGTCCCTTAGTTCTCAAATCTATAGAAATATTTCTGATATTTGCAAAATATGGTAGTGTCTTCCTGCCCTCGTTGTCCATGATTTGACTCCAGGAATTAGCTTGTGGATCCACTTGCCTTTTGTGCAATGGTCCAATTGGGCTTACCATTCTGCTCTGCTGCCCTTTCATCCACTTTCACTATTTTGGCCGCATGCCGGTTCCAAGGTACACCATCTACATCTAATTCACAAGGATCTAACACTTAGACTACTTCGTCCAAGATTGCTGGACAGCCCCTGATAATACTGATAGCGCAGACTCCATAATTCGACGACAGTTTTCTTTTTAAGTCTTTCACCCGCCCCACCAATACCGGAGTAGGGTATAGGAGGATCGATCTGGCTACTTTGGATAGCAAAATCATGCAGACATACACAGGGCTACCGACGTAAGGAAACAGTTCTGCCTACATCAACGATACCCTTTTGCTGGCATACTCGACGTGCGTCTATTATGAAGATTCACTCCAAAATATTTTATAGACTCCTTTGAACTGATTATTTGGTTTCCGGCTCAAAAGTTGGCAGACACTAGGGTCTCGCATAACAGCCTGATCTATACGGGCTCTCTCTGGTGGAAGTGCTTTTCTACGGTGACCACGGCGATGTCGTCAGCAAATTTGATCACTCTGACTACTTCGGGCAGTGTTAGTCACAGAGCTCCATCATGCATTATAATCCAAAGAAGAGGCGGAAGTTTCGAGATTTCAGCCTCCTGTTACTTAAGTGTGACAATCTTCCGTAGGTAGTATGGCGTATACATTTTGGCCAAGAACCTCTTAATATACGACCAGCTCGCCGAGTTAAGGCATTCTTAACGTCAAGCGTTACCATCATTACCTTGACTGCCTGATTCGAAAAACCAACTTGTCTGGTCATTCTTTTTGTTTCTTGCACGATTCAAGGAATTCCTCTGATTTGATTGTGTAGATGTGCACTACGCTGTAATCCCTCTCGCTGGGATACATAATGTCATATTTGGTTAACGTGGAATGATGTTTTTAAGCTTCTTCATTACAACCTTATAAGATGTGCCCCAATGGTCTGAGTCCGCCTCATCGCAAAGGCTTCTGAAGCTCCTTGGTGTAGCGTAATACCAAAATGATGACGCGCAAAATAAAGGAAATAACCATGGTCCCAACCTGAAGTATCTCCCGTTTTTAATGCCCAAACGATCATTATTGAAGTGGGAGGTCAATTACTGCAGACTCAAACAATCAGGCAGCTGTTAAGCCTCTGTACTCTGCGATAACCAGATAAATAATTGTAGAATTCCGCAGGAATCTGGTGAACAAGTGTCAATATGATAATCCTATAACGGATATCAGAGCACTTAGGTATCCCAAGCAATTAGAGTGCTGACAAGATGGCAGGAATTCGATCGGCGCTGCATAATCAACAGAACCTTTGTGCACCTATCTGTGCATCCCGCATGTTGAGCTATTAAACATTCGCTTCCAGCATCTCACTTAACACGACTTCGTTCATGAATCGAGTTATTATGATAAACGTGGTCGATTGTTTGTGGCTTAGATCATGGAGCCCAAGGTGGTGGAATTCGACCGATCGTTGGCATTTGGTTGTTCGATTACTGGGCATCTCACTTGGACATCTGAGACGAAACAGATCCGGTCACGTCGACAAAAATATAATTCTATTCCAGGCCCAAGTATTTAACAGAATATGAAGTTTTAGGAACGAGAGTCATGTATCAGATACCCTACTGGAGCTTATTCTGCTGACAAAAGAACCCATGAATGAAATCAGTGAACAGATCTTGCCTTTTTATCAAGAACTCACACCACTATGACAAGTTCAAGGCTACCGAAACAAACATTTAATCCAAATCATTTCTCTTATCAATGAAAAAAAAGTTTAAATTCGCAAAGTCAATTTACAACCCTCTTCTGCCATTGCAGTCTTAGTAGTCGGCACCTTATTCCGCCTCACACTTGTGTGTAACTTCAACACAGTCTGATAAAAGATTACTGTATAACTTCGATGAGCTTCAGCCAATTTGGTCAGCAATAGTTTGGCGATTAGTCGCAATTTAAACCTCGACCGGATCGGTTCCAAGTCTGATAATACAAATCGATTTAGCACCACAATGGTAAACATTCGACAGGTCAGTCCTGAACTTGCTGCTAAAGCACGCGATGAATTAAACGAAGTGGAGAGCCGTATCCCCGATGACATAGCTGCATTACGCGATTGGATAGAGAAACAACCTCACCTTAAGGCAAGGACAGACGATCAATTCCTATTGACCTTCCTTCGTGGCGGAAAATACAGTCTGGAAAGAGCAAAGCAAAAAATTGACTACTTCTACACAATAAGAAGTCTCTCTCCGGAATTGTTTCTCAAAAAACCTGTGGACGACAAAGTCCTTAAGCTAGCCAAACTTGGGTAAGAATGATGGAGAAGATTTCGATTTGGAATAACAAATTTGGTTTGATTTTTTGTAGAACCTTTATACCGCTGCCAAAACCTTTCAAAGCTGACGGACCACGTTTGCACATCACTCGATATGGTGTGGTTGATCCCAATGAATTCAACATCGCCGATATCTTCAAGCATCAGCTTCGAATTTTCGATATTGTACAGCGCGAAGATGATAACGCCGTGATCGCAGGTATCACCAACATAGTTGACTTGTCGAGCATGTCTCTGGGATTTCTGCTACAGTTTGACCCTGTGTTGGTGAAAAAATTCGGTGTCTTTTGTGAAAAGGCACTCCCATTTCGTATTAAGGGTACACATTTGGTCAATGCGCCCAGGGAAGCTGCCACCCTCATCAACATCTCTAAAAGTCTTATGCCCAAAAAATTGAAAGATAGAGTGAGTACCTACATAATGAATTCCCATTATTCCCGTAGATAAACATAGCCTTTTCGCTTCCTATAGATGACTCTGCATACATCTCTTGAAAGCCTCTATGAACACATCCCCATGGAGTACCTTCCCGAGGAGTATGGTGGCAGTAACGGCCGTCTTGAAGAATCAGTTGAACAATGGGCAAAAAAGATACACGACTATCAAGAATTTTTCGAAGAAGATGTCCTGTATGGCGCCAACGAAAAGCTACGAGTTGGCACTAAAATCACCACAGATTCTGTATTCGGTTTGGATGGAACATTTAGAAAGTTGGAAGTGGATTAAATGTTGCCCATTCCGTTCCTATAGTATTTATATCGATTTTTTTTTCACTTAAAAATATATAAAAAAAAAACCCAAGATTGCTATCTAAGTAAATTGATTAGAGAGTTAAAGTTTTCGTAGGCAAAAGTCTAGGTTTTCGATTCGATTATCGCAGACTTTAAAGTGTGTGGAGGGACTTTATCGTTCTGCAGGGCAATACATTTCGTTATCGGTTATTTCTTTCTAGATTGCAGTCTAGTAACCGTACACGTGAAGTGTTAATAATTCAACAAAAACATCTAAAACTATAAAATCAATACAATTAAGTAGCTATATCTAGGAAATCCATTATACGTTCAAAGGTTGCTGTTTCAACAGCCGACAGAAGAAGATAAGAGGGCAACGAGGCTGGTGTCAATGTCTCAAGCATAGACAACTTGGAAGATATTCCTTTTCATCTTGACTACACTACAACTAACCACCAGTCTTGGTGGTCTTCAAAATGCAGCGCCATTAGCCTCTACTTTGCACGGCATCACACCTTAGAAGAGGCAAACGCAGTCAAGTCATTGTCGACCAAGTCCTTTCAAAGCTGATTAAAGCATCCCGAATCCACGAATAGTTTACGAAGAGGGTACATTATTGACAGGAATGATGTTTGTCCCTTGTCTTAATATGACTAACCCAGCGCAGCCGCTGGATTTGTGTGCACTTGACTATAACAAACATACGCTCAACCTAATGTGTATGTGTTGTTTCGCTGCGAGCCAAAAGGATAGGAGGAATGAGTGATCGTTATTTTGGTCCATCGGAACCACACTTTACTTTTCAAAAGCCCGGCAAGATTTATTCTTCGCTGGATGTCTGACTCAGTTGTTGGTTTTGATTGTGAATCAAAAGATGACCAAATCCTTCGGAAAGTCCACATCGGACATTTAGTTGCCCATAGTAATGTATGGTCCAAGACCTTAACATATATGGTAAGATAAGGCATTTCATTTTTTTATTTTTTTTTATGGTCCGTATATATGGTCACGTGGCGTCCCTCAATGTTGTACTGCTTCATAGATTGCAAGTAGCTCCCGGTCATAAGTGGATTGTTTCCTGGCAGAAAGAGAAAGCTTGCGGCTAAAAAAAGCTAAAGGCTGCCTGGCAGATTGAGATCGCTGCTGCAGAACCTCTCCGATTGCTCCTTCTGATGCATCTCTAAAAATTGCTCAGTCAGCGTTGACATTGGGGAGTGCCAAAAGCACGGCGGATGCGACAAATTGCTTGCAATCTACGAAAGCTCCATCTAAAACGGGTGTCCATGCGATTGGTTGGTAGCTCTTTATCTTCGATCCTTCAAGCCCTTTATGAAGCGGTGCTAGTATTTCTACGGCTTCTTTAATAAATTTGCAATAAAAATTAATAGTACCTAGAAATCCACGTAATTTTTTAACTACGAGGGAAATTCAAAATCGCAGAAACTCTCTCAGGAAGAGGAGAATGCTGCTGTGATTTGGCAACATTTATTACAAGTCGTTGAAACGTTGAAATGTTGAGATGCTCAATGTGTTGTTTTTTGTCATCCGACGCGACTAAAATGTCGTCGATATAGGTGAAAATGAATGGTGTGTTACTTCGTCCATAAATCTTTGAAATGTCGGCGAGGCGTTGTGCAAATCGAACGTCATCAGTGGGAACTCTAACAGTCCAAATAGGGTGATGATTGCAGTTTCGGGTATGTCGTTAGGCGCTATTGGTATCTGGTTGAAAGCACGAACTAAATGTTTGAAAATATTTGCTTTACATGCAAATTAGCGGCAAAGCCTTCAAGATAACGTATGGGGTACGAGTCAGTTATTGTGCGGTCGTTTAGACGCCTATAATCCAATTACCAGATTTTTTAGGACCAAGGTGCAATGGCAAAGACCATGGACTCTCCGATTGACGAACTACATCGAGCTTAAGGATCTTTTTGAATTCCGCCTTGGTAATCTTTAAGCGATCAGGTGCAAGACGTCTAGCCTTACTAGAGACAGGAGACCATTCGTGGCTTTAATGTGATGTTCGCTGCTGTCTAAGGTTGATTAATAAGCCAAAATGGCTGAAAAAATCAGCCCTGATTATAGGTCGTGTAACGTCTGTCACAATAAAATGCCATATCATTTCTCTTCACAATACTAAACTAAGCTTGAGGGTAACTGTGTCGTAGGTATTTATAAGAGAACCATTGGCAGCATAAATCTGATAGGTAAGCGGCGCAGCGTCAGCGATGCCTTTGTTCGTTGTTGTGGATAGACAGATATCTCTGAACCTGTGTCGATTAAGAATTTATCTGTTGACGTTCTATTGTCAACGGCGGCAAGTTGTTAACTGAAGGTCGTGTTGCGCCACTAACGACCCTCGGCTGAGTTTTCCGAAAATGTACAACCTGGTTGGCATTTGCGCGCTTTTTGTCCGAATTTCCTGATTCGGCTTTTGTGGTTTGGGTTTTTGAATCTCGATGCTCGGTGGGGATGTTAAATGGCGGTCACTGTTAAAGAAGGAGAAGCTACTTGGTGGGCGATGTCCGAAAGTTGCTGATGAATGTCGAATGTTTCTACTGCGGCAATACTATGAGGTGAGAAAACTTCATGCAATTTGTCTGCAAGATCTCCGAGAGTACTGATAGAAGATGATATCTGCCTCACCAGACAGGTCTGTGTTTGTGCTGGAAGATGAGACAGCCAACGGGCGAAAGAAAGAAAAACAAATCAAAACAAGTTCGGGGTCACCAATGTAGTGATTGGATATAATAATGAAAACGAATCGACTACTTTTCAAACCAAACAATCCATTTAATTAATTAACTTTTAAAATAAAATAATTCCAATTATAATAGTGAGCTAGGCCCGACGGTTGTAATGGTGCGCAGCAGACTTACCCTCGCTCATCGCTGTTTGCAAAGCGTAGGAGATCCTACGCAGACAATCCGTGCATTGGTTTCCGATAATATATCGGCGCACAGGAGACGCAGAATGCTCTTACATGTCTCGCAAAGTTAATTACGAATTTGCATAGTGTTAGTCAGTGAGAAGGGATACTGAATCCCAACATGGTCGCATACAAGTACTTTCTTATTATACTGCCGAATGTAGCGTTCAATCGCCGAAAAGGTGCTGCAATTTGGCCTGCTTCTTTCGTGTCTTATCGCTCATTTGTCGCGTAATATGTGACATTTTCATCAATGGTAAACTAAAGTCTAAAAACTGTAAGATCGAAACAATTTGTTGGGAATGCAATTTGGAAAAACCTTGAATGTGATACTCAATGCATGGGCTGTGTAAGTTCGTCGCCTCCAGACCATCAGCATTTATGTCTTTTATCCGGCCAATTGCTTTCAGAATTTCGTTCTGATTGGCTGACGCCTCACATTACCCTCATTATTAATCTGCAGCGCATAACTATTTTCAAATCTGCAGTAAAAGGCCTTCATCGATCAAGTATTCACATTACGACAGATCTTGAAAAGACCTATTTTCCGACTGCTTTTCAACGTCATGTCTAGTTTTGGCATCCCTGCTAAACTTATCAGGTTGTGCAGGATGACTACGGACAATTCTCGTTTCTGCATCAAGGTCTGTAAAGAATTAACCGAAAAACTCAGTGGCCAAGGAAAGAAGCACGTTTTTTTTAAGTCCGCACAATTGCTTGCATACATGATTGACATTGATGTAAATGGACGGACACAGCGATTTGTTAGTATTGAGGCGAAAGTGGTCAAAATGAAACTGACGGTAAAGGAATGAAAAACACAGTACATGCTGTCATCAGAAATATACGCACACCATTTACGACTTGGCCAGAATGTCACTATTAGCAGTTCCGGCTAGTTAAGAACTTCGTCTAGCTTGATTCCGTATTTAAAACCATCAACGACATCAGCGCTGAAAAAAGAAGCAGAATTACTCAAAATTAGAAACGAAATCCGTTCTGCCATTTATAGAGATACTTGTAAAATTTCACTTATGGTATCCCGGGACTTCTCAAAAGTATTTGATTCCCTAAGCCATGACATTCTTTTATCCAAATTAAAAAAAATCAATTTGCTTTCGAAAGTAAAGCGTGTCAACTTGAGGCCTCTTATCTTAGTAAACGCAACCTAGCTGCTGGTAACATCGGGGGTACCCCAAGGGTCTGTCTTTTCCCCTGTTTTGTTCACGATGTTCATAAATAATATTTATAAAAGTATAATCAACTGCGATTATCATATCTATGCGGATGATGAGCAGTGATATATATAAAGAAGTACCCAAATCTACAGTGTCTTCCAGTATCGAAAATCTAACCACAGACCTCGATTCCATATTTGTTTGCTCGCAAAAACACTATCTTTGCCTTAATTCATCAAAGATCAAGATACTGATGATTGGTAGTAACAAAACAATGGAGAAATTGCGAATTTGCTTCTTTTTGTTAATAATGGTCTTCTTGAGCCTGTTACCAAAATAACAAAATTGGATATCCTTCACCAAACTTCTTAACTGGACCGACCATATCAACTACGTAGTCTGAAGAATATATGACGTTCCTAGGAAAAAAAACTAAGTTTTTTTTTTTGCTTTGCTTTTAATTATTAAATATCTTCACCTACGGATTCATAATCTTAATGTTTTATTTTTTTTTTAATTATAACGTTTTTAAGCTAAAATTAAATATTAAATAAAATAAATATGTTTAACGACATTCCCATACTTTGACTGTTTGATCTACAGTCTACACATCCTGAAATGACGTATGGATGTGTTTTGTGCAAATCAACTGAAGTGCAAAAATGTTGATGAGCATACAGAGTTTTCATGCATCGCTTATTGCGCAAGTCCCATACGCGAATGGTCTTATCATCACTAGCAGATACTAAATACTTTCCACCCGCATGGAATGATAGTCCCCTAACCCAATTCTCATGTCCAGTTCGACACTCACGTCCCAAATGCGAATTGTTTTATCCCTGGAACCAGAAACAAGGAATGGCCCTTGATGATGTCCCTTTTTGTTATCAGCACCCGCAGCCTCATTTATTGCTGGTGCAGAGTTCTCAGGTGCCCAAGCAATGCAGTTCAACTTTACAGTCTTTTGAATTTGTTAACCACACTCGAATTGAGTGATCATTTGAGCACGATGCAAATATTTCACCGTCGATGTGCGCTCTTACCATTCTAACCCATTCTCAGTGTCCTGTGTACGTCTTCACGCAATAGCCAGTGGAAACTTACCACGTTTTAATCGTTTTATCACGCGAAGCAGACGAAACAAAATCTCCAGCTGGAACAAACGCTACTGATGATACATTATGATCATGCCCATGCATAGTTTTAACACATTCGTAACTCTGTTGGAAATCCCATAGTTTTATCGATAGATCAGCGCTACAGGAAGCCAAAAGTTTGCCTTGAACATCAAAAGCAATGTCTTGTACTGAATCTGTGTGCCCTTTAAAACTTCGTTCATATTCGCCGGTCTCAAAGTTCCAAATTCTGTTGCCGATATCATTAAACCAAAAATCGGATGAAACACTACTCTCGTTATACTGGCCCAATGGCCGGAAAGTGAAAATTTCTCTGGCGGTCTTGGTATCCATTCACCAGGACTTCGTTTGGCTTTTGTCGGTGCACCTTCAATGACTTCTTTTTCAGCTTCTGATAATTTAGCCTCCAATTCCAATGCCTGGCTGTCATGTCAAGCTCACTAAGTTTTTCGCTCTGCCCATCAAACTGTATGAATGCGAAATCTTTTCAAGTTCAGATTCTTCGTCCTTGAGAAAATTAAATGTTGCGATTAAAATATCGAACTGTTAGTGCATAATATTACACAAAAATCTAGTTTGTCTACTCTCAGAGAACTCCTAGATACACATTTTTGAATAGCAGTAGTCAATTTTTCATTCATGCTGTGTGACACTGTAACAGTCTCTCTATAAACATCACAAAGGTGAACACAGAAAATGGTTTTAAAAACAGTTTAAGATCATATTTGTACACTAAAGTTTAAAATATTAATTTAACTATGCAATGCTAAAAGTTATTTAAATTTAAACTGCCGTCCTAAACTGCCCAATTGGATTCCAAATAAATAAACTTCAAATGATTGATATCTCTTCACACTTGAATAAACAACAAAGACTATCGTATGTCGTAAACAATAAACCGTATCAACTAATAGATTATAAAGTTTTTATTTTAGAGCAATATTGCCGATAAGAAACAACTCTATTGATTGTAGTCTATCTCCCTTATTAAATCAATCCACTTCTAATTTCCGGAACGATCCGTCCAGGCCAAATAAAGACTCCACAGTTACTTGAGAGCCAAATCTTAATTTTTCGTTGGTAAAATACTGGCTGTCCTCGTCGAAGAAATCCTTATAGTCGTGTATTTTCTTAGCCCAATGTTCGGTTATTTCCCGAAGATTACCATTAGTGCCACCATATTCCTCTGGAAGGTATTCCCTCGGAATATGCTCATACAGATTTTCAAAGGATTTATGGATATTTAGCTACAAGGAAAGACAGATTGATTAATACCCCAAGTATACTTGCTTTTGTCAATAGATTGACTCACCCTAGCCTTCAGCTTATCGGGCATAAAACTTTCGGCAATCTTGAGCATGGTAAGAGCTTCTTTTGGTGGATTTATCATATGCATACCTTTTATACGAAATGGAAGTGCCTTGTCTCCATAGACTGAGAATTTCTTCATCAGCGATAGATCAAACTGCATTAGATGGGCCAAAGACATATCTGACATGTCGGTTATGTTCATAATTCCTGCGATCGCACAATGATCATCTTCGTTCAGGTCAATTTCAAAAATTCGCATTTGGTATTTGCAAAAGTCGACAATATTGAAATCTTTTGGATCAATATGTCCGATACGAGTGATGTGTATACGAGGACCGTCAGGTTTAAATGGTTTTGGCAAGGGGATAAACGGTCTAAAAGGAAACATTTGTAATCTTATATTAGAGTACCCCTTCCCGGTCTTACCCAAGTTTGGACAGTCTAAGAACCTTATCGTCTACTGTTCTGTGAAGAAACAGTTCCGGTGAAATGCTTCTAATTGCATAGTAGTAGTCAATTTTATTCTTCGCCCTTTCTAAACTGTATTTATTCCCACGCAGGAAGGTCACTAAGAATTGGTCGTCTGTTCTTGCCTTGAGGTGTGGTTGTTTTTGAATCCATTCGCGCAAAGCTGCTATGTCGTCCGGGATACGACTTTCCACTTCGTTTAATTCATTCCGAGCTTTGGCAGCAAGTTCCGGAGAGATTGGCCGAATATCTGCCATGACTTGGTGATTTTGTTTAAAAATTTATAAGCAGACAACCACCTTAACCAATGTTTAATCGAAGACTAATTTAAAAAGTACTGATAAATTTACCCGCACTGATATTGTTTATATCGCAGTTAAGTTAGATAAAGGTTGTCGAGATAGCATGTCAAGAGATTAATGGAATGGTGGGTCGATAACTAAAATAGATGAGCTGGAGGATTGTAATTTATGTAGTAGTTTTGAGTTACAAGGGTGTCTAAACCTTAGATCGGAGCACTTATTGTTTTTAGCATTGTTGCTGTCGCTGCTACCTCTCGCAAAGTTACAATTGTTTTAAATAAATTGTTAGCAATTGTTATTCCGCTGCACAAAAAATAATAAACTATCTGTCTAAATAACTACCATCCCATTTCATTTCTGTCAGTTTGTGAAAAACGTATAGAAGCCAGTATGTTGTCCTCTTTGGATAAAAGTCATTTCTTTAGTGATTTACAATTCGGTTTCAGGAAACACAAATCTACAGAGAAAATTCTAAAACTATATCGGGATCTATACACTTGTAGAAATAACGCCGAAATAGCTGCCCCCCTGTTTATTGATATACGAGAGCTTTCAACACCATTGTTCATGTTTTGTTACTCCAAAAACATTATAAATCTGGTTCTCGGGGATTTATTTATGATTGGTTTGCATCTTACCTAAAAGAAGGCAAACAACAAGTCAAAGTTCAAGATAATTTCATTTCGAAAAAGTGTGTCAACATTGGAGTACCTCAAGACTCTGTTTTGGGCCCTATCCTATTCTTAATTTTTATGAATTCACTTTTCGTCTGAGAATTAAATTATTGCTGTAAATAATGACCTACGAGGGGCGTTCAACATATTCTCGGTATCGGGGTGAAGCTGTGGTTGTATATATAAATTGACTTATTTATCAAGTAATACTATTATTTTAGTGCATTCATGTAAAATTTCATATAAATGTGATTATTAATTCGCGTTTTATCTCTAGTTAAACAGAATCATAATGGCAACTGAGACGATGATGGTGAAAATTGAGCATCGCGCTGTAATTAAATTTCTCACTAAGCAAGGAAAAAGTCAAAAAACTATTCATGAAGAGATGGTGGCTGTTTACCAGGGTTCCGCACCTTCATTATCAACTGTGCAAAAGTGGCCAAGTGAGTTCAAGAGAGGCAGAGATAGCATTGAAGGCGACCCCCGCTCCGGCGCCCCGGCTACTGCTTGTACGGGAGAAAGCATCAAAGAAGTCGAAAAACTTGTTCTTGAGGATGCCCGAATAAAGGTGAAAATGATGGCAGAGATCACCAAGCTTTCAATTGGTACCATTCACACCATTCTTCATGACCATCTTAACCTTTCAAAGGTCAGTGCAAGGTGGGTGCCACGAATGCTCACAGCGCCTCAGAAAAAAGTGAAAATCGCATGCTGTAGAGAGCTTTTGGAGATGTGTAGTGAGAACGCGGACGGTGTTATGGATCGAATTGTTACTGAGGACGAAACATGGGTCCACCACTATGACCCTGAAAGCAAACAAGAGTCCATGCAGTGGCATAAAAAAGGAACAGACCCCCCGAAGAAGTTCAAAGTCACTCCGTCTGCCGGGAAGCTCATGGCCACAGTTTTTTGGGACTCAAAGGGAATCTTGCTCATTGAGTACAAAAAAAAGGTGAAACCATCAACGCCACATCCTACGCTTCCACTTTGCATAATTTGCGGGAGGAAATTAAAAAGAAAAGACGGGGTAAACTCGCAGCGGGTGTGTTGCTTCTTCATGACAACGCTCCTGTTCACACGGCGCGAGTTTCCAAGGCTGCTGCGCGAGATTGTGGTTTCTAAGAAATCCAACACCTACCCTATAGTCCAGACCTTGCCCCTAGTGATTATTTCCTGTTTGCGGATTTGAAAAAATGTCTTCGTGGAAAAAGATTTTCGGATGATGAAGAACTAAAGTCGGCAATAAATGGGTATTTTGCAGAGAAAGAGGAAATTAATTTTTTTGAGGGTTTAAAAAAGCTTATCTCAAGATGTAACAAATGCATTGATGGGGGATAGGGGAGATTATATTGAAAAATAAAAACAATTTAAATTGAATTCGCATTTTCCTTCATATCGATACAGAGAATATATTGAACGCACCTCGTACGAAGGCTTTCGACACCATTGTTCATGTTTTGTTACTCCAAAAACATTATAAAGCTGGTTCTCGGGGATTTATTTATGATTGTTCAAGATAATTTCATTTCGGAAAAGTGTGTCAACATTGGAGTACCTCAAGACTCTGTTTTGGGCCCTATCCTATTCTTAATTTTTATGAATTCACTTTTCGTCTGAGAATTAAATTATTGCTGTAAATAATGACCTAGATATTCTACGCAAATGGTTTTCTGTATATCAACTAATTATAAGTTATTAGAAGAAGTATAAAATCTTCAATATTTTAGGTAACACCTGTGAAAATGTGGCTGTAAAATATCATGCGCCTTAATTTTGCTAAGACCAGTTATAATGCATATACAAAGTGTTCTCTTGGGTGCTTTACTATCGAAGCTATTGAGAGCTTTAAGTATTTAGGTATGATTTCGGATACCAGGTTAAGCTGAAAAGACACACTTCAAATTTGCAACAACACTTAAATAACGCCTTGAGACAGTTTTACCTCCTTAGCCTTTATTACAGTCAGCAAGTTTTAAAGCTTGTTTCTATTGGTTTGTTGAAACCTAATATGCAAAATTGGCTTACGTGCTGGTGCGGTACTCATGCTAACAAAATTTAATCTTTGCTTACTAAGCAGAAGCATGTGACTCGTATTTTGAATAGAGTTAACAGCAGAAGCCGTTTTGAACTCTTGAGAATTTTTTTTAACGGGTGTTCTATCTCAAGATTGTATGATTCCCATAATTTACGTGTGGATAATGTGAATTTAGTAAATGCACCCTGCATAAAGAAACCACACTTCTCTCACTTCTACAAAGTCACTACGCCACGGTTATTTAACAACTTGCCGGCAAATCTGAGATGCGAGATGCATACAATAGATCTACTTTGTTAAGAGATTTAAAGTCTTTCCTGTTCTAAAAACTGTTTTTCTTTCCCTTTCTTTCTTTAAATTGCATTAGTCCTAATATTTTCAAATTTTATTATTTTTTTCATTATTATTGTAATTTCTAAATTTAATTAACCCCCATCGATAGTGATAATCGGGAAAAAATGAAAAGTAATGCAGAATCTTTGGAAACACTTCGGCAAAAGAAAAGATTAAATTATTTGAAGAAAAAAGAAAGAGGTCAGATAAAATTAGTTAATGCTACGAGTCGTAGAGAAGTTAGACAAAAAAGGAAGCAATGGAAACGAAACAGTAAAGTGTATAGAGAAAAACAATCTATGAAACACCAAAATCTACCAAAATTACTTGATGTATCACTTCCGCAAAATCCTATACCATCTTTACAGCAGAGATCAGAGTCTTTATCTACGCGTAAAAGACGTAAAATGCGCAGACGTCGAGCTATTTTGTATGCAAAGCTAGCAAGTATGGAAAAAAAATTGAAAAACGCTGTGAAATTATACGAAAAATATAAAAAGAGGTATTTGAGGCTAAAGGCAAAAAAGACTAATCCAAATTCTTCCGAAACTAAAGTTTCCACGCTTTTAAAGAACTTACAGAAAGTTAATTTTCGGAGAGGTGCTATCAAGAGATCTTAGTGTTAGTTACAGGAATCTTGGGAAAAATCATGCAGAAAAGAAAAAATATTACGGAATTTTGAAGCCAACTTTTCTGAAAAAATACAAGTTGCTGCATTAAATTTAAAAATAACCAAAGACCACGTAAACTGAATACTCAAATGGTGAAAGTAAAGAATGATGTAATACATTTTCTGGAGAAAGATGAAAATACAAGAGTGTGCCCCGGGAAAAAGGACTGTCTTACGAGTAAATCTAAGGAAGGCAAGGTCCAACAAAGACGTGTGCTCTGTGACACTCTCTATAACTTACAACAACAATTTTTAAGCACTGTTGACTACAGAATAAGTCTAGCAACATTTTGCAGATTTATACCTTTTTGGATAACCTGACAAAATGTGCATGAGCGAAATACTTGCAAATGCGCCCAGCATGCCAATATTCAACCGATGATATCAAAGTTACATGAAGTAAAAGTATTAAAACAATGTTCTGTGACAGCGGTCCTTGCGGTTATTACTTGTAATGTACATTCCACAAAATGTCTGTTTAGAGAATGCTTAACCTGCAAGTTTCGATCTTTGGAGTTATTTTTTACCAATGTCTAACAGTTTTGCGACTTATCGACAATGGATTTATGAAATCAGTTCTTTTGAAAAGGATTTAAAACAAAAATCGTGTCGTAAGCCCGTGAAGAAAGAGTACAAAGTTACTTTGAATCAGCTTATTCAAAATCTAAAAGCAGCATTACGCCATTTCTTACAACATGTTGGGACTATATCACATCAATACCAAGCCATTCAACACATCAAAAACAATTTAACAACAAATGATGTTCTGATTCATGTTGGTTATAGTGAAAATTATTGCTGCAAGTACAATAACGAAATACTCAGTTTGGTGGAGCAAGGCAGCAAATTACCATGCATACAGGAGTATTGTACTTGCGCACTAATAATTAACTGAAATCTGTACCTTTTTGCTCACTATCTAGCAACGATAGACATGACACATCGATAGTTTGGAAACATATAAGACCTATTTTTGATTGGATTAAATCGCAAGATCTAACTATTTACACTATTCATATGCTGAGTGACGGACCTGTTAATCAATATAAAAACAAATTCATGTTTGAAATGGTCCATCGTAATCTTAAAGTTATTTATCGAGAAATTACCTACTTTTCATGGCATTACTATGAACCAGGACATGGTAAAGGTGCACCTGATGGTGTTGGTGGAACCTTGAAAAGAACAGCTTACAAAGCTGTAAGTGAAGGCCTCGACATCACAGATTTACAATCATTGAAACCAATTCTTCAGACAAGATGCCCATCTATTTTATTGTTTGAAGTAACTACGAAATATAGAGGAATACTGTCGGAAACGATATCCTCTAAACTATCAAGTCCCACGCGTGACACCAATGAGCTCGACATGAAAGTCAGGGAATTTACTCTGACTCTCAATAAGGCTATGGCCGCTTCCTGCCCTCTTATTCAACCAAGAGGCAAGAAAAAGCCACATTGATGGACATCGGCACTAGGACTGCTCAGAAACACCTGCAGAAAACTTTTCAACGCAGCAAAAAGCACAAGAAAAGTGACCGACTGGGACTCATATAAAGAATCCCTCAAATTATACAAAAAAGAATTGAGGAAGGCAAAGCGACAATCCTGGAGGTCATTCTGCGACAAAATCACAGAAACCTCTGAGGCTTCGCGGCTAAGAAAAATCCTCTCCACAAATCCTATGATGCCCAGCTGTTTGAAAAAAACCGATGGCTCTTGGACAACCTCAAGTGATGAATCACTCAACCTGCTTCTGGACACCCACTTTCCAGGTAGCTCCCAACTCGCGGCCAGTAGCAGCCCAAACAAGCCTACTGTAACCGTGACCAAAATTCATAGTCTGATTACGAGAGACAAACTGCTCTGGGCGCTGCATAGCTTCAAACCATACAAGTCTGCTGGTCCGGACGGTATTATACCTGCCGAGCTACAGAGATCCTCAGATATAATTCTACCAGTGTTGGAAAATATTATGAGGAGCTGTGTAGAACTTATCCACATTCCACTGTTATGGAGAGAAGTCAATGTAGTATTCATTCCCAAAGCTGGAAAATGTTCTCATGTGGTCCCAAAGGACCTCAGACCTATAAGTCTATCATCATTCCTTCTGAAAACTTTAGAACGACTGATTGATATCCATATTCGAGCTAAAGTTGATCCAAGACTTCTGTCTACGGCTCAACATGCCTACTGTAAAGGAAAGTCGGTGGAAACGGCTTTGCACTCTCTGACTAGCCACATCGAACGATCCCTACAATATAAGGAGTACACAATGGTTGCTTTCCTAGACATAGAGGGCGCCTTTAACAACGTCAACACATCCGCAATCACGACTGCGCTGTCAACTCTGCAGGTAGACGGCTCACTTGGGGAGCTGATTAATCTAATGCTAACAAGCAGGATAATCAACTCCAAACTGGGTGAGACTTCTGCTAAAAGATATGTCAGTAGGGGTACGCCGCAAGGCGGTGTCCTCTCCCCCCTTCTCTAGAACTTAGTGGTTAACGAACTACTGATATACCTGGAAGCGGGTGGTAGCAGAGTGGTTGCCTATGCGGATGACGTTGCGATAGCCGTCTCAGGAAAACATTTAAATACCATTAAAGAACTCCTCCAAGTAAATCTTAACAGATTAACCTGCTGGGCAGATCGCTGTGGATTGGGAATAAACCCCCATAAAACTGATCTTGTCCTCTTTTCTAGGAAATATAAAATTCCAATCATAGACCCTCCTTCAATAAACGGTACCAGTTTAGCTTTCTCCGATACAGCAAAATATCTGGGTCTCATTTTTGACAGGAAACTAAACTGGAAACCTAACATTCAAGAAAGAGTCAATAAAGCTACAATAGCTTTATTCTCTTGCAAGAAAGCCATTGGGAACAAATGGGGCCTTCAACCTCGCATAACCCACTGGCTATACATCTCGGTCATAAGACCGATACTTACTTACGGGGTGGTTGTCTGGTGGACGGCCTTGGAAAATGCAGTCAACCGCATTAAATTAAGCAGAGTCAAACGAACAGCATGTCTATGCACAAGCGGAGCCTTGCGGTCTACCCCCTCTGCGGCATTAGATATTCTGCTTCACTTGACACCCCTCGACATTTTTAGCAAGCAAGTAGCTGCGACTGCAGCTATTCGCCTTAAAGCGACTAAACAGTGGACAAATAATTCATTTGGCCACGCCAACATTCTTAATACATTAGGAATCCTCACAGAGAACACCGATTACACCATACCTGAACTTTGGTTTGACAAAAACTTCCATGTAAGCTTCCCCTCTAGATCATTCTGGGAGGAGGATGCTTTCATGGAGGACAAGTCAATCCATCTCTACACAGATGGATCTAAAACCGACAGCGGAGTTGGTGGCGGTGTTTTCTCAGATAAGCTAAATTTAAGCCTCTCTTTCCGCCTTCCAAATCACTGTAGCGTGTTCCAGGCGGAAATTTTGGCGATTAAAGAAGCACTGTCCTGGCTGAAGAAAAACGTGATATCTGCAAAGGATATCCGCATATTTTCGGATAGTTAGGCCGCCATCAAGTCCCTGGACCCGATCATCTCTCATGGAGATGGCAGAGCAGTTCAACATTCACCTCTGTTGGGTGCCGGGCCATAGAGACATTCCAGGGAACTGCAGAGCCGATGAACTCACCAAAATTGGAACCACTCTACCTATCCTACCAGACAAAGGTAGTATAGGTATACCAATCGCTACGTGCAAACTAACAGTAAAGCTAGATGCCAATAAAAGAACGGACCTTAGGTGGACTGCTGGACAAACATGTCTAGCGACCAAACAGATTTGGCCAAGGCTGGATCTGAGTCGATCTAAGTGTCTGATCCTTTTAGATAGGAAACATCTCAGCGCCATAATAGGTGTCATTACCGGACACTGCCTCATAGGCAAGCACGCAAGAAGGCTTGGCGCTTTTACTAACGATTTCTGTAGAAGCTGCATGGACGAGGAAGAGGAGGAGACAATCCCCCACTTACTCTGCACATGCCCAGCTCTCTCACAGAGAAGGAAGCTTCACCTAGGAGCTTTCTTCTACAACGACCTAAACGATCTAGAAAAAATAGACGTTAACAGTCTCCTACGCTTTATTAAAAGCTCAAACTGGTTCCAGTAGTAAGAAGATCATAGATCCACGTGGCATCACAATGGGCCAATAGGCCTAAGTGGGTTGGTATTTCCAACAGCCACTCTTACCTAACCTAACCTAACCTAACTACTATAGACATTGCACAAATTGATGAACTCATAAAACAGTCAGGGACTGACTATTCCTACATTTCGAGGAACCCAAAAGATACCTCAGTTCGTATATTTTAATAACACTTTAGAGTGTAGAAGACTATCATGCGTCGATTGTAAAGAAAATTGTATTCATTATCATTTAGGATACTTTCAACAATATCAAAACAGTAACTTGACGAGAAGATGCAATAGAAATCTCTGAAAGTAATTTAGAAAGTGATTAACAATTTTATTTGAAACTTATACTTCCCAAAATGCTATGAAGTCTGATTAGTGATTAAGGCTTATTTTGAACTACGAAAACATCTTATAAGTAAAATGCGTAAATTTAATTAATTATTTCTTCGTTCGTCTTTTCATTTATTGATTTATGTATCTTTATACAATTTCCTTAAATGTTCAATAATGACTATGGCCGAATTCCAACCACGATGCGAACACTAGTTATTTTTTATTACGAGTATATACACAGATATTTGAAAATCATCCCCTCACTACGTAAAATTCGTTTTTCTACGTTTTTATAAAAAAATATGGAGGACCACTTCTATTACATAGTTCCCATAGAAAGAAACGTTGGATTTGAGTTATGAAAAATAACTTTTAAATCTTTTTTAAATCCATAATGAAATTTCGGAATTTGATTAGAATTACCTACCTAAATATTTCGTTGTATCTTAAAGCACCCTTTGATTAATTATCTTTTAATTTTCCCCTTAAATCAAAATAACTATTAGTTTTAAGCTCTTACATTGAAATAAAGTTAAAAATAAATAATTAGCCCAAGAACAAAAACAGCAAAGATGGGTCTTATTTATAGTAGGTATTGGTTTACCCGAGGAAAGATGGCTAGGTGAAAGGTAGGTGATTGAAATCACCATAACGAAGCTAGAAAACTCACCGCGTCATTAAGAGAAACTTATGGCTATGGTTTCACTCTAAAGAAAGCTCGTTTGGTGTAAGGATTTCAAAAAAACTTGAATGTGACAACCAAAGCACTTCCCTAGGTTGGATTATATTCGCAATCAACGCAAATGAACGCTAACCCCGGGGGGATATTGACAAGAATGAGATCTGAGAATACGAATGGCCAAAACTTGTATCCAAAATTGAGAACATTCAATGTCGTTTTCTTCAACGACCTCTGGATCGAATTTTTTTTTTTCATCTTACTTCCCTATCGAATCCGTCTAAATTGTGTGAATTTGAATATCCTTGAAGAATGCAGGAAGGTAACAGACACTGTTTTCATCCATCGACTATTCTTAGATTCTATCCATTGCACATCTTTTTCCTTTACCATCAACCCTCGTATTTTACAATGGCCTCAACGATTTACAGCGCCTCATATGGTTGAAGTGAACACATCTCTCGTATGCTATAGAAGATCAACTCAAACGTCACACTTCCGAGTACTATTCACCTAAATCTTAAGCTTAAATATTTTTTAAACGGTCTTACCTAGTATAAGTAAGGGATCCAGCCCAAATTAAAGTACAGGTAGCTCTCTGTTTGGTCCCGTTTTAGGACAAAATAAATCCTCTTGAACCCATTACACATATTCCGTTATCCTTTTTAACTACAAGCACACTTTAAATTGACCGCAGCCGAACTAAAAAATTATACATCATAGATTCGATTCCACATAAATAAACTTCACATATTTTATATCTCTTCACACTTGAATAAACAACAAAGACTATGTAGTAAACAATAAACACTATCGACTAATAAATTACAAAGTTTTTATTTTAAAGCAATATTGCCGATAAGAAACAACTCTATTGATTGTAGTCTATCTCCCTTATTAAATCAATCCACTTCTAATTTCCGGAACGATCCGTCCAGGCCAAATAAAGACTCCGCAGTTACTTGAGAGCCAAATCGTAATTTTTCGTTGGTAAAATACTGACTGTCCTCGTCGAAGAAATCCTTATAGTCGTGCATTTTCTTCGCCCAATGTTCGGTTATTTCCCGAAGATTACCATTAGTGCCACCATACTCCTCTGGAAGGTATTCCCTCGGAATATGCTCATAGAGACTTTCAAAAGATTTATGTATATTTAGCTACAAGGAAAGACAGATTGATTAATACCCCAAGTATACTTGCTTTTGTCAATAGATTGACTCACCCTAGCCTTCAGCTTATCGGGCATAAAACTTTCGGCAACCTTGAGGAAGGTAAGAGCTTCTTTTGGCGGATTTATCATATGCATACCCTTTATACGAAATGGAAGTGCCTTGTCTCCGAAAACAGAGAATTTCTTCATCATCGACAGATCAATCTGGATGAGATGGCCCAAAGACATATCTGACATGTCGGTTATGTTCATAACTCCTGCGATAGCACAATGATCATCTTCGTTCAGGTCAATTTCAAAAATTCGCAATTGGTATTTGAAAAAGTCAAGAACAGTAAAATCTTTTGGATCAATATGTCCGATACGAGTGATGTGTATACGAGGACCGTCAGGTTTAAATGGTTTTGGCAAGGGGACAAATGGCCTAAAAGAAAATGTATGGAAACTTCTATTAGAACTCCCTCTTCCGGGCTTACCCAAGTTTAGACAGTCTAAGAACCTTATCGTCTACTGTTCTGTGAAGAAACAGTTCCGGTGAAATGCTTCTAATTGCATAGTAGTAGTCAATTTTGTGCTTCGCCCGTTCTAAACCGTATTTATTCCCACGCAGGAAGGTCACTAAGAATTGGTCGTCTGTTCTTGCCTTGAGGTGAGGTTGTTTTTGAATCCATTCGCGCAAAGCTGCTATATCGTCCGGGATACGACTTTCCACTTCGTTTAATTCATTCCGAGCTTTGGCAGCAAGTTCCGGACATATCGGACGAATGTCTGCCATGGCTTGGTGATTTTATTTGAAAATTTATAAGTAGACAACCACCTTAACCAATGTTTAATCGACGACTAATTTAAAAAGTACTGATAAATTTACCCGCACTGATATTGTTTACATTGCAGTTAACTTAGATAAAGGTTGTCGAGATAGCATATCAAGAGATTAATGGTATGACGGGTCGATAACTAAAGCAGATGAATTGGAAGGTTGTTAATTGTGTTGCATTTTTGAGTTACATTTAGTAGTCTTAAATGGTGCTTAAACCTAATACAGAAGCACTTATGGTTTTTGCTATTGGTACTATTAGTTTGCTTGTATAGAGGAAAGGCAATGCGATAGATCGGTTAGACTCTTAGACCATCATAAGTGATAGCGACCGCCACAACAAAACTTCTCTCCTGGCTTGTAGTTAAACAAATATCCGAACAACACTCTATTTATAAAAGCTTATGAAAGCTGACTTAACTTAAAGGTTTCAAAGTAACAACTAGAGCAATTCGGTTATTTTGATGACCCTCGTAACCAATACGATCGGATCATAGTCTCCGGTATCATTGAATAAACAATGCAAGGCCAAAGAGACGTATCTATGACCAGGTACCGTGTCCTTAAAAGGAAAATAAGCATTAGTAACAAATGTAAAATAAAACTTTAGTGTGGGTCAACAGGATAAACTCTGACTTCCCCACATCTGTTGCGTAGCAAGTGTAGAACTTCTTACTGGATAGGCAAAAAAGTCTCGATGTATGACTTTCGAAAGTCCCATGATCTGGACGGAACCCACAGACATTTCATCGGATTGTTAGTGTTGCCTTACTTATACAAGTGGAATAGCAATTAAGATTAAAAATAAAACACGTATGCAGATCTACCTTATGCAAGAAAACCGAATTCTCAGTACCTCGACCACCTCAGAGCTCCGATATAGGTATTGAATCCATCGAAGTAGACAAGATTGCGGTCGGTCCTGATTTTCAGTCAACTTCCTTATCCAATGAATCAATGAACAAGCAGAACTTCTAAGATCTCAATTGAAGAGTTGGAATTGATTGCAATCAAGAACAAAAATATGTTGCTTTCGGCATCATGAGGAATAGCTGCAAACGTCCTTCTCACAGAAGAATGATCTATCATTCGTAATGACATTAATGGCGAAATGAATATGTTTGATCTTGAATACATTTCTGAAGACTGGCGAAGGAAAATTGTAAAGAAAGAGAAATGCCGATGTACAGGCATTGGTTTTGAATGTTTGCAGGTTATAATGATTAGGAAACAAACAGCTCGGCAGGGTATTCCAGAAGCGAGTGAGGGTAAACTGATGAGCATTCATAACGAGATGGGTGTAACGGTTGAAGGTTTGAAGAAGTGGAATGCTTCCGGCAATTTCAATGGAACACCGGTGGTGAAAATATCGATAAAGCAAAGTAAGTGAGTATTCATTACGTAAGTGTCGAGATGTGTCAAATGAGGGAGTTAGTAGACCTATGACGCCAGATCACAGGGGATGTAGTATTTCTTTGAGGAAACTTAGATATTTTGCAGCTTTTGGACGATAACGAATATGATATGTAGTCGTTACAACGTAGGTTATCATTGACACACATTCCGAGAATGGAAAGTTTTTCGATTTTGATGGTGTAAGTGCTATACCCACAAAAGTTGTTTCAATCCAGAATAAAACATTTCCTTGGTTTACGTCAGATGTAGACGAGTCAATTAAGAATCGTAATAAATTTAATAGAAAATGAAGGCTTGGACCAACTTACTATCGATATGTTGTACATAAAGCAGCTCGAAACCATGCAACTCTTACACCGAGAAAATCAAATAAAAGCTATCACGCTTCCAAATCAAAGGCCTTTCTTCGCCAAAAAATATTGTGCGGCCTCAGCCCCTGCCAAAATTGAATTCTTTTGAATAAGGACCTTTAAAGAAACTCATATGTGGTCAGTTACTAACTGCTAATTTCAATGCTTAATCCGATTAAATCGCAGGTAGCTCCGACCTCAAATAGAATAATAAATCCTACTCTCTTGCCATATTTGTGACTCGCAGGTAGGGAAATATGCTTAGTCAAGATTGCAACCAGTCTTAGGCAACCATAGCAATACAATAGTTTGCCGTCTATACGGATGTTGGCAGTTGTCAGCCTAGCGATTCCAGTACTGCAGTTATGATTACACATTAATAGTGCTTACTTTACCTCCTCGTGGTAGCTGCTGGGTACTCGTCTCATATAAGCGCGAGCATTGAGCAAGAAAAAACATTAATTCACTGTCAGAAATGACTGAACCTCAGAAGGTGAACATATGACGCATGAAATGAATGGTCAGTACCGCAGATGCCTTGGGCGTATTTGGAGCTCAGGGCAGTAACGATTTACAGAACTGAAATGGAGATGGTGGTAAATGAACCCTAAATGTGTTAACGGCAGCTCTCATACCCCCGAAGTGGATTCCTAACTCTGGAATATCCCTTTAACCCAAGGGATCATAAATGGGCATTAATTACCCGGCCACGCTCACTGTTGCGAAGCAAGCAAAAATCTCAAGTAAAGACATAACTACTGTTGTAAACGGCAAACTTAGGAAAGAAGTCTTGAACTTTCGACACGTAAACGAAAGCCTTATAAAAATACGAAACAATGATCTATTCGCCAACATCAGCTTGGTATGAGTTCACGCCCCCACAGAGGAAAAGACGATGCTACCTGAGAATGTTTCTACGAGGTCCACGACAAAACTTACAAGTAATGTCCGAAGTATGATATTCAAATCGTTTTAAGTCATTTTGGCGCCCAGATAAGAAGTAATGACATTTTAGTAGTGCAACTAGGAGATGCTACGTGAACGACAACACGTCTGGAACGTCTGGATAAAGACGAACTTTCCGAGCGGCGAACACAGACCACTACCTCGATGAATCCCAAGGTAAATCCACGGATATCTCGTTCGCAACAACAAGAAATACTGTCGGGTGGTCTGTCGTTGCACACTGTAAAAGGTTGACCATGTCACAATAATCGTGGCAAGTATATTTGAGAGGTTTCTGGTCTCAGTAAGCAAACATATTCTTTGATGAATTACAAAAACACAAGCACTCGCCAACAAAATCTGATGTACAGCTGTCCACCCAATATCATGTACAGAAGACCAGTGGCATCAATGACAAGAAGCCAGAAACGCCGCATCTGATGTGTTGAGTTTCATCCGACCACCTTCACATAATGAAGAATGCAGATAACGAAACCTAGGGAAGCAACTCGGCTACGAAACGGAACTGCATAGTAAACAAGAGTGGCCCGTGAGCTCTACGAGTAAAAGAGGGAGCAAGAACATCAGCTTCTCCGGAAGAAAAAGAAATAGTATGAAAAGATGCTACTCCAAGGGCAATATTTGGAAGTTTTGCCAAAAAGTAAAAAGAACGTGTGAAGCCAACAAGACCCGAACAGAAGACTGTACAGATGAACACGGAAACATAGTAACGCAGTAATGTTGCAGTCGGTACAAAGGATATTGATAAACCACTTCTGAAGACTGAAACTGAAACGACGAAGACAATTCAAATTCCACTCTCAAGCACAATGTGAACCATCCAACTTGGACTGTATAAATCAAGAGATCCGTCTGTTCAATCAAATTGAATTGAGGATAGCAATATCCAAGGCTGCAGGAGATATATTGGTAGAAACCATGAACCAACTCATTTCCAAGATTTGATCGGAAGAAAGTATGCCTGAAGAATGAAACCATCGTTTCATCAACCAATCCACAAGAAAGGAAACACTTTTATCTTCGAGATTATAAAGGTCTCATCATAGAGCTATCATTTATCACCGGTCTGGCGCAGTAAAAAAAATAAATACATAGTATCCATAGAGAGTCATGCCTAGCCTTGGTATAACTGCCAAGCTCTCCCGATTGTACAGAATGACGATTAGGAATGCTGCTGTAATATTAAAAACGAGTAAGAAAGGTCAAGGATTAGTCAATCTTGCAGTCTTGTTCAGCGATTGAGAATGATTAAGAAGACTATAGACATTTGGAAGTCTCGCTGACAACATCAAGTAATTCGCAAATTCTATCTCAACAGGATTAGAATACATGAATCAATCAATCAAAGCCCTCCTTGAAGAACTGGGCAAAGAAAATTTCTCATGGCTTGCACCTTGATGCTTCCGTCGTCGGTTAGACGTTCCATCGGTCACATTTCATCCTGATTTTTCAATTCATCTGACTTGTTTCTTATATGTTACATTCATTAAAAAAAAAAAGAAACTTATTGCAAGCCTGTTCCCCAAAAAACGACGAACCTTTACACGACGTGGAGCATCTTCGACCCCAACACCTTGAACTTGCATTTAGTATTTTATCTCACTCTTCCAGATTGCTTAATAAAAATCACCGTATACGTTCTAGCCAGCCTATGAGCTTTAATCGTCAGTAGTCAGCCAAGATTCGACTCGATCGGGTGTATAGCTTAAGAACTTGTAAGAAAATCTGTAAATCAAATCATGGAAGGAGTCAACATTCGACAAATCAGTCCTGAACTTGCTGCCAAAGCTCGCAATGAATTAAATGAAGTGGCAAGCCGTATTCCTGATGATATATCAACCTTGCGCAGCTGGATTAAGAAGCAGCCCCATCTAAAATCCAGGACCAATGATCAGTTTTTGCTGACATTTCTGCGCGGCAATAAATACAGTCTGGAAAAGGTGAAACACAAAATTGACTACTACTACACTATCAAATCGCTCTCACCGAACCTTTTTCTCAACAAAACCGTAGACGACAAGGTCCTTAGCTTGGCCAAATTCAGGTGAGAATGATGAAGAAGTAGGAAACACTGTAAGAGTTTCGTTGAGTGTCACTAATTTGTCCTATTGCAGACCGCATACTCCGCTAATCAATCCTGCAAAAACTGACGGACCTCGGGTAAGTATTACTAAATTCGATGCTATCGATCCTAGTGAATTCAGTCTCGCCGAACTGCTCAAATATCAACTAAGAATTTTTGACATTCAAATCCAAGAAGATGACCATTGTTCTATTGCCGGTGTCATCAGTGTTATCGACTTTTCAAATGTACATTTTGGATATGTGTATCAGTTTGATCCTGTGCTGGTGAAAAAATTCATAGTTTTCATTGATAAGGCAATGCCTTTTCGAGTTAAGGGTATCCACCTGATAAATGCACCTAAGGAAGCTGTCACCCTAATCAACATCACTCGAAGCTTTATGCCTAAGAAGCTCGCAGAAAGGGTAAGTAAACTGGTAGATTAGTGATGTTTCCATTTAATTGTGCATACGAGTAGGTGCTGGCTAACATACGAGTATTTCAGCTAACTGTTGACGCGTCTTTTGAAAGCTTGTACAAGTACATTTCCAAAGATGACCTACCGGAAGAGTATGGCGGTAATAGCGTATATCTTCAGGACTCAGTAGATTATTGGGCGAATAAAATGTACGAATATCAAGGATTTTTCGAAGAAGATCTTCAATATGGTGTCAAGGAGGAACTGAGAATTGGAATGAAAATAACCACGGAGTCGTTATTTGGATTGGAAGGATCGTTTCGAAAGCTGGAAGTGGACTAGTTATGCTTTGAATGTCAGTCTTTTAGTGGAATATTAAAGTTAACACCGATAGTATTTGTATTGAGAAATTTATTCGAGTGTTCACCTTTTTTCTTAGTTCGACAGGACGACCTTCAGTGACCAGTTGTTATCAGGTTCGGCAGTAGGTAGGCATTATATTTCCAATTTAATGAATACTCGTATTCATACGAAAGGGAGTGACAATAAATCCTTCAGTCCAAAGTACATCTTTTATGTACTTTTTTTCACATCAGAAAATCGTAAGCATACGAGTAACAACTACCAAACTTGAACAAGCAATTTTATTGCCACGTTATTAGCAATTAAAAGCATTTTATTGCGAGAGAGTTACTCGTAACTTACTAGTTAACATTATAAAGATTGACTAAGGGTATAGGGGGTAGATTTCACTGCCGTCAATATTCATTAAGTTCAAGATGTTAAATTAAGAATTATATTTGTGAGAGACTTTACAGATGTTTGAACTATTGAACTTTTTACTGCCTACCTTTAGCTTTCGAAATGTACTCGCGTTTTAGTTAACAACTTTACTCAGAGATAGTTAAGAAATTAGTCATGTAGATTAACTGGGGCGAAAATTAAAATAGCAGATAATACCTAAATTAAAGAATATCTTTCGTAAACTACTAGTAAAGTACGATTGTACGAGTGTATCAATCCCACTTTGTTTCGGGAGTATCTGTCTATGTGAAATCAAAATGTAGCAGTTTGGATTATTAGTAATGAATTAGTTATCATCAAGACACAATGTCTACGCCGTCTCCAAAGTAGGTTTTGAAGGTCATCTGCAATTTAATCCTTTGCATGTAATCACTATTTTTGGTCACCTGATGTCACCTGCAAAAAAGCAGTCTAATACTGGGTTCCCCAGGGATCAAAATTGGATCCAATACTCTTAATTCCTTACATCAACGAATAACTACAAGTACTCTTCTCATTTATCCTGATGATGTCGTTCGAAATAAGTAGATGTAACCTCAATAGTTCTGGCATCTGTCGATGAGGACGGTGAAGTGAGCGAAGCATTTCAATCTGTAGCGGCAGCCAAGCTGCGCTTAAAGACTTACTTAACCCTCTTCCGACTTCTACGCTAGTTCGAGAATGCAAGAACTCACTGGACGCAATCGGTAGGCCAAATTCACTCGTTGATGAACTTGCTACACAAGACTCAAAGTAGGCCCGAACCTTGCTTTGAACTACTTGCGTTCTTTGCTAGTGTTTCCATTGACAGTAGGGTTTCATATGAACGTGAATGAAGATGGCATGACTTTTTTTTATAATTTAAAATGTTTGCACACAGCGAAGGCGGAGGAAAAACAGGGAGAATGGAAAGAGAGGTACCGGTGAACTCTGGTTTTAAATGTCTGAATGTTATAATGACTAGGAAATAGAGAGCTCGGCAGGGCATTCCATAAGCGAGTTGTATGGCTTAGGAACGAATCACGATATTTTAGAGTACGTCCGAAAGTGTGCTTGAGGGTATACTGATGAGCGTTCATAGCGAGGAAAAAAAACGGTAAAACGTTTGAAGGGGCGGAATGCTACTGGCTATATCTATGGAGCACTGGTGGTGGAAATAGTGATAAAACAGCGTGAGACACGAGACATTACGTCGATATTCGAGGGTGTCCATTATTTGAGTGATGTTAGTATCACCTATGAGTTTTATCGCACGGCTTTGAATCCTATCTAGCAGAGATGTTTTGTGCGCTCCCGGCCAAATGTGGACATTGTTCTCTAAACATAAATGCCTTATATATTGAGGCCTGATTAGAGGCCTTTGACGACACCGAAAATGTGGTCATTCCAATATAAATTGTCATTGACTCACATACGTACCGAGACTGGAAAGTTTATCGCTTTCGATGATGCAAGTGCTATTCATGGACAATACTTAACATACGATACCATTCCCGTTCTACATCCGAAAAGGAAGAACGTGATATGAAAATCAGAGAGTACTGTCGTCAGCAAGAGAATATATTGGATTAGAGGTAACAGACAAGAGATCGTTGATGAAAATTAAAAAGAGTGTCGGAGACAGAATGGAACACTGGGGCACACCAGCTTTTATTTTGTGAATTTCAAACTTGAAACCATCCAAGACAGCCTGAATTAAACGTTCCAAAATGTAATTTCTAATCCATTGAAGAAGAGAGTCGTCGATCCCAAGAGCACGCATTTTCGACGAAAGAGCCTGATGCCAAACTCTGTCAAATGCCTTAGAAATATCAAGTGCAACTATCTTTCTTTCGCCAGATTGGTGTAGACTTTGGTTCCACTTTTTGGTGAGACTTGCCATGAAATCACCAGTGGACCTGTTGCTAGGAAAGCCGTACTGCCAGTCATTGAGAAGTTTTCGTGTTTCGAGATATTACATGAGCTGACGGTTTATTAGCGTTTCCATGACCTTGAAAAGAAGGGACGTAAGTGCTATGGGTCTGTAGGAGGAAAGAGAGGAAGATTCGCCTTTTTTAGGGACGGGCTGGACAAATGCTGTTTTCCATCTTCTCGGAAAGAGTCCTAAAGACTATTCAGGGTGCAGACTTGCAACTTGGAGCTGGAAACTATATGTCCAGAAGGGACCCAGGGATCCATGTTATACTTTTAAAGAATGCAACTCATCTCTTACATTGCCTTACACTGTGTATTTGACGGAAAAGTCATATTGAATTCAAAGGCAAGTTTTAAATTCCATGTTGACTCTGTAGTAATGAAAGACTAAGAGAAACAGTAAAAAAAAATAAACTGCGAACTTGCATGCGAATCCGATTACAAGCCCTCACTGGTAGACAATGGGAATTCTCGGAATTAAATGACTTGCGATTTTTTTCATAATTTGTGTAATAATGGATCTAACACCTAGTCAGTGAAGCGGGAGCTTTTTTGTTTCACTGTTTAAAGGCAAAGGCGAAACGAAAAATCGCAGCAACTTCTAAGACTAGCGTCGTGTACTCCGGAAATACTCTAGACAGATCTATACAGTCGACAACGCTATGTTATTAAACGATTACAGGACAGTGACCTTCGGATCTGCAAGTGGAATGTCAGGACCCATAACAGGCCACGGGCAGCCAAGTAATTAGAATAGACCCTTGACTGCAATCACGCGGATATCACCGCCATCCGGGAAATGCGAAGGGATATTTGGATGAGAAATTGTCATAGGCGGCAGACTTAAGCAAGAAATCTTGAACTTCCGCAACGTGAGCGAGTTTCTTATGACAATCTTCATCAAGGCTAAATGAGCTAACATAAGCCTAATACACGCCCGTGCCCCGGCAGAAGACAAGGACGACGCTACCAAGGAATATTTCAACGAGCTCCTTGACAAGGCATATGAGCAATGTCTGAAGTATGACGTTCAAATCGTCCTACCCGATTTCAACTCCTCAATATGCACAAGGGGATATGGTGGTCTCCGGATCATGTAAAGCTAAACCAATTTGATCATTTTGCGATCGACATAAGACATGCCTTCAGAATTCTGGACATCCGAAACTTCCAAGCAGGCAACATTGACCCGGATCCCCACTTTATTGTAGCCAAGAAAAGACCCACATGACCAAAAGGAAGTGAGGATAGCAATATCTAAGCTCAAATCCAAACAGATGCTGAACCTGACTACTTAACGGACAAGGTTACTATAGTGACTTTGTACAGCGAATACATCATATCGACAACTCAACAACATCAACTATAAAGGCTAAGTCGCCTCAACATTTCATACAATCTGCCACATTGTGTGAACATCTGAAACCCTTCGTCAACAACCTGATTGGCCTCTATCAGTGCAATTTAGACCAGGAAAGTTCTCAATCGACCAAATCTTCACACTCCGGCAGATCCAAAACGACACGCACCATCTTTTCATCGATTTTAAGGCCACATATGACAGCATTTATAGAGGCGAGCTATGTGGACCCATGTTGAGCTCTCTCATCCCTGCCAAACTCGTCCGTCGTCCGATTGAGAAACTCGCTGCTCCGTCAAGGTTGGAACGACTTAACCGAAACCTTTGATGTCAATAAATGTTTAAGACAAGGCGACGCGCTGACATGTGACTTCTTTGACATCATATTGGGAATCCTTTCTCAAAAGTCTGTGTAACTACTAGCGTACGCCGATGATATCGACATAATTGGGAGAACTCAGAGGGCTGTCACCGGTGATGAAACGGATGCTGCTAAAATGGGTTTAGCGGTAAATGTATCGACGAAATTGATAGAACATCACAGGCGAAAGCTATTATTTTTAGGTAGTAAGTGCCTTTGATAACTTTGGCTGTGCTATCAATTCTGCCAACAACACCTCTGCAGAAATAAAACGAAAAACCACTCTTGATAATAGCTGCTTCTTTGGGCTAAGAAGGCAATTGTTTACTAAGGCCCTATCCCGAACGACTAAGGAGATTTTTTAAGTACGAGACCTTGATTATCCAAGTATTGCTTAATGACGCTGAAACAAGGGCTCTATCGAAAGCGGTCGTTTCAAGCGAAAAATTGTTCATAAGATATTCGGTCCCAAATACAAGCTGTATCGCGACATCGATTTAGCCAGAAAATTGCAGATACCTTGGAAATATACCAGTGTCTGCATTTTATAAAGCATATATGTTGTCCTGGTTGCTGCTCTAACAAAGAAACTGTAAACCACTGTATGGCCCTTATCCCACCCCTGTTTTTATTTGGATGTCTCGTGTGGTTGAATTTGCTTTTCTTGGGATCTGTCTTCGCTTTTACAAAACACCAGAGTCATAGTGCATAACACATTATCCCAACGAGGGCTTATAAGGTAAAACAGGGCGAACCTAATAAAAGTGGAAAACATCGTTATTAAGCAGATTCGAAGGCACATTGTTAGTGTAACGAAGTCGACGAACAACCCTAAATTAGGGGTCAGTCATGTGTTGCCAAGCACCCACTGAGCCTCCTGTACGCAAGTTTGTGCAAAAAGTTCGTGAGACTGGCTTGCGGATAACACTCTCGATCCCCGTCGTCATGAAATACGTACCGACGAGAATGTGGCTGAGAGTGTTCGACTCAATCCAGGAACATCGACTTGCCATCGAACTTAACAGCTCAACATTTCATGCAGGAGCACTAGCACAAAGACTTAGAATTATTCGCTTACTAAATTTACTTGACTCAGCAATTGAAAGCAAACGACCATCCGCTTCGTTATCACTTCTTAGTTTGGGACTTACAGTAGCTCGAATTGAACATCGAATTTGGCCGAAAAATAATTTTTTTCTGATGAGGCGGACTATCTTCTCGTCGGCTATGTTAACAAATAAAATTGCCGCCTCTCGGGATCGGAAAACCCGTTCGTGGTTATCGAGAAGCCAATGCATTCGCCAAGATTGACAGTTTGGTGCAGATTTTGGAGTCGAAAATACTGCTGGAAACGCCATTTCGGTCAACGGTAAGCGCTACAGAACCATAATTGGCGAATTTTTGTGGGATTACGACATTGAAGACATGGACTTGGACGATCCTTAGTTTTAGCACGATGGTTCGCCATCAAACAATTAATCTTTTGCGCGCAAAGTTCAGTAATCGTGTTATCTGCCGCCTCGGACCAACAAGCCCTTAAAGCGAATATCGTCTGAGCCATACGTGATATAGAGCCAGAGAGAGCCAAGAAGGACTTGGAAAATTGGGTTGACAGGATGCGCTACTGGAAAGTCAGCCGAGGTAGCCATATGAATGAAATATGAAACTCTAATGTAGCTCGAACAGCTACTGATAGGCAACTCAACTACGACAGAGATGTCGCATGCGGTAGTACAAACCATCTCCACTTCAATAGGGCAGTAGTGAGTCCCAACATTAGAAATATGGGTAGCACTATGAATTTAGTGAAGGAGAGGAAACTCGCTCGACGTGTCCATCAAGTTCTAGGTAGCCCCATGAGGGATATCTTATATACTATAGATAGAATGAATTTAAGTGAACAAATGAAGTGCAAGAATCAGCTAGGACCCAAGGCAGGAAAGGTATTGCACTTCATTTGTGCCTGCGGTGGTTGAAGTCAAAACGAGATTTACGACCCAACTTGTTTTGCATGTGGGTCAGCTTTAAAAATTAACTCATTTGGATGTGTATTTCAAAATATTTCTTTAATTCATTTCACTCCCAAAATTATGTTTCAATTTCAATTCACACACTTCAAATGTAGCCCCTAAAGCCGGCAACAAACAGTCTTATCTTATCTCCAGTCTTACCTCTCTTCTTCTTTTTTTTTTAATTCGTATTCTTCTCCGTCTATCTTTTACCACCACGTTAATTAATTTTTTGAAATAAGCTGTTATGCCTACGTTTAATGGTCAGTAAGTTTCTACTCGCTTAAACAGAACAGTAGTGCGTGAACCGTAGCCAACTGGAAAAATCGGACGCTTGAGGTTTAATTTGAAAACGATTGTGTTCCACACTCAGTTGCTCGTATCTTGGTTTGTTGCATTCGTTTGTAAATTTCTGTTTGGCCGCTAATCGATTAAAGATACGATAAGTTCTGTGAATTATTATTTTATTTTTAATTTTCTTACAACTTTTATACGACTAGGTAATTAAATTTAATATTTCGAAGAATTGTATGTATAATCTTGTAGATACGTAAGTGTTTGCGACCGTGTTTGGCTAAGCTAAGGAGGGGATTTCATTTTCCCACTTACCCATGTGTACTCGTATGTACATCATACATTGGCCAGTAATTTATCGTTGGTGAAATACAACTCACTTAACCCTGTGACAAAAGACGGAAATCAAGTGTGATAACAGAAACAAGAACAAATGCAAAGTACAACACAAGTGCTTGAGTGTAATCAATCTATGACAGGGTTTTCGGATATCGTGATGTTGTTTGTGAATGCTCATTCTCTGCCAGACAAAGGTTTAAATCTTTGTTGGCTCAAGTTACAGTACAAAATGTGCCGACAATACTAATTACTCGTTAAGATTTCTAATTTTCACTAATTATGGTCTAAGTGGATGGGACTTTGTTTTCTTCTATTTTTAGAAGACTGTAAACGTGATCTTTAGATTGTACGCCAAATTTGTTAACAATACTAAGCAAGACTGTGATCAACTGTAGGGACTTACTATATTTGAATGGAATCGAATCGTATCTTACATATTGATAGTGTTGTATGGTTCCGAGAGTTATACTGTAATTGATGCAACATCCTCTTCACCTTTTTTCCTCTAAATTGTTCAATATTTTGTAAAAACGCCCTTTGTGGGCTATCTGACAAGTTTTTTGTCAAAACAAACAAAAAAGACATTTTTTGCTTAAATTTTTGTTCTATTTTTCTACATAGTCTCTATCTCTTCATCGTCCTCGGCGTCTTTATCTGTAAGATAGCTGTTTACAGAGGTGATGGTCTCCTCATTCGACAAAAACCTCTGCCCTCCATATGCGGCTTTTTGCCTAGGGAAGAAAAATATGCCGCTTGGGCCGAATCTGGTGTGAAAGCAGAGTCGTCAGGCACGTCAAGCCGGAATTTTTTTTTCTGCAAATGTGTCGGTTTTTTCGCATTTCTCCCTCAAATTAGTTTGATCGATTGAGGCAACTCCAAGACTATCCCAGAAAACAGTCGCCAACTTTCCCAGCCGAAGGAACAGCCTTTGCCTAGTTTGTGTCCAATTCTTCCTTCCCAGTCCACTGTGTTGATTGTGTTTTTATCTTTAGAGTACAATGGCGTATAAAAGTTTAATCTACAGATGTTAACCAGCGCCAAAACTCTGATTTACTGAGGATAGTTGGAAATATTCGAACACATTTTTGGTCCGGAGTGAGCAAGCGCGGCATCTAACGCGGGATCAAATTTCTAGTGCCTAAATCTTGATTCATGTTCTTTGGACATGTTCATAGCCTCTGCTTAGACTTTTGTCTAGAAGTATTTGGTGAAATTGGCCATCCCAAAGGTTCATCGGCACCCAAGCTGGTACGGTCACGTTTGAATTCGGCAGCCCAAAATTTATTTTTACAAAAACACTCACATCAAACGCTTGTCAAACAACTACTGCGAGTAGACAATGGCTGACATTTTTGTGAGTACCTTTCCAAGCATTCGTAAATACATTCCGCAACCATGTTGAGTTCAAAAAATTGTCAGCCAACCCTTGCATGTATACTCGTCTTCTTCATTAGATGGCGCTACAGTCCGGGGTGGACCTCAACCTACACTACTGATTCTTTCCATTTCGCTGCATTAATCTCCTCCAGTTGCGCTCATAAAAATGATATGGGTCCCCTTTTACTTGAGTGCGCAACCTAAGGCGAGATTTTCCTGTATCAGGTTGTCCCCCCGGAATACAATAGATTCGAAGGCTCTCCGGCCCGAGCAATGTTAAACATTCGCTCAACATGACCAAGCCGATGGGTTTTTGGCCGTTCTGCCAAGGTCAATGTCACTGTCAATGTACAGCTTATACAGTTCGGCGTTGTATCTTCCTTTCCAATTTCAGTTCCAAAAAAAGCTCGAAGAACTTTTCTCTCGAGGCAATAAAGAGCACTTTCATCTGCTTTCAATAAAATCTATGCCTCCGCGTCATACAATAGAACTGGGATGAGAAGGGTCTTAATCGTTGGCCTAAGACCACGCTGATATATTGATTGCTATTGATTGCTAATAAGTATAGGCATAGGATCTTATGCGTTATTCAGGAGACCGATTCCTGATCCTATGTAGTTCGCGCGACGGTCTCTTTTCTTAAGAATCGGGCAAACGATGATGAGATTTTATTCACTGGACATATTTCCATCCGACCAGATTTTACAGATGAGCTGGTTAAATAATTGGGCAGTTAGTCCGTCTTCTCCAGCTGACTTTTAAGTTAAAATTTTGCTATCCGAACCTCATCTTGGTGAAGTGGGCAGAGTTGTTGTCAGTCTTCGTCCAAACGATCACCTCGGAGTATTGACCGTCTTCGCCTTTAAACAGTCTGTAGAAGTAAATCCTCCCTCATCTTGGTCACGTGGACAAAGTTGTTGTCGGTCATCATCCAAACCGCATGGCTCATTTGCATGATCTTAGTCGCCTTCGGCTTTAAACACTCTGCAGAAATAATTCCTTCCAAATTCACAGGACCGATGATTCCTATGAGGTTTCCGTATCCATCTTCGCATATTTCTGTTCGGCATTTACAGCTTTCAAATGTTACTTTTATTTTTTGGTAGCACCTCGCTTAAGGGCTTCTCGTGTTCTTTTTTTTTTTTTTTTGTTTATTCTTTCTACATTCTCTTCTGCTCGTAGAGCTCGCGAGTATATATCGATTCTATATCGAAAATTTTGCTCGTCATTGTGCTCACATTCCAGCTTCTGATGCGTGGTTCATTCTGAAAGACATCATATGCAAGTCCCGGAAACCGTCGAGCCCCTCACGTTCTTTTCTGCTCTGTTCATCTGCAGTTTTATAGATTTGTTGGGGCAGGTTGAAAGCGAGTACATCAGAGTGATTCCACTGGTGATCTCTGTTCGATGAGGGCAGCATCAGACTCTTCGTGTGGTAAAAGGAAATTCAATCGAAAAATATTCTGGAGGTGTTTTGCGCTTGTAGTCGTTGGACCTTGAGTTTCTTTTTTTCAATAGTTCGCTTTGGGTTGTTACGAATATTTGCATCCACATCTTGGCTACTACAATTCAAGATAATAGTCCGAGTCAATTTAGAACTTTCAGATCCAAAACACTGGATGAGTGCCTTACGTAGATCGCAATATGATCAATTTGGTTCACGGTTTGCTGATCAGGAGTTAGCCAAGCCGTTTCCGGAGCACATACTTCTCCGCTGTTTTACCAAAGATGCCCTCTTTGAATAGCTTAGCACTTAAATTCCGAAAGACGATTTTCAAGTCATGGTTAGGGCTAGTTTTGTCGAGGAGCTCGTAGAAGCAGCCTTTGGTAAGGTAGTTGCTCTCCTCTGTCGTTGCGTAAGCGTTTAAGAGACTTATATTGGCGAATTAACCTTTTTTGCGAATCAGGTATTCGCTTATATGTCTGAAGCTTAAGACTTGCTCAATGAGTTTTTCTCTTATGGCGAATCCAAGTATGTTGCTGTTGATGCTGTTCCTATTATACCAGATATCTGCAACATTCTCTATAGTAGATATCACAGTGTCTTCCTATGCCCGCTTTGTAGCAGTCGAGGATCTCCGCCAGTTTCTGGGCTGCACACTGTCTGTTAAGGGTTTAACGTTCCACGTGCAGAGATCCGAAGATCGTTGTCTTTTATTTGTTTGCAAGGTCGTTTGCAATGACAACCAAGGCTTTTAGCTGCTTCGTCACATTTTGTAATCCCTTCAATAAAAGGTTGTGTGTCCCCTGATGGCATAGGCCAGCATTATGCTACCGGTCGACGCTGCCCATGCCATTTTAGTCTGAATGAGTAAAGATTCACTGCATCCGGAATGTCTCCAGAGACCTGCTCACGATAATGTTTTTGTAGGAAATTCAGCTCTTTTGTAGCAAGCCATACGGCAACGTATCCACCAAAACTCAAAGAACAGGCTCATGAGAAATGCCAATATCACAAAATATCTGGAATGGCGATTACCGAGCCCAATTTCCTTCATTTGTTAGAGGCTTTCATCGGTTGAAGTGGTCTAAGGTTGTCTTGAACGTAGCATGCATTAGATGACATCTCGGCCTCCCTTGAACCTTTGAACTACTAGTAAACCGGTGTTTTTGATAGAACTGATTTGCTATAAGACTTTTCGGATATTTTAAGTGACTCACTCGGCACATGAATCGTGATGCACAAACTGGTTGACATATCGCTGTCGTGTTTTACATAATTGCTAAAGACAGTACTACCAACCTACGAATAAAAAGATTTATAAAAATGTTATTAGTCCGGGGGTTTTAAATTTCAAATTCCCGGTACAGGATGTCAATCACTTTTTTTCCGCAATAAGAGTTATTGACCAGAAATTGATGGAATCCTTTTGTCTTGGGCACCTTCTTTATATTCATAAATGTTTCTTCTCTGTTCCTCGTAGCCCACCTAACACAATGGCAAACCTACGTCCATTAACCCCCGAACTTGAACAGATAGCTATCACCGAACTAAATGAAGATCCCGAAGAAATCGATGAAGAAATCAAAGAAATTCACAAACTAATCGCTGGGGATCTCATACTCGGAAAATACCAACTCACCGACCAATTTATCCTCAGTTTCCTCAGATCATGTAAATATAACTCTCGAGCAGTCAAAAAGAAACTCCCAAACTATCTGACTATGCGAAAGATATCCCCCGACATATTTGGCGATAGAATTGTCAATGACAAATTGCTTGCTATCCTGCGAACAGGGTAAGTTCTCACATTATTAGCTTTTGATGTGTCCAATTCGTAATGGCAATTTTGTTTAGAGTTCACCTGCCTCTTTCACAATCGCTGGAATCCGATTCATCCATCATTCACATTTCAAACTATGGCAACCTAAATCTGAAACAGTATTCCATCTTTGAAGGCATCAAACTCTTCTACATGATGTTGGAGATACGATTTCTAGAGGAAGATCGTACATCCGTGGCTGGGATAACATCGATTGAAGACTTTTCAGATCTGTCCTTTACCCACATGGTTACCATGAACATTGGGGTACTGAAGAAGATTATGACCCAGGTGAGATTGGGAATGCCATATAGACTGAAGGCGATTCACATAATCAATGCTCCATGGTTTGTCAATGGAATCATGGGACTGTTCCGCGATGCACTGCCTTATAAAATGAAGAAAAGGGTGAGTCTTAAGAGCTCTTGATAAATATCGACTGTTCTACAGAAGTAATGGCTAACTTTAACTTACAGTTCTTTATTCATAAGAAGATGGCCGACCTCTATGAGCATGTACCACAGAAACTTCTTCCGGAGGAGTATGGAGGTGAAAACGGATCGGTAGCGAGCATAACCGAAGAATGGGAGAAGAAACTGGAAGAGTATAGAGTGTATTTCGAACAAGATTTGAAATTTGGTAGCAATAGTCACTATGGAAATGGACAGGTATAGACACATCGATCTTTTGTTTCTAGTCACTTAAATACAAAAAAGTTCAAAGGACAGTTTTTGTTTCTCGATTTTGAATGTTTGGATGCACCAGATCATCCGGTTATGTTAGATACATAAACCAGGGTAGGCACATTGTGTCGGTTGAAGACCCTGGCAAACGTCAAATGTTTGAACCCTTATCAGGCTACGTGCAGTTGACCAATTAGCAGAGGCTACGAGCTCCTCAAAGACATATGAAATATGTCCGAAGCACGACATTGAAATCGTACTAGAAGGTTTTGAACGCCAGTATAGAAAAGGAGGCCATCTTTGGTAGGGCAGTTGGTAAGCATAGCCACCACCTCTAGCAACGGACTTCGGCTTATTAACTTTGCGGCGGGACGAAATATCACTAGAGCAAACACACGGTTTCCTCATCTCAATATTTACATAAAAGGGAACATGGCGGTCTCCGGATCATCAAACTCTAAATCAAAGTGATCATTTTGCGATCCAAGAAATCTGCTAACGGCTTACGGGCTACAGTAGATATACAGCAACTCAATTATCAGATCTGATTAGAAGAGGATAGGGCTGGTGAATAGAATCTCAGCATCGTTTGCCTGATCCACAAAAAAGCGGACCCTTTGACTGCGTGAACTAAAGAGGTACGAGTATAAGCCTCATCAACATCGCATGAATAAAATGAAGGATCACTCTTTTCAATCGCTGTTTCTTAGGGCGCAAAAGTAATTGAGTAGTAAGACCCTATCCCGAACAACTAAGGAGGCCCTAATAAAGACCTCGTTCATCCCAGTCTTATATTATTGCGCTGAAGCATTATCCCTATCGAAAGCAGATGAAGCTATTCTCAGTCGTTGTAAGAAATGCTTCCAAAAATATTCGGTCCCGTTTGCGTTAGAAAACTTTGAAGGAGCAGATTCAATGACGAGCTGTACAGCGACATCAGCCTAGTCAGAAAAGTGCACATCAATCGGCTGAGATGTAGAGCAAATACACATCAATGCTCCGGAGCGCAAAATCTTCGAATCTAGCCCGGAGGAACAACACAGTAGAGAAAAACATCGCCTTAAGTGGCGCGCATAAGTAAAAGGGGACCTGAACTTGAAGTGCGCAAGTGGAGGCAGTTAGCTAAGGATCGGGCTAACTGGAGAGACTTCTTAGTTGAGACCCTGGTTCATCCCGAATTGTAGCGCTACCTCAGTAAATAAGTATTACCAACGCAGCACATATTTAAAGAATGAAAAATCTCTAAACTAAAATAGTTTGACTAAAACTTCAGTGCCACCCTGTCTGAATATGAATGTGAACATAAATATTCTTGCCATTGTCGTATTGCACTTGTATATGTTAAGTTGTTGTTTCATTGGAGAAACAACATGCATACATGTGTGCTCTATACATTTGCCGATAAAAAAAGTTTGCTTACTTGCTACTCGTACATATGCATGTATGATTCAGAGATTTTCTATCTCTTCATCACAGTCTTTCTACACCGATCTCTCAGGTTGATGGAAGAAGAAAGCATGCGAGAGAATCGGTAAGTGCAAGTACTCGTTTTGTGACTCGTTTGTGACTGGTAGAATCATTGTGAATGATGAGTTTGTTGGACGTTCTGGAGACGTGCGACGGTGGACTCAATAGATGTCGCCACCCTTCACTCTTTAGAAATCAAATTCTAAGAGTTTTGCTAAAAAAAAAGCGAAACAGTGTCAACGAGAACTATTCCAATTTCTGGGCACCTAGTTGACCAATTCATTCGTTTTGCTCCATCGCGTCGGCTGTATGGAGAGGAAGGATTTCTTGTTGTCTGAGTCTGTTGTTGGTCCTCAGGGACGGGGCCGTTTATCAATGTGATATGTAGGATAATATGTACATTATTCAAAAAATATACAGAGAAGCTTATATGAACATTATTTTTGCGAAAATTGTGTTTTTCTCTGCGTTCAATTTAAGTCGGTCATCACAGGGCGAATCATAGCATGGCTAGCATATTCGAGAAATGGCCTAACAAAGGTGAGGTACAGGGATTTTGTGATATAAGGATCAGAGAATTCCTTGGACCATAGTTTAACAAAACCAAGCGCAGACTTAGCTCTGCTAATTATGGAATCAATCTGGGTGCAGAAATTGAGTTCAGTATCCCACAAGTCATGCATTGTGGTGACCGAAGCTACTGCTTGGGTTGACATATAGTAGGTTCGGTCAGGAAGTGTTAAATCCTTCTGGGAGCATGTTGAGTCTATTGAAAATCGTTGACATCGTCTTGCCGAGGTTAAGAATCAGAAAAGCGGGAAAGTTGTCTATAGATGTTCATATCATCGGCATAGATATGTGTGGGTTCTTTATAATAACATATTAAGAACATCATAGTCGAAATGAAAATTAATGGCCCAAGGTGACTACCTTGTGGAATACCCGAAGTAGCTTTAATTGATTCAGACAAACGAAAACATACTCGTAAATGGACTAGGTAAAAGTTGTAGAATTTGATCCAAGAAATTAGCTTCTCTTATCCTTCTTATCCACTTCTTTTCCTTAGTCTAGAACAGACAATGTACTACATACGAACTCAATAAGGTTGGAAGTCATTGGTTCGGTGCAAATATAGATCTGCAATGAAAGAACATTGCGTCATAGATAATGCTTTCAAAGATCTTGGGAATGCAAGATAACTTAACGATGGGTCGGTAGTTGGTAATATCCTGTTTGTGTCCTTTTTTATGAATATGTATTATATATTTGACAGAGGCGCGGTAAAACCCCATACGAGATCGAATGTCTGATGGTAAACTTTTTCTGAACATTGGCGGGCAACCCGTCGGGACCAGGAGAAAGATCTTCTTTAAGTTTGTTTGTCCTGTCTAGTGCTGTTACTCAAGTAACCGAAGTATTTGGTATCCGAGTCTACCGTCTGGATGAAAAACGATTCACTAAAGAAATTAGCGAATTAATTGGCGATGCTTGTTGGACGGATAGCTATCAGAATTTATTTTCCATATTAATATAGCAAACTAATTATTTGTGGTTAGAAAAGAGGGTACGTTCCATTCGGATGAGTGTGAAGTGGTATTGAGTTTGCAGGTAATTTCTATAGTCAAATTCAGAACTAGATTTAATGAAGACAATGGACCGCTTCATACTCGTAACAACTAAAATCAACACTGTTGAGAATATTGTTGATTTTAGTGTAATTTGTTTTACGGAAGCTTTTAACCTGAAGGGGGTACTAGAATTATTGTTGTTATATGAGAAAATAGCAGGCAAGTTCACACTCACGGGCACCACAGTTTATGGAATCAGATGTACAGATCAGGTCTAGTTGCCTACTCACGTTGTTAGGAGTATTATTTATTTGAAAAAGCCAGATTTGGAAAGACAGTCAGTAAAGAGGATTTACTTATCTGAAGCAGCATTTGAGGAAACAAGATAAGATTCATCCGACTGAGTCAAATTGGTGATGAGTGGGATTGAAAACGCCAAGGAGGGCGACAATATCAAAAAGTAAGTCAACCACGTTAGTTACATGCTGGTAAGCACGTATTTGTTGGGAGGGGCGAATGTAACAGAGGATACTCGTATATAATTTGGGCTTGGGGACAGTAATACAACTGTTGCTAACTTTTTAACGAGTTGGGGTCCGAAAAATCGTGTCGAGTCATCATCATTCTCACAGTTGTCATTATGAAACACTCTGAATTCTGTTGTAAACAGTTCCGAATCTTTGACGCAAAGCAAATATATCATAGGAAAGCTTTTAGGAGTTGAGACAAGAGTTGTTTTTGTGCGCAGCCCCCTGACATTTTGGTAATAAAGTGATAAAATGATTATAGAGCAAAGCATAGACCATAAGTATCAACTTAAGCTCCTGAATTGTTAGTTTATATTTTAGTTAAATTATATTATTTGTTAATTAAATGAAACACAGACATTTATGACAAGACTATTATTAAAGCTACTTAAGCTGAAAAATTTTCTATACAGCTGTGCGGTATCGCACAAATTTGATTATCACATCTTTTTCTGCTGATACTGAGAGGGAACCCATGTTCATGATATCTTACCTAAAATGTCTAAACTACGCTGATGATATCTACCTGCTACCACGTTGGCCTATACGAGTAGTCGTTGATGTTCTTAAATCAAAAAAAAAAAAAAAAAGTGCGAAAGGATAAAAGCGTCTAAAGTCGAAAGCCTTTCATGTTCTTTATAATTTCTGGTCGGGAAGGTAATAGATTTCGATATCTAGGAAACATGGTCTTGGTTGGCAGCAAAATCGAGAAGGCGTTAGCTGCGTTCTATACAATGTCCAGCATATGCAGATGTTGGGTCGTGTCTACAGACGGTTCGCTCTATGTCGCAGGCATTCTTCGACGCGATCGACAATTGGCGCACCAGAAATGGACTTCGGATCGACTCTCGGATCTTTACGAGAAGGAGGAAGCTGTCTGGTCTGACTCATCTACTGCAGCATCACCTTCCAATTCCCCAAAGAAGCGAACTATTTGAGTGCCATCTAAGATAACATAATTCTCTGAACCAAACATGTTACATTAAAAGCCTTTAATATGCTTTCGGCTACACATGGGACCTGTCACCTAGGAGGGTCCCTTGCGTCTACACAGCTATGATAAGGCCAGATATATCCAATACATCGATATTCTGGTGAAAATGCATCACTGCTGTTTTTACCAGACTCCAAAGAACGATCTGTCTTGGCTGCGTGATATTCATTTAACCCTCCCCTTGATATTTATATCATGGGCCGCACTATCAAAGCCATCTTCCGTTTAAAGAGAAGTAGTCGTCGATACAACACGTCTTTTGTCTTTTGACTCTTGTCTTATGGACATTCCATCTAATGCAATGACGATAGAACTCCTGCAGTGAAAAAGATACGACATCGACTTTCTCTATCCCCAGGAATGATTTCCAGAATCTGAGCCAAGAAGCAAGGTAATGGAGTCTTCACGGATGGCGTAAAAATCGATTAATGATGCGGCTCTGGTGTCTTTCTTGTGGGTGACAATTTACATTTTACACGAAGTTAGGAAAACTTCCGTCTGTCTTCCAAGCGGAGATATACGCAAGAACCCGTGGAGGGGATGAAGCATTTTCATCTGTAGCGATAGTCAAGCTCCCCTTAAAGTCTTGCTGAACCTTCCCACGACTTACAAGCCAGTTAGAGAATGCAAGACGTCTTTTCAAGGTCCCAGGTCACAGTGAGATCACGGGAAATAAAATCGCCAAGGAACTTGCTAGACAAGGCTTAGATGAGAATTTTTCAGGACCCGCAGCTACCTTAGGTCTGTCAGCGTCCTTGTCTTATATGAGCATAACTACATAACTCTCCCACTTTCTAAGACGTCAGTTTTTTTTTTTTTTTTTTTTTTTATAATTTACGCGCGCCTAAGGGGTTGATACCCTTTTACTGTTGCCAGGGCGCGGGCGGAAAATTATAAGGAGGAGAAAGGAAAATTGTTTTTGTAGTGGTTTGAAACTCAGGTGTGTTTGGTTTCTATGTTTGCTCTCCAGGGGTGGGAGTCCGAATAGGACGGAGAATTTTTTCTTCACTCAGAGTGGATTCGAGATATAATTCCCAGTATATTTTTCATTGCTTGAAACTCTTATAACAGCCAAATCTACGTGTCAGTGTTATGCCTTCACACGCAGAATTTTTTTGTCAGAGTTCCAATTATACAATGAAAAATTGATTTTGCCATGGGCAGGATTCGAACCTGGACCCTCCGAGTGAGAAGCGTTTGCTACTACCACTACACCACGGCCACCCCGGTCAGTGCTTTTCTATTGTCCCTCAGTAGGATAGTCTGCAGACTAGTTACTGGAGTCGTATCGAATCGTTTTGCTAAGCACTTAAGTGTGCAGGGCATACATGATACAACATCATACGATGATTGCTGTGAAAGTGATGACGACCTCTTTGAGTGTCCGGCCTATGCTCGCACCATGTTTCAAGTACTCGGCGCTGATGTATGTGTTATAGTAGATGCTGGTACTGCAGGCACTTCATCACTGAAATTACGCCACAGTCACTTAAAAGCTACAGAGATTATGAAATAAATGTGTTTGCACCAACCTGACAGTTTTTCAGGAAAATGAGAACAGGTCAGGAGCTGATAGACATCATTGCAGTGGATCAGTAAATCATCACGAACAGCTCTACTAGTATAAAATGCATTGCAATCCGCTTGCCCACTCAGATGGAAGAGCTCCTCAAACACACGTGACGTAGAGCAGCGGTAGCGAAAGAAAAGTTGAGATGGGAGCTGAGGCGCGTAGCGAAAAGCCGATCCGAGCAGTTTTATTACGATCACTAGTTGTCTTTCAGCCTAAATGCGCACTACAGTTCTTCGACAAATAACAAACGCAAGCGGGACAGTATTTCGCTTTGCAAAGTGCCTACGACTATGTTGGCTTTTTTCTGTTGAAGGTCTCTGATCTAAAAGCTTCGCCAATAACAAGAACCAAACCTGTTTTCGTAGTTAATATCTCAGAGCGCACGCTTCCGCACGCCTTTTTGGGACTAAGGTTCTAGTCGAATGTCGCGCATCGTGAACAGCTGACAGATATCAACCGCTGCAAGATTATAAAGTCTCTCTCTTACTATCAAACTTGTTTTTGTTTATTAATTTATTGCATTGTATTGCATATTTGTTTGTATTTTCAAGATAAACAACTGCAAACAATCGCGGAGAGTATCCACAGAGTGAGGCCAGTTCATTGCTTTTCAAAGGCCTGTTTACACACAAGGTAGGTGTGCACTTGGTCTTCTAATATTTTGTTTTGATTTTACGAGGAATTCCGATTCGTCATAGGGCTGCGTACGGATATCTATACCTACTCGTGCCAGTCTAAAGATATACATACTTGCACATTCCATTGGGACATCGTGACATACCTATAACTTTTCTTTAATCAATTTTTGAATTTAAAGTTGAAATGTGAATTAGCGAGTTTTGTGTAGATAAATGATTTCCATATTGTAACACACACACGTGACTGTTGTCTGGATTCGCTTCAGTAATTTAGATACTGATGTATGATATAATTTAATGTGATTCGCATTGTGACTGATGTGGGAAAAATTGATATCTGTTATGCTCAGTGGGGTAAATCATAAATGCCTGCCTAATCGTGGGTCACGTTGTTGACATATCTTCATTAGTGCTCCTAATCGGTTCTAATTCGTTTTAATTATATAAATTAACAGTGACACACTTCCGCCAAAGTTTTTACCCTTTTGGGACGCGGAGATACCACAAAAAAATGGCCTCGTATTTGTTTTGAATTAAAAAATGATTTGCTCCCACTTGCAGTCCGAATCCAAGAGTGTACCTTGTGGGCTCAATCTGACTCCCGTTCGTGTAAAAATGAATAGAATAGGACCCAATTGAGTCTTATCGATTCTCTGATCCTACAAGTCATTACCCTTAGTTCCAATCGACCTTGGAACTCATTCTATTGTTCTCAGAGATCACAGGGCCTAAGACCTTTTAGTTTCGCTGATTTCTTAAGTATTCAAGGTAAATTATGTGATTTGATCAAGTGTATAGGACACTATATAAAACAACAAGGACACCAAAATCGATTCCGCCAAAACAGTTCCACTGATCTAGAACTATCTGATCTTGAAGATCACTCACGATCACAACCCTGACTGTTATGGTATGCCGTAACGCCTTGTTTTCACAGAAGTTTTGAGAACGACAATTGAAATGATAATCCGTTTGTTGCTTAAGATTCATCTCTTACAGCAGCTTAAGCTGCGCCCATTCGCGAAGTGTTACTCAATTATTTTTTATATTTTTCTACCCACAAATGATAAGCTAATTGATAACCAGCTCTCATTTCTCTATGCAGCCCTAAAAAATGCTAAAAGTACGCCCCCTAAATCCTAAATTACAACAAACAGCCATCATAGAGCTCACCGAGAGACCAGATTACATAACCAAAGAAATCACTTCCATCCGCCAATGGATCAAAGAACAACCAGAACTAGGGAAGTATCAAATTTCCGATCAATTTATCCTGAGCTTCCTTCGATCATGCAAATACAACCATGAGAAAGTGCGCAAGAAATTGCCAAACTACTTGACCATGCAACTGCTCTATCCAGAGATCTTTGCTGATCGGAAAGTCGATGAGGAATTGATGGACTTGGTTCGGTTGGGGTAAGTGGATTTATTTTTTCCATTCTTCAACTTCAATTTTGGAATCATTTTAGAATACATCTATGGCTGACAACACCGATGGATGGTGACAACTCCCGCCTTCACATCTCACGACGAGGTCAAATAGACTTGAAACACTATTCCGTTCAACAGAGCATCAAACTGCTCTATATGATGCTGGAAATCAACCTCCTCGAAGATGACAACTCGACAGTTGCCGGTATAACTAGCATTGAGGACTTTTCAGATGTCACCTTCAGCCATATGATCTCGATGAACTTGAAAACCCTGAAGGCGATATCGGAATTCACTAGATGTGGATTGCCACATAGAATCAAAGGGATTCACATCATTAATGCACCATGGTTTGCGGCAGGAGTACTAAATATATGTCGAAGTCTATTGCCATCGAAGATTAAGAGCCGGGTAAGCATTGGACCAATAGTAACAGAGACAATACTCGTACAAAATAACTCTTCTTTCAGTTCTTCATACACAAAAAATTGGAAAGTCTGTACGAGTATGTGCCACAAAAATTGCTACCAGCTGAATATGGTGGCGAAAATGAAACTGTGGAGGATGTGATCAAAATTTGGGAGAAGAAAATCCAACGGTATCGAGAGTATTTCGAGCATGACCTGCAGTATGGAACTGGGCGGGAATGACACAGTAGCATGTAGTTTGTAGGCTGTAGCACAAAGTTAGTTATTGAGAAAGAGAAAAGATTGCAAATAAAAATTATTTTTAAGTTTATATGGTGGTATCATATGAAGACCCGTCATTGCAGAAGGTTCAGGTGCTTCACAGTATTCGTGCAGTGCTCCTGAGATGCACATGAATCATCTGAAGAGATCAAGCAATCGTAAATGCAAGTAACTAAGTTTCTTGATTTCCTTAAGATTCAAAGATGGAAAGATTCGCATGATGAGCATGTTCCTCTGAAGGAACAGATAACTGTGGTGCACCTATCCACCCCTTTCTAAAGGAACGGCGCGAATTCAAGGCTTTTAACGTGAACGTGTTTAAGCACCCTTAGAAGGAGTTGATTCAGGAAAGTTAGATGCTTAGATGACTATGAACATTTACTCTGAGATTTGCTAAAACATTTGCGATGTGGTGTTTTCATTTTTTAGTTTCACAGAAAAAGTTTTGCCTCATGAACACTGAAAGGCCTATCTGGTTTATCCCACCCAAGTCGCTACATGAGCCAGCCTACAACAGCAACTATGGCTTGATCGAAAAAATCGAGAAATTGCTCACCATCCTTCATCTCCTAGCCTTCCAGCCTTTTCGATCCGAGGCCAAGGTTTTTCACATCCTTTAATCCTTGAATCGGAGATTAGATCAGGAATGACACTTGAAGAAGCTGTAGCTACTAGCTGATTCGCTCAATACGACCCAGATAGTGCAGTCTTAGCTTTTTGAGACAGATATAGCTCCCAGAATCAGAATCCGTCATTTGCACCCTAAGTGTACGACACCTACTATTGTACTTCAACACTTAATTGCCACATCAAACCAGCAACGGTTTGCTGGGATCGATTTTCATCGGAAGTTCTATCTGCTTATTGGATTTACACTTACTCCAATGTAGTAGATGAAATCTTTAAGGGCTCTAAGATTATACTCGTAGTTATCCACAGTGAAGTTTCGCTTCAAGCAGCTAATTTCTTGACAAGAAAATATCGGCAGTACAGCTGAAAAGACTTGTTCAATATAAAGGGTGTTTTTTTAAAGAGATTCCGATGTTTTTGTTTAAATAAAACACAAAGAAATTAGGCTGATGACGATTCATTAAATTCATTCGAAAGATTATTTCATAGCTATTGAAAATAGTTTTGGACATATGTCCACTACGGCTTCCTTGTACAAATCGCATTCTGGAGAGATCCAATTTTCAACCACACTTTCGAGCATTGTTTCAACAATGTTTTGCTCCAAATCGTCAATCGCTGCTGGTTTATCGGCAAGAACTTGTGACTTGATGCAACCCCACAAAAAATTATCTCATTACCAAACCGTGTTTTCAACAAAGCAATGTTTTCGTTGGTAGTCGGAACCACAATCCTTTCACAAATAATCGTTGATCATCGCATTGTACCAGTGTCTATTGACAGTAGCTTGTGTTCCGGCCTCATTTTTGAAGAAATAGGAACCCATGAGACTGTAGAGTACATTTTTCTGGCGATTTCACCAGGAGCCTCATAACTGAACAAAATTTTAGGGCAAAAAACTGGGTCGACTTCCAGTTAAATTAAAACGCAATCACTAAACACCCGACGCAATAAACAGTCACAATTGGATCTTATTAGCCTTGAGACCAATATCCTTACGCAGAATTTTGCAGGTAGTGGATGGACTAGGACCAAGTCACTGCAAACGACGACGAATCAATATAAACCTCCACAGTGAATTTTTTTCAATAATTCGATAGCAGATGGCAGATGATGTCGACTGCAAATTTCACGAAGAGTTTCGCGAACAGAGCTTCGATTTTTGATTTTCCCTCACTCTACCACGCAACTTTTTGGTTTCATCTTCCTCCTCCTCTTGTTCGTGACATCTAGATTCCCAGTTATCTGGTGGGCGGATATTACGGTCTAGGCGCCAGATGAAATGATGTCATCTGATGGTCCCGCAGATCGTTCACTCTCACTCACTAACTCTCTTGTTGTTGTGTCTCACTTTATTGGTATTGGTTTTTGTTTTTTTTTTTTAACTAAATGTTAACGAAACTTGGGAATCAAATCCGCAACTCCGTGAATTGCAACCAGCTTACTAATTCACTTATGTTATTCTTGACTAAAAGTATTAATTGCTCTATTACACACTTGTAAAACCGAAACACATCTAATCGCCACGGAAGTCTATGAACGACTCGAGGCCTATACGCTACCACTTGCGCCACGGCCACCCTTAAAAGCCTATGTAATATTCTGCGCAATATTCGACGGTCAGAGACCTTTTATTAATTATTCACTATACCAAATCGATCGAAGTTGCGGGTATAAGCTTGTATTTACATAATATTAATTCACTCGTTAAAAAAAAATAGTTATTTCCATACATGTTTTTAGCCAAAACAAAAATAACAGTAATTCAGTCTTTCAAAACAAATACAATATTTACATAATATTAATTCAGTCATTTAAAAAAAAAGTTATTTACATACATGTTTGTATGTAAAACCATAACAGTAATGCAGTCTTCAAAAAATATTCACACGCTTTTATGAATCAGATGCGCGGCGTTCTAGTTCCAAATCCAGTATTTCATATTTCATATTTATTTAAAAATTTATCTCTGTACAGGTAAGCTTACAGCTAATATTAACTATGCACAGGTTGAAGATGTATTTAACAATTATTTTTTGGTAAAATAAGAACTATAAATGATAGGAAAAGGTGAAAGAAAGAAAACAATAGGGAAGGAAGAGAAAGATAGAGAAGATGAAAATAGAAAAGAAGAATTCTAAGATAATGAAGTCTAGTCATCTTTAGTATCGGAAACTTCAGTTTGCATCCAGGTAGTATTGAAAAGCCAGTTTTTTAAATTGATTCGCATTAGCACGTTTAATGTCTATCGGAAGTTGGATCCATAGGCGAATTGAATGGACGAAAAATTGTCTAGAACTAACTAAATATTTATGGCGAGGTGGTTTAATTTGCAAAGATCTTTGAGATCGTGTAAAATCTAAAATGCAAGATAGATAATTTGGCGCCTTATTCTCGAGGATCCCATGCAGTGCTAAAACAGTACGGTATTTTAGGAGCGAATTCAGCGAGAGCCCGGCTATTTTCTGCGTATATGCTGAAACGTGATCATATCGATTAAGGTTGAAAATGTATCTGGCACAACTGTTGTATGCAACATTTAATTTTTTTTTCAGAGCAATAGTCCAAGTTATAAAAAAGCTCACACCCATATAAAATCGAAGGAAGAACATATGACTTGACAAGCTGGAGCTTAACTTTAGTTGGCAAAAAGCGTGCAGTTGGACTAAGACCACGGAGAATGCCGTAAATTTTGCCTACTATACTATTAATATGATCATGCCAGGTCATATTGCTGTTAATATATATGCCTAAGTTTTTAATTTTCGAAACGAAATCTATTTTTAAACCATTAAGAAAAAGTTCTGGTGGTATTTGGTCTGTTTTGTTTCTACTGATTGTCAATGCTTTAGTTTTTTTAGGATTAAGGGCAAGTTAGTTTTGTTGGGACCATTGATGCAACGAGTCTAAATCCTCGTTTATGCCTGCTACTGCTTCTGATTCGTCAGACTTTTTGAACAATTTATAAATTTGCAAGTCATCAGCATAAATGTGGTGATAGCAGTTTTTAATACATTTTGAAACGTCATTTATAAAAAGCACAAATAGCAAAGGACCAAGAACGGATCCCTGAGGTACACCCGAACATATTGGCAAGTATGATGATTGTCTATTCTCAGAAAAAACAGCCTGAAGACGACCCTGTAAATATGAAGCTATTAGTTTACTTGCTGTAGTTTCAAAGCCAAATTGATTTGTAAGTTTTTCAATAAGTATTTGGTGGTTTACAGTATCAAATGCTTTAGAAAAATCCAGCAGCACAACTAAGCCATTTTTGTTGTCATCTATTCCACAGCGTACGTCTTCAGTGACTTTCATAAGTGCCGTTATGCAGTTGTGTTTTCTCCGAAATCCAGATTGGTACCTTGTTATTAAGTTCTGTTTCTCTAAGTACCCTTTAACTTGATTGCTTATAACAGATTCAAGAACCTTGCTCATAAATGAAATAACTGCAATAGGCCTGTACTCAGGATTTGTTGGCGAAGAACTCTTTGCAAGTGGAATTATTTTTGCAACTTTCCATTTATCCGGATATACACACGTGGTGAGGACGGTATTAAGAATATGTGTAATATGTTTAAGGATATAAGGGAGCAGAATTTTTATGAAATCAGGATGGATGCCGTCTAGTCCTACAGCCCTAGATTTTATTTTAAAAATTACTTCTCCAACGTCGGTCATATGTACATTTTTAAGGTTAAAAGAACTACTCATGCCCTGACTAACGCTTGAAAAACTAGAGCCTAATGTACTGTTAAAGGATTGTGTGGATTGCACAAATTTTTCATTAAGGTCATCTAAATTAACACCGTGTAAAGAAGGAGAATTATTTGTGTTCAAACCTATCTGACGAATGTTTTTCCAAAATACAGCAGAAGACGATATGTTGGAGAACTTATTTTGAAAAAATGTACTTTTAGACTTGCGGACAAGGTTTGCCGTCATATTTCTGCAAACCTTAAACTCTTTCAAGATACTCTCGCATCCATACCTTCGCCATCTTTTATAAAGTAAATTGCGTTTGCAAATGGCTTGTCTTATTTCTGGGGTAAGCCATTCTATGCCACGGGGTTTACTTTTTTTTGTACATATGGGAACATATTTATCAAAAAGGTATAGTATATTATTTTCCAATGTTACGACTTGTTCATTGACGTCAGAAGTACAGTAAACAGGAGACCAATTAAGCAATTGGCATTCGTTGAGTAGCGAATGAGTGTTTATTCTCGAAAAATTGCGATATGTAACAAAAGTATCTGCAGAAAAGTATCAGTAGTATCAGTAGAGTATCCGCTTCTATACTTTTAACTTAACTTTTCGAATGCCAACGTCTCTATTACATTATTATGCCGCTTTATGTCTTTGAGCGCTTCTTTGCTCGTATTTTCTATGCTTTCCAGTGCCTTGTAAATTCGTCGTTTGTTGTGAGCAGTTTTACCATTTTCTTTACTTTCCTCTGTCCCTTTTTGAATGGCAAGAAACCTGTCTGATTTTTCTCAGCCGCCTCCCTCGTTTCTGGTTTTTCTTTGTGTCTTTTTGCTTGTGGCTTGCTTTCGATTCTTAAAAACAAGAGTGAATGCAAATCTAAGTTATTATAAAGAAATGTTTTACCTTCGTCTCTGATTAAATTAACCCTTTCGGGGTCATCGAAAACATTCTTGGTTTTGACTTGAATAGCTCGATTGTTTGATCCCCCGTGTGACAAGTGGCGCCGTCCTGTTAAAACCACATCTCAAAAATGTTGAGTGCACACAATTGCAGCCAAAAATAACGTTCCGACATGCCTCGATAGCGATATCCATTAACTGTGTAACGTGGCGGGCCTCATCGCCAACGAAAAAATACGGCCCGTCGCAGTGAAAACCACACCAATTTTTGTGAATGTAGTGGCATCTCATGAAGCACATGTGGATTTGTAGCCGTACTATAGCGCATATTTTGTTTGTTGACAACAGCTCCAGGAATGAGCTTCATCGCTGAAGATGATTTTGAGAGACCAATTTGAGAAAGTTCGACTGAACCATGTCTGAATGGCAGACATTGACAAGCAAAATACAATAGTAATGACAGTTGCCAAAAAAATGTTTATTTCGTAATGGAAAACCCGAGCTCTGATAGATGAAAAGACATCGACACTCATCGCAGCTCATTTTTGAACCATCGATAACGATTGCTGACTCGTTTCTAATTGCCTTTCTATTTTTCCATTCCCCTCCAGTTGGGAATTTTACTGAGATTTATCGAATGAAATTTAGAGAGTAAGTGATGTAGTCAGTGGGAGTTGCCACTGATTCGCTTTATAGTACTCCAAGATCTTACTGTGTCCGTAAGAGCAATCGCAATATGCAATCCACGCTGCTGCATATTTCATAGATAGATAGGCAGCAGGTGGTGTTCGGCAATGATTAAGGCATAGACGGACGTGTCGTCATTGCCCCGATTACAGCTATATAAGCTGCCATCTGGACCTTTTTAGACCTACAGATATTATATTTCTTACTTAGGGCAGGCGTTCAACCGGTGCTACTTTTTTTTATAATTTGTGAGCGCTCAAGGGATTTAAGTACCCTTAAAATCAGGAGGAAAGTCGAAGGAAAATCAGGGAGGAGGTACCGGTGAACGCTGGTTTTAAATGTTTGAAGGTTATAATGACTAGGAAATAAAGAGCTAGTCAGGGCATTCCATAAGCGAGTTGTACGGCTTAGGATCGAGTAAGTCCGAAAGTGGACTTGAGGATATACTGATGAGCATTCATGGCGAGACGGGTGTTACGGTTAAAAGTTTGAAGGGGCAGAATGCTACTAGCGATTTCTATGGAGCACTTTGGGGAAATAGCGATAAACAGAATGTTCGCAGGTGTCGATTGTTTGAGTGATGTTAGTATCACCTAAAAGTTTTATCGTACGGCTTTGAATCCTATCTAACAAGTGCAGGGATGTTCTGGGGCACCCTACCAGATAAATGTCTTATATATTGAAGCCTGATCAGGGGAGTTGAAGTATTTCTTACATCGCTTGAGGAAACCTAGACATTTCGCAACATTTTTGACGACATGGAATATGTGGTCATTCCAACGTAAGTTGTCACTGACACACATACCGGTTTCGACGATGCAAGTGCCATTCACGGATAATGGCTGGGTGTGACTATAGTTAAGAATCAGACGTATTACGGCTGTGTTTCATGCATTCATAGTGTCATTATCGGTTAGAGAACTCGTTTTTTACCGAAGGTTGTATTACAAGGAGGGAAGTTATACATGCTATGCCCGATGTACAATATTTAACTTTTAGATAAGCTCTGACTCAAAGATATTCCCAAGGTATTTGGCTCTGTTATAAAGAGATAATGCTTGGCTGATTGGTTTGGGAAGAGATGATTTATGATAGCTTTCCTGATGCCTAGGATTACCATATACGTGTCATCCGCGTACGCGTGCACCTTAAATCATTTCTAGTCTTGTTCATTACATAAGAAAGGAAAGATTACTCATCCTTCAGGAACTCCCCTATTCAGTTGACCCACTTTTACAATAAAAATCACCTCCAAGATAATTGCCAACTATGAGACTACTGTAACTAGCGAATTTTGTAACATAATGAGGAAAATACCAACAAAATCAGGGAATCCATAGGGAAAGAAGGGAGCATGCTGTTACTTGTTGAACAGAAAATAAATGCTGTGTACATCCAGGGAAGATGGTGTTAATTCAGATCTCTGAGGATGCAGTAATAGAAGTTGTCCAGCTACAATATCTTCTATGTGCTTTAGAAGGCATGGGCAACTGCTACCTTTGCACAAAACCTTACCTAGCTTAAGTAAAGAAGTAATCGTATAGAACTGTCATTCTTGGACGTGATGAGAGACATTTTTGTGTGTCGGAAATAATATTGTCGGAAACGCCGACAAATAACTAGTCGACAGTACTTCAGGAGCAGAGGCTACTTCATTTTTGATCTTATATGGATTTTCTTTCATTTTCTCTACCTTGTCTTTAAGTCCCAGTATCTTTTCGCTTGACCAGGTCGTGCATTCCATTGTTTGCAAGCGGTCGTTATAGTTGCCAGTTTGGCAATTTACAGTGAGCCAGGTCGCTTATTGCACTCTGTTTGGGGAAGCCTTCTTATATTGATCTCCGCATTGGCCGCAACTGTTTTATGTGGCTGTGTTTTCCAACTAATCTGCTGAAGAAAAACTTTCGCATTGAAGTCCCCGTGTAGGATTTCAAAGACTCTGCAGACTCAGTTCATCATTGGTCAGAGCATGTACTTATACTCATATAAGATTATGTTGAAAAATTTGGCTCTTGGAACTTGGCTTGCGAATTACACCAAAACAATCGCTCATCGATTTGAGCGCCATTACCGAGACTTGTGTCTCTTCCATAAGAGATCGCCTTATGTCATTTATCTGGTGAACGACCACCAACTTGGAAGCTGGACTCTTTTCATACCGCTATGGCATTGAGACCCCTTTGACCTGTGTCCGTAACTCCACAAGACGATGTGTGGCAACCCACACCTTTGACCATGGAAAACCGTATAGACTTAAGCTCGAATTTGTTAAATTAGCTCTATAAGATGTGCTACGTCCTCATTCTCATCGGATTTCACCTAAGTAATTCAAGCCTTGTTGAGCTTCCTTCAGCCAATGAAGCGTCATTGGATGTGATGATTCATGTCAGGTTCGTCGCTCGTCGTTAGTTCTTTAAGGTTTGCATATTCTTCATCTTGTAGGCAACTCTGAATTCCAAGGTTGATGACAAGAATTGTAGTTTTTACAATGAAGATTGACTTCAATAAAATATAAAATTCTTATAAGAATTTATAGGAAAATATCTAAGTGAATAGCCTCCAGTGATCCACACAAGACTGTCTCTATTTATCAAAATGATGTCAAGTAGATCTGAAGGCTGACTTTAAGCCAAACGACTTTCGAATGCTACATATTTCCCATTCTTCAGCAGTCATCATTCTCAGCGGCTCATATTGTAAGTTTATTGATTTGACAACTGCAGACTGATATAATGCATAACAACCGATCTTTGGCAACTTACTCATATCTGAAGCAATTCTCTTGATGTTTTGATTATAAACTACCCTGACTGTGTTCAATTCAACTTTTGATGCGTTAAGCGCCATAGGGGCAATCGCCAGTGCTTACTTCATTCAAATCATAAAAATCATGAAACCATGACAAGTGCCCCCATATGCAGAGTCTCCATGCGCTGACTTACTACTTTCTTTGTTTCATTTCATTGATACAAGTACTACTATCTAGTCGTACAATATCATTACGTAAACTGCGTTCCAAAGCAACCAAGTCCGTCTGTCAATCTGTCTAAGCCATCATTAATTGTTTTCTTTTTTTTTTATTCCCTGGAGATCGTAAAACTTCCTCAACTTGTCAAACTCCAGGTCCTATTCTTCACCAGAAGTGATTTGCTTTTCATGTTTACAACATTTTATGACGTTACAGCCATCTTTTATGTTACATCCTCTGGATCTTCTCACGTGTGCTGCATCATTTTTATTTCGCTTTGCATTCCATGTGGAAGATAATTGAAAAACATTTGTCTTAGGAGGGAAAACCGTTCTTCTTCAATTTTCACTTGCAAAATCCAATTGCATATTACAAATGCACGTATCTGTACGTATGTATATCGGTTACTGCTCATCACTCGCATTACGCATATTTTGTAACCAAATCTTGCGCGGTGATTTGCGGCTACCACTCATCTACTATCCAATTACCAATGCTGGCTGGTTGGAATAAATCCACAAGTCTACCCCTAGTTAAGGTGGCACAGAACTAGTGTTTGACTTTGCAGGGTCTAATTATTTTGGACCGGATTTTTTTCTAACAATTTTCGTTGTCAATGACGACGTGACAGACGCAAGTAGCAAGTATTCATATTTGTTGGATACTCGCATGCACTTGTAACATACCCCCATTGAACGATGACTGACGACATCTACCGAGTAAAGTAAAGAGAAGCTAAACTAAGGGAAGGGGTTTTTTCTGCTATAACCGAGTATACTTTCCCACTGGTTGAGAGATGCCAAGGTACAATTTTGAAAGCAAAAGGTATAGCGACTTTTCGACTCGATTGCACGTTGGCTGGTTCAGTCTTCGTTTCACTATTAACCTAGTCGGTTGGAGTTCTGTGATCGAACTCGGTAGTAACAGTTTGTTTACTAATAAAAAAAATATATTTTAAAATTTGTGAAAAGTGTAACAAGTTACCAGGACAAAGATACAACACATTTACTACTGGCAATCAGTTCAGAAAAGGTACAACTACTTTATTTTTATTTGTTATAGTGATTAGGGAAGTTTATAGTGACCGCTCCTACCTAGAGTTGTAGTTTGTTGGTTTCATTAAAGTTAATTTACATTTTTATACAGTTTTATACCCAAATAGGTGTTTGGGGGATTTAATATATTTCTAGTTAAATTTGTATTCCATATTCAAACTAAAACTATTAGCAACGATATAAAAATGTAAAAATAATTAAATTCTCTCTTAACATATTGGCAATATAAAATTGGTTTCGTGTACTGTTTGTACGTTTCGATAGACTATTTGAAGACCTATATCTGACCTTCTAATTGATCTAAAAGTACTTAATTCAATCGCCCGCCTTATTAAAATTTATTATTAGCATACTATTAATTTGTTTATCAAAAATTAATTGCAATGCTCATATAATGCAGCGCAAGCTAACATATCCGCGTAAACACTACAATTAAATTTTTGCTAAGACAAATAGATCGATTTGATCAGAAATTAATGATACAGCCCTGTGTGGACTTTCTCTCCAACGAGAAAGATCCGATTTTTTATTTTAACTATTTTTGAAGGATCAATCGGGGGCAATGCGAACTAAAAGATCTTTTGCACCACAAAATCAGTATTAAGAAGCCAAGAGAAGCTCAACTCTTTTAATAAAACTGAGGGTCTCTCTGGTGGAGATTTTGAGCATTTCCCCCCTTCTCCTTAAGGTAGTTGAAGCCATGCACTATATTAGGAGGTGATGGTTGGAGAATTTAGGGCTTATATTAGGTAAAAATTAAGTTAGGCCCATTTATGCCCATATCATAGATATCGTGGGAGTTGTATGTCTACCAATTGAGGTGCAAAGTCAGTCCGTTTATTTACAATGTCTCGTCATCCCAGCGATACCACATACCGTGATTCTTGGCGCAGATTTTTAGACACTCTCGGGATTTTAGATCAGAAGTGTGGAACTTTTCGAGCCAACAGTCGATGACAGCAATTCGCGAGATCTCAGAGCTGGACGTCGCCAAAACAGGACAGTTGGAAGCTTTAGTCGACGGTATTTTTAAGTCGATGGGATTGGGGTCTACCCATTTGGTAGAACATAAGATTATTACGACGACAGAACCTAGTAAGCAAGGCTACTACGCTGTGTCGCCTCCGATGCAGAAACACATTGACAAGACATTAAAGGGCTAAAGGAGATGCCATGTAGATGCAGGAGTTATCGAGAAATCAAACAGTCCGTGGGCATCTCCAATAGTCCTTAGATGGGTCATTTAGGTTTTGCGTCGAATATAGGAAAGATCATAGGGTTACAGATGGGGATGCTTATCCACTGCCATTTATATCATCGACATTGGATAAGCTTAGGGACGCCAAATATTTGTTGTCATTAGATATTAAGTCGACCTACTGGCAGATTCCCATGGAGGAGAGATCGCGCCCACTCGCAGCCCTCACGGTTCCGAGTAGAGGCCTGTTCCAGTTTAAGCAAATTCGGGGTACACAATGCGCCTGCTATATGACAGAGATTTAGAGACAGAATCTTAGGTGCTGATCTAGAGTCACACGTTTTGTGTACCTGGACGATATTATCATCGTCGCAAATACATACAATCAGCCAACACATTTACTGGAAGAGGTCTTTAAAAGATTGTGTGAGGCAGGTTTAAAATTTAGACGGGAAAAATGCAACTTTTGTAGGACGTTTTTAAAATATTTAGGTTAAGAATGGACTATACGTGCATTAGATCTAGAGAAAGTGGATAGCATGATCAGGATTTCCGCACCCAAGAGTGTGAAAGAAATTAGGAGTTTTGTGCGCCTTTAACAGATTTGTTAAAGAAAAATAGGAATTTTATATGGACGGACGAGTGTTAGGAAAGTTTTACTAAGGCGAAACAATGTTTAGTTACGGCACCCATCTTGACATGTCCAGACTTCGATAGGCCATTCGTAGTTCAGACGGACGCCACGAATTATGGAATAGGGGCCGTATTATCTCAAGAGTTTGAAGATGTCGAGAAAGTTATTTGTTATTTTAGTAGGTCTCTTCAGAGAAGGGAGAGGAACTACTCTACCACAGAGAAAGAATGCTTCGGTTCGGTTTACGGTCGTAACTGATCATTATTCGCTAGTATGGCTGAGTAACCTTAAGGAACCTCAAGGGAGACTAGGTTGATGGGCAGTGAGGCTGCATCAATTTGATTTTCAGATTCACAGAAAGGGGAAAGAGCATGTAGTTCCCGAAATTCTTTCGCGAGGAGTCCCAGAGTTGCCTGAGTCCAGAAGCGGATCAAGACTCTTGGATTAGGAAAATGATTGTGCCAGTGGAAGCTGCAGATGGAAGGGCAAACTCTTCAAGTTTGTTAAAGATAGGCATGTAGTAGTATTTGACGATAATAAAAACGAGTGGAAACTACTAGTAGGAAAGCGAGGCAGATTAGAGACTTTACAGGCGTGTCATGATAACCCATTAGCGGGTCACATGGACAAAAGTTTTGCGAGAATAGGAGCTAGGTACTACTGGACGAAAATACAGTCAGAAGTAACAAACTATGTAAAAACTTGTAAGATTTGCTAACAGGTGAAACCTATGATAGGTGTGATGGGAAATGGTTTGTGTAGATCTGGTAGGCCCCCTTCCCAAGTCCACTCGGGGTTATACATATATTCGTTTCGTCGTCTTCCATGCAAAGGCGACATTCAGTTTCCTGAATAAGACCTATTTTGCGTAGGTGATATGGAAGGTGGCAGTGCCCGGCCAGAAATCAAACCAGTCTTCTGATATCATCCCTTTTAAGTTGTACGGATACTTTAGATTTGTTGTGGAAGGGTTTAATGGCTTCTTTAGCCTAGCGAATCTCTGGGATATTTTCCCAAAGAGACATACAAATGTTGGTCTCCCAACTCTTTATTGCTGAACTCCAAATATTACAGAACGCCTCAGGGCCGGCGAAAGGATCAGCCGAACCATTTCTTGCCAGTTCGTTGGCTATTTCATTTCTAACAATATCTTTACGACCAAGCACCCTTTGTTTTTTATGGGACAGATCTTGTAGTGTATTGAAAGAGTGCACGACTTGAGATTAGAGCCTAAGGCTGCTTGACTGTTCGTTAGTATATGGATAGGGATAAAATTTGCGCACACCCGAATGACATGTATTGTATTTCCGCTTAAAATACACTGGGACGATATTCTAAATGCTAGAAAGTGTATATTTCTTCTCAAAATTATATTTTCAAAATCACCGCTATACCTTTCCACCAAAATATCTTACAATACGTGGATTGCTTTCGCAATGATTTAATTCTTTGGCAGATTTTTCTCAGCTATTCCTTTAGTCCTACATTTATGTACATAGATTCCCATTTTTACATATTCATTTACAAGCTCGGTCTAAGGTATCACACGGTATTCCGGACAATCACCTTAATAAGAGATTTGTTGTTAATCACCAGTAAAAGGCTCTTTTAGTTACTTTGGTCGATGGGAAATATTACAACATATCATCTGCAGTTTAACTAATGAACACAAATAGTAGATTAGCAGTCTTATCATTTAAGTGTGCGTGTGAGTATGTATTGTATACAAGAAAACAAGCAAAAAAGCAATAAAACCAGACTGAGAGCATGTCTCATGATGACATAGCGAAATTACTGAAGAGAGAAGACCACGATTGCAAGGTGATTGCAGCAAAGTGAGTCAATTACGCGTAGTAAGCAAAGCCAATGTCATTGACCAAAGTAACATAGTGACATAGTAACCAACTCTCTGGCGGTAGCATTGACATTGCCAACTTTCAATTCATTAACGCCAGCTATTTAACTGAAAGGTTGGAAAAATTAATTTGAATTTTCTATTCATATATTCAACATGTACTGGTATATATGTACATCTACCTCAACAGTCTAGGGTTCCGGTTTTCCTCTATGTTAAGCAGGACACTGTAATGAATGATAAGGTATCACTCGTGCTGTAATGTCCCGATAGCCGTAGAAACCTAATTCCATGTCAAGATGACATCTGGCTTATTCTTGCTGTTGTTCGGCACGCTGTGTTTGCTTGGATTTATTTAAATGCCGATGAAGATGATTGAGGTGACTTACAATTTGCACATCCATTTGGAGCATGCCCTCGAAAAACCAAATTATACAATCAAAGCGCCCTCAAATCTCGGAGGAACATCGAATTCTAATACAACACATCGACATGTTTGCCAAACAAACCAAACGGTTATAGATACCTATAGAGCGAGCCCAAAATTCAAAGGTAAAATATTAGAAAAGGAATATCAGTTTGCCACTACAGTAGGCGGTAAATCAAAGTTCAACCCCACCAAGCAACCTCTCCAGCTAGATTAACACTTAACTAATTGCTCCAATTGCGCAATTCGAACAGGAGCATCCATGTCCATGAGCTCCAAATGTCCTAGCTACCACAGTCACTTCAGACGTATTTTCATAGTGTTTCATTAATCTTCTTCTCCTTCTTCTTTAGTCCTTTGGAAACAGTTAAAACTAGTGTTCCCGGCTTCTGCACCGTGCATGTGATCGGTCATAACTAGGTCCTTATACAGAGCATCTTAATTGAACTTTCCTAACCCATTGGGCCCTTAACTCGACTAAACAATTGCCAAGAGTTTGACTTATGTATTGATGTTTTTGTTAGTGTTAATTGTAGGGCCTTTTGCTTTGAGAATACAAATAACTTTCAAACCGCGCTGTCATTTTTAACAGTTCCTTGTCATTATGATCATCAATTCGCGAAACGTGTATAAGATTACTTGATTTGTTTAGTCGTCATAATCGACCAGCTCACTATTTGTCACTTGTACCAACCACATACACTCTACATGACGCAAAGTTAATTTATGAAAGTCTGGCGATACGCGAATGGCATCATTATCGGGTAATAATCAGTGACTATTCGTATTTATTCCAAAATATTGAGCCGGACGTTATGTGGATGTCGTTACTACCATGAGACCATTGACTAACTGAGAACTCGATTTAACGACAGCATAATATCGCGAAATGAACCAGGCCACCGAAATCGTGCGATTACATCTAACGGGACTATGTAAAGTCTTTGACAAATGCATGCTAGTGGCGATACGGGCCCCAACCAGTAAACCACTTCAACGGTCGGCCTCTGCTGCGCCGTCCCTCAAGGATGGAATCGAAGACTCTTTTAGCCGCAGTTGTCATGGTTATTTGCTCAACATAGCCCAGCTCTTTCAGGTGTTGGAATCTGTAGACGTCTGACTAGGCCGATGTCGCTTTACGGCCCATACAAATACTGCCCACGTAGTATTTTTCTCTCGAAACGTTCGGGTGCATCTTCATTCTCTTACGACAAGGTCCAAAGTTCTACGGCATAGAGCAGGACTGGGATGATGAGATTCTGGTATAAAGTCAGAGAGCTCTGTTACTCGGTTAGTTCCTCAGCCTAGAGAATCAGCGATAATTTAAATTTCTGATGTCTTTGCTGTTTGTAACCTAAACTACCTCGAAGTTAAGATTTCTCATTTACCGTCAGACTCATTTAGGACGCTCCCATCTCAATATTCACGAAAGCTCCATTAACAGCTAGCTGCGTCCACACAAGTAATTGTGTGGGTTCAAAAAATATCGTCCGTCTTTTGTAGGCAAGTGAGTTTTGCACGATTCTTCCTAAAGCGATGTTAAAGAAGTCACATGACAGCGTTGTGTAAGACATTTCTTCGTTTTTAGGAACGATAGGAAACAAATAAGAATAATAATAAAACAAGAACAGCACATCATTACATCATTCAAAAAGGCCGCTTCGGTTTCGCTGGCAGTGCTTCAAGTGGTCGGTCCAATTTTTGGCCTCGAGCTCGTCCAAAGTGGTGGGCTTGTTATCGTAGGATTTGACGTAGCCCCAGAGAAAATAATCGAGTGTTGTCAAATCGCATGATCGCGGCGGCCAATTTGTGAACGTTCGCTGTGAGATGACCCAGTCACGGAATTTCTTCTTCACAACTTAGAGCTTTGAGTCGCTTGTATGGCATATAGCGCCGTCTTATTGGAACTCAGCTCGGATATATCGATGTTGTCGAGCTCTGGCCACAGAAAGTCGGTTAACATCGCTCTATAATTGAAACCATTGACGGTAACGGTGTCTCCTTCCTCATTTCGAAAGAAATAAGGCCCGATGATGCCGTCATGCCATAAGCCGCGCCAAACAGTCAATCTTTGTGAATGCATTGATGCTTGGCCGAACACTTGTGGATTGTGTTCGCTCTAATAACGGCAATTTTGCTTGTTGACATAGCCGCTGAACCAAAAATGGGCTTCGTCTCAGAAGATGAGTTTTTGATCAAAATCCGGATCTCCGCTCAACATTTCCAGTGCCCAATTAGCGAACTCACGTCGTTGTGTATGGTTATCCGGCTTCAATTCTTGCGTCAGCACAGTCTAATACGGATGTAGGCCTAAATCCAAATGTGAAAGCTGGGTTGACTCTCTGACGATGCCCAATTCAGCTAATCGGCGCCGAATCGACATTTCTTGGTCTCACCACCTCACGCCGGAATTTCGATAATATTTGTTAATAATTTCCGCAGGTTCGGGAAGTGTAAAACTATGCATGATGAAATGGCAAACCTTACTGAACATTTTGACAGCTGTATATCATTGGTAACTTTGACAGCTGCTGAAACATAACAATAGGAAAAACTATCATTGCTATCTGGTCACCCTACAAAACGACAGACGATATTTAGAAGATTCATCCCTGTTTTGTTGACGCAGTCAAAGGAGTCTCCTTAATTTTCCTACATTAAACCGACAGGATACGCTTCTTCGAAAACAACCGACGTCATAACAGTATGCCTGAAGTAGTACTTAAAATATAATGTCACGAATCGTTCTTCAAAACACACTGTAAATGCGTTTTTTTACAACTTCGTGATACCTGGGTATGGTGAAAATTCGTCAAATACATGCAATGTACGCTAACTATACTGAGATTCCATTCATCGGGTTTCGTTTCATCTGGCACAATTTTGCATATAAGTTTGTGCAGGCTTTACTAAAGGTTCTTACCTACTACTTTGAGTAGCCCGATAGGTAAACTGAGAGTTTCGTCAGCCTTGTTGTTTTAAACTTTGGATATTGTCACCCTCACTTTCAGCGAATTAAGTTGATGCAACTGATAGTTGTCGCCGTCTTTGTTAAGTGGAATTCCCAAGAGCAGAATGTTGGTTATTATCGTCTTCTTCTCAGGAGTCTTTCCTTCAAATTCTTAGTAAGGACTGGGAGTCTTCTTTTAAGTCTGTTAGGCTGTCTGACAGAAGACAGCATTGTGGTTTGGAAGTATTCAGTTCGATTCTGCCGGGAACGAGCCTGGGAACGAATATAAATTAGATTAGAAGTAGCAAACAAGTGATCATAAAATTAAAAAGAGTGCCGGGGAAAGAATGGAGCCCTGTGGCGCACCATAATTTATTTTTTGGATGTCAGACAAGAAACTCTTTAAGACAACTTGAATTGAACATTCTGAAATGTAGTTACTAATCCACTGAAGAAGAGATTCGTCTGTTCCAAATGCAAGCACTTTCGACAAAAGAAACTGATATCCGACGATGCTACCAAGAAAGCTATTTTTCTTTTTGCGTTAAGCTGGCTGTGTTTACATATTTGGGAAACAGTTCACAGGTCTTCTCGAAGAGATCAAAGAATCAATGCTTACTAATCGGGCTCCCGATTGTTGGACATCTCTCAACAGTTACAATTGAAGAAAAGGAAATGCACATCTTAATGATTCATCTACGGGTGCAACTAGAAACGCATTTTGTTAGCTACAGGCCTAAGAATTTGTAGAAATTATAACCGGGGTCTACCACTAGTTGGTATGCACTTGATTGTGCATACAAGAGTAATGTATATTCACTCCATGTCTTATATAACACTTCCTAGTAACCCACAATCCAGTTCCAGTTGCCTAAATGTGATATAGCGTCCTAACATTGCAACATGAATCCAACAAAGTAAGACAGATACATCGACTGTATTCTGCAAACTCTCTACTTTTCGCCTGTTTTTGTATGTTCTCGTGACTAGTCACCCAAACGACTAAGGAAACGAGTGATTTAAGGGCTCTCTGGTCGTCGGAATAATGGCCATATTCGGTTTTGGAACATCTGATTAGAAAATACTCGGCATTTCTTATGAATTGCAAGCAGTTGAGCCGGTTATGCTAATTTTAGATTCCTATTTAAATTCTTGTAGTTTTTCATTGTAGAAAAACGCTACATCCGTCTATAGAAACGGTTACCTTACTCCCTGCAGCTGTCATAAGCTTTGAGTGTTGTAATTACAAACGCGTTGCACATGCGCCTTCCCAATAATCTTTAAAAATTTAAAGAAATTAGTCATACATCTAATAGCAGTATCGAACTAATTCGCTCAAGCATCCCATTCGATTCGGTGATTTTTGTACGCCTCGAACATCATGGAGCAATTGCTCCCAAAGCTGGTTTTCAAAGTACGGATTAACCTAGAAAATGTATCGGTAAAGACGGTGAACTACTTTTCACTGTCACTTCGACATTACACAAGGCTAAACGTGAACATGCAATCGACTGTGCTTTGTAATTCCATACACCTTCATGCTCAATTACATTGTTTACTTTCTTTCTTTTAGCCATGAGAAACATACGCCAATTGTCAGCTGCATTGGCTAAAAAAGCCGCCGAAGAGCTCAACGAGAACCCGTCCGACGTACAATTTTATTTGGACGCCCTCAAGCAGTGGCTATTGAAGCAGCGACATCTTAAAGCACGAATTCAAGATCAGTTCCTCATTACATTTTTGCGAGCAGGAAAGTTCAGCCTGGAGGCCGCCAAAAGGAAGATCGATAATTTCTACACTTACCGTAATTTCTTGCCTGAGGCCTTCTGGGATCGAGACATAGAGAATCCAAAATTGAATGAAGTCTTGAAAATGGGGTAAGTTAAAGGATAAGGGACAGTTGTCCGCCTGATTCAAAAATTCAATCTCTTCCAGCATATTTGTACACCTTCCACAACCTCTAGCTGAGGATGGTCCTCGAGTCATTATGTTTCGTTTTGGGAATATCGACTTTCACAGATGTACAGTGATGGATGTCGTTAAAGTTTGCATCATGATGTTGGACATATGTCTCTACGAGGATGACAATGCGATAGTGGCTGGATATGTTTTGGTGTTGGACCTGGACAAAGTGACATCGTTCCATTTACTTCATTTTGATCCCATGTTCATGAAGAAGCTGACAATTGTGGCAAATAAAGCGATACCGTCGAGGATGAAAGGCTTCCATATGATCAATATGACGCCGGCAATCGAAAAGTGCTTCAACATGGTGAAGGGAGTAATCAATGAAAAGCTAAGAAATAGGGTAAGTTGCAGAAAGACATTGTTATGTTCTCATAATCACTGGTTGTTCTCTTTTTTCAGTTCTATTTCCACGGTAGCAAATTAGAGAAGCTTTACGAATATGTTCCAAAGCACTGTTTGCCAATTGAATATGGAGGCAAGTGCGACACGGTGCCGGACATCATAGATCACTGGGAGATGAAACTCAAGAAACACAAAGACTTTTTCAGAGAAGAGGAGCAGTACGGATGTGACGATAAGTTGCGAGAGGGCAAATCCATTTCACCAGATTCGTTGTTTGGAATCGAAGGATCTTTTAGAAAATTAGACATTGATTAGGAGGAAAGAGGGGGGAATAAATTGTTGGAAACATTCAAATATAGTACTCGTATATTCATAAAGGAGTGACTGGTGTTTTTTTTTTTCAACCTTGAGGACTTAACAAAGGCGTTTGATTAGGCCTGACACATTATTGAAATAATTAAAAGGACGAGCTATTAACAACAAAATTATACAGAAATACAACGGCTATAGTATCCCTAGAGAAAAGGAAAGAAAACTCAAAATGAATGGATGGGTAAGGCAAGGAGAACTGGTCTCACCAGCTCCAGCATCATTCTAATTTACGGGTCCCAAATGAGGAAATGTTAGTCCAAACTACACAAAACCTGAAAATAACGCAAGGATCTATCCTAAAAAAAAGTCCGGAAGGCAACGGGCTAGAGATTGGCGTCAACCTGGCGATGTGCTAAAGCTATAACAAAGCACTCATTTCACTTACTCGGAACCTGGTCTCGGCCAACTGAACTTAACTTGCTAAGCCCGAGTGTAGAGTAAGAGAAAAAGGAGACAAAATGTCAACAACAAAGAACAGATTTTACTGAATCTCAGGAGGAGGACATGCGGTGGATGAATTCGTATGGCTAAATGAACAGTGGCGTCAACAGTCAGCATAGAAAATTCTTTATATGATTTATATACTTCAACGCATTTTGCGCTGAGATCAATATTTAAGACTATCTCAGGATCAGAAGCAGCTCTCATATTTCCGAAGCAGGTTACTGGCTCCGGAATGTCTGGTCCCGTTTCCCAAAAGAGGTCCTAGAAAGGGCTGGAGATAGTGTGTGGAGTTACCTACCCGGCCCCTTAAAATCCTGCCGTTGGGAAGCAACCAATAGCCTCGCATGAAGACGGATTCGCAGTTGACGATCCTGAAAAAAAAGACTATGACGTTCGAATATAGAATATTCAAATCTCGAACACTTGCACCGGAGGCCCTAGATTGCTATCGCCGCCAATTTGTGCAGTTAGACGGGCAGAAAGAAACGAGCCTAAAATTTGGTGACATATGCATATTACGATGACTACTACAGAGGACGGAACCAGCATCTATGCAGCAAGCTTAGCTCCCCTTCAACACCTTTAAAACCAGCGTTAAGTGCTAAATATCAGTGGCGTCGATGCGAAGAAGCCTTCAGAAATGTCACAACTGATATGCTGAGCCTCACCCAAGCAACGCCACCAAACCTCTGAGTTGGCGAAGGCAAGCGTATGTACATAGCTAAACAACTCATGGTGTGCTGCATAGAAGGACGACAACGGCTCATGCAAATAAGAAAAGGAAGAACATCGGCTTCTCTAGAAAATAGCAAGTGCTAGAGAAGACGAGAAAATTGAAAGATTCTACTCCATGAGTATGGTTCTTGAATTTTACCAAAACGTACAAAGAATGCGTCAAACCAACAAGAAGGGTCACTAATTTGCCGCTATAAGTGGGATTTTGGGGCAGCTAAGCCCACAGTTAAAAACTTAAAAAGAAATGTCTGTTTTCGGCATCACTGCCAAACTCGCTAAATTGTGCAGAATGACTATGGAGAACGCTCGCTGCTCCGTCGAGGTCGGTAAAGACTTAACCAAGACCTTGATGTCAAAAAAGTTGTAGACAAGGTGACCCGCCGTCAGGTGATTGTGCGGAACACACAAGCGAAGGTTGGAGGCACAGTCTTTCAAAGGTCTGTGCAACTACTAGCGTATGCCGATGATATTGGCACTATTGGTAGAACTCAGCAGGCTGGCACCTGTGCATTCGCTGGTATTGAAAGGGAAACCGCCAAAATCGGGCAAAACCAAGTATGTGCTGTCAACAACATCGACGAATTGAACAGAACATCACAGTTGACAGCTTTACCTTTGGTAGTAAGACACTATCTACCTTGGCTCTACTAACAATTCTGTCAACAACACTTTTACCAATCGCTGTTTCTTTGCGCTAAGAAGGCAATAGGGTAGTAAGGCCCTATCCCGAATAACTACGAGACTCCGAAGGAACATGGACTCTATAGAGACCTAATATCTTCGCACAATACTTAGTCCCACTTACGTTGACGCGGGCTTTGGAGGATAAGTTTCAACGACGAGAATTTGTTGTTTCTGCGTCTGTCGTCGGTCCTCAGGGACGGTACCATTTGTCAGTGCTATATGTAAGCATATATGAACACAACAGAAAAGTTCTTCGGGTTATTTTTCGGTCTCGTTTCCGCGACTATTCCGGAAAAAACAATTTCTAACAACCAGTACTTTTCCAACCAAATAATCAGTGTAATCAGCGATTATTAATCCACTTTGCATTGGATAGTATCATTCTAGAATAAGCTGCTAAATTCCATAGTCCGCAATCTGCACATCAATTGTAAGCTCATGTTTAACATGACACTTTCAGTGTCAACGCTATTGCCATCTAACCCCTCGCATTAGCGAAATCTTATCAATTTTAGATATGAATCGCAATCAAAACAAATGTGAGTCCTGTGGGAAATTTTATCTACTCAGTCTTTAACTAAAAGCCAAACAGAATAGCTGATTTGAAAAACCCAACAAACGAGCACATTTAGATGACATTGACACATTGCAAAATGTCTGTTGACGAATTGGTAATTCACGGACTTCTACATCTAATTTAAATTGTTAAAAGCTCTTCCCTTAGGCGGATTACAGTCATATAAACTTCCCAGAGGATCGCATTTGGTATCGCATACCAGAATGGGAGGTCATTTTGAAAGTGACCACCTTCGTACCCGTGATTGTGTTTGGAATTGTTGGCAATCTCATCATCATCTATTTGATCCATCAAAACCGTGCTCTAAGGACACCAACGAATTTGTTGATCGTCAACATGGCAGCGGCAGATATGGCGACACTGCTCATCTGTCCGGTTATGTTCATGTACAATGATTTCTATCAAAATTACATGCTGGGCCCGGTCGGATGTCAGTTGGAGGGCTTTCTTGAAGGTTCTCTCTTGATTACGGCCGTTTTGAATTTGTCGGCGGTGAGCTATGATCGTCTGACGGCAATAGTTTTGCCTATGGAGGCACGACTGACGATGAAAGGTGCGAAGGTGGTTATGTTGCTTACTTGGTTGGCTGGATTTGCTATTGCAACGCCTTTGGCCATCTATAGGACCTATAAAGTGAGTTTTACTCAGTGTTACAATCTATTTGCTATATATATACTGCTCTTCGTTTAAGGTCCGAGTGTGGATGAACTTTACGGAGAAGTACTGCAAGGAGAATCCTGACATTCTACCAAAATACTGGTACGTTCTCATATCGGCGTTAGTTTGGTTCCCTTTAGGGGTTATGTTGGTATCGTATATCGCCATATTCATCAAGGTAATTATATGACAACTATTATAGAATCATCAGTGCTGACTTCTCTATTTCAGCTTGACCTGTATGAGAAACAAGTTCTAAACAGAGATCATCCTCTGACAGTTTCCTATAAGAAGACCGTCGCTAAGACACTCTTTATTGTTGTCATCGTATTCATTGCTCTTCGAGTTCCATTCACAGTCCTGGTCTTTATCAGAGCTGATCTTTTGAACACCTATAACGGAGCGGTGAATAGTAGCTATCGCATTCTGTGGTATACAGCACACTATTTAATGTTTCTGAATTCGGCGATTAATCCTTTGATTTACGGATACACCAACGATAATTTGCGAAGAGCTTACGATCAGACACCATTGTGTAGGTGCTGTTGTCGATCAAAGGTTAACAACAGAGCTGGAAAGGTTATTCGAATATCTATCACTCGTATCCTTACTCATATTTTTTTCTTCTTTAGAAGACACTCCCCAGAGGCGCGTCCTACTGTTGTAATGGAAATGGTCTTTGTAGTTGGATGACTCTTCGAAGCCGAAATGTTGATGTAAATGGAAATACGACAAAGAAGACGAAGAGTCCGTTGAGTAATAGATGCACAACAAGGGAGTCTGCCGTAGCAATGAACTTCAAGTGGATCGATGACACAAGCGAGTTGAAATAATGCCAAGTCGCCGATGTGTTTATTCAATGTTAAGTTTGGAAATAAAAGTTGTAGTGTGACATTGTTTGCTTTTCATTTCCTAATCAGAGCGATGGTATTTTCTTTCCTTCAGCAGGAAGATTGGGGACAGTTTATTGAACAATGAGACAGAGAAAGCGGAAATTAATTTGATTCAAAAATGTTGTAAACCTCTTAAGCAGCCAATGGTTGGAAAAACAATCCAACGAACTTTATCTCCTGTTGGAGGCTAATTTAGTCTTCAGCATTTCTGATGCTACGATCACTCCTATTGCGATTCGATGTCATCCTACTGAGTCACTCAGCAGTTGACTCACCTTCGGCATTCGCATGCGACTTGAACGATGAGAAGGAACGTCGACCTCGTATGGATCCAACCATTCTTATCCAGATCGAGCAATACTTTCTATAGCATAAAACCCATTCAAGTGATCTCTTTCACCTTTAATTGGCGTAAAGAGCCCTTTGCTTTCAAGCCAGCATAATTATACATAAATTGTTCGAGACTTATACAAATAAACCGGATAAGGCCATGTAACAGGTAACGTTTAAGTTAACTTTTCTTAAGGTCAGAGGTGCTCCTGGACTTCAAACAATAGCTCTCCCCACTCAGCGCGATTCAGGTGCTCACACTAAGTTAACTATTTATGCACGCTACCTAAGATGAGGTCTTTCCCTAGGCGTTGTCCTATGCGAATTGATTCAAAGATATCAGATGCCTGAAGCCCTAGATTTCCTGCCTAAATCTATCTTCCTCTGATGATATATATCCACTCCCCACTAGAAACTGCTTCTGTTTCGTTAGCCATCACTATAGTACGACTACACTTCCATCTTCCTTTTGCGTGGCCCATCTCATCGCATTTTTGAGCGGCTTCCGCTTTGTAGCGGTTTAGCTAATTGTTTGGCTACATAAGGATCTAAACAATCGATGTGCATAGCCCGAAAAGTTTGGTTATTCTTGTTCGAATCAACAGTCAGTTAATATATACACGAGGCCGTTTGTTTCTTCGGAACAAATAGTGTTTTATGTAGTCGGGCAGTTAATCTGATGGCACAACCCCAAAACCGACACTGGGTTGGTTAGCTCGTCATCTCGACAACTTGGTTAGAAGCCGAAAAATCCTCCGAATATGTCGAAGAAGCTAACAACACTCGATCTACCCGTGACTCTCCATCATGTGAGTTCCTTCGCTAAAACGACCGTATTGAGCTTTTCCTTGAACATGAATTTGCCCTGGAATTCACCGATTATTCAACCCCAGCGATTGCCATTGAGACCGTCTAAGTTGACTGCTTTAAAACACCACTTCCTTTGTTTAGAAAAAAGCTTATTTTTCTTTGTCCAGTGTCTTTGTGTTTACTAGATCCTATTGATCCTGCTGCAATAGATCGTGACGCTACATTTTTACATGTAAGTGTCTGCACACGTTGTCCTACAATCTATAATCTCCGTCATTGATTGTCTTTGAATGCATGAATGGTTTCTGAAAGTTAATCTACAATCCCCATTCGTCGCAATATCGCTTAATCCAATCGAAGTCACGTTGCGAAAAGAATCAGAAAGGCGTCGGCCTTTAGGCCTGATGTGTGGGCAGAAATCGGAAGCAGGAACCTATGCATTGATACCAAATATGTCAACCACTTTTGCTATGTCTTGTTGAAGCACAATGTTCGCTTTCCACCGATTTCTTGTATCTCAATGGATTGAAAACCGCTTGTGGCTCTGCCTTTGAAATTAAATAGGACTCTTCTTTTACCGTCGGTGACATTGTTTGTCACATTATTGTTATTGAATTCAGTGAAACCTGAGTTCCTGTATTGTTTGTTCTCTGTTTGGAGGCAGAAATTGTCCACCAGGATTAATTTTTCTATTCCTTGTTCGGTCCAATATTGTCTCTTACCTCGTAAACTTCCTGAAAAGTTGTTTAGATAGCGTATCTCCATTTTCATTACAAACTCACAAAAGGTCTGTAATAATCTAGCACAATATTTATATTTGAAGGTTTCCTGAACCCAAATTTTGTCATATGTGCATTGCCTGCATACGTTTTTTAGGGTTTCTTGGTTCATTTCGGTTAACTCTGTTGGTACTGCAAACAGCAAAATGTCCAGGTAAGTCCTTTTCACTGAGAAAAACACAATATTCCTCCTTTCTAAACCTCGTCTATACATTACGCTGTATCTATCCCACCAAACGAGCATAGGTTTGCTTCTCATTATTCCCCACATCTCTATGATTAACGTCTAATTCTCGTCCGTAACAGAAGCAATCAAAGATTCTGTCGAACTCTGAAATAAATAAGGCAGATTGTTTAACCTCAGCTTGTTACTATTTATAACAGATTCCACTACAGAGAAAGATGTACACGAAGGATGCTTTTAGCACATGAAACCTACGCACTTCCCGCTTGTGTTCTCTTATTAACCGCTTCCCTTTTGAATGAAGACCACTACATCACTTCATTATATACAGTTGGGTCCGTATCTGTAACATGGTTTCGAAAATCAGCGGAGTCTTCGATTTTTAAGCATCTTAAACAGTTGTGCTAGGTCCTCATCACTGAATTAGCATTCACCGGTATCCGTACTTTCTAATTTCCGCCAGTTTCGAGCAACAAGTTGGCTGATGTCCTCCGCCACCAGTAACACTATTAAAACTCTTTGAAATGTGATAACTACCGACACCCTACTCCCAATGCATGCACTTGAAAGTCCATTGCCAGGAGCGGCACTATCTTAATTGAGCTTCTTCTATTATACCAAACAAAACAATGGATTAATATCTGTTGTTGCTGGTTAAAGGCTGATAAAGTACTTGCCATACGCAATTGATGTCCCTTATAAACTATCGACGTGAGTTTTCATTGTCAACTCTACTGATAAGCTTTCGCTGCTTACTATGTAATTGATTTTCAAACAAACCTCTCTCCATGTACCATGAGAAATTTGCAAAATCCGTTAAAAGAAAAAATACCCTAAACCGTACATCACTGTACCAATTCATTTGCATTTTCTAGCCACACACAATATCAGTACAATTTCAACCATCCATTTATACAGAGCTCAATGCGTGTACTACCAAGATGGTATCGTCCTTTAAACTTTTACCCTTTTATATTATAATTGTGCTTAATTTGAACGTCCTCGATTGCCTGCAAGTGAATGTGAAAGAGAACCATGACATTGAAGTGGAACCGTTTAAAACTCGCATCAACAAGCGCGACATATCTCAGTTTTTCGACAAAGGTAACGGTTAAAGGAAAGCAACCTTCTCAATTTTAGTTCAAACTTTATTATGTACAAATGTAACAACATTTAGCAAATGCTAATCAAACCCAAACAAATCCTTTTTTATATAGCCCGACTTGTGCTCCTCCAAATAAGTCATAAACTGTCCCATGCTAATTTTTGTACCCTCTTCATCGCCAGTCTCAGCGAATAGGAGTTCTCGGAATCCATTGAACCTTCTCAACGTGTCGATTGTGTCAAGAGACTTTTGCTTAACCTCATTTTTTCTCAACGTGATCTTGTGCCAACTCATGGATTTGATGTTTTTCCAAAATTCTTGAGTGTTTTCCTTCAATCCTTCGACGCATATGATGCCCGGTTTGCCAGGACGCATAAAACCGGATAGATTTAATTCACGAGCTACCTTAACGATCTCTTGTCGTTTTGTTTTACTTTTTATGTGATGGGAATAGATCCACAAGCGTTCAAAGTCAACCATGTCTAGACGATTGTCTGGCTTCTCTAGTTCTAGATCTGTGGAGTCTTTGGTTAGGAAATTGTCAATTTGGTCTTGAATCCAGGAGATTACCTGGAAGATGTAGGTATCAGATTTTTCCATCGATGCGATGTAGTTTTCCACTTCTGTTTTAACACATGACTCCTGCGGTTTCGACAGCAATGCACTGCGTATGGTTACGATAGCATTTTCGATTGCTGGATAGAGATGAGGAAGTTCTACGCGAACTTCGATCTTCTCATGGCTACTTGACGTGATAGTGATTGCAAAGTCTAAGTGAGCACGCAGACGTCCTGGTGATGTGTCTTTGAGATATTCATTGAAATCGCAGATCACTCCAGGATCGTAGATGTACATTTCCCCTGGATTGCAGTAGATTGACGACAGCATATCTACTTCTTCAAGTTGCTTGCTAATGCATTCCTTATAAGAACAGTGTTGAATCTCCTCGCCGGTCATTACATCCATGATGAGCACAATCTGGAAAGTGATAAAAATGCAATTTATGAACGTTTCTCATTTTACAGCTTCCTATTCGTTTAATGGATTTAAGAAGATCGATTCGGTGCCAATCATATTCCCGTTGGACATATGTGTCTTTGAAGTCGAAAACGTACGACATGCCGCCTGCCTACATTTCAACGAAAATGGCGTGAAGAGCTTTGTAGTTTTCCGAGTTAACGTGAGTATGAAATCATTCTTCCTGAGACTACTTTACGGATAAGCTTTGCTTTCTTTAGGAGGGAGTATACGAGGAAATTCTCAATATAGAAACACCCTTGGCTATCAGCATGGATTGTATTTCATTTAATGATAAGGGTTTTGTGGCTCTTGGCTATAACTTCTCAACCACCGTAGACAGTGCCGACAAGGGATCACCTGTCTTTCAAATTGATTCTCATCGAATCAAACCGATTCAGTACTTTGGGTCTTTGCATATACGATCTGTGTATCTGCGGGCAACAGCGAATGATCTTTTCCTTATCAAAGCGTACCACAGTTCGATGAACTCTTCTAAACACTTGTTCTGTCCTTATTTCAAGTATACCGGCTCCGGATTTAATAAACTTGGCAAAATTCCCTGCAGTAATGCAAGACGCCTCGAACCATTCTCTATTGATTCTGAAAGTTATGTAGCTGTAGCGAACTATGCCGACAAGTATGGGCGAACGGAAACAATGTCGGAGATCTACAAATACGATCGTGACAGCAAAAAACTTGTGCTCTATCAACGGATCAAGACAAACGCTGCTGTGGATGTCAAGTACTTTAAGATGCCATTTGACGAAATCCAGGATCAACACTTCTTAATTTTTGGAAACTCCCATGGTAAGACGCATAGCCACGATAAGCTTCAAGCCGACTCAGTCATATACAAATTTGAGAAAGGAATCTTTATCCCGTACCAAATGCTGCCGCTGTACTCTGTGCAAAAATTTCTGCCCGTCATGGTAAGTATGCTGTGAAGTAGGAGATCTGGCATCAACAATACAGTGAAAATGTTTCAGAGTGTGGAAGCCGAAAAGTTTATTCTTTTGGTTGCGTGTGACAACCAAGACACCAAGATCTACAACTTGAATGACTGGAAATTCGAAGAGTCAAACGCTCAGTTTACAGAAGGTGCTCTCAGCAAGGGAGTGTCCAACATGCGTATATTCGAAGAAGGCGATCATAGCTATTTAGGTTTGTTTTGATGTAAGAATCTAGTTTTGTTGATGTAGGTGTATGTTTTTAGTCATCGCCAACGAGCGCATGTTACGAAATGAAACAAATGTCTTCCTGCCGATATTTACCCAAGAAGAACATGCAAATGGTCTTCGCCAACAAATCATAGAATGGACGACTGAAGCGATCAATCGCTTAACTAAAGTCGACGTGGACAAGCTAAAGAGCGACGTTGTCGAAACTGCAAAGTCTAGATTAAAGCAAGCACCACCTGAAATCAGTGAGATTCCTCTGGCTAAGGTGGAAACTGCCTACACACGATCGGTAAGATCAGTCAATTATTATTTTTCTTACTCATTTATGAATTTATTTGATTTGCAGCTCCTTAATCCGGCACGAAATCTTACTCCAAGCTATTGGCAGACACTTTCGTTCGCAAATCAAGCCATAGAAGCCCTAGAAGCTCGTGCTTCCAAACGATTTCCCTTCAAACGACACACGACTGATCAAAAATCCGAATACACCCACAAAATTCTCAATGTAGGTACGCTCGTTGTGCGAAATAAGCTGAACGCCACCAAAATCAATGGAATTGACAACTCAAACATTCAACTCAACAGAATGGCAGCGCCGAAAATCATTGTCAACGGTGACTTTCAACGTCCACCAGAGGGTAGGAGTGACACTGCTCCAGAATTTTTGAACATCCTGAACACAAATCACTTGAAAATTGCTGGAAAACTCAACGGTTTCAACTGGACTGAACTGCAAGCAAGCACATTGAAAACGTCCGGTCAACAGTTCCTCAAGGCGTCTGTAAATTTAGCTGCTCTTAAAGCCGACGCAATTGTGACCGCCTCTGATATAGTGAATGAACAAAATCTTTCCAAGTTGGTACCGATCAATGGAGGAAATTACGTTATAAATCAAGATATTCAATTTTCAAAGCCAATACATGCCATAAACCTAACGATTAACGATCGTTTGAACAATATCCACGTACTAGCGAACAAATTGGACGTCTTGTTACTCGAATCCGATGATGTTCAACACATTACCGGCCGAAAGTTCTTTGAAGACGTAAAACTACTCGAACCAGTGACGATATCCGGCAAAATCTTTGGCGCACTCGACATCATGTCGCCGTTCAAACCCATTCACCAGTCGATTAATCTCACTGGCCACTACACGATAACCGGTGATGTGATTGTGAAAGACTTTCTTTCAGCAAAGAACATCATAGGCGAATCCGGATTTTATAGTTTTAACAAGGTTCTCGAGAATGGGCTTCCTGCTTTTGGCCCGTTTGATGGTTTGACAATGAACTTTGAGCAGCCAATTCATGCGAATCACACGATCGTGCAACGACTGAACGACAACGACCTCCACCAATTTGTAAAGACAAACATGGAAGAAGTTCAGATCATCGAAGGGCACAAGACTTTCAAGGGTGACTTAACGATTTTGGGTGGATTCGCAGAGGCGAAGACTGTAAATGGAGTCGACATCATTCAACTAGAGCAAGCAGTTCTCACAAAGAATGGACATCAGAACATTACTGGTAATCTAAAATTCGAAAAAGTCATTGCAAACAGAATTGTATCGCCATCGATCCGCATCAAAGGAAAGGATCTGTCTACGTGTCTTTTAAAAGGCGAAGATCAATCATCTGAAGGTTTTCTGCATGTTGAAAAGCTTAAGACGGAGTTTGCTACTTTTAAAAACCTACAAACCGATGGAAAAATATTTGAAAGCCCCCCGAATCAGACTGAGAATACTACGAGTACAACTGCGGATCCAGAAATATTTCAAAACCACAAAGGAACGTTCCATGTTGAAAATTTGAAGATACACGGATTTATCAACGAGAATTCCATGGATAACATCGAGGAACTGCTCACTCAGCTTAGTGGAAACGTTAAGTACGTCGGGGGCATCAAGTTTCATTCAGATATAAACGTTTCCAATCTCACATTCACTGGCAAGTTCAACGGAATCCATGCACGGCAATTCGCAAACTGTTGGCTACAACGGGATACGGATCAGACCTTCACCGCGCCTCAAATGTTTTCGACTATTTCGGGCATCAAAGGAATCGAATTAAGAGGAAAACTCAATGAATGCGACGTCGAGGACTTTGTTACGGATGCATATTGGATCAACCAGGATGAACACATTGCAAGTGCTCAGTTTGGTAAGATTTTTTTAGTCGATGCTTTGCCTTCTATAAAACTCTCGTCTAGCCAAATCAATTCGAGTGGAAACGTCTTTGGCTGCATCATCAGTGAATGGCCTGCGAATACCTGGTGATATTCTCCTTCAAAACTCCCCTGAAACACAGTTCCTCAGTGAAGCAGTGATCTGTCAGAAGGATGTGCATGTTAAAGGAAATATTCGCAAGTTATCCACGGTTAACAATGTGGATTTGGATGTCCTTAATGAATTCCTAGAAAGCGATATGGAAACGTTAACCGTTCAGCATGCAGTTTTCAAGCACGCTCCCAGTTTTCTTAAACTCAACTCACATGATCTTAAGCAAGTCATGGATGCAGTTTGGCTGGCCAATGTAGACGTGGATTTGCAACATCATGTCGAGATAGCTAATGGCTACTTCGAAGGTCCACTAGAGTTTCAGGTTAGTTGCTTCCTAGTCAGTGGTGCAGTGCAATGTAATGCGAATCATCTTTCAGGGACCAATCAATGGAGTAAATCTTCAATACTTGAAGGACAACTACTTTAGTCTTTCCAAACCGCAACAAGTCTCAGCAGAGATTATATTTACAAAGCAGGTCTTGTTCGAAAATGATTTCGAAAGTGAGAAGTTGCATTTATTCGGGCCGATCGTCGACAAACGAAGGTAAGTTTGGCGCGTTCTTACAGACTTTTAAGAGACACTTTTCCTGCAGTGAGTTATTACCTTGAATCCACTGTTTATTTTCCCCTTTTCTTTCACCAAAAACGCAAAATTGAACACAGACTACACAAAACAAATTAGTTGTCAACTGCTCTCTGTCTGTTTGCAACTGTCAAACTCAGTTGATTGCCTTTCCCCAACAGGTGGCACTGTGTAACTTTTTTTTCTGTTTCTTTTAAAAAATTTCAGCGGAACTCGAGTAGATTTCAACGACCTGGTTCAGAATTCCCTTCTCAAAGAGGGCGAGCAAATAATCTCCGCACGCTGGAAGATCTACGAGGGAATAGTTGCTGGTAACTTCTATGTTGTTCCTTCAAAATTCTTGGTTCGACAAACTAATCTTTCCAGGAGACCTTGACGATGTGCTTGTAAACAATTTGAATCTTGTCGATGATGTTGTGCGGTTAGGCATGCCGATTTACAGCATCACAGCTCTGAAGAGCGTCCAATCCGCAAGTATCAGAAATCTCTACTGCAAATCGAAAAGCACTGTGAATGGTGTGAACCTAGCCGACTGGGTATACAATGCCGCATTCCTTTATGAGAACTACACCATCCACGGCAGGACAACAATCGACTCTGTGACAATCTACAACAATGTGGAAGTTCTTGGGACAGTTAACAATATCACATTCGATGAGAACACCCTATTGCTGCGCGACAAGGAACAGATCATTCATAAAAATGTAAAAATTATTACAGAAAAGAAAACTCCTTCGTGTTCTTTCAATGAACTGAACACTGACACGATCAACGGACTGAATGTGAAGGAATTCTTTACGTCTCAGGGCGTAGGGAACGTACTTTCACCAATCAAGGGCTCTCTGACATTCGAGAATTCCGTCCATGTAGAGCATTTTGATAGTGGAGAAGAGCTCATGGACACCCAAAACTCGGGAGACAATTTGAAATTGTTGAAAAACAAAACTGGAAACGCTTTTGCTGAGCTAATGAGGGTTGTCCAAAGCATTGGGCATAGCTATAGAGGTGAGATCTTCGTGTAAAGATTGAAGTCGAATACGTGTGAGGGTTTTTATGTAAACGTTTTCAGGTGTTAAACATTACTTGAGCCACTTTGAACACAAGCAAACGATACATGTTTCTGCGAAGATGGTGATCAGCATTACCCTGCGGGTTGGTAAAGAATTTGTGGATTTAATCGGCATACTGAAAGAAGACGATGCCAGCGACGTGGCTTTCTATCGCTGGGACTTTTATCATCAGCAATTCGTCATGGATAAACGTAAGTAAAGAAGGAATAACAAAATTATATAATTTCCGTGGTCTGTGGCTTTCATGAAGCTCAAGATCTTTGGGAATTCCTAGTGTCTCCTGAAGAACTTCAATGCACCACGAGGTTCTAAGAAAGTTTTCTACTTTGAGTGACACATTCATATCATATCATGTCTCAGATGCAGCCCACGGGAAACCTGGCTCTCTCTCTGAAAGCGACCATGAGTGAGTGGCTTTTAAGTGGTCCAACGTCAGAGGATTTTCGGATTAAATGCGATTCTTCATGTAGCCCCACCAAAACGTGAGTTGATCCGGCCATTGAACTTTTCATGGAAGACTTACAACGTGTCGCTAGCCGTGTATGACATGTACCACCACCCAAGGAACCAAATGTTCCCAGACGAAAATTGTCGATTTTAAGCCAAAAATAATCGTTAATCATGCGCCTATAATGCGGCCAATTAACTGTAGTAACTCTTTGATCCATATAATCATTTTTAAAGAAATTAAAGCCGTGCAATCAGTGCTTCGATGATCTCCAAGCAATTAAGCTTATTAACATATCTGGGGAGGTGGAAATGCGCCTCATTGTTGAAAACGATTTTCTTCGAAATATCAGCTCCAGCACCCGGTCTGAGCAAGTTTTGCACTGCCCACATGGTCTCTTAGATTGAGTTCCTTTGTCAACTGTTTCTTGTACGGATGCCAATATAGTGCCGCCAAATTTGGAGATTTGTTCCTGAGACACATTTTCCTGTGTTCCGATGATGCACATGCCTCACAGTTTCCGCTACATTTTCAGTCACTTCGTTACCAATTATTCGCTATATTGGTGTGTCATTTCCATCACAATCAACACGTAAATTATACTCCACAGCTCTACGGAATAGTTATTTCTGAATATCATCGTGTTGGATATTCGAAAAGTTTGGAATTCCAGAACACTTAAGCGATCGATAATCAATGAAGTTCTCAGTTTTTTTTATCCCGGGAATCCAAAGTCCTTATTTGGATATTGAGGTATGCGCAACGCGTACTAGTTATAACGACATTTCGCACTGCCGCAAATCCGATTTTCCTGAGTCTATCTTCGGAGGTGGTACCATATTTTCTAGCTGTGCCGTCGCAGGTGTTCTCTCTCCTTAAAATTGACAATCTTAACCGATCTTAATGCCGTGGTTAACGAGTGAGTTTGGTTTAGGAGCTTGCACAAGATGCACTTCTTCTCTGTGGGGAGTGAGCGCACATAGTGCTTATTGCATTTTCTGAATTATCCTTCTTCTTTTATTAACCGTTGAATTATATCTCTCCTATGTAATTGCATTGCCGCAGGCCACCAGGCATAGTGGGGCCGAGAGTTTGCTGATGTTTCTTGCGTTTGAGTGGTCCACTTATTTTCCTTGTGGCCTATTCCACTTATTTTTCTTTCTGGCTGGAGCTTGCTGTTTGAATCTGATTTTTCGACGGCCGCCGTTGAAGATGCCAAAATCAGCTGATTTAACTGGAATGAAATTTGTCCTCAATATGGAGACTTCTGCGAATGCGAGTACTTCTAAATAAATCAAAATATGAGGGCGAGTGCTTTCTTAATGGAATAGAACACTCCTTCGATTAACCAGACCTGGCCGTTTCTGCTATAGTGTCGCACAGCTAGACTTTTGCGGTTATAGGTTGGTTACGTGGCAACAGCTCAAAATGGATTATTCGCTCAGCATCCCACCATACAGACAGTAACACCTTGAGCGGGTGAAGTCCAACACGGGATGTTGTGCTGGTCTGCCTTCTGGACTAAACTATTGGCGGCGACGTTTACTGTTATTGTAAAGAACCAATTTTTCATATCCGGTAACGATCCGATTCAAAAACGGCTCTTGATTGTGACGCGACAGAAGCGCAATGCAAGCTTCGATTCTTTGCTGAAAATGATAGATGATGTGGTACCAATTTTCTCAACTTTATGAATATATGTTAGGTCCCAATGGATGGTTATATGGCTTACGTTAAGTTTCCTGACCTGTAACAGTAGGATTTCTTTCGACGGTGGACTTCAAGAGCTCATCGTCTAGCTATTCTGGCCTACCCATTTCCATTTCTAAACTTTGCAAACCAACGCCGACACTGAGAATACCCTCTTCATACACATTCTAGATTTCTCTAGTCGCTTCACTTCCATACTGGTTTTTCAGACAGAAAAACAATAAAATATGCCGTATACGCTCTTCCAATACATCAACTTCAAAATTCAATTAAAAATGCTTGCAATCATGCTAACACAACGAAATTTGCAGACTGAAAGAGCAATGTATCCCAAATACTAATTTCAATAACGGTTTCAGCATTAAACTAGTTTTCTCCATTTTATGGCAATTGGAAAATAATCCCCGGAAAAAACTTCAAAAAACCCCACAAAAAGAAGTCTAAAACGCTTAAATCAGGCGATCCTGCGGCTAGTGCAAATCACCACAGCGAGAGATAAGGCGACCCAGAAATGCTGCCCTCAGAATTACGGTTGTGGCTCGTGCAGTATGCGCCGTTCCTCCATCCTGTTTGAACCACAGTCCCAATTCATCCAATTGAGGAAGGAGAAAGTCGTTGAGCGTGGCTATATAGCGCAGTAGCCGTTGGCCCGTGGCGTTTTCGAAAAAAGTATGGCCCGTTGATGCCTCCAGCGTAAAGCACACAACATGCAGTAACTTTGAGCGGGTGTAGTGGCTTTTCTTGGATTATACGCGAATTTTCGGTGCCCCAGGAGGGATAATTTTGCTTATTCACAAATTCATGATGATTTTCGGTGAAAAATTATGGTCGGGATTCGGGATGGCTTGAGCGTAGGTTACACGCTCTTGGCGATCAACAGCTAACAGCTGATGCACTGTCTGCACTTTGTAAGAGAATATCTTACAATCTTTCACCAAAATTCTCCTTAAAGACACCGCCAATTGATGCTCGATTACATGGCACATCGTCTGGTCGGTACACCTGGCTCCTCTGCGACATCTTCAACCACAGCTGCGATATTCTCAGGAGAACGAGACCTGGCAGCATCTCGTATTGTCCCATACTCTTCTAGGTGAGCGGCTAAACGTCATAGTGTTTGCCCAGTTGGTGTTGGACGACCGGAAATCTACGCCGAAATTCACGCTGCGCCAACACTACCGACGAATTATTCCGCAAAAAATCGTAACAATTATTATACGTTGTTTAAGAGTACAGCGATTCATGTCTTGTTGACGTGTATTTTGTATCTGATTACTTCAAAAATGTCAAAGTTGAATTGACATTTGCCACCATTTGCAAATAGCACCTTCCAATAGTGTGATGTCTTTTGCGCCACCTGATACATATGTAGGTATAAATATGATCTCTGGGATCCCTATCGAACGACTAAGTTCCATCCATCATCCTTCATCCCACAAAGCCGCATTGACAGCCATTGAGTGCAACCGGGAAGCTCATCCGCCACTGGGAAAGCACTCGATCATATAAATGGACGAAATCGCGAGCCATTGAAATCCAAGATTTCCGATTGTTGCCTGTAGCTATATTTCGGAGGGCATGGTGTTCCGGTCCGACTGCACATTCCCGGTTCATAGTTGTTACTGGTACGCTAACTACAGTTTTCTTTTCGGGTTTTCTCTTCGGTACTGCGTTAATTTTTCGATGAGTAAAGTTCCAAAGTACTCTTTCCATCTACTACAAATTTCGTTGTTCCTCGTTAGCAGATATCCATGTTCATCTTCAATATTTTGGTGATTGAACCTCTTGCGAATTTGTTTTTTGCTGTGCCGTTAACATATCTGATGTTAGCTGGTATGTCAGTGCTTTGGCGTTGTACTCCTTTTGCTGGTTGTCGCCTAATAAAATGCATCTGCGGCTATTGCACGTGCTCTAGCTACCTCTATTTTCGTATCTTTTTTGCAAAGTTAAACTAATCGAGGCGCACCCTATCCATTTCGCTATTTCCACTGTACTTGTTCCACTTGCAAGGCTTTCTTTTGTTCCTCAAAGCTATTTCTGTCTCATCGTTCCACTGCCACGTTTCTTTTTTTCTTCTTCAAAGTTGTTCCACCTACCTTGCGCGCTTTGTTCTTTCTCTGGGCTTTTTTCATTTTCTGTAATTCTCGCAAATTTAACGCCCAGAGCTAGCCTCTTTCCTTGTTTAAATTATAGCAGTTTACTTTCTACACTAATGCCGGTTTTTCTCTGGTTTCTTTACGAAAAATTTTGTCAGCAAAAGTCGGTGCAACTCACTTGTGGTTCGTAATCAAGTCTCGCTCTTGCTAAATAAATAACGTGTTTAGTATAGAAAAAAACATGTAACTTGCATGAGTTTCGAATATCTTCTGCCGTTGAGGCTCTCCTTCTCAAATCTTTTCCTCCATGGCAGTGCTCGTATTCTCAGTTCTATTCCCGGACGTTTCCGTTTAAGTTAAGCATTTCCTCCCTTAATATTCAGTTTAATAACTCATCAAAATCGTGTCAAACTACATATTTTTCTGATTGCTCACTGCCTTCTTGTGGGTCGTAGGCGTTAGCAAACGCCACGTTTGGTGTTCAATTATCTGTTTTATTGCCGACAATCTTACGCTTACGATCTGATCTGGAAGTTCAGCTGTCAAGATGATAGCAACTCTGTCGTTTGTTCCTTTCCGTTCAAGTGTCGGTTCCTGTTTCTAACATTTCGTCACTAGGTTTCTTGATTATAACATAGCACGCCTTTCAGTTTGAAACTTAATACTTGCCCCCGAAAATTGTTTGAGCTCTTATATAAGTGTTTGTATGCGTCCCGGGATCACTTACGTTCACTTCTATGATGTCTTACATTTCTCTTTTTTTTCATGTGAAGCTGATGTGCGTAGATTCACAGACCGGCATTAAATCGGTTTCATACCGTGCTGCAAGCGCACAGGGGATGTTTTCTGCCGCAATAAAAAATTGTATACAAGGGACTCACGTTCAGATCGTATTTTGTGTATGGATTAGTTTTCTGCTATGTTCTGCCGCACTGGCACGGTAGAAGAACCGCAGACCTCAGTCTCCGCCCATTATTTGTTAATGCCCCATGGGCTCATCTTACGCGTGCAAGCGCCTGAATATGATTTTTCCATATTTAAACGCCTTTTATGCAAGTAGGGAGAGGACTTGCGGCGATATTCTAGTACAATCTGATGCTGTTTTGGTTCAACCCTCTTCAGCAATCACCGTAATAGATATCACCACGCTTTGGATACCGGTAATGCCTGTCTAGAGCAGCCTATGATTATTGCTAGATCTCATGTAGATTTTAAACCGTCTGAAAAATACTTGCCGAGGTAGATTCGAATAAGAGAGTATGCGCGCTGTCATTGATTACCTGATAACTCTGAACGCAGAATCGACTTTTGATTCCACAGTGAACTCCATTCAAGACAACCCTTCGAAGAAATTTCCATAATTTGCCTGAGCCAAAAGTTTTGTAATGAATTTCATGCAATTGTGCTTGCTAAAGCCCGAGCATTCAGTTACATTTGAATTGTCAGACTCAACAACGCTCACATTCCTGGGTACCCGTTTTCTTTTACCAGTCGGGCTTTGGACCGACATAAGGCGACGAAAAAAAAAAGAATATTTTCTGTCATCAAGTAAGAAAACAAACAAACAAAGAACTCTTTATACGTTGTCTTATAATAATTAAAAAAAAAAAAAAACTCTAAGCCCACAGATGGCTTGACAAACATTTGTTTCATAGGTTGAACAATATTAGCTCTGGTTGCTTGAAAGGGGAAATTAAATGAACGGTAAAAAGCTGCCAGTCCGTTACGCAAATCGAGCAGAAAGAATGCTTTCTACAAAATAAAACTAAATACTTTTATTGATATCAATACCGAAAATAAAAAAAATGAAAACTCTCCGAACGGGAAAGCCAAAGTCGTCCATGCAGTCTCCATGTCTGTCTAAAGTCTCGCCAACTCGTCAGACTGTGCCTCTATGATCGCTTTTAAAATGTTTACTTCTAGCTTGGCGGCTATCTTGCCAGTCACACGATTCATGACATTGGCAACATACAATCCGAGTGCTTCGTGCCTCTGCGAATTGCACAGATTCTTGAAAAATGTCGGCGGCAGCTGGTTATCAAAGTTGCCAATGTTAATGTATTCTCCGGCAGCAACGGTGTTTGTGTGCTTGGGTGCGGCAATCACTGGATTACTGTCGAATATGATGTCCTTTTGGAAATCCAAATCGTTAATTCTTGTATTGTAGCCATTGGTTTTGATGGTTGTGATGCCATTGCTGAGATCTGTGTTCATCGTCGGGGGATTTGGTGGAATTGTTATGACATTGATGGATTCTTGTGGTATGTTATCGGTAGTTGTGTCCACATCATCTAATATTTCCTGTTTGATTTCAACAGCGGGCATCTGCGTATGGATTTGTGTATGGATTTGGGCTTGAGTTTGATTTTGGGTTTGTTGTGGAGCAGTGCTTGAGTTGGGAAGGGCTTTCTTTGCCGGTACTTGATCTTCGCGTTTATCTTGATTTTGTAGCTTTCGTTTGATACCCTCACCCATAGTAACAGCACGTGGACTATCGGATTGCGACTGCCTTTGTTGCGGAGTAATTTTAGCAGGCTGGATGGCAGGTGCTAGAGGCTGTTGCTTTACTACAGGAGTTAATGTTTTTCGTAAACTTATTCCTTTCTTTTGAAGAGCATTCGAGAAGGCGAGATTAGCTTGTTTCTGTTGTTGCTGTTGGTTGGCTGTTGTAGGTTCGGGTTTTATGATTGCTGCTCCTGCTGCAGCTGCTGCTGAATTCAAAACGACCATTTGTGAGTTGAGAAGTTTGTTTTCGGGCTTAACTTCAATCTGGGATGTGTCTTTTTCTGGTGAATTACTGGTACTATTGCTTTTCATCGATTTTTCCTGATTGTCGCTTTCGCCATCATCGTCTTCTTCTTCTTCGCGAACCTCCAGAAATTCGACGAAGGACTCCTCTTCCAAGTCGCCAGCATCCTCTGGTCTGCAAAGATATAGAAAAGAAAAAGAAAAATGCAAGAATTTAGCAACAGGCTCTGGGACGGAGGCCGTCGAGGAACACGTTAGTACCTCTTTGGTGGAATTTATTTTTAAATGAATGAGACGTTGAGTAGCTTCCATTGTAACTCCAATGAGAACGTTTTTTAATCCTGTTCAGGGGGAATAGCGTAAAGTTTTGGGCGTGCCAGGCACCAACACTTTGAGATGGTGGGGACGAAACTGCGCTGTCAGCCAGAATAAACCATTCAACTTGGGCGATGAAAGTCAAGATTTCCGTCCACCGAAATGAAGTAAACACAGCAATCTCTACCTGCCGAGCTATTTGAAGCAGCATTGAATGAGTTGGCAGGGAGCATAGATCAACTAGTTTCCATGGTTCGGTGGAACCTCAGCATCCATTACCCGATCCTGAAGAGAGGCGATCCTCTAAACTTTGTCAACTATAGGAATTTGTCTCCTTATTGCGTGAAGACCCTATCAGAGCGACTATTGGCTATGAAGCTCACAAATGCCCAAATATTCACACAACGCAGATGGATACTCGCCACCTCGCAATTCGATTTCAAGACCGCATATGCCAGCATCTATGTGGACGATCTATACAGAGACACATCTACGCCAGGCCCGTCTGATTGTTCGAAACAACAGTGGCACACCTGTGGAACTACTTGCATACGCTGAGGGCTAAACCAAATTCATGCGATCAACATGGGATGCACAAGGAAGCTCAAACCGCTGAGAACGTTACAACAGACAGATACTAAGGGCAGGAGAATTTTTCTATACCGGGTTTGATGACCCTGATAACATCTCAACTTCATCAGCAATCATACGAAGAGTTAGTCGCCAATCACTCTCTTTGGCATAAGAATGCAATTGAGTAATACGACCAAAGACGCTAATTGCTGTGGCGCAAATGAATAGAAAGTTATTCAAGTGAAAGTCTCGTTTGCGTTGAGGTGCACTGGAGGAGTTGATGAAACACCGAATTCTACGAACTATACAGTGACATCGAACTCCTTAGAATAGTGTGCATCAGTCGCATGCGATGGCTATGACATGTAGATTGAACGAACATTAACATTCGAGCCCAATTCCTACCCGGAAGCACAACCCAACATGGAAAATCCCGCATAATACGGATAAGTAAAAATGAACCTCAAATAATCTTGGAGTACGTGAGGTTGACGGCCAAAGACCGACCCAACTGGAGAGCTGTATTCATCATGGCTTAAATCTAGCAAATGAGGTGTGAATATTGTACTGCTGTTGCCAGCTATTACGGACTCGCGGGGTGTACTAACTTTATGTAAAAGTTCAGAGTTCTGTCAGACACGTTGTAGTTGTTTCCGGTCAACGCTTAATGTGCGGTGTGCCAACTTAAAGTTTTTGTCACACCTATTGCCTTCTCTCAAGGCTACATTCTGCCTGTCCAGAGACAAGTTACTATGAGCTTAAATACCAGTGCCAGCATCAAATAGGTGAACTCATGTGGAAGACAAAATCCATTGGGGCCATACAGAATGGTTGAAAATAGAGTTCCCCGAGAATGAAGGAGACGTACAGCTCAATAAGCCAATCATGGGCTGCTCATACCCGTAAGGATTTAGGAGGAACAGTTCCAGGTATACTCAAAGTGGGGTCATAGTGGTCTGCGCAGATTCTTTGTCGGCATAATCTTCTAACAGAAATCTGTCAATTTTATTCTCTATAAATACTCACTCTGCTTTCGGCTTGACTTCCTCCTCCTTCTGGCATATTTCCTCCATCTGTTGGAACAGTTTCCATGAGCTCGACGGTTTCATCTTCTCCTGTACGTACTTCTTCTGCAAAACTTTAAATATCGATTTCGCCTCGTGTGCTGCAAGGTCAGGGGAACATTTTCTCATTGATAAAACCCAAAAACTCTACCCAAGTACTCACCGGAGAGTTTATTTTTCTTCCCAACCCGGATCCAAGCATCGTCCTGGCATTTTTTAGTTTGTAACGCTTCGTTGTATGGATACAGTGACTTCTCTTCGGCAATGTCCGCCAGAATTTTATCCAACTGAATTGGCATTTTATTTTCACTGAATTCACTAAATTGTTTGGACGCCAAACAACTTTTGCGGGGGCGTAAATTGTTATTTAAAGCGGCGGCAAAATTTTAAAAAGACAAAACGAACGATAGACCAGCGAATTTTCCTTGAGAAATGGAAAACAGCACAAACAGCAGCAGTTGTGATTTTCTATCGTTTTCGCTTTGTTTCGGTGTTTCGTTTTTGATGGGTGTGGTTGTCCTTTTCTAGCTGAAGGATTTTTGAATGCTCAAAATGCAGTTTTGTTTCGGTAAGAAATGTCAGAAGTTTCGTTGAATCAATTGTGATTTGGGAATGGTCGATTATAACAGAGGTTCTCAAATATTGTGTTTTATGTTTTTAATTAATTTGTATCTACTTTTTGTTTTAAACTAAAGCGTTTTCAGGTTAGGGGAAGTGAATAGGGAAAAAAATGAAAATTAAGCCCAAGCTAATGGTTTAGGGATAGTTTCTTCGATCGCACTCCTTTCAGAGCGCAGTCGATGACAATGGCCATGCTTGTCTATACAGATGAGTTGAAGACTAATTCTGACTAGGTCAGCATCGCTATATAGCCCGTACAGTTCGCTGTTGTAACGTCTCTTCTATTCTTTATTGATGCAAGCGCAAACGGGACCTGAAATTACCCGAATAACTTTTATTTCTAAGCGTCCGAGAGCATTTTTAACTGCAAATCAAGCTTGCGATGATCAGGGTCCTGTATAAAGTCTTTTTGGTAGCTTGAGAGAAGGCTTTACAACTCAATCGCTTTCCTGGCCCAAACATTCCTCACATGATTCTGGCACTGGTGTCGTTGTTGGAGTTGATAGCGGAGCCGATGTAGATAGAGCCCCTTACTACCTCAAAGTTATAGCGGATTATCGAGACATTTTGTCCTACGCGCCGATGCTGTGTATCCCTGTTCATTGGCAGCATATACTTTGTTTTAACTTTATTCAATGTCGTCTGCATATGCGACTAACTGAACAGAATTTTGAAAAATGTTGTTCTGAAGTTGCCTTACGAGTTACGCTTTCAGATTCTCAGCATTTAGTGCGGTTTCCTCCTTGATCTTTGCAGATTTCTGTTCAGACTTTACAGTATTGCAGAACAACGTTGATGATAACGTGCGAATTCTTCAATCTAATCCTGGAACGCTCACGTGGTTAAGCTCTTTGAGTATGCTGACGATGTCGAAATCATAAGTCACACCAAACGTGCCGTCATAAATACGTCTACAGCACCAGTAGACGCATCAAAAAGACAAGTCTCAAAGCAAACAAGGACACAGGTGCTCATTGTAGAGCACAAACTTTAAATAACACGAAATTTGAATCTTAAAAGATCAAGATGGAGGTTTGGTTGCAAGTTATGCTTCGACTACAGATTCTCAGATTCCATCTGCTTCAGAATGGTTTTCGTACTCTGCTCGGCTTTGTCATTTCGCACAAGTTTGTATCCAAAGTATCTCTACATAGCTCACCTCTAATAAGAGCAAACTGCCCATGCAATCAAGCACAGTTTCAGGATATCTACACCGTGCGAGAACACTTTGAAAGCCTCTGACATCGTTATCACTTCATTTGTGCAGAGATAAACTGGAAAAATAACCACCACTGTAACAGTTTAATTAGAAAATTTTCCAAAATCAAAGTCTAAATCATGAGTGCCTTTTACGCAGCTGTGCTTCTCTGCGCACTTCCTCAATTGGTACTCTCTGACCATCTACCCATTGTCATCAATACCTGGGGCTTCATCGACGCCGCGAACGAGGCTTGGAAAGTCCTCAATCAGGCGAACAAAACCGCTCTGGACGCATTAGTTGAAGGATGCAGCACCTGTGAACGTCTTCAGTGTGATGGAACCGTCGGCTATGGTGGTAGTCCCGATGAACACGGCGAAACTACCCTCGACGCAATGATCATGGATGGTGGTACAATGAACATTGGAGCAGTTGCAGCACTGCGAAGAGTAAAACATGCGATGAAGGTTGCCAGACACGTTCTAGAGAACACCCAACACACTCTACTGGTTGGCGATCAAGCGACTCAGTTTGCTGAAATGATGGGCTTCAGGCTTCAAACTTTGTCTACTCCGTCGTCGAAGAGAATTTGGCAAAACTGGTGGTCAGGTAGATGTCAGCCCAATTTCTGGGTGAACGTCCACCCGGATCCAACTAAAAGTTGTGGACCTTATCGACCGGAGCGCAATCCAAGATCTCTGAACGATGAAAAGGAGAAATTTGGATTTGGATCGAAGAACCATGACACTATCGGAATGATTGTAATCGATGCCGAGGGCCACATCTTCGCGGGAACCTCCACCAATGGTGCAACGCACAAAATCCCCGGAAGAGTGGGTGATTCACCAATTCCAGGCGCCGGAGCGTATGCCGACAACGAGGTGGGAGCTGCAGCAGCCACTGGGGATGGAGACATTATGATGAGATTTCTGCCCTCATTCGTAGCTGTAGAGAATCTCCGCAATGGGCAGCGTCCTCAAACTGCTGCACAAGGAGCCCTACAGAGAATTCTAAGATTCCATCCCAAATTCATGGGCGGTCTAGTTGTGGTCAATCGTGTGGGAGACTTCGCTGCTGCCTGCACTGGAATTGACAAATTTCCCTTCTCTGTAGCCTTTGGCAACCAAACTGAAGCTTCTATTCAATACATTGATTGCTAAAGCACCCATGAGCTGTTTCATTTGTCCCATTTCAGATCTATCCTGGCTGCCGCGAAGGAAAACCCTGATTGACATCTTCAGAGTGGTGTTTGGGAAAGCCGAATACCTCGCAATTGAGACATCGCTTGATGGTAAGTTCTATCAGAATGTAGTTTCGCCCGAAACCGAGGGGCTGCATGAAATCTTCAAAAGCAACGATTCGAGCATGATTGAGGCTCTGGAGCTGGACGGAGAGCACTGTTTTGTAGCATACAAACGTGAGAGAGGTGTATTGAGCGTCTACTGTGTGGAGATACAAGAAAGAGCTTTGCAATTCGTGCATAAGAACGATCTCAAGAGGGGAGGTATACTTCAGATCGTTTCGTTGGAAACAAACTACATAGCAGTACTGTTAGCCGACTCGGTAGAGATCTGGAAGCCAAACGAACCGGAGAAGCCTAAACAAAAGATTTCCGCAGTAAGCCCATCACAAATTGCTGCCGTAGTTGCCACTCTTTCCACAAAGTACATCGCCATCTGCTCTAGAAGCACACCCAAGTCATTCCATCATGGGTCCGTCGAAATCTACAGGTAAGTTCATCAACAATTGCACCTTCCCAACTCTAAATCCTTTATCTTTCTCAGATCCGTGGATGGCTCCCCATTCGAGCATCTGCAAACGATCGACATCGTCAGTCCTATTCAAGTAGAGTTCGCCCTGCTCCCAGAATCACGAGACATCCTGCTCAACATCCTCTCGGAAAACTTCGACGAACCACTTGCGATCCATCAATACAAAGGGGTAGTCGGCTTCCAACCCATCGTCGCCTCATCCACCATCCCACCGGGTTCAGCTCTAAGCATCATTCACCTCAAAGCCTGCCAACAACACTTGCTCGCCGTCATATCCAAGAAAGACATCACACTTGTAGAAATTGTTTTGAGTAAAACTTGAAAACACCGTTAAAATAAATTTCCTTATTTTTTTATTTGTTTAAAAAATTATCTCTTCACTATCGGCACCATCAGTCGTCTAATCATCGCTAGATTCAACATTCTCTGTTTGGAGACCCTTGAATGTGCCTACTGGTACATAGGTGACCAATGTGAACAGTTTGTTGGGTGAATCCTCATCGTCATTGCGGCGACGGGCTAGTCGGACACGAACACGGAAAGGTGTGCTCCTACAAAACAAAAAATTCTCCGTTTAATTCAAAGAAACTCACCCTGGTAGATGATATGAAAAACTCACCTAATACCCTTGGACCAAATGTGCTTGTTCAAACGGGTATCGATTCTAACATCATTGGTTCCCATCTCCTTCTCGGCAAATTTACGGATTTCCTTGATGGCACGCGGAGCGCGTTTCTTGAAACCAATGTTGTGCACTCGCTTCGAGAGATGGATGGTGCATTCACGGGTAACAACTTCGTTGATAGCCGATTTATTGCGCTTTTCAACTTTTGTCTTTGCCATTGTTATGCTATGAAGCTACACAGAACTGAAAAAAATCACAAATTCTGGATATTTAGTTTTTTTGAGCCAGAGGACGAACAAACATTTTTCAAGTCACAAAAAAGTCGACACCCGGGATGGAAATTATTGAAATTTCAATGGACATTGATTGGTTGAAATGTAACGTTTCGAATTTGTGTTAGGAAAATTGAGGAATTTCAATAATTTCGCGGATGTTTTTCGATTTTTTTGCAGAAATTTCATAGAAACCAACCTATCGGAAATGAAAGTCTGACGTAAAAGAGTTGACGGCTGTCAAAGTGGGCGCCATCTAGGTGTCATAGAAGTGGTTCTCGGCCATCTTTGTTTTAGTTGACATCTGTGGAAATTGTTTAATGGGTGGATTCAACAGTGATTGGCCGTAAATAGTGTGAGCATTGCTTAAATTGTTGCGGTTAAAACTTCTCTATTGCGTTTGTTTTGCATATTATTGGAATCTTACAACTTTATTCCGACTGTGGCACATTGCTTATTCTCTTAAACTAAGTACAAATTATTAGGAGGTGGCTAGTACGAGCCCTTTTTAGTTAGGTGGTGCTACAATTCAGGGTGAATCTGGGGCTCAACTCACAAGCCTCTCCAGCGAGCTCGGCCCTTAGCTAACTACCTAAAATTGCACACTTCAGTGTCCCCTTCTACTTGTGTGCGTTACCTAATGCGTGATCTTCCTCTACTGCGTTTTCAGTGTTAGAATTAAAGACACTTCTGGCCGGAGCATTTGTGTTCGTTCGCTTTACATATCCTATCCATTTCATTGACTGATGAGCAGTTTTCTGAATAGATCGATATCGCCAAAGAGCCAAAGAGCTCGTATAGTTCATCGTTGAATCTTCTCCTTCAAAGCCCGTCAACAAACACGGACCTGAATATCTTATAAAGAATATTTCTCTCGAATATTTCAGCGCCATAAAGTAGAACTGGAATGATCACGGCCTTATATAGAGTCTCCTTTTTTGTTCGAGATAGGGACTTCTTAGAGCAAATAAACAACGAACGGCAAGGTGATTCTACATTTTATTTCTGCTAGTGCTTCGAAATTATAGCTTTCGACGGTGACGTTCTGTCTAATTCGTCGTTGTTGAGTGTCCCTTCTTGTTGACAGAATCTACTCAGTTTTGCCTTCATTTACCGCTCAACCCTTGTTGCAGCTTTCGTTTCAGTAATGGCGAACTCACTAATGATAGCCCGCTGAGTTCTGCCAATTATGTGAAAGTGGCTTTTGAAAAATGTCCCTCCTGTGCTCGCTTGTGAGTTCCTCACAATTCCTTCAAGTATGATGTTAAAGAAGTCAACTTGTCTAATAGCTTTTTGGTATCAAAAGTGCCTGTTCACATTGGCTCGGGCAGGAAGATTGTCCGAAAGAGAGGAAACGCTTTTTATTGAAGTGGGATGAAGAAGGGTTACTTCCACCGAAAATCCATTTCTGAAGTAAAGTTTTGGGTAACCACGTCATTTTTTTCCATATCGTTCCATTTCTGACATATTTGCTCATTTTAGTTTTGATCGTTAAAGAACAAGGAAGTGTGAACAAAAGAAAAGAGGAAAGTTTCAGGCTCAAATTTAAAAATGCTTCGGTTCAAGTGTTCCACTTGTCAAAAAGTCTTTCAACCCCATGAAAATGTGAACACGACGTTCATGATGAGGACTTTCATCCCGTCTCCAATGTAAATAGGCACAAAGTCTTGGTATTGCTATTGTCGAACTTGACGGAGAAGCGATCATTCTCTATCGTAATTCTGTACAGATGGACGTGTTTGGCAGGAATGCCAAGAATTGAAATGGCTCTATATAGCTCGTCTCTATAGACGCTGCCATATATTGCCTTAAAATAGACTAAAAGATGGAGGGTATAAATTTGGACTTCTTTTTCCAGGATCTGCCGGAGTATGAAACGCGATTGAGGAAGTCTCCTTTCTTTTGGATCGGGCAAACGATACTGAGGTTCCATTCACTAGGCATACACTTTTCTGATTAGATTTAATTGGTGTATGCTCTCCACAAAGTCACTTGTAGCAAGTTTGAACTCCTCCCCAGGTCCAGCAGCTGTGATGGATTTCAGCTTAAATATTGCTATCGTTACTTCGTTGTGGTCAGCTGGGCGGAAGTTTTATCTATCGTTATCTAAATTGAGTGGTCTATTTTGCCTGGCGGCATGATGTTGATCTTCGCCGTCACTATACAGTCTTCAGGAGAAGTTTTTCCATATTCACAGCACCGACTGTGACTCCACTACAGGGTTTCCTGTAGCAGGGATTTCACAGTGTTTGCGTCTCCAATGGTGTGTTGTCAGCGTTGCCACTATTGATGCTCGTGGCATAGGAGTTGTCGAGAGATTTCGGGATAAGCACTCAACGAACATTCTGGGGTTCTCTTGCGATTGGAGCTTTTCTATGGTATATCTTCTCACAGTAGTTCATCTTTGTAGTAGCACTTTGGAGGTCCGCATTTCAGTCAATGTTGGCTGTTCAGAAGGTACGGACGTCCAGAATACTTGAGGCATGCCTTACATTTATCGAAATGTATTCAATTTGATTTAGCATTTCATGATCCGGTGACCAGCATATCCTCTTAAGTCCTTTTTGATGAGGAAAATGTATGCTCGCTATAGTGATTTTTTGTCCAACCTCAAAGCCAATAAGCCTAAGTCAGTTGTCACAATTGGTGTCGTGTATGCTATGCATAAAAACTGACCTACGATCGATATCCTTGCTTCATATCCTGTCGTTAAAATCGTCTAGTACGAGAATAGTAGAAACATTCTTTGGTGACGTCGTCCTTCTATTCTGTGGGGGCATCGCTTATTATGTTAACAAATTTAGCCTTGGTCTGTATTGTCATAAGGCACCGCACAGGTGTCGGAAGCTCAATAATTCTTGCCTAAGTCTGCCGCATATGAAAGGGAGAATGATCTCCTTGCATTTCCCTGATTAGCCTCTGAAGGCCTTTGGATTTACGTCTTATTCTCACTGACTTCTCGCAATCCTTTGTCGGATCAATGTAACTCATCAACCATGACCTCATTTTATTATTTAAGATCTGTTTCAGTTTAAAGTTTTATCACGATAAGGTTTAACGCCACCGAAGTAGTATTCGGCTTGACGCATGATTCTTGCCTTCAATTTTGAGGCATCACTATTGAAGGCTTCCTTGTCGACAATATATGTTCGCAAACCTTTGGGTGCCTTGCTGGTTAGAATTCCTCATTCATCTCCAACAAACACATCCATAGGACTAGGAACCCATTTTTAGTATGCCGCGTATACCCTAAAATGGAATCAGCAAAGAAGAAGCTGCAGACAGGGATACGAAAGCGTCATTGGCCAGTATGGGAAGAAGCCCTTTGTTGGGCGTTCTAATGTACAATTATGATACATGAATTCTCTTTCCTTTTCGATATCTTGCAACTCATGGATACATTCGATTCTTATTGGAGATGTAGAGACACAAAAGGACAGTATCCTCTCACTGGTCTTAGGCCAAAAAAAATATATAAGTGAAAGCCACATCCGCAAAACACCTTGTTTCTACTACTGCCATACGTATAGTATATATGTCAGTATACCAATTGAAATCTTGACACAGAAAGCAGCATCAAAGGTGTATATCTCCGCACAGTGAAGCAGCACAGAACAGGCCTCTACTCGATTACAACCATTGAACACCGCCATCGCTTGACATTTGAAGTTTTCCTTTCATATTTTTATTTGACAGCCCGAATGTCACACACAAAGCTGAACTGGACTAAACAAGAATGTTGTCCACCATCCGTAAGAATATCTGTTCATCCCAAGGGTTTCCTCACCTACCTAACCGTGTATTGTATTAAGTTTCCCTCATTACTGTCGGATTTCTCTGGGGCGCCACCAACCCATTCATCCGTCTAGGTTCCCAAGGCATAGAGAACATTGAAACTGGTTCGAAGTTGAACAACATCCTCCAGGAAATCCGTTTGATTGGTTCAAGACTGAACTACTGGATACCATTCCTCCTGAACCAACTTGGAAGCGTGTTGTATGTGTACACTCTCCAAAGCGCCAGCATTTCCGCAGCGGTTCCCATTGCCAATTCCTTGAGCTTTGTATTCACCGCTCTCGTTGGCTACTTGATCGGGGAGAAGATCCCAAGGAAAAGTAAGTAAACCGATTGATTGCTGACACTTGTACACCGTTTCTTCTTCATAGACGTCATCCTGGGCACAGTATTTGTGGCAGTCGGCACCTCGATGATTATTTACGACAAATTAAGTGAAACAAACATTAAAACTATCAACCTGGAGTTCCCCTCCAACTAATATTCAAGTCTCTTGTATTAAAAATCCAAAAATAAACAAAATTTGCGCTCTCCCAAAGTCTTGCTTTGACAGGACTCATCTCTTAGAAGGCACTATGCACTGCATCGACTAAGGTCTCCATGCTTACGATGGGTGTCTGTGGTGTGATTCCGTGACCCAAATTGGCGATGTATCGAGTTTTTCCGAACTTTTTTACCATCTCTGTTACCATGGCGCGAATTTCTTCCTACAAACCGAACAAAATCTTTTAAGAATCACCAAATCGATGAGAGACCGTCCAACCTACCGGCGTGCGATACATATCTTCAGGTGAGAAATTGCCCTGCAAAGTGATATTCGGGCCAACTGCTTTCCTAGCGTCAATTGGGTCAACCGTCCAATCAATGCCGATGATATCGTAACCAAGAGCAGCCTGTTCCTTCAGTGAATGTCCGGCTCCTTTAGCAAAGAGAACCTAGGAATGACAAAACACATCAGAGTGCAGGTTTTGTATCGAGTTTCTAAAACAAACCATGGGAACTGCGGAAATTCCTTGACCATTCAGTCTCTCAATAAGTTTGTCACGGATTTCCTTTATGTAAGGCACAGCAATCTCGATGAATGTTTCCTTTCCCAAGTGCTCAGCACTGGATTCAAATATCTGCAACATCTGGGCTCCAGCTTTCACCTGCATTTCTAAGTAATCCACAATGCCATTGGTCAGCATGGACAAAAGTTTCTTTGAGTCTTCTGGGTACTTTTCCAGCCAACCCTTTGACTTAGACATGGTCTTACTACCACCGCCTTCAATCATGTAACCCATCAGAGTCCACTAAAAGAAAACATTTGAAAGAGGTTCCAACAACTCAACACAAAGCCTTACCGGTGCTCCAGTGAATCCAATCAGCGGTACTTTACCGTCTAACTTGTGCCTCATCATCGTTATTGCGTCACCGACGTATGTTAGCCTACTTACAGCTCCTTCTGGGGTTAGTTTATTCAAATCTTCTGGCGTGACTAATGGTTCTGGGAAGACTGGTCCCACACCAGCGTGCATCTCCACGACCATTCCAAATGCTTGTGGGATCACCAGGATATCGGAGAATATAATCGACGCATCAAGATCAAATCTCCTCAATGGTTGCATTGTTACTTCACAGGCCAATTCTGGTGTCCGGCAGATTTCGAAGAACTCATGCTTCTTTCGGAATTCCTGGAACTCTGGCAGATATCGGCCGGCTTGCCGCATAACCCATACCGGCACACGATCAACGGGTTCTCCACGAGCTGCTCTCAAGAGGTTGTCGTTCTTCAGTGGTGGAAAGTTCTGCAAATATATTGTAGACGCTTGAGAATGCGTTGTGGTCATGTTAAACGAAAATTGCCTAATCACTTTCGAGATGCCCACCGCCGATTGGATAAGCAAGCAAAACCGCAGAATCATTGCGTATACGACTGGCTTTGGAGGCATGTTTTTGTGCGTGTGGTGACTTAGATCTAGGGCAATTATTCGCTGCTTACCGTTGTGTCTTTCATTTTGTCGTAATTAGGTCGTATTAATTAATTAACAATAAACCTTAAGGGTAAATGGGAATGCAATTTACAGGAAGAGTGAAAAAACTGCTGAAATATATCAGCAAGTGACACTTATCAATTAATTGACATTTGACTTTGTGCATTCGCTTTTGTGCTGTCACTTGTGCCTCCAATTGGAGTATGTTCACAAGCTGCGAGAAAAATACGGCGATGCTTTACATTGCTTTAGAGATGCATTTATACGTGAAAATTGAAATGGAAAGAAATTGGTGGTGAAGTAATAATTAACAATAAATATATTGCTTAACCAAATCAACAGCGGAAGTGATAATCGAGAACAATTCATTTAATCAACAAGTATTTCACTTAATAAAGGAAGAGGGTAGATCGTAACATAATCTCAAAGAACACACACAATGCATTATGATGAGGACCAACTCACAGCAGCAATAGGAAGGCCACGATATCATAAAAAATAACATCCGAATCGAAGTTGTTAACATGCTAATGGGACTTGATTTGAATAAGACAGCGAATCACCGATAGTCATCCAGCGCATGTAAAAATTAGACACTACCCTGTCAAGAATAGCGAAGAGCGACAAAAAGAACCAGGTTCTGCTTGTGCAGAAGTGACTTGTCTATCGATAGACATCCAAACGAAGATGTCAAACCTAATGATGTTAACCTAAGGAGTTACATGAAAAGATAAGCAATACGGACTATAGTGGATGTTGCTCTGACACAGAACAATCAAGAAATCAACGGAAAGAAGATTTTCAACAAGTGCGTCGACTTCAGCGACACCAGACCACAGTAAAAAAATGTAGGTTTTACCCGTTTTTGTATTATTATTAAATATATGTAAATTACGCCAAGGCAGAAGATAGGTAATGATGCAAAACTCAGTGAAAAAAGGACAAAATCGTAAATCTCATTCGAAGAGGTTGTGAATCGAATATCTAACTAGTGGAGGGTGAACTTCCTTGTTTCACAGTATAAAGGCAAAGAAGATGCGAATGACTGCAACAACTACCGACCGGTGAATCTAATGTTTTATTTTAATTATTTAATTACTGAACTCCATGGCTGTTAAAATCGAAAATCACGCGCAGTAGGTATATTTCGTTTGAATCGCTTTCAACAAGGTGCAAGCCTCTGAGCCATAGTGTAAGACCGGGATAATTCGGGTCTTTTATATGCAAGTTTGATCCTACGAGAGAGGGCTCTATTACTCAGTTGCATTCTGATCCAAAAGACATAACGATTGGTAAGACTAATTTTGTATCTGATTTCTGCACTGATGCTGTGTATGCTTGTCATTTCGAAGACAAGGTAGACAAAGTCGTAGAGTACTTGAGCATATACTTTGTCTCAATACTCACGAAAGCTTTACTAACTACACTCGCATTGCATCAATGTCATCCGCGGACGCAAAAGAACATTCTTCTTTTGCCGGTCAGTGAGTTTTGCACGATTCTCTCGAGGGCGATGTTAAAAAAAGTCACATGACAGAGCATCACCTTGTTTAAAACCTTTCCGAACATTGAAGGTATCGGTTAATTCATAACCGGAGAAACGAGAATTCATCAAAGTCGTCCTGTACACCATGACGAGTTTGGCAGTGATGCCGAAACATCGTTCGTCCTTATGTACGCTGCCTAGTAAATCAAATAAATGGTGAGTGCCGATCTGGAGTTTCAGGGTCTTTTAAAAGATCTGCCTTATTGGGAATTTGATCAACGTTGGAGTTTCCTAGCCTAAAAACGCACTGATATGAACAAATCACATTTTTTATGATTGGTTTCAACAACTCACATCATACGGCAGAAAAAATTGTATAAGTGCTGTTGAGGAGACATATTCCTCTATAGTTGACGCAGTCAAAAGGATCTCCTTTCTTTTGGATTGGACAAATGATGCTGACATTCTATGATTCGGGAATGCTTTCCTAAGAACATACCTTACAGATGAGCTGGTGCGTGTTCCTAAACAGATCTTCTCCAGTTGATTAAAGTACCTCATCAGGCAATTTATTTTCGTCAATCGCTTTGTTAGACTTTAGTTTTCATCTTGAGCCAGGGGGACGAAATTCTCTGTCGTCGAGGTCCAGAGTAAATGGTTCATTCTGCTGACGGGAGTGCTGTTATACATGTGCTATACTCATATTTGCCGTGTTCGTCTTTGCAGGCTTTCATTCTGTTGGAAACTTATTGTTGCACTGCTTCAACTAAGAACTAAATCGAAAACAGCTGTAATATACCTCTTCTTTGTAGTATTCGATGGAATTAAAAGTACAGATAAATTAACGAAGAACAAATTACCACATGTTAAGCAGTAGCACGAGCATGATCTGTTTGAGATCATTCATTTCATTTTTGGAAATGTTTGTGGCCCACTCTATTAGAACTCAGTCGACAAACCTGACTTCATTCTTTTATTACATTATTATTGTAGATAACTTACATAATAATAATAAAACCAAACCCGTACGAAAATGTAACAAGGCCCTTGAGTTCTAATCCAAAAGCTTTCTTCTATTTTCAATGTGCATTCAGGGCCCTTCAGCTTTTTCTACAAGCCAACTCAGCCTCAACAGCTTTTCCGGCTTGCATTGTTTTTGTTTTCTTTTCACGCCAAAAGCATAAACAACGATAAACACCCAAACAAAAGGCAAGCCGCAACCGACGTAGACGTAGAAAAAGAACGAAGGAAAAGAACAACCACAATCAGATTGAAATCAGTGTCGTCGTGTCACAAAACCCGTCTAACTTTGAAGTGGAATCGTCGCAATATCAACTTGCTCCCAAATCTATTCTATTTTTTTTTGTTTTGTAATTTTGTATCAACAAACCGTCAATCGTAATTAGAATAATTGTGCCCACAAAAGGAAAATGGCAGACGAACAACCTAATCTCGTCGCTGGCCATCCCCCAGCAGGTAAGTTTTCTTCCAGATTTCTGGACAAAATCACTTTTTTACATATAAGATCTCCGGTCGGAGTATTTCTTTGTATAACCTTTCCCCGTCTGATAAGAATTTTCCAGGTGGTGGAAAAAACGCTGAGCAACATACGCAATCCTGCGGCGTAGAATAAATTCAGTGTCTCTGATTTTATTTTCGCTCGATGCGTTTACTTGGTCTGCTGGCATTGCATCATTTCGACTAATTCCTCTGTTGTTTCACCTTGTGGCTGTGTTGTATGGCTGTCTGCTGTTTGGTTGGAGTTTTCAAAATGTGGTGCAACAGTAGTGTAATACTCGTATGTATGTTTCTTGAATTGGATTTGCCTTCTGTTTATTGAAAACTGGTTTGTAGTGAGCTTATTTGAATTAGACGTTACGTTACTTCGGGGCAAAAGTGCGTTGCTTTGATAAAAGAGTGTGGCTTAGGAGAAAAGAAAATTATTTTTTGGAACCGTAGGTGGGTGCAGAATAAACACACCACTGCATGACGGGGGATCAGAAAGACCGAGAACTTTCCATTTTCTGTCAAATTCACTCTCACCATGTCCCGATTTATTTGTAGCGTGGCGATTTTTCTGAATTCAGTTTTCACTCATCACATGAGAGCTAAAGTTCTTTTTGTTTTCTTCACTCGCCATTTGTCCTTGCAAGGAGTGGGCAGACATTTGAATTAGTTGAAGACGTACATATTAGATTTTGACTAATCCCAATAATTGCTGGCTTGGATCCAGTAATAGTGATTAATTTGTATGAGTGTCGTGAAGAAGTTTTAATAATGCAAAAAAAAGGGAAAGCGTCTGGGTATAGCCATGGAGGACAGTACAAGAGACTCATTTTCTTTTTTGATCAGAGAATTGCTAAATGAAGAGGAAGTCCCGTTTTGCGTAATTTAAGAAGCGCGTTTGTTGGGTTCATTGTTGCAATTAGAGATTGTTACCAGATGTATTGTTTCAGGTGCTGAAAATAAAAACCGTAGTCGTTCTCCAGTGCCGTTCTTCTCCGCTCTTTCTGACTTGTGGAATTTCTCAGTATTTATTCGTTTTATTTTCAGAAATAATAAATAAGTCTACTGGCTCCGGCTTTCAGACTCAAAGTAGAATTCATTTTGAAGAATTCAAAATGAATCATTAGATTTGCGTATGATACTTGTAAGCAGTATTAATATAGCTGACTAGTAAGGACCTGGTATTTCAGTATACCTTGCATTACATTAAGCCATAAACAGTCCTTTTCTCAATGAGCACGTCTAATAGTTCTATGAGTTGGATATGATCCTAGGAAATGCGAAATATCCTCCCTCGTTCTTTGGTTGCAAAGCGTATATTCCTCATTGTGACGGGTTCGGTGTGGCATACCACCTTGATCAAAACGTTCCCGAAAATTAAAAATACAAGTTTATTCATCTAAATCTATATTGTCCTCTTCAAAGTAATTCCCATCGACTGTAAAACACTCCATCAGTGCTTCCTGCGATTTTTCCATGACTTCCTCTCGGCTTTTTTTAACTCGATTGAACAGAAAGAAGTCACAGGGAGCCAAATCAGGTGAATTCGGTAGCTTTTGGATGGTATTTGTTGCATATTTAGCCAAAAAAATTAAGAATGATGATGGCACTGTGCGACGGTGGAGATTTCTCCCCACAATTCTGGTCTTTTTCGGCGAATTGCTGCACGCAAACGTCTCATAACGCCCAAATAATACTCTTTGTTCACTGTCTGGCCTTCTGGCAAAAATTAATGATGCACTACACCGTTGTAATCCGTGAAAACCGTGAGCATTGCCTTCTTTTTGGACTGAAAACGACGTGGTTTTTTGGTCTCGGCTCATTTGGTGAACACAACACAACACAAACACACGTCTTGTCTCCAGTAATGATGCTTTTGATGAATGTGGGATCGGATTCAGCCTCGCAAATCATCTCTTTTGCGACGTCAACACGGCGTCTTTTTTGCATGAAATTGAGGTCTTTTGGCACCAACTTTGCTGCTACACGACGGAAACCCAAATCATTAATCAAAATGACTTGGACAGGTCCATAGGCAATAATCAAGTGCTCCGCTATCTCTCTGATGGTTAATTTGCGGTTGTTGTCCAACATTTCTTTTACTCCATCAATGTTTTCGTCGGTTTTCGATGTCGATGGTTGGTCATCTTCGATTTACTCACGACTACTTTTGAACCGCTCGTTCCACTGGTAAACGACCATTTTCTTTAGAGAATTGTTGCCGAAACACTTTTCCAACATTTCCAACCAACCAACCATTAAATCCGCTTTTTACGCAAAATTTAATACAAGTTCATTGTTGCAAATTTAAATCCATTTCTAAAATTGTAAAAAATCGCCAACACACACAGAGATAGATGCACTCTTGGCTACGTAACTTTTGCAAATGTCAAGCTATGACGTTAAGATTTAGAGGGAATATCAACAACAGATTTACCAACTTAACAAAAAAAAAACAGAACTCAAAGGTGGTATACGTATGTAAACTCTGTCGCTAATCCCACATAAAGTTAGCATAGCAGGTGCGCAAACTCCGCAGAGTTTGTGACAGAAAAATGCCACTAAACCTATTCGCATTCGCGGAAAACTCCACAAATATAAAACCGGTAGTGGACAAAGTCTGAGCAAATATTAAATCCGATCCAAAAAGCAATAGAGTCAAGATTCTAAGAAAAGGCCGGCTTGGGTTTACTTACAAGGTGAACCAAAACAAAGCGGCCTGAAGAATGGCTCTAAAATCTGCAAATTTAAAAGCGTCTCTGTAGCACACAGATATTTGGGAGAGGTATGTAGCGCTTGATTCAGTTTCAAAACATCTTTGGTACTTGATGTTCGATATGCCCTTCGGTACGCTTAGCGATTTTTCCATTGTCTCCCGAACGCTGCTGCTAAATTTAGTGGCTTCTAAATGGTAGTTCTTCTCCACGAAATACGAGTTAACTTTCTGCAAAATCTATGGATATTCACACAAACGTCTCATGTAAATAACACTTCAGTCTAGGCTTCTAGAAGAAATTCATGACGCACAACACGATTATAATCCATAAAAACAGGGAGCATTGCCTCCCTTTTTGACTGAAAACGACGTGGTTTCTTCGATTTTGGCTCATTTGGAGCACGCCATTCATTCGCTCGATGTCTGGTTTGCGTTTTGTAATAATGAATGTTTGATGAATGCTTAGTCGGAATCAGCCTCGCAAATCATCTCTTTTGCGACTTCAACACGGTCTCTTGAAATTGAGATCTTTTGGCACCAACTTTGCTGCTACACGACAGAAACCCAAATCATTAACCAAAATGTCTTGGACGGATTCATATTACTGTGCCTTATGCTGTAAAAGATGCGTTGGTGTAACCTTGGGGAGCCTGCAGTTTAGAAGTGCCATAACCTTCGGTGTTAGTTGAAATGGATGCAAAGTGTAAACATATGCAGCGGCAGTGCATCATATAATTTGGTGTATTCTCCGGTAGTCTGAATATTTTCTTTAAGAAATATCTTAAAAGGTTTTCACCCTCTTGCCACCCCAGATCTTGCCACTGCTTGGAAAAGTTTGTGCTTTTGCTTGAGATGTCGTTCTTCTTTGAAGATTTTCCAGTTGATGACTGTTTTGGCTTCTTTTTAATTGGGGAGTGATAATGATGCCCAGATATTGATACTCTTGCACTATCTCCAATTCAGTGTTTCCAAAAAAAACCTTTTTCTCTTGCATAAAGCCCGGTTCCATTCCGGACGATCATTCTATTGAACTTACTGGTGTTAACGTTTATGTTCCATGTGGTGCAGTAGAGGTGTAGTTTGTTGGCTTCTCCACAGGGTGGCATGATGACGAGTTATCCAAACAGATAGAGAAAATAAGTGCTTTGCCACACTGCTGTCGAGTTGTCCTCGTACATGTACATTCTTTGGATTACCTTCAGCATTTTCGTGGAAAATCCTAGATTGCTACATACCATTTCGTAACACGTTGAACATCTTTTCGAAAGCCAGGTTGGAATTCACTCAGAAAATCATTCACAGGGTATTCAATCCGTCAGACCGCTGAAGAATAACACTTGTGAATATCTTCATGCCTACATTCAAAAAGAAAAAACCCCTGTAGTGATCGAAACCTCCGTAGAATGAAACCCATTCTTAAATAAGGGAAAGACTATGTTTCTTCAGAAGTTCTTCGGCACTACTCCAGCATTGTAAATAAAATTGTACGTATGTGGGAGTTTTTGTATGAATTCCTCATTGATGTGGTACACGGTCTTCCCCAGGAGACTTATTTGAGCAGCAACGATTTGATATGGTTTCAATCTTCTGGACTGAGATTGACCTATCAACATCAGCGTTTTCCACATAGGGAAATGCATACATGATTTGATTTGAGCTGGACGGGGGTTCAACAATTACTCGAAGTGTGTAGCTAATACGCTCAGTTTTAATCTGGGAATCATTCTCTCAAGCCTCAAAAATTATCCGATATCCCTTACTTGCGACGGCATCCTCTGTATGTGGACCATTATATTTTCTTTTTTGTATCAGATGGATTTGTCCTCCTAACGCCACTGAAGGTTACTATGATTTGGCCAGTTACAGTCTGCCGGTCATAGTTCCACCTGAACGGCAGGACCACCGGTAGGCCCAGCAGTATCGTGGGAATCAGCGCCCACCCGCACCTCGGTCAGGGTCTAACTTGTAGAAGGAGACCCTACAGTGGTTGTGGTTTAAACCTAAAACGCAGGAAGGGTCCACCAGTTGGTTTTGACCCGATGTGGAGTTTCAAAAAGTACTGGGTGCGGTTTTAAGGCGGCCTCGACTCTTACTAGGGGTAGAACTTGTACCCGCAACACGTTCCACTCCGGTATTACACTAATGGTGTGGATAAGCGACGCCAGACGTATCCTGGCTCCATGGATGTATGGGTATCCCGTGAACTTGAGTTTTTATGACAGCTGTTCACGTTAAAGACAAGAGATGTTCTGGCTCTAGAAGAGAGCGAGTCTGAGAGTTTTACCAGCCGAAAATAGGCAAACACATTTGTTCGACTCCTTTTACAGTCTTCGTTGTATCACGGTTGACGTTTTCTGAGCCTTTTCGATGACTGGAAAGAGTTCGCCGCTGCTTTGATAGATGACACTAGTAATTCTGTCCCCTTAGCAGATTGAAGAATTTTTTGATTGAATATTTTGCTCTTTCCATTGCAGTTTTGGTAGTAATTGGTCGGACGATAGGGCCTCCTTGGGTGCACTGAATCTTATAATCACTGTTAAAAGCAAGTGATCAGAGTAAGTCAGCGTATTGACTTTCATTTCGTCTACATGCTCGAGCCACTCTCCACGATCCAGGCAGTAGTCAATAGTTGTAAAGTTACTGCAGGCAAAGAGCTGATCGAAATAACTAAGTTTATTTAACACGTACCAACTAAAACGGTAAGAGTTCGGAACCAAAGTTGCCTTTGGCTTACTTCTGTTGTGATAAATTCAATCAAGAATCGAAATAAGTTGCACAGTAGATGGAAACGAAGACCTACTAATGTATAAGTCCCTGAAATTTGAAATAAGAAACAGTCTTCGAGGCGCTCTTCGATGACCTCTTCATTCGACCCAAATCTCTAACAGGCATAACAATTCTTCATGTTTGATAACAGGAAATATTCACAGGGGGACTAAATCATCAGAATATCCCTGGATAAGGGAGCAATTCGTAGCCTAATTCATGCAATTTTGCCATTTTGGTGGAGGAGAACTTTTTTCCTCGAAAAATGCGGTAATTTTTGTTTCAAATCGGCGTCGAATCGATTCAATAACTCTGTATAATAGGCGCCGGTGATCACTTTACCCTTTTCAAGGTAATCGGTGTGAGTGACACCGTGCGCATCCCAAAAAACCGTCGCCATGACCTTGTTGGCCGGCAGACGCACTTTAGCCTTCTTGGGAAGCATTCCAGAAGGCACGTAATCACGTTTTTATTACTCTTGAAAGCTCAGTACGTTCCTACCAGCCAAAACACTGTAGAGCATCTTAAGGAAGATCAGTGTTTCCAATAGCAATGACTCACAATATGAGCTCGGCGCTGAACTATTAAAAAAAAAATTCGTAGTCAGGAGGATTTTGAAGTAGTTAGTGGAGATAAGGTTTTTAAATGTGTTACGGCTATTGAGTCTAAGTCTGTTGGTGAGGACAGAGTTCCTATTCGTTTTGTTAAACTTATTTTACCCCAAATTATTGCCCATCTCACCCATTTTATCAACTTTTACATAACTACTGCTACTTTTTCCCAATGTTGGAAAATCGCACAGGTTCTTCCTGCCGACAAGAAAACAGACGTCAATTCTCTGCCGACTTCGGACCAATCAGTATCTTATTCTGTCTCTCTAAAGTCCTTGAAAAGACACTAGAGAGCACAAATTCTCTGAAATTTGTTTCTCAATCTGGTTTCAGAGCATACCACAGTTGCTCTACTATACAGCTAGGGTTAGACTGCTTGAGGAAATAAGGCAAGATTACGACAAGGGTCATATACCTAAGTCTGCTGCTTTTGCTCGATTTTTCGAAGGCTTTCGAAGGTGATTGATGCTACTGGAGTTGTTTTTCCAAGAAGTCCGGAGCCTGTGGGGAGGAATACAACTCTCATGGAACAATGTATTGCATATGTCAACCATTATGTTGTTGAAAAATCTAGTACTGGTACTGGTCCATGCTTCCTTCAATAAATACCAGTTTTCCCACGCCATATTTAGGATTGCCCCCCCGACACTTTAACACTACCACCACATTGTTTGATTGCTCATGGAAGATTTTTATTTCATTTATGCCTAGCACATTTAGGTGTTTAGCAAAAGCGTAGTTTCTCGTTACACGATACCAGTACACAGAGCACATTCTTTCCTACCGAGGGATAGCAGGAAAGTAACGTACTACTTAGAGAGGTCGGGAAGCATTCTGGTTAGGTCAACTGCCATTATACTCAAATAATATCCCAACTAACAACGGAAGCTCTCAGCGAGGACGCAGGCAGTTGTGTAGCAAGATCATATAGGGTTTTCCAATAAGGGCTTTGACAACTTTTTTTTTAAATAAAACGCCAACCATTTGAGATGTTTGAGATTGGCTACAAAGGCACAACTTCGAACCCAAGTATACTCGGGTTGAAAATATCTACAACCTGATGAGAATCAAGCATGCGAAAAGTTGCGTCCGATTTTTTGAGTTTTGTTTCATTTTGAAGTTGTCAACCTCCCTTGAGAACGAATTCCAAAAACGCCGAGGTTGGTACAACAGCTCAGCCCACACATTTTACTCGTAATACAATATTACGTGCATACATACATATATGTATGTATTCGCCTAAATATTCTTTAAATAAATTCTGGTTTTGCCAACTTAAATGTGAAAATATATTTCATAGGAAAAAATCAGTTATTTTCGAGAATATATTGCCAATTCACTTACCGTTATTTAGAATCCAACACAAAGCTAAAAAGAGACAAACACACGCGCGGAGACTCCAAGAACCGATTTCAGAATCACGAAAGCACACGCGTGGGACAGAGACAGGATATGGCAGGACACAGGCATTAGCATTGCAGCATCACATCACTTTTGCACTTTTCCACTTTTCCACTTTTCCACTTTTCCACTAAACCACGTCCACTTGACACTTGCCACAGGCGCTTTTGCACTTTTGCACTTTATCACTTGACACTAACACACAGGCTGCTTATTTTTTCTTTTATTTACACATAACACTTGGGTGGAACACTTTATCACTAAAGGGAGCTAGATAGGGATACAGAAGACAAAAATTGCGAATCGCGATCGGTTCCGAGTCATATTTTTCCCGCACTTCTTACCATTTATTACTAAATCGGATCAAGAAACAACGTGTCTGCAGTCTACACCGATACACTTGACATTGGGCTGAAAGATTTGAGAGAATTTGCTGCATAGAGCAACTGCAGCTTACAAGTGGAGAAAGAATCATTGATACGGTTACACGCACTAGAGCTTACCAAGAATTGAATTCGATTGAAACTCGTATTTAAGCGGCGAACCCGTAGACAAAAGATGCGAATTTGTATGCTCGCAACTGTTTTTGAATTTTACCTCTAACTCGGTGTGTTGTCTTACGAAGAGACATTTGTACTTGTCAGTCAAATTGTGTCTTTACTCGTATATCGGAGATCTGTTTTGCTTCTGTGAGGGTGGCTTTGAACTCCCCACATTGAGCGATCTCTTCAGCTGGAAAGAACTGCTGAAAATTTCGTTTATAGGGTATTGTATGGACCAGTTGCAAAAGTTTTGTTTTAATTTTATAACAGTTTCATTTTATTCGCAAAAAAATTACGTCAATATTCAATAGTGACAATTAGAGGAGTATGGAATAGTATTTCATGTGGCTTAGGATACTAAAAGACATATTTGTAATTTAAATAAGAATTGACATAAAGATAATTTGTAATGAATCACAACTCCTACTATGGACGGCTTACAAATTCAATTCAGTCCAATTCAATTAATTTACTTGATTGGAATAGTATAGGGTATTCCAATAAGAACTTGACAACTTTTTTTTTAACCTTCATCGGTACCTTGTGTAAATTTTACACACTTTTGAAATTCAAATTGATATTTTTCAATACCATTTGATTTAATTGGACAATAACTTCGGCTCAAGGAGGTAAAAATCATATAAGAAATTTATAATAAGCCAGTAAACGAAATAATGTTGAAATAAACAAAAAGTAGTTCAAGGATTGTGTAAATTTTACACACAAGGAACTCATACGTTGCTCTAAATGAGGTACCGATGAGGGTTAAATAAAACGCAAACAATTTGAGATGTTTCAAAAACTTTACTATCGGCTTGAAGTGCAATCAAAACATTTATGAATGGAACTTGACTTCGTTCATATGGCCACCGCGGGCACGTTTGCAGCGTTCGATTTGTTGGACCCAATTTTCAACGACTCGGCAACACGATTCGGCCGAAACGGATGCTATTTCGCGTTCAATGTTCAATTTCAATTTCGTGTTATGTTGGCTCTGAGCTCTTCCAACGTCGTCGGCGTATTGGCATAAACCAATAACTTAACGTAGCCCCACAGAAAATAGTCAAGTGGTTATTCATGAAGCACATGTGGATTTTCACCCGACCAATAACGCATATTTTGCTTATTGCTCACTGAAGATGATTTTGCGATGAAATTCATCATCTTGGCGCATCTTCTCCAGAACCCAATCGGAGAACGTACGTCGCTTCAAATGGCCCATCGGCTTCAATTCTTGTGTCAGCTTGATCTTGTATTGGTGTAAACCAAGATCCTTACGCAAAATACGCCATAATGTGATCTGAGCGATGCCCAATTCTTGAGAACGCCGTGGAATTGACTGATTTGGATCGGTTGCTACGGACGCCTGAACGGCAGCGATATTTTCGACACTTCGACCAACCCGTTGTCTCACGGAAACGGCAACATCACACAACGAATATGTAGACTCAAATTTTTGCACTAAACTTGTTATTGCCTGTCTATTAGGGCGAGAATTACGAGCGAAAATTGGAGTTAACGCTCTTAAAGTTGCAGTCAACGACTCCGAATTTTTATAATTTGCAGACGTTGCTCGTTCGTGTACTTTGCCATGACGAAAATGTTGAGTTTACTGAATAAATTGAATTAAATCAAGTCCCTATTGGAAAACCCTTTACATGCGCCTCTTCAATCGTCCTATGTCATATGTTGTGGTGACCTCAATTAGGTGACCAAAACGTTCGCCGTTAACTGTGCTGGTACGACTGCGTCAAAATTTAGTAAACTAGTGGTGAAGAGTCCCCATAATGCTTTTCAAGCTTTTGTTTGGTTTGTGTGATGGTTTTTTCGGGCCAAAAAAAAAACGAAATTCACTTTTTCCATTTTTACGAAAATTCTTGTTTCAAATGGCTGTCACAACAAAACTATTTGACAGATTCGTCTGAAAATTCGGGTGCGTTCTTGCGAAAGATGATTCTTGACAAGTAAAATGTTGGATTTGAGGTGGCAACGCCATATGTTTTAATTTTCAAAAACTTATTGACCCACACCCTCGTATTGAATACGAGTTAACTGTATTAGATTTGCCGAATGGCATAAAACCAACAAACTAATGGAAAATGGACGATTTCATTTTCCAAATTTATCATTTACAATTTATTAAATCAACTTTCTCTTGTCTTGTTCCAGTTAAAGCCGGCGGTATGCGAATTGTTCAACATAAAGCTCCCAATAGTGAACGAGCCGCCAAGGATGCTGAAGATTGTACAGGATTAACTGTAACTTTAACATTTCCTAACCAACAATACCATATGCTGATGATATTTTTCTTTACCTTTTATAGCAACCGGTGAGTGTCAACACTAATGTCGTTAGCGGTGCTCCAGTCAAAGGTAATTCAGATTACTCACCACAAGCTGCTCAAGTTGCGCACACACCAAAGCCACCAGATACTTTCGCCATGAAGCCACAACTTAACATTCAACAACCTAGAAAGTAGAAGATTAAGTGCATTTTTATATACACAAGTAACATACATACCTAAATCATAAATGAAATGAGAAAGTTTTTAAATATTTTTATACAAACCGTACAATAGGACGATGTTATTTGTTGAAGTCTATTCTTCTATTGTTCTGTTGTTTTAAATTCTGCATTCCTTTAATTTTAAAATTTTTGCTGTTTATACACATTTAATTCTGTTAAAGACTTTGATTGTGCATTTTATTAAAGTAAACAAAAAATACCATATGTCAGGACGCATAAAGTGTTGAAATTATTTTCATTAAGATTGTTAAGGTTGATTGCCATTAAAGAATTTCCGTTTTCCAGCGTGTAAAGTAATTGAAGATTCAAATTGGAGTTGGTTTCATTTTTGTCTCGTATGGGAAGGGAATCTTTGAAAGCCTATGTCGTGTAGTGTCTGGTGCTGGGGAATCGCTTTCATCAAATATAACAGTCAGCAGGGTTTTCTTTGAATTTGCCCATCTATCCTTCTGATATTTGATTCTATTTCTATGTATCTATTCTATGTCTTCGAGGACTTTGCTCCTTACGAAATCAAAAAAACTAGTTATTAGCAGTTTTTCTTTGCAAACATTTTTTTTTTCTGAGTTCCAACGAAAGTATGTTTGTCTTTGACTACATACCACTGTCACCTTGTTTTGTAATCGTTTTCATATGCTGACGATTCTTTGGTCTAGATCTCTGAAAACTTTGATCCTACTTCTATCGAAGAAGAGATATAAAGGGGTTCAGTTGGTCACTCCCCCAAATTCTTTACAAAGTGTTCCCTCAATCTTGTTCTCTCCATGTTCTACCTATCCCACACACAAGGAAAATTTCGTCGGGTTTGGAAGAAGTATCCCAATATGAAGCGCTAGCTTTCAGTGCAGTGCAAGGTCTCTTTGTTCTATAAATCTCGTAGAATTTGAATACTTTGCTCATTCAGCCTCATAAAATGGTAACGAAATTGATGTTATTGCAACTTATTTTACGAAAGTTTTTGAGAAGACGTCTCACCAATTGATCCTGTTCAAATTGTCTACCCCTCGGATTTCTTCTTACCTGTTAAATGTTTATTTCGGTGTTCGCTTTAGGTGCTCTGTCTGAGTCCATCTTCTTCAGTATTCACCTAGGTCTTCATCTCATAATTGTGTCCATAAACGATCTTGAAAGGGTTACCTACACTCCTCCATCTTCCTTTACGCTGAAAAACACTTTAAAGATGATCTATTCTAGTTGTTCGGTTTGGTGCCTTAAAGATTGATTGGGCCCTATACCTCTAGTGCGATTCCTTCGCGACCTTAGTCTTTTGTATGACACGGAGGTAAATTGGATGACTTAAAATAAATAAAAAGCCAACCCATCTGGTGGGTTTCTCATCCAGTGGTCCAACGATTTTTCGCGATCTACATAATTCCTCTTCATTAACTTTGTTCGCCTCCAGCTAGAGTACGCTAATCAACTTACAGCAAGTTCATGTGTCTAAAATTGAGAATATTCAACGTCGTTCGAGGACTACCCTGGAAGGAGTCTTTTACTTTGTTGTAGAGTTTCAAGCACAAAACAAGCGTGAAAATTGATAACCTTCGAAACATTCCGAGTGAAGAAAAAACTCTCCGTCCTCGGAGAGCTAATATCGAAAGCAAATATACCTGCGTTTCAAACCACTACATCACAACAATGTTTTCCTTTCTACTCCATGTATCTTTCCGCCCGCGTCCTGGCAACAGTAAAAGGGTATCTAACCCCTAAGGCGAGCGTAAATTATAAAAAAAAAAACTTCTCTCAGTTTCTGTTGAGTGCGCAAGACTTTACAACTCTTTCGTAATTTATGGCGACCTGCTTTTTTCAATCTACTGATCTTTTCATTAATTTTTAAGTCATCCAATTGTGCCCATCGGACATATTTTTTCACCCGTAAGCCGTACAACTCGCAGGAATGCCTTGTTTAATTCTAAATTTCCTAGTCATTACAACCTGCGAACATTCAAAACCAACGAGCATCGTCCTTTATCTCCAATTTTCTTTCGCCCGCGTTGCGGAAACATTCTAAGTAAGGGTGTTCACAACCTCTTGAGCTTATTATACAAAAAAAAAGGAGAAATATGGTGTGTGATCACAACCATTACCATTCAGTTACTCTGTTGGTTAAGGGTTGAACATTTAGATTGTTAACATCGATTGAGTCCATCTGAATCTGTCACAGGACATCTCTAAAGGAATCTCCAGAATATAAATGAATCATGCTGCTCCAGAAGATTTGGAAAATGTTTGCTGTTCTTGGAAGAATTTAACACTCACTCACTCCTATTTTCATGTAAATTTCCAATTTCGTTGGCAATAGAATTCGCAGAATTTTTTTCGTATTCCCTTTGGATGGTATATCTGTCTTTTAAACACATGATGCCCTACTGATCTTCGGTGGTCCGAGGTGCAAGCTTCAAACTTGTAGTCGATTAACGTCGAAGTGGTTCGATTCCACCTGGAGGGCGGCGCGCCTACTTCTTTTTTTATCTGCATGCAATTAATTTATTTATTCGTTTGTTTTTGTTTAAACAATTTGTACAATATTTGCCCCCTAAAAGTATGCCCACAGTTCAGAAAACGATGTTTTTCCTGAAGTTGATTGCGGAAAGCAATTATTATGCCGTCAGACGAAACAATGCTTTGCTTTCTTGATACTATCAACTGTATCAGCCTCATGTCCAGCAGAATGTTTAGTTCCATGATTGAACTTGAAAGTCTATAAAGGCTTTGCTTTTGGACGCATTAATCTAGTATACCTAGATCTATTCTGCTTACACGTCATTGCCCATTGGATTCTTTTGATTTCTTTCGCTATGTGGCGCTATAACATTGCTGATTCTAACCTGCAAAATATGCGGTGATAGTACTCTGCTCTTTCGCACGCTATTTTGGATTTTATTGAAGGGTTTATCATTTTCCATTTCGATTCTGTGAACTCAAGCAAACCATCTTTTGAAAGATGTAATTTTTGGGCTCCAGATCTTCTACGCCCACCATGAAAGAGTGCACTTCTCGACGTAAGATACACAAAACTATTGTGATAACCACTCAAATGTGAGCAGCGACATCTAGCAGAAAATGTCGAAACTCGAAAACTAGAAGGTTTCGATACTGGATTAGCAAAGTCTCGACCGGAGAGTAGAATCGAATTTTCTAGCAAATTGGAAATTGTATGGGACGCTGGGTGGCGAGGATTGTTCTCGAAGTATGTCATTCGAGTATAAATACCAGCATCTCAAAGGTATGCAAATCAGTTCCAAAGTTGAATTTGAAGTGTTAATTAGAAGAAGTGATTAAGTGGTTTAAGTAAAAGATAAGAAAAGTATATGTGGTTGAGAAATTGAATTGTACTGAGAGAAAGAATTAAATAGTGAATTGTAACTGTACTGAATAAAGGGATTTGCATTGAAAAGAATAAGTTCTATCATTTGTACCCACACAAACATTTTACACTATTAAAAAATAAATACCCTGCTCATCTATTTGGTAATACACGATTTTCTCAATCTGTCAGAACTCATAATCTCATAATCCTTGCATATAATTATCCCCTATTACGAATTGCGAGTCGCAAGATTTTGTCGAATCGAATTCTCTGGCGAATTTCGACTCTCGTCGTATTACGAATAGCGAACTTAGTAGTTCGCCTTTGAAAAGAGTGCTGCCATATAAACAAACCTGAAATCTCACCTGTCAAATGTCAAAACTTATTCAAATTGTTTAAATTGCGTGAACCTTTGAAAGGAAAAAAAAATATTAAAATGATAAGTAGCGTTGATTTGTTTTTTGAAAGTTCTGATCGGAATGAAGAAAAAACAAGGGTTTGCAGATCGAGAAGAAAAATTCGTGATGGTTCTAATCTCTTGGATCTTCCTGAGAATCTGTAAGTTCTTTATTACTATTTGTTTGAATGTCTTATGGGGAAGAGTTTTTTAGATTTATTTCTTACTTTCGACTCAAAAAAGATGCATTTCTTTATGTGTTGAACGAAGTAAAAGGTGACTTTCGGTCCACACAAACATCTGCTATCCCCCCACTGCTAAAATTGGCTTGTGCTTTGCGATTTTTCTCCAGCGGTAGCTACCACAATTTAGTTGGAAACGACTTTGATTTGGAGCTATCACAACCTACCGTATCTATTATACTGACGGAAATAATTGAAGTGTTTGAGGCAACAATCTGTAAAGCTTGGATAAAGCTAGAAATGTCTCAAAAAGAAAAGCAAGACGCACGAAATTATTTCTTCAGAACAGCGAGATTACCTGGAGTAATTGGATGTGTTGATGGGACACACATTGGAATTGTCGCGCCTGGGCAGTTGCGGCACCAATATTTGAACCGGAAAGGGTATTATAGCTTAAATGCCATGCTAGTAAGTTTTTTTTAGGCTCTGAATTATCTTTTAAATTTTAAGGATTTTATTTCGCAGGCTTGTGATCACAGTATGTACATTCGCTATGTTGATGCCAGAAATCCGGGCTTAACCCATGATTACTTTATATGGAATTACAGCCATTTGAAGCAAGTTTTAGAAACATGGCACCAAAACGGGGAGCCTTCAATGCTCCTGGGAAAGTAGACGTCTTTCTCTCTGATAGCCTTAATCGATGTACTTTTATTATATTTTAGGTGATTCTGGTTATCCTCTCCTTCCTTATTTGCTCACACCCTATAGAAATACGAGTGTTGGGTCAAGAGAGGCAATGTTCAATAAACTGCACTCCAAGGCAAGGAATATAGTAGAAAGGACAATAGGAATCTTGAAAAGTCGCTTCAGATGTCTGCTGAACGAACGAAAATTACACTACTCTCCAACAAAGGCGACAAAAATAGTCAATGCTTGCTGTGCCTTGCACAATATTTGCCATTCGTTTAATACACCTGAACCCGAAGTCTCAGAAATACAAAATGACGTGCAGACAGATGAAGATATAACACCATCACGAAACATAAATTTAGAATTCGAACGGAGAACAAGTGAAACTGTATCTTCTTTGTAAATAAATTAAAAAAAAACATTTAAGTTTAGTGTTTTTAATTAACATTTTTATTTTATTTCCAAGTTTTCTTTATGGCGGCGACTTCCAAATTCTCTTTTACTTTCCGTTCCTCTTTTTTCATCAATAGGGATAATTTTTCCTTTTCTAGTTCATACGTCTTTCGGGTGTATCTAGCAGTTTCACATAATGATTTTTGTATATCTTTTGAAACTGTCAGAAGCTCCTCTGGCTTTCAAGAAGCCTAAGCCGTTCATTTTCCCTTACGTTTATGCCCCTCATAGCTCTATTACTAGTGCTTGGCAAAGAAAAATTGCGTTTGGGTGTTGAAACATCTTCAGCTTCATTTATACGGGACGGAGTTTCCATATTCACACCGTAAAAATTACCTGAGGGATTTATTGCATTTTGAAGGTCCAGCAACTCATCCACGGCTTGCTCTAAAGGAATCAAAGGTATCTGCATACATGGTCCTCCTCCTGTAGCTGTTATTTCTTTTTTATTACTAGCAAGTTTCTTCTTGAGCTTCAGTTTGTAATCCAGCCAAACCTGAATTTATTAATAAATTAAAATATTAAACATGTGCAAACTTATTTTACCTTATGCCATCCCTTTCCCTCTCGTATAGGCGGCCCCAGGCAGTTCAGCTCCAGAGCGAACTGCTCCCAATATTCCTTTTGATTTTGTTTTGAGGCCCAAATACCCCAATACCTTTTGTAATGTCTGCATTCGCCTCCATTAATTGAACTAATTTTGCGAATTGTTCAGAATTCGTCCTCTTAAAACTTAAAAAAAAAAAACGAGTTTTTATTATAATATTGTAAAATGATTGTGTGGGTACAAATGATAGAACTTATTCTTTTCAATAGAAATCGCTTTATTCAGTACAGTTACAATTCACTATTTAACTGTTTCTCTCAGTACAATCCAATTTCTCAACCGCTTATACTTTTCTTATCTTTTACTTAAACCACTTAATCACTTCTCCTAATTAACACTTCAAATTTCACTTTAGAACTGATTTGCATACCTTGGGGATGCTGGTATTTATACTCGAATGACATACTTCGAGAACAATCCTCGCCATCCAGCGTCCCATACAATTTCCAATTTGCTAGAAAATTCGATTCCACTCTCCAGTCGAGACTTTGTTATTCCAGTATCGAAATCTTCTGGTCTTCGATAACATTTAAGTGGTTATCACAATATAAATTAATTATACTTACCTTTTGTTGTCGCTACTCATGTTCGTGACCAAAAATAATAACGAATACCTTGATTGAAATGTTCCTTGTCACTGAAAAACTTTGTTCGACTGAATTTGACGTAGGAAATGAAATATAGGCGAACGTTCGCCAACGGTAATACCGTAAGATGTCAATTCGCTAAATATTTGACACTTCAGGCGAATGAAATATTGGCGATTCGCTATTCGTAATACCAAATACTCACATTCGCCAATTTTTTCGTTCGATTCGCCATTCGTAATAGGGGCATATATGAACTCCTAGCGACTCTTCTTTATCTATGTTACCAGGCTTTGGAACACACTTCCTAAGCAAGCAATGGGAGCTAAATATTTACATTATTCGAAAACGCAGCACTGGAACACCTTAAAGAATGGCTGCTTTCCAAAATTTAAAGCAAATGCGCATTGTGACTGCACCTCGCATCTGTCATGCAAGCATGCGATGCTTTTATGATGCGATGCGTATCTCGTTGCGTTACGGATCATGATGTTTTGGAATGTTACGCGATGCGCAGTGTTTATTTTTTCAAACTGCAGCCTCGTTGTAATTAAGTGCAAAATCTCGCTTTTTCTCTATTGATTTCTGCATATAAATAATTATAATAATATAATTGAATGTTTTTATTTATTTAAAAGAAAACTTACTTCTCGGAATTCACCATTATACTTCAGATTGCATAAACCAAACAAACAACTGTCATTTGCATCGTGCTAGTTCATGATGCGCTGGTTGTTTTTCCTTGCGCAGTATATACGAGTACATTCACAATGAATTTCGGAACGTACTGCGTTCTGTCACCAGTTTGGGTTTGCATTTCAGAATGGTTGCTGATGCAAAAAGCATGCAGTACTACATTTTGGAAAGCAGCCAACTACTTTCATCAATGTAGAATTTTATTGATTAATAAGGTTCGGTCTATGCCAATTGTGAATGGAACACATGTGACCACCACGGCTTCTGTCGCAAGTGACCATCCGAAGGTCATAATTATCGATGACTTTTTGTACAATAAGTGGGTTAATCGCAGCAGTTTGGATGTTATGTTTGAGATCCAGAATTACTCCTCAAATAACCCCATAGGAAGAAGTCTAAGGGTGTCAAATCACATGACCTTGGAAGCCAAACAACTTCTTCTCTCACCGAAATAAAGTACGCAATAAATTGATTGATTGAAACTACAGATCTTTCAGACTCAATCCATTTCATTTTGGAAAAAAATAGCCGGTCAACTTGTTACCGTAACGTTCTCCATTCACTGAAACTGTCTCTCCAGCGAGGAAATGAGCTGCCTGGCTGTTTTTAAACACCTTCGCTCACAGTGGTAATGTTTTGGCGTGTACGTGCTGGCCGAGCATGTTGATATGGAGTTTGGCCCGATGCCGAATCAGTTTCTCCAAAACGCTTCACCATTGCACGAATTCCGGACTCACTATGGCGATTAAGTTGACCGTAAGATTCACGAATTTCACGAAATATTACTTTTACAGATCGACCATTTTCGTATTAGGATTGAATAACGTGGTAAAGGACTCCACAACTAAAATTGCCAGAGATTATATGACATCTGTCAAAAAGATCAACCACATTGAATAAATGACAGTAATTGACTTCCAACGCTTTTTTTGAAGAAACGAATGCTACCTGGGAGAACATTCCACAGAGCGTTTGCGAGAGGCTAGTGGACTCTTTGCCCCATAGATTACAAGCTGTAATAGAAAACCATGGCTGTGCTACTAAATATTAAATTATTAATTATTTCAACGATCCCCCGTGCCCCCTGAAAGCAGTCGGATGATGATGGCGTCAACGATACTTCTCATTGGAAGGAATACGTTGGGAGACATAAAAGTTTCGATTTTGTTGGGTAACATGATCTTCAGGTAGAAATTTCAAAGCAAGCAACACCTTTGCACATCTTCTCTCGTATTGTTGACGACGAAGTTATAGCAAACTTTATCAGCCAAACTTAGACACAGACATGCTCGGATAAACCAGTGGATACCAACAAATAGTGAAGAAATGAAACAATTCCTTGGATTCCTGGTACCTCTTGGACATATCGACAATTATTGGGAGGCAAAAGGAGTGTACACTGTACAATATGGCTATACCTAAATTAGTGATGTCAAGGAATCGGTTCCAGGCTTTGTTGCATTTCGAATATAATGAAGCAAGTTACCAAACTAATCGCCTTCTCAAAATTGACAAACTAATTGAATTACTCCAGACTAAACTTAAAACGTTAGTGCCATGGAGAGGCCGTCTTATATTTAGGCAATATATTCCGAATAAAACCCACCGATATGGAGTGAAACTCTTCAAACTGCTCTGAGGAAAATCCGCTACTGGAGAAAGAGAAGTTGGACTAGCAAAAAATGTATGTACACAACTTTCAGGGGGGCTTCTCAATCAAGGGAGGTATCTTTACATTGACAACTTTTACACCAGTTATGAATTAGTGCAGTCCTTTTTGAACCAAAACACACATATTGTAGGAACTCTTAGAGCGAACAAACTGTTTCTCGGCAAGATGATGACGGAATCGTCGTTTTGAAGTGGAAGGACACACGGGATGTTCGTATGCTCTCGACAAAACACGCTCCAGTTTTATTGCCAATTTCAAATAGAAGAACATCACAAATAAGTACTCAGCCCTCCACAAGCTCAAATCGACCTGCAGGTCCTAGGCCAAGACGACAGGCTCAGAGGTCATTATTCCATCCCCAAGCAATTCTAGTCTACAATAAAGGAAAATATGGAATTGATCTGTCTGACTAAATGGGTTCATATGCCACAACTATGCGGAAAGGTATCAAATGGTTTAGAAGAAATTAGGCGTTGAAGTTTTGTTTGTAGTTTCAGTTGTCAATGCTTGGGTCGTATACAAGAAATGAGATTGCAACAGATTCGACCCGAGCAGAACAAAGTTCATCGCTTGAAGGATAGAGTAAATGATTCCGGAAATAAAAGCTTAGAAAGCGCAGTGTTTGCTACAACGGAATCATCAAAGAAAAGGGTGGCGTTTTTGCTCGGAAAGAATCAAGGCAAACTAGTACTTTTTGTGAAGATTGCCGAAATCAACCCCAAATGTGCCGAGAATGTTTCAACGCTTCAACACTTTTTCCCCTAAATTAAAAAATAGTTTTGTAAATTGAATTTTTATTATTGAATTAGTAAAGTAAGAAGCTATAAATGTAAACCAACCACAAACATCTGAATCCAAGTTTATTTAGCACTACCCGAGAGCCAGACTTTTCGTCTGAATTTTGTTCCTACTGGTATTCACTGTATGTCTTATATATACTATTCCAATCAAATAAATTAATTGAATTTGTAAGCCGTCCATAGTAGGAGTTGTGATTCATTACAAATTATCTTTATGTCAATTCTTATTTAAATTACAAATATGTCTTTTAGTATCCTAAGCCACATGAAATACTATTCCATACTCCTCTAATTGTCACTATTGAATATTGACGTAATTTTTTTGCGAATAAAATGAAACTGTTATAAAATTAAAACAAAACTTTTGCAACTGGTCCATACAATACCCTATAAACGAAATTTTCAGCAGTTCTTTCCAGCTGAAGAGATCGCTCAATGTGGGGAGTTCAAAGCCACCCTCACAGAAGCAAAGCAGATCTCCGATATACGAGTAAAGACACAATTTGACTGACAAGTACAAATGTCTCTTCGTAAGACAACACACCGAGTCAGAGGTAAAATTCAAAAACAGTTGCGAGCATACAAATTCGCATCTTTTGTCTACGGGTTCGCCGCTTAAATACGAGTTTCATCCGAATTCAACTCTTGCTAAGCTCTAGTGCGTGTAACCGTATCAATGATTCTTTCTCCACTTGTAAGCTGCAGTTGCTCTATGCAGCAAATTCTCTCAAATCTTTCAGCCCAATGTCAAGTGTATCGGTGTAGACGGCAGACACGTTGTTTCTTGATTGGATTTAGTAATAAATGGTAAGAAGTGCGGGAAAAATCAGGAAAAATATGACTCGGAACCGATCGCGATTCGCAATTTTTGTCTTCTGTATCCCTATCTAGCTCCCTTTAGTGATAAAGTGTTCCACCCAAGTGTTATGTGTAAATAAAAGAAAAAATAAGCAGCCTGTGTGTTAATGTCAAGTGATAAAGTGCAAAAGTGCAAAAGTGCCTGTGTCAAGTGTTAAGTGCACGTGGTTTAGTGGAAAAGTGGAAAAGTGCAAAAGTGATGTGATGCTGCAATGTTAATGCCTGTGCCCTGCCATATCCTGTCTCTGTCCCACGCGTGTGCTTTCGTGATTCTGAAATCGGTTCTTGGAGTCTCCGCGCGTGTGTTTGTCTCTTTTTAGCTTTGTGTTGGATTCTAAATAACGGTAAGTGAATTGGAAATATATTCTCGAAAATAACTGATCTTTTCCTATGAAATATGTTTTCACATTTAAGTTGGCAAAACCAGAATTTATTTAAAGAATATTTAGGGAAATACATACATATATGTATGTATGCACGTAATATTGTCTTACGAGTAAAATTTTCGTGGTGATCAAAGGCTGGGGAGCTGTTGTACCTACCAAATTCAGGGTTTTTGGAATTCGTTCTCAAGCGAGGGTGAGAACTTCAAAATGAAACAAAACTCAAAAATCGGACGCGACTTTTCGCATGCTTGATTCTCACCAGGTTGTAGATATTTTTAACCCGAGTATACTTGGGTTTGAAGTTGTGCCTTTGTAGCCAGACCCGAGAATTCTCGCCCAATTCCACTGTAGCCTCAAAGAAAAACCATTTGCGTTGGCATTAATAACTGAACTCCATATTGTAGTCTGGCATTTCAAATAAAACAATAAGAAATCGTATTTTAAGAAAACGATTTTTAATCCATAAGTACCATAGGCTTCTAAAAAGTGTTATAAAGATGGTAATGGTATAAAGCAATTATGGGTTGTGGTACATACGGAAACATTGTTCAATACACAACGGAGGCTTTTCTGGGCAAAGTGGACAGCAAAATTTGGTTTCCCTACGTCTATTTTCCTTCTAACATACACGACACATTCTTGTTGGCTTGTCCTTCATACCTATTGCTGGAATGGATTCTATGATAGATAGTGTTGCACAAAATGTTTAGGGGTAGTCGGCTGAGGCTGTGCTGTCTGGTACTTATGCAGGCTTAAATTACTCTTTGCACCTGTTTGCATTAGATATATGGTATTGTACATATCTTACAGGCTTATTTATGTTTATTATTTCTTTCTATATCTTAACTTACATCCTAGACAAAAATGCTTAAATCTAATTTGACAGCAAACTACGTACTCGTCGTTTTTCCCTCGCACCGCCGTGGCGGTGGTATAATACCGGAATACCATCCCTACTTTGCACTAACTTTTTAGCGTCAATATGGAGAAATGTTTCAGGCGGGATAGAGCCAGATTGAAGTGTTCTTTCGTGGTACATTATATTGGGGTAATATGCCTCAAAGATCAGGCTATTATCACTCGGAATTGCTCTTGCGACGTGCCTTCGAATCACCTTAATTAGAAAACTGTCAACCCTATTTAATCCAGCTCCCTTGTAAAGGACTTTGTTGGGATAATATTTTATGTACTCTGACTCTGTTGTTCTGTACTATCTAAGACACTTTCTCTCAAACACACGAATCATTTCCATGTAAGACGGTGCTACATTAAACCATACCGGACAACCGTAAGCGATGATTGTCCTGATTAGGGCCACGTAGCATATGACTTTCCCTCTGGAATCAAGTTGACTGCTTTGAAACAATTTTCTTGTCAGAGCTAAAGCCTTCTTGGCCCCAGCTAGACAAGCATTTATATGTTTGTGGTAGTTCATGCTGTCCAATGATGGCCAAATTACGCCAGTTATTTCTGGTATCCCAAGAGGCCTTTTTTATTTTCCAATCATCGCAATACTACCTAATATGATGGAAGTCACGTTGCAAAAGGGAGTTAATGACTTCGATTTTTGTTCCTGATCGGTACGCCACGATAGAGTGTGATTGAGGGTATCTATCAGATCACTCGTTTAAATATTGAAGCTGTTGTAAGCCATTTTTAATGTTAAAAACTTTACTCGAAACCACGTTGCCACAATTGACAACGAACTTCTTTCCCATAAGCATATCGTACGAGTAAATCATATATAACAAAGGCTTCTGCATTCCCATTAATTTGTCGATGTCGAAGGCCTTCTCCAAGTCGACCAGACATGTACCCGTATATTGGTTCTTTGTTCCACTGTTGTCGGTGTCGTGAATGGTGTCGTGCCTCGCCCTAAAACCAATTGTCCGGGATTATATTGTTATCCTCCACCCATTTCAACAGCGCTCTGTTGACTACCTTTTCAAATACTTTGCCAATGCTCGGAAGTAGACTGATTGTCCCAAGATTAACAGGGTTGGTCCTAATTTTATTCCTCATATCTTACAGGCATTCTTTATACAGGGTGTCCCCTAATTCGTCAAATAATATTCACTCTTTTAGCTTTCTTTCTTGCATATTAACTTGCTGCACATGTTGTGCATCTTTGTTGTGCTTTCGCTTTGTTGCTGAGGAAGATGGGGGATATATTAGCGCTTGCTTCTCTTCGCAATTTTTATGAATAAGACCTTCAACGATCTTTCCATTCCTTTAGTGATTGTCATTTTTAAGTTATTTATTTTATTATATACAGATGAAATACTACACTTTTATAATATTTTAGTGTACGTCGAAGATATGGTGAATGGGCAGCCATTTGGCCAGACAGATCTATGAACGCATTTCCTTTATTGTAATGAACCGTCATACTATGCTTATTTGTAACTTTTCTTCCGCTTGTAATGGGCTGCATTGAGCTGTCATGTTTGGTACTCAGCATAAGAACATCATTTTTATCCTTCCACTTCAGAAAAATAATTGCAGTCTCCTTTTGCTCAGCACAAATCTCAACTTTCTGGAGCTTCGATTTGATGACATCAGGTGGATTTTTTTTTCAGTTCATTCGTGGAGTGCCTACCAAATGTGTTCGTCTTCTCGACAAAGCTTCAGCCAAGGAAACAGTTGTGTGTAGCAGTTATCAGTGTATTCTGTCCTTCCGCAGTCCAAAAGACCTTCCATCAGTTGCATAACTACCTGATGTTGTTGACTAGCCAATTAAATGCACGACTTGAAGTTCGAAAATATAAACTTGATTGGTTGTAATAGGTCGGATGATAAGAACAAAGTAATAGAGAAATTCTTGAGGCGCTAACATCTCGTGAATCGATTTACATTGGAGATTCACTACTCATCAAATGCAGCTTGGCTAATTTTGATACGGTTGTCTTAGGCTTCCGCTTGATGTCTGCACTACAGCTGATCGCACCTGACCACCAGGCGCTGGAAATATTTCAGTGATTCTTCCGCGTTTCCACTCCCCTCGGCTTTCGTTGTCATCGCACACTGATACTATATCACCCACTTTCATCGGCGACGTTGGGTTGTGCCACTTTGTTCGACGTGTAATTGTTGGAAGGTATTTAAGAACCCATCTCTTCCAAAACGTTTGTTTCAGTTGCTGGAGTATGTGCCACTGTTTTCGTAGACATATGTTTTCGTTGACGGCTGGAGTTTGTACATAATTCGGGCATCCTAAAAGGAAATGGTTAGGGGTGAGTGGTTCGGCATCTGCGCTTTCAACTAGCAAATGTGTAAGAGGTCGAGAGTTTACTAAGTTTTCTGCCTCGATCAACAATCCTTGAAGCGTTTCCAATTGCGGAGCTCTTTCCTTTAACGTGAACCATCCTTTCCCATACTCCTCCTGATGATGGATTTCCTGGAACGTTGAATACCCGCTCAATCCCTCTGCGAGTACACTCATTTTGTGGTGTCTTTTCAGTTGCCAGCCATTGCTCTTTACTTGCCCCGACAAAGTTTGTTCCACAGACGCTCCTTATCCGTACTGGGACGCCTTGACGATTAACGAAGTTTCGCAAACATATTATAACCGCATCAGTCGAAAGATCTTTGGCCAATTCCAGGTGAATTGCTCGCGATCCCAAGCATGTGAAAATTGCAGCCCACCTTTTTTCGCGTCGACGTCTAATAGAAACTTGTAAGGGTCCGAAATAATCAATTCCAGTATAAGAAAACCAGTCGGTCGACTGGTAACTGGCCCATAAGTGGAGGCACTGGTACGGCTGATGCATTTTTGCAAAGTTGGCAACTTAGCTTTGTCGTCCTCACAAGTCGTCGGAGATTCGCGATCCAGTATTTCGCTCGTATCGCGCAGATGATAGCCTCTTGGTTTTGATGTCTAAGATGTTCATGGTAATACCTCACCAGTAGTTTCCTTACTGAATGACATTTTGGCATGATAATCGGTCGGTTGAACTTATTTCGGCTACTGAGGGCTGCCTCTTAGTAGATGTAAGATCAAGATTAGTTGCCTTTTTAATCAGATACTTAAATTTTATAACTGCTCGCTGAATCCAACATATCACTTTCAACAATTTGTAATAGCTGGAATATTTTTCAGGTGCTAGCAAGTAAGTGGCTAATGGTGAAAATGGAATTCGAACGCTTTTCATCGGGTTTTTCGTGAGCCGCTATGTCTTTCGGAAGTCTTGGCCATTCCTCCTCGGGACGTTCAAAAAATGACGGACCCTTTATCCAGGGCGAATTTGCAGTTACCCAAGTTGCTTTCTGCAGCCTCGTGGCATAATCGGCTGGGTTTTGTCTGCCTGGCACCCATCTCCAATTGTCAACTTTTGAAAAATCTAAAATTTCGGAGATTCGATGAGCGACGAACTGTTTATATGCGCGAGTATCGGATCTGATCCTTATACGGTCGCTTCCAGCTCGAGCCTTGGAATGGACAGAGCTTTGATGGGGCTGCATCTTGTATTTCCCAAAATGAATACAACTTTTACCATCTTTTCACCGCTTATGCGCCAGTAACCAACGGCAGAAAACGCCACCTCACTAGCGTCAACAAAGATGTGGAGTTGAACTTCCACGCAGGGCTTCATTAGATTTTTATGCTAACATCTGAGAACTCTAAACTCTTTCAAATTATCGAGCCTCTTATACCATTCATACCAATCACTGTAGATCCCATTGGGTATTTCTTCATTCCATCCTACATTTGCCTTCCATAACCTTTGTAGTATCAACTTCGACTCAGTAGTAATGGCTAGGAGTCCGAACGGGTAAGGCTTAGAACTTGGCCTTTGGTAGGACGAATTTCACCATTTAAAACCGCTTTCGGCATTCTTCCAAACTCTAATGCAAAACAAGACTGATCAGCTTTTGGGTCCCTGTACATGCCGAGAACCTTTTCTGTGTTTACGTCACTATAACATATGTCTGTTAAGTTCGGCTGTAGCGGCGAATGTGACGACTCATGGTTTATAGCTTCTAGCAACTTTGGCGAGTTGGACAAGAAGTTTCTTAGCTCGAACCCGCCGTGCCTATGGATTTGTACAACTGTTCTCGTTATTGCAATGGCTTCATCAAGTGTATCGAAACTTTCAACGAAGTCATCAACATAGTGGCAGTCGACTATAGCTTTGACAGCGCGTGGATTGACTAGCGTTTAGGTTCTTTTCGAATTGCGCGGAAAACGGAGAACTCTTGGATCCGAAAATCATGGCACTCATTACGTATGTCCCTGGCGGTTGAGATTACTTTCCGTCCCGCCCCAAGAATTTCTCTATTACTTTGTTCTTCTAAGAATTTGCTGTATTCTTGGGGCGCCAACAGATGTGTTATCTGCCCTTTCTTTTCCCGTATAAATCGTGAATGCCCTTGTATACCCCCCTTGGGCACATAGTTTGAATAGTTTTCTACCGTATCTATGTCTTTTGTTTGGGATGCATTGACGAAAGAAAATTTACCTCGAAATGGAACATTACTCTCTTGAATGCAAATTTCTTCTTCCGGAGCATGTACTCGTATAGGCTTCTTTGAATTTCAATTCCAGATATTTTACTAGGTCCGTAATTTTTGACAAGCGATCGTTTGTTTCGATACTACTTGTATTATCCGCAAAGTGAAGCATACTAAGTAACATTATTAGGGGTTCGGCTAGTAATTTTTGACATTTTGTTTTCGTAAAGTAAGCTTCTTGACCAATAGGCTCTCAATTGGGGCAAACGAACAAGGCCCATCCACAAAATTAAGCCTAAAAATGTGTGAATTTCTTCAGAGTTTGCTGCCGTCCATTGCGATGATTTTGGCTTTTGACGTGAAGTACGACCGGATTTTTTCCAATAAGTTGTGCGCTAACACCAGGAGTTACTCCACCATTCGCAAAATCTTTACTAAATTGTTGTCTTACTCCATCAACAGGTTGCCAGGCGAGGTGCTGTGTCGTTGCTTCTGGTCTACCTGAATCTCTTTCAACTTCACCTTCCAAAACGTCATCTTCAAGAAAGTCATCCTCCGCGAGAAAGTGTGATACTTGAACCTCTTCCTCTGTAAGGTAATTTAGGTCATCAAAAGAATTGTCAGAAAGTCCCAGTCCCGGGCCTTCTTCATTTTCCGAGTCACTCAAATCTTCAAGTACTCTCCACAATTTTGCTCGATTTAGACGCCTTGCCATTTTATTAACTGAAAATGAAGAAACATTTCCTTAGGAATGTCAAAATATAAAGTGTCCACGCTGTCCCACGAAGTAAATTTACACCCTGGGACCACGTGCTCCACCGGTGGTCATTCTTATAAGTTCACATTTTTATACAGCAAAACACATAGAATTTATATAAAACACCTGTTAACTACAAAAAAACAATGCCTCCCACAACGCAATACAAAAAAATGTGACCGTGGCTCAACGTGTTAAGAAAAGGCTTACTTTGGTGGACCCTGACCCATGTTAATGGAAATTGCTCTGTTAATGCTAATGGTGGAAACTTCGTTTAAGACTTTATTTTTAGAAGAAATATCAGCCTTTATAACTGCGTTTAAATAAACTTGATATCTTGTTTCAGTTTTCAGATATCAGATATCTCCGATAATTTTTTTTTAAATTGCATAGCGTGCTCTGTCAAAACCCTCATTTTCTTACCCTGTGCGGATTGTGACGAGTGCAGGTGTTTGATCAATTCAGTATTGTTCCTTCTGGTAAAATCCTTGGTAGTAGTAGTATAGACATACTCATACAGGTACATGTACTCTCGTTCAGATTTGATGCATCTTCGTCTTTTGCAGTTTACGCTTATCAGGACTAACACTGCGCTATACATATACTTTCACACCGCACTGAGTTTCAAAATCCGATGTGTCTACTGCCGAAGCTACTCTATTCAAGTGAACACGCTCCAAATTGATTCGAGGTCGCTGCCGACTATCTATCCGCCTGATCCGCTTTACGTACTTAAAGTTGCTGACTTTTCCAATTCTGGGTTGAGATAATCCCTAAATTGACCCTGTACTTGGAAATAGTTTGTCATAGGATACAGTGCAGAAGTATTTTTAGCTACTGCGGATATTAGATGGTGGGTGCACTTCATTTTGATGTAGGCTCCCTGCCCTTTAGGACGTCGGAAAGAAAACATCTAACTCGTATGACCCAGCTGACATTATTGGATGTTCGGTACACAGAAAATGTCCCTTCGATGTTCTTTACGTCTCCGAGAGCATGCATATCTGAGCGAGGTGTTGGGGCGTCCTAATATGGCCCTGATTTCCGTAATTCCGATGTATGTAACGGACACCTAGTTCTGATGCAGTGTTACCCGATCGTCTTTACTGTACTCTGAAGTCCCACCATCAATTTCTGATCAATGCGCTGTTTTCGACATATGAGGGTCATCCGTGCTACTACGAGTAGTGCTAGCATTAGTTCTATGGCAGAGTTTGATCTATCTGTTCCTCAACTTAAACAAATGTGACATTCTGGGTATCTTTTGTATCCCATCGGTGTGCGTATGCTATAACCAAAACCAATCGCTATCAAAGTAGTGGTTTACATTAGAGAAGTTCGTGGGCAGGAGATCGCCATTCAGTAACTTTATTTTGCCCATACGATATCGGTTGGGAGTCGTAAAGCAATTCAGTAATGTATCACTCGTTGCGACTTCGGCAAAGGTAGAATTCTTAATTCTCTGCTGCTTCTCTCAACCAGAATTGAAGAAGTGAAATACAGAACCCAACTATCGTTTACTCCATAACTCCTAAATGACAAAATTTCAAACAAAAATATCTTCTTGGAGACTCCATCGCAAACTAAGCAGTTTTGGTAGCAGAGAGCAAACGTGCGCTATAAGACACACATTTGGCAGGCAAATGCATTCCATATGATTTTATAGTCACAGTTAAGTATTGTCCGCTGCAAGTCATACCGTCTCTGAGTTACTTCATTTGAATATGGTCATCATATTCACGGGGAAAAAGCGCAAAAACCAAACCAACCAGAATGAAAGCCACCTACGAGTAATTCTGGCATTTTCTTTAAGACCCGGGTGAGCTTTGAGCTCAGCTTGATGTCAACGCACGAATTTTGCACTAAGCTAAAGAGTTCAATGGATCCAGGAGAACCACTTTCGATGATTTAAGGGTCGCAATATCAGCATCCGAATTGGAAACATTTCCACCCAATCAACTTATATCCTACTAAAGAGCATGGGTGAATCCTGTGTCTACGATACAACTTGCTTACCAACGGAAGATTTTGTGATTCTGAGTGGGGGCCAGGAGTTGAGCCCTGGGTAGCATCCTGTTTTCATTCCTATGATGCATATTTATCGACTGTGTGAATAATGTTCTTAATTGTTCTAACGTCTACACTCAACAATATTCAGATGAAGCCTGTAGGGGATGTATGTTCTACAGGGCTTCCGAACGTAGGCGACGATTAGTGCTTTTAATCAATTCTTTCCAAATTGTGGTTTTTCTCTTTACGAGAAGGAGTAAGCTGACTTACTTGACTTAGCTGCCTAAGTAACTGCGTTTTGTTCTCCAGAGTAAAATCTTTTGGTTCAAATGTGTTACGTAGGATGCACGGGGGTGCATGCACTGTAAGCACTTTATTTTTGAAGCCATTACTTATCCTTCGTTGTTTATCCACTTGGAATAAGTGCAAATGTCTGATAGGAATCTTCTGAAGGCTCATACCAGTTGCTGGCCTTTTTTTTACAAGAAAAGAAAAATCATCTTAAATTCTTGTATTCTACTCAAACCATTTTTATTTTTGGATTAAGATCCTGTCCGGTTGTTTTGCAAAACTGCCTCACTCCTCCTTTGCTGCAGAATTCCATAGACGAGAACGAGTCCTGGCATCGGACTTATCCCTCTGTGTCAGCGGTGTAAGGTGTGCTGCATCTACAATATCTCTAAAACCGAAAATCAATTAAATTCAAATCAGTCGAATTGACAACTTTCCCACTCACTTGAACTCTTCATAAGACTTACTGCTGTAAACTGCCCGCAGTTTCGCCTCGTTGCGCAAATGATGCACTTCATCATTCTTCAGTCGACTTAAGCACTCTCTCTCCAGTTTATGCAAATCGCTAACACTTATCTCTGGATCGGATTTTCGTTCCATTAGATACGAAATTTAATACTACGAGTACTCGTATTGTTGTGAGAAAAGTCCGCGCTGAGGTTTTGAATTTATTCAATTGTTTGATCGATGTTTGCGATGGTTGCTGTGGATTTGTTTTCGAAAGTAGGAGTACTGTTTGACAAAAAGGAGGCCTATAGCAAACCTACATACTCGTATATACTAATACGTGTGAATTTTCATTCAGAAACCTCAACAAAAACCAAAACAATTTAAAACAACAACAAATATTTAGCAAGTAGTTTATGTTTATTTTCGGTCATATTTAAGCAGAAACAATCCAGCTTCTGAGGGCAGCAACATCAGCGTAGACACCAGGATAATTAGGTTGAGCACATCCATAGCCCCATGAGACAACACCAACCAGAACTCCGTTAACAACCAATGGACCACCGGAATCACCTTGGCAGGAATCCTTTCCATTAGCAGCGGCACAAATCATGGTGTTCGTAATTTGGTTACCATAACTGTATGAGCCTGATGCGCAATTTGCTCGACTGATGATTTTAAGATCGACGGCTTGTAGATTGGTTGGTATGCTTCCTCCAGACTTGAGAGTACCCCAGCCAGTGACTATAGCGTTGGCACCAGAAGCGGGAGCACTTGAAGCCAAGCCAATGTTCCTGACATTGGTTCCGTATGCCATGGCCGATTTTGTCCTTATAACAGCAACATCGTAAGCGTGGGTAGCACCGTTGTAGTTGGGGTTGTTTTTGAATGAAGCAACATCCAAAAGAGTACCACCGGAGTTCCAGTAAGTGGATCCAATACGAACTCTCAATGCGCTAGCCGAAACTGATTGCAAACAATGGGCAGCTGTTACGATGACAGTGGTGCTGTAAATGCTGCCACCGCACGAGTGGGAACCGCTTCTTTGCAACGAGATTTGGTATGGGTAATTAGAGATGCTTACTCCCCATCCACCAACAATGCGTCCATCCAATTCTGGTACGGATTGTAAGCCGGTTGGAATAATTCCTCCCAGGGCACCAGCCACAAATGAAACCAATACGACCAACTTGAACATCTTGCTTGTTCTAATGTCAGTTCAATGGTTGGGAGCTCTTTTTATACCAAAATGACTGCTCGAAACCTAACAAGATAAGTTACTAGTAATTAATAAATAAGTTTTATCTGCAAACATATTTTCACTAAAGGCCTAATCTTGATTATGCCAATAGTGCTGATGAGGAGGGGCCAACTTGCCCAAATCAATTATGTACTTAGATATGCCAATCACTTTTGCCCATTTACTTTCATTGGATGGAACCTCAAGATGAGGCTTGTGTTTCCACCTACCTTGGGAATAACTAGTGAACGGGAGGAAAACTAGAGCAGTCTTCCTAGTTGATTCAGGGTACGGCACTAAGTTCTACCGCGGTTACATTTAGATCTAGAGAACGGTTAAGTTTGTTAAAAACTGTTGGCTGTGACCGAGGTTAAGCGGTCAGTGATCCCTTTGTTCAACTCCGAAAGACATCTGTTTAGACAGCTTTAGTTGATAGAAGTTTTGACAATCTACTCTTAAAATATATATGTAATATATATGTATTTTTGAACTATTTACAATGTCACTGAGATGAACTACATACATCTACGATGATGTCAGACCATTGATTCGCCTAAAAATCTTAAGATCCGATGTCAAAACATCTCCGAAAGCACATGACAACTCCCTATTTACTATTTATTCACTTTTTTTTAAATTATTTTGCTATCTTATCTTTTAAGTTAAATCTGCTCTTAATCAATTTTTAAGATTGAAATTGCCAACCATTTTGACAGTTTTGGAAATTCTGATTAACAAGAAAAAATGCGAAAAAAATAATTACAATTGAAAGTGTGGCGTGACGTTTCATAATCTGTGACGCCAATGAATTTGTTGGATTTTTCCTATCACAGAAGTGGCAAAAGTGATCGAACTCGTACGATCTTACAAAAAGATCGTTCGATTTTCACTTAAGCGTGCCTGATTAAATGGAATTGTAATTCAGTTAATTTACGTGTCATTGCGGAAAGATTCTATCTTGTTCAAGGTACCCTTCATACTCGTAGATAGAGTCCTTTCACTTTAATTAATCCGTATATGATTTACATAACATGACTGGTCTGTTGAAGCATTTTGAGTTGGTGCTATAGCCGTCGCAGACGTCAATTCAGATAATTCAGAACTCAGATCATACATTGAAGATTCTTCGCCATTGTCGTCACTGATGTCGAAAAAGAAATGATGGCAAAGCAGTTTCGAGGCGGAACGAGGCTTATACCCCGGTAGTGGCATCTACCCTGGATGATCTGGTCTTTCAGGTTGAGGTGGCTTCCGCGGGTTAACTGCTCTATCAATAAAATACTATACGCTGTGAAGTGATAAACAGTCTCGGGTATAATTGATTTGAGTGATACGAGGAGTATGATCTGTGATATGTACTTTGTAGATAGCTACGAGTATAGCGAGGAGAAACAAACCCAGAGGAAGACATACTTTGGTAAGACCAATTAGCATCAACTATGTGAGCGAACGACTTATTACAAAAGGCTTCTATATACTCATACCCTCATTTTTTTTGTGTACTTGAGGCGCGCCCAAGGTGTTGCGTACCCTTAAAATGCTTGCAAGTTAGAAAGGAAAGAATAAGAGAGGTACCGATGAGCGTTGGTTTTAAATGTATGAAAGTTATAATGACTAGGAAATAAAGAGCTCGGTAGAGCATTCCATAAGGAAGTTATACGGCATAGAAATGGAATCATTAAATTCCATTTAATTGGTGGTTGCTCCTTCAGTGCTGCTGCTTATATCGGAATATAATATTATGTTAACGCTGTCATTACCGTTCTACAGACGAAAAGCAGCGACTGGAGTACTTTCGTTAGCAAAGGAATATATTTAATCAAAAGTAGCAGACAAGTTTAATCTCTTGTGTCGGAGTGTCGGAGACAGAACAGAGTCCTGGATGTATACCAGCATTTATTTTATGAATATCAAACTTGAAACTATCCAAGGCGACTTGAATTGAACGTTCCAAAAGGCAATGATTTAAAACAATGAAGAAGAGATTCGTCGATGCAAAATGAACGCAAAAGAGCCTGTTGCCAAACCCTGTCAAATGCCTTAGAAATATCAAGTGCGACTATATTGCTTTCGCCAGATTAATGTACGTTTTTGTCCCACTTTTCGGTGAGTCATGCCATCAAATCACCAGTGGATCTGTTGCTACGAAAAGTGTGCAGCAAGCAGATTGGCCTTGTCCAAAGAGCTGACAGCTAGAATGTCATTATAAATGAACGTTGGGATCTAGGATGAGGCAGAATTTCTAATATTGTTGACGAACGAGCAACATTCAGTTAAGAAAGGCGTTGCAGTCATTCCCGGCTCGTTTGAATTTTTTTCGGTTTTCCTATGTCGGGTTGGTCTTGTAGGATTGAAAAAGCATTTCTCTAACCTTAGTGATTTTTAACAGCTGACTCGTAATATGCCTTTTCTTTTGGCTTGATACTGTTCTTCCGATGAGAGATTGTTGCGGTAATTGGCGCCCAACGTGGGGCCAAAAATATTACACAATTTTCCCCGCTCTAAAGGTTTTTCGGTTATGCCGGCAGCCCGGCAATCGAATAACTTTAACCTTTAGAGCGGGGAAAATTGTGTAATATCCGTCTCTTCGTCTCGTGGATCTATTGGTTGTCCCCTCCGACAAGTATAAAAGCAGAAGGACAGAGCTCAAGAGCCCACCAATTCTTCCCGCTAATATACTTCTCCAAGGAGACAACGGACATAAAATGAACGGGTGGGGCAAAAAGCGGATCGGGCAGGAGAGACTGTGATGGAGCGGAGATGCCTTCTAAGGCTAAGGGATCTACCCGATTGGAGAGACAACACAACACAAGGGCAAGAGCCGACGACTTTGTGAATGGCTCTTGTTCACTACAACTTTGGACGCTGGTCTCGCGCCTTCCTCCAAATGGTTGCTTCAATGGCCCGTCCGTCCTACCTGCTGTGGTTGATCCTTCAAGATACTAGGAGGGTGCACCAATGGCTGATGGACCCATGGCTGCCTACCACCCTTCTAGGATTTTGAAGAACCAACGGAAAAGAATGTGGATGAATGAGACCGAAGGGAAAGGGAGAGAGTAGAACTTTGGATCTCATTCCAAAGAGATAGTGTTTCATATCAGCAGTGGCATCCACGTCGTTATCGAGAAAACTTACCAACCAGTTAAAACCCTAAAGAAGCTGTTAAGTCCGCTCCAATTGGCTTTCTCGTGTTGCCATACGTTACGTTTAGGAATCTTTTCTCTAACTGTGTGTTCAGTTTACGAGAAATTAGCTGATATGACACAATGGTCCAACGAGCCTAGAGGGAATAGCACATCGACTTTTTACTTATCAGGGTTAGAAGTTCAAAACAAGTCCAAGGTGCTGGCGGTATGACTATCAACGTTTGGTATTCTTGTGGGCTCATTTACAATCTGGGTTAAGTTGTTTTCTGTAGCGAAGATCCCAAAATACCGTCCTTCGGGTGTTGTCTGTCTAGAATTGTGTATACTGAAATCGCCCGTAATAACAATACAATTCTTTGAATGGAGTCAGACAGCGTGTCAAACTCGATAAAGTTCGAATTGCTGTCTAGTTTGAGGCTTCTGTAAATAAAGCAGTAGTGGTTTGCTTATGGAGATGGAATTTTAACCACAGGAAGGTGAATTCCGCACATCACTACGCCACGTAAATGGCGAGACTGCAGCGAAAGAAGAATAGTGGCTCTAGTTCGCAGTCAGGTAGCTCCAGATCAGAGTGATATGAGAAGTGTGGGCGGGGATCTACCTGTGATTCACTAAATGCCAAACGAGCTGGCTTGTATTTGCAGACTTGGACGAACGCTATATCCGTTTTGAATTCCCGAGCCATTACTATAAACAAATACAAAAGACACCGACGATGCTAAGCAAACATTATATCAGGTACGAGTATAACCTTGCGGCACATTGGAAAACTTAGCCTGCAGGACACTGCAGACAATCGATTCTGTGGCGAACTTGGTAGGGTCTTTTCAAAAAAGACTTAAACCAGATTACATCAATGAATGATATTCCAGTTACAGCTATCTGGATATTTCGGACGCTGTCACACGAGAAAACATCGAATAAGTACTGTGAGGAAATTTGCCATCAATCAGCTCTTGGAACACTTTGATCACTGCTATGGGACTCCTTATTCAATGAAGAGTGCCGAAAAACGAATGTAGCGAAAAAAATGCATAATAAACAGTGCCACAGGTAACTACGGTAGTGATCTTTACGATTAAAGGCAATTTAAAAGAAAAAGGAAAGAACTAGAGAAACGCTCGAATGAGGCCGTGAATAGGCACAACTCAAGAATATGTCGCAAAAACTGAACAGAACCTCGCGAAGGGTAACTTCTGCAGGCTTTAAAATACTGGAATACCATCCCAACCCTGCACTTTAGGATCTAAAGAGAAATGACTCCGGCGGAATAAAGCCAAACCTAAGGGTACCTTTTATTGGAATATACGAGTATGTATGTAGGTCCCAAAGATCGGACACATTTCGATGATTATCGCTCTCGCAACGTGCCTATAAGTCATTGAGGTACAGAATTTTTATATTCTAACTCTGGTGTTCTATACTGGCTGAAAAAAGTTCTACAACACTGTGTGGATCACCTAAGATGAAAAGGAAGGAAGCCTTTCCGGGGTGGGCGCTAGCGTCCAGGTTATTCGAGATCAGCTTCGCTGTACAGCCCGCACAGCGATGACCGAAAAGGGTTCTAAAACACAGTCTCTTAGGCACCCGAACCGTTTCCGTTTAGTACATCTAGTACATCTCATCGGACAATTATTAGCTATAATCATGTTGGTGTAAAACAGTCTTCTTGTCAAGGCTTAAGCCTTCAAGGCTCCAACAAGACAGGGATATGTTTTCCAAAATATAAATACTTATGAAGCCAGATATCTATGTACGTTACTCTGCTTCTTGGCGTCAATGGCTGTCTATGATGTCCAATGATGGGCAGCTGGTATCCCAGGCAATCTGACAAAATTGATTTTCAATTATCAGTTGCCGCAGTATCGAAGTCACGCTGTAGAAAATTATTGATGACTTCGATTATTGTACCTGATCTGTAAGCCATTAAATCGTCTGCGACTTGTTTCTTCAGGTAGTTCGGTCTTATGCAATCTGCCTCCAGTTGCGTGCACGAAGTTGGTCACTAGTGTGCAGCACCTAAGATGAGGTCATTCTTTACAGCTGCTCTAGGTTGGAGTCGAAGACATTCCGAGCTGGGGAGCTGGTGTCCATGCGTTTAAGGTGATCTAGCCATCTAAGCCGGGTTACCAAAGTTTTCTGATGAGATCGGCATTGCGTACACAGTTCGCTGTCTCCTCCATTCTCCATTGATGCAGACGGGACCGAAAATTACTCGAAAAACGTCCTGGAGCATTTATTTCGCTTTTATTAGTGTAAAAACTTCTGCACCGTAAAGTCCTCCATTACGGAGGACCAGTGTCTTGTATAAAGTCTTTTTGGTTCCTCTAGAAAGGGCTTTACTACCGAATTGCTTTCTAAGCCCAAATAATGAGTAATTAGCAAGAGTAAATCTTCGGATGATTGACGCGTTGGTGTAGTTATAGTGACGTTTTGTCCTAGGCATAGATATTGTGACTCCCACTTTGTTGACAGCATATGCCTTGTTTTTACTTCGCTGACCGAACGCTCCATTGGGTCGGTCAGACTGTTGACGAAAGGTCCTAAGCAGCCACATAATATGGTAGACAGGATTTTATGTGCGATGTTGAGAAGACTTATTCTCCTGTACTTGGCGCAGTTCAGAGGTTTTGCTTTCTTTAGGATCAAACTAAAATCCTGAAGTTCAATTCGTCGGGCAATATTTCGTCAACCCAGATTTTGGAGATGAGTTGATGTATGCTCTGTAAAGTCATCGATTTCAACATCTTTGTTGGACTTAAGTTTGGAAATTGCCCTCCTGATTTCATCTGGATCGGATGAACGGAATGTTGTTTGTCATCGTCCAGGTTGAATGGCTCATTCTGTCTGACGGTGGGATGTTGTTCGTTCTCATCTTTTAACAGTCCCCTGCAGTAATCTTTCCAGACTCTCAGGAGCGACTATTAAGCTACTGTTACATTCCCAGCCTTGTCTCTGCATGGTTCTGTTCGGGATTTGTTCTTACAGTAGCGCCTCCCAGCGCTTCTCTGCTTCATTGTTTTTCCTTCTGGAAAGCCTGTGTTACACTTTTTTTTGCTCCTAGACTTTGCGAGGAGCTCTCATGCTTCTTGGAAGCGCCGCGTGTGCTTAATGGTACTCTTCATCAAACTAGGGGTTTCTCGCAGAATAAACACTGCGACTGCTATTCTTGTTGCACATATTGTCTGCGGCAGTCTCGATAGTAGATATCACAGTTTTTCATTCTCTTTTCGTCCGGTGCATTCCATCGTACTGCTTGGATGGCAGTTATGTCTATTCCGTAGCAGTCGAGGATCTCCCCAGGGTGAAGCTCTGAAGATAGTTGGGTCTTGATCGTTTGCCAGTCGTCAATAGTGAATCCGTGATTATAAGAGGAATTGATACCGTAAGTTGGAATTATGTCACTGGTCGAGTAGATGCATTTACACGTTTAGCCTAAATGCGTATGATGTTACCGGGGACAACCACCAGGAGCTACGGTAAGAACTACGCCTCGGGCTTGGTCGTTATAGGACAGACAGCAGTTTCCATTTTCAGTGTATTCCTCCCAATAGAGCAAATTCTTTGAATCTGTTTTGTTCCACGTAACCGTGCCTTAAACATTCCGCACCCTATTGGCGTAATTTCTATCATCAATAAGTCTACAGTACAAGATCCTCAATAGGGTGGCTTATTCAGTCTTCTTCACACATCGTCACATTAGAAACTAGGAGTACGGCAACCGGGGATAGTTAATAAGGTCGTGATTTATTTTATTGCATTTGGAATACCACAGGTAGATGAGTATCAAAAAGAGCAAAGTTGTATTTCAAGTTTTTTGAAAGCTGGTTTCTTAGCAGTGATAAAATCTTAAGGGCTTGCTCATTTACCCCTTGAGTAGTAAGAAACTCTTCTGCTGATAAGACTGTATGTACAAGACTTGAACTAGACTAGACACCATTTAGATAGGAAAGTGCTCGAAGAGCTTCAACAATCGAAAATCCCAAAACATTTGTAAAAGTTACAAAATCCCGGAAAATCGCCGAATCGTAGTGACATGGGCTATTACTGAAGCTGCAACCACTTCCAGATACGAGTACCTCGTATGCGGACTAACCACATTGCCTTATCTGAAGTGGAATTCACTTTTATAATCCCCTCAATATAGACATATGTAAGCCAAATGCATTCGCGGCAAAACCAATTACATAAGCTTTTGGTATAAAATAAGCCGATCAAGCCCTAGATCACTATCAGTTCACTGTAAAATGTTCAAGTTCATAGTCTTGTTGTCGGTTGTGGCTTGCGGTCTTGCTGCCTCCATCCCTGATGGTATGCTACCACAGTTGGATGGTCGCATTGTGGGTGGTTCAGATGCATCTATCTCCCAGTATGCATACCAAATTTCTCTACAACGAAGCGGTTCACACTCTTGCGGTGGTAGTTTGTACAGCAACAAAGTCGTTGTAACTGCGGCACATTGCTTGCAAAATGTTGCAGCAAGTTCGTTGAAAGTTCGAGCTGGATCCTCACAATGGAATAGTGGCGGTGTTTTGGTCGGTGTAGCCTCATTCAAAAATAATCCCAACTACAACTCCAGGACTATGGTTTACGATATTGCTGTTGTTAAGCTAGCCTCAGCTGTTGCTCTAAATGCCAATGTTAGGACAATTGGTTTGGCTTCTTCTGCACCTGGTGATGGAACTAATGCTGTTGTCACTGGCTGGGGAACACGTTCATCTGGATCTTCAAGCATTCCAACCAATCTTCAACAGGTCAATGTGAAAATTGTTAGCAAATCCAAGTGTGGATCTAGCAGCTATGGATATGGAACTAGTCAGATTAGGGATACAATGATTTGTGCCTCTGCACCGGGTAAGGATTCCTGCCAAGGTGATTCTGGTGGTCCATTGGTTGCCAATGGTGTACAAGTTGGAGTTGTTTCCTGGGGATATGGTTGCGCCCAATCAAACTATCCAGGTGTTTACTCTGATGTTGCTGCTCTTAAGTCCTGGGTTCAAGCCAATGCTTAAGATGTTCACAATTAGGCATTATCTAATTAAATAATCAATAAAGATTGAGTTATACAAAAATTGCAATTGAATGCTGTTTTGCTCCTTATACATCCATTTGTTTCGGGTGCATAAGCAAGAATTGCAATAGCCTTTTAGCTTGCTGTCTTGGTTTTGAAATTCTCTATTTGTAGTGGTACGACCTGGCTGTGCCGAATCACTTCCTGGTCACGATTCTCTTTAACGTCCGATTTCTCAAAACACAGACGAGTTTTGCAGTTCTCTCAGTATGTGTAGTACGCTATAGTACAAGGTATTTGCTATGACAAAGAATTGAAATGTGATTATCAAGTCAGTAATGTAAATATCTTTAGGATATCCATGAGCCTCGATCCAAGTTTAGACTCAGATTTAGAAAACACTTGGAAGTGTACTTGATGACAGCGAGAAAGAGGGCAAACATTCCTGCCTCCTTGTCCTCTCATAGTTATTCTGGACTCGTCATTTAGCTACTTTACTAAAACCACGCGACTTTAAAAAATATAAAACTTTATGCACTGCCCTGGGGTACTCCAACTTAAACTTCAAATTCGTTGGTAATTCCCGCATCATTTTTAAATAAAACTCGGGAATATTTTGAGAACTTAGGTCCGTCTATGTAAGATCGCTGTGAACTCTATCGGGGTTTGTATAACACATCATTTTCCGTATACTTTGAATCTCAACCTATGCATCTCCCAGAAAAACCACATCGATTGCTTGTAATATTGCACTGTCGCCTGTCTAGAGCTCTCTCGTATATAAGTGACATTAGCTTAACCGAGTTGTTACACTTTCTCGTGTCGCCTTTGCCTTTATAAAGGGGAACAAGTACTGGTAAGGCACCAGTTTTCTAAAATATGGTGATTCGTTCCTAAGCCCTACAACTCTCTATTTCCTAGTCGTTAAAACTTGCAAACATTTAAGACCAATGTACACCGGTACCTGTCTTTTCTTCCTCCCTAAGTTTCCTTCGCCTGCGCTGTGTGCAAATATTTTAATAGTAAAATAACCCACTGAGCGCGAGCTAACTATAAACAAAAACAAGGGGAAAGGAACTGGTAAGGCATCCCATGGTCTCTCACCATTTTACTGAACGAAATCGCAAATCATTTAAGCCGAAGATTTCCGTTTCTCTTCCTTATTTCGCAGGACATGTGATGCGGTCCGAATACTCGACCCTGATTCATTCAATGTTTAAATGTCGTCACCATCCTTCGCGGAAAATTTTCGTTGAGTAATACGTTCAAGCACTCTTCCACTTATTGAAAATTTCAATATCCGTAACAGACATCCCTGTCTTTCTTCAATATTTCGGTTGTCAACTGAATTTCTCGTTGTGAGGATAGCTCTTCCAACTTTTGATACAATCCCTCTGCGGCTATCGCCCGTGGCCTTTCTATCGCTTTTGTCGGAATTTCTTTTCAACATTCAAGTCGGTAATTTATTTTTGTACACTGGCGAATTCAATTGTCAAAACAAAAGCAACTCCATTCTTTTTGGGTTCGCTCCATTGGAGTAGCAGGCTCTGTTTCTTACATCTTGCAGCGATTTTACGTTGCCACAACACGTTTTCTAATTCGAAACTTTTGCTCTGCATTATGCTGACGATCCAGCATGCGTTACCTTATTTAGGTATTTGTTCTGTCGGTCAAACGCAACGTTTTCTCGTTTCAAGTGTCAAAAAAAAAGAGAAGAAAACTCCCTTTCTACAAATCAATAGAAAAAATTGAAAATTCAATTTAGCGGATTCACTAACAAACAACGCTAAACCAATACCACAATGTCCAATTTGAAGTGCTTCGATGATGAGGAGAAGGAGTCCATCTATGGACGTGTCTTTGCCGTATCCGGTCCCGTCGTAACAGCCGAATGCATGTCTGGATCAGCTATGTACGAGTTGGTGCGTGTCGGCTACTTCAGCTAGTGGGTGGAATTATTCGTCTCGAAGGTGACATGGCTACCATTCAGATATACGATGAAACATCTGGCGTCACTGTCGGAGATCCAGTGTTGCATACTGGCAAACCACTTTCAGTTGAATTAGGTCCCGGTATTATGGGCAGCATTTTCGACGGTATCCAACGTCCATTGAAAGACAAATTCAGCTGATCAGCTCATTTACATTCCAAAGGGTGTTAATGTGCCCGCTCTATCCCGTTCGATTGCATGGGAATTCAATCCACTCAACGTAAAAGTTGGATCACACATTACCGGAGGTGACTTGTACGGTTTGGTACATGAAAGCACTCTAGTCAAGCACAAGATGATCGTTATACCTCGCGCCAAGGGTACAGTTCGTTATATTGCACCAGCTGGCAACTACCATGTCGAGGATGTTGTTGTGGAAACCGAATTCGATGGAGAGATCAGCAAACACAGTATGTTGCAAGTATGGCCTGTACGACAACCACGTCCAGTTACTGAGAAGTTGCCAGCTAATCATCCACTTCTGACCGGTCAACGTGTATTGGATTCGTTGTTCCCCTGTGTACAAGGTGGTACCGCTGCCATTCCCGGAGCTTTCGGTTGTGGTAAAACTGTCATCTCACAAGCCTTATCCAAGTACTCCAATTCAGATGTCATCGTCTATGTCGGTTGCGGAGAACGTGGTAACGAAATGTCTGAAGTACTTCGTGATTTCCCCGATTTCAGTTGAAATCGATGGTGTCACCGAATCGATCATGAAACGTACCGCTCTTGTTGCCAACACATCTAACATGCCTGTCGCTGCTCGTGAAGCTTCCATCTACACAGGTATCACTTTGTCCGAATACTTCCGTGATATGGGTTACAACGTATTCATGATGTCTGATTCTACCTCTCGTTGGGCTGAGGCTCTTCGTGAAATTTCAGGTCGTCTCGCTGAAATGCCTGCCGATTCCGGTTACCCAGCCTACTTGGGTGCCCGTTTGGCCGCCTTCTACGAACGTGCCGCTCGTGTCAAGTGCTTGGGTAACCCAGAACGTGAAGGTTCCGTTTCCATTGTCGGTGCTGTATCACCTCCTGGTGGTGATTTCTCAGATCCAGTCATTTCTGCTACACTTGGTATTGTACAGGTGTTCTGGGGTTTGGATAAGAAACTGGCCCAATGCAAACATTTCCCCTCCATCAACTGGCTCATTTCGTACAGTAAATACATGCGTGCCCTAGATGATTTCGAATTTGTGCCACTCAGGACCAAGGTCAAGGAAATCCTACAAGAGGAAGAAGATCTTTCAGAAATTGTACAACTCGTCGGTAAGGCTTCATCGGCTGAGACCGATAAGATCACTCTCGAGGTTGCCAAGCTGCTCAAGGACGATTTCCTACAACAGAACTCCTACTCTTCATACGATCGTTTCTGCCCATTCTACAAGACAGTCGGTGTGCTGAGAAACATTATTGCCTTCTACGATATGGCCCGTCATTCGGTTGAATCCAACGCTCAGTCCGATAACAAGATCACGTGGAACGTGATCAGGGAGTCCATGGGCAACATTTTGTACCAGCTGTCTTCTATGAAGTTCAAGGACCCCGTCAAGGATGGTGAAGCCAAGATCAAGGCCGATTTCGATCAACTGTACGAGGACTTACAACAAGCCTACAGGAATCTGGAAGACTAAACCACCTCAAGCCTTTGTTGTTTATACAAATTGTTAAATAGTAGTTAAACTTTTAAAAAACGAAAAAAAAATTTGCCTAAGCCTTACATTGTAAATGAAATGCCCAAAATATCCTTTCTGTTGCCCAATCCGTTTACTTGCACTTAAGCAGCAACAACAACTTATTTTCTTCTTTTACTGCTATGTTTTTACACACATTATTTTCGTCCGCCACAAAAATGTCCTTCGAAACGAAGAGAGCATGAGAAATCTTAAAATGTATGCTGCTCAGTATTAAACGCACCGAGGAGTGAAATTATTTTAATTATGATTCCTTCGAATTGTTTGTAAGCCAATTGTACTTGTACTTTGAAAAATAAGTGAAAAACTTAACTTAATTATTGAAAGCACTGCTATTAAACTTGGCCCCGCCGAAAACGGTCGGCCTCTGACAAGAATATTTCTATTAGCCCCGGGATCGCTTCTCCGTTGTGCAGAAGAAATGCTCGTGTGGGTAGAGTCTTCACTTATGGATGTTACATTCACTTCCATGACGTCGGTCGCACTGTTGCCCATTTGAGGCTCGTGAATTTAAAATGTAATTCCGACTCTTATTTTGCCCCACCGATAATTTGCAGATGTGTAAACCCGATCGAGCATTCACTCAACCATGCACCCAATCGAACAATCCCTGTGTATTGAGGAGTAAACGCTGTGGTATTTCCTGCGAAAGAAGGATGTTTCGATAACGTTGAAAGAAATTCGATAATCAATGCACCATCCACGTTGAGGAAATACGAAAATCCTTGCTTTTCGAAACTTTCATTAAAAGACCGCAATTATGGGGCCCAGTTTGGTTCTGTTTCATTTGTCGGTTTATCAGGAATCCAACGTCAAAATTTTTACTGATGTGATATAGTTGGATGGGAACGGGGTCGGATATCTACTTGCGGAGTTAAGCTCATCATTTTTCTTGTCGTGTTGTATCGATTGATATGCAAAAGGTGTTTTTTTTAGAGCTGCACAAATTCAACATGAAATAAAACACTTGAAGCTAATGTTAATGTCTATGATATTAGCTTTGTTTAATAGATAATTTTATGCCATTAGTGCTTAAATATGATATTGGGCATATGCGCTCCACGGCTAGCTCGAATGAAGCGCAATCGTTAAGCCCAATTTTCGACAATTTTATCGAGCAACTGGGGCCGTATATCAGCGAATGTTGACTTCCAAATCGTCCAACGTCTCTGATTTTTCGGCGTGACTTCACATACCCCCAACGAAAGTAATCTGAAAGTGTGAGATCACAGGATCGTGGAGGCCAGTTCACAGGTCCATTACGCGAAATTATGCGCTGAGCAAATGTTTCCCGCAATATATTGATGGTGTCGCTCGCTGTGTGACATGTTGCGCCATCTTGTTGAAACTAAGGCTCTGTCACGTCAATGGCATTCAACTGAGGGACGAAGAAGTCAGAAATCATGTTTCTATAGCGCTCTCCATTGACGATAACATTGTGGCCGGCATCGTCCTTAAAGAAATATGGACCGATGATTTACCAAAAATGGGCCTCTGCGGAGAACAAAATTTTGAGTTGAAAATGAGGATCAAGCTGAATCATGTTTTTGGTCCATTCACCACCTTGCACAACTGGATCTTATAAGGTTTTAAGCCAAGATCTTTCCGTAAAATCTTCCACAAAGTGGATTGGCATAGCTCCAATAGCTGTGCACGATGGCGAATCGATTCATTCGTATTCTCCTCAACACTGCGCTCCACAACGGCAATAACTTCTTCTTTTCGCACTGTTTGTCGTCTTTGGGGATGCGTGTTATCCACTAGAGTGTACATGGTGCGAAAACAATTCATCGTGTTCCGAATACCTTGATCAGATGGACTATTATGTTGACCGTAAAATGGAACCATGGTTTTAAAAATAAGTTTGCACAATTTGCATGCGTTGTTCTGGCGGTTATCTGTTCATCGTTAAATGGCAAAATGTACTAACCATCAACTTTCAATTGTCAAATTGCCAATCTGTAGAAACAGTGTTGCCAGTTTAAAAACCAACCCTCTAAAAAAACATCCTTTATATGGTCCTGATGCCTGTGGTTGAATGGCTAGGCCCAGCAAAACGCTCTGCGAGATTATGGACATAGTTACTTCTGATAGCACTCTGTTTAAGATTGGATAAGACTGAAACAATGTCGTGGTCAACAGGATGCGGTTTCACTGCATGCGCTCTCAATAGATTGTAGCGTCAAGACTGGAGGATATTGAGTCCATTAACGATTGGTTCCTGTCTTATAATAGCACCCTGCTTGAGAAGATACAAAAGAATGGTATTTCAAAATTATTATGGCGAAATAGAGACTGTATCCAATTTACCTAGCTCTGGCTTAGTCTTGAAGGTTTTTTGTTTGAAGACTAGGCATTGCACTTGGACCAACAGACAAATGGCGTTGGCACTGAATGTCTACACTTTTGTTAATTTTATTTATGGATTGCCACCGTACTAAGCTGCCGTATATTAAGATGGTTCTGACCATAGCAGTGTATATCAGATTGGGACCCCAATGGCTTCTCCTTCAAATCCACTGTCTGTCTGTGGAAATTGATTTCAATCAAAATGTGCGAATTTTTCTTTAATCAGCGAAAATACAAGATTTGTTTATGATGATGCACGGTGCTCAATTTGCAAATGATATGTTACTTGTCGAAAAGATGGCATCCGTCGTATCCGTGATTAAAACTATCGAATAATTTGCTGACTGATAACATAATGTGATTCAATTTTTCCAACGTAAATGTAGATAAATACGCACATGCTACGAGTTCTATAAATATTTATGACAACAAATCGGTGGAAGACATCTTCATAGTCGGCTATCTACAGATCTCATTCTTTGATTGACTGAAAAGTAAAGAGAAATAGATTCTTCTTTAATGATAAAGAAAATATTAATAAATAAAAGTGAACTAATTTGTTAGACGCTCACGCGTTAATCCTCAACTGTCGATTCCCTGTCCAGATAGGCATATCTGAAAAATTATTCAAAAATTGGTTTCGCATTTGTTTATTGTTTTGATATAGCCACGGGTATGTGTTATATAAGATACGAATTAAACTCATTGACGTAAATGGTAGACAGTAGGCAAGAGTGGTAAGATATTGATTTTGGGGTTGACAAGGTAGGTAGGAACTTCTTTGATTTAAAGGGACCTAAAGTGAAGTCTTTGAGCCACTGAATTGATAGAACCAAGAGTATTGTTGGACCAATGCCTAGTCGTTGCCTCCATTATGTTGTTTTTCTTATTATTTTGTGCACAGGCAAACCTATAATTTTGTTACCGATTATCACCCTCGACGGCATGAGAAAATAATCTGACGTCGATGCAGCTGCACACCATCACAGGAGGTGTTTTCGATGATTGATTTAACCTAACCGATTCAACCGATTTCCGTCCACAGGTGCTGGAACGCTTTCTGCCTGTATCGGTTTCATCGGAACAACGTGCCAGGAGAGGCCGTCAACATAGGGAGTAACAGAAACCTTCTTCTCTTAGCCCATTTCGAGAGCAAATAAAAGGAGGCTTCGAGAGTTTGATCTGTTTCAGTTGATGTCACTTTTGCTTGCCGGATCTTAGTGCGCTTAACGGCATGCCTCTCATGAACCTTTCAAACTATGGTATGTTATGGTATATGATATTTTGTGGCATGGACCAAATCCTATTTAGAAGACCGAGAATACAGGGTCATCTTCAGATCTTCAATATCCGAACCCATTAAAGCAACATCTGGTGTCCCTCAGGGTAGTCACCTTGGTCCAATCATCTTTATCCTCACAATTAATGATATAAATTTAATTTTAACGAACTCTAATCTTTCTATTTTCGCTGATGACATGAGAATTTCCAAAGTCATCTCATTGCCTTCTGACACCCATTGCCTGCAAGATGACTTGAATAAGTTTTCGGTATGGTGCAAGCAAAACTTTTTGGAGCTTAATGTCAGCAAATGCCAAGCGATAACCTATTCCCGTAAACGTCTGCCTCCCCCTCCAAGAAACTACTTCATCTGCGATGAGCCTATTCCTTCCACTACCCAAGTACGAGATCTAGGTATAATTTGTGATAGAGAATTGAATTTCGACTCACATATTGACAGCATTATAAATAAAGCTAACTCTTCACTCGGCTTTATCAAACGCTGGTCAAAAGAATTTTCCAACCCTTACGTTACAAAGTCCCTGTACATTACTTTTGTAAGGCCTCTTCTCGAATATTGCAGCCAAGTTTGGTCACCCTCTAAACTAACCCACATTCAAAGAATAGAAGCAGTCCAACGCAGGTTTATCCGTTTTGCACTTCGTGGTCTACCTTGGGCCGATCCATATGGATTACCCCCCTATGAAAATAGGCTAAAACTAATTAGCATGCATACCCTAAAAAAACGTCGTGAAGTCGCTGATGTACTTTTTATCCACCAGTTACTGACTGGAAATATCGACTGTTCGACAATAACGCAAAATATTGCATTCACTCCCAATCCCCGTAATCTAAGATCTGTCCCACTCTTCCTGATCCGAACTCACCGCACCAACTACGGTCACTTTGAACCCATATCCAGAATGTTGCGTATAACGAACAACTACGGCGAAGTCTTTGACCTAAATAGCAGCAAACAAGAAATAAAAACAGCGCTGCTCAATATGCCACTCCCTTAACATCTCCCCCGTCCACCATTTCTCCTCGCCCCATTAGGTTAAGTATCTTTGTTAGTTTTTAAGTCTAGTTTTATGTTTGGCTTGTTAATAAGCTTAATAAAGTTGTCCGGGGTAGACCCGGGCCAATAATGTTATATTGGTTTCTGAAAAAGGCCGCCGCACGTCTGTCTATCCACCAGCATATTTTGATGAAGTTTTATCGCAACTGGTTAAGGTTTTCCGTCATTCTCACTATCGAATGAGTTTTTGCAAAAGATAGAGAGATACCGGCGTACATTGGTTTTGAATGTTTGTAGGTTATAATTAAACTCCGAAGGGCATCCTATAACTGACTAATGAAGAATCATTTCAGACCACGTCCGAAAATCTTCTTCTTCTTCTTCTTTTCCTTTTACTAGCCCTTTCCTCGCTACACGAACTTATGCATAACGAGTTTTCCATTTTTACTGCATCGCTACTGCTCCGCTTATGGGGTTAGCTAATGTCGCAGATCGCAGAACGCGTCTGCATACTGCTCGGTCCTGTATCGCTTTGGCTGTTAGCCCCAGGCGTTGTTGTGCATTTGCCATCTGAGCAATCCAGGAATTCTTTTTCCTACCTACTTTTCTTTTAGTAGGAGCGACCGTAGCTGATATTGCCTTCTTAACGGGATTTTCCGGAGATCTTCTTTGAACGTGGCAATACTAGCTAATTCTATCCGACTCAAGTTGTTCGATTACCGAATTCTTTATGTGTAGAATCCTCTAATGTGCGTAGATCTAATGCAGTCGCGTTTCGTAACTCCAGTCGACATCCTTAGCATTTTCATCTCTGCTGCCGTCATTTTATTTTTAAACGCTTCGAATATTGTCCAGCACTGCGAACCATATGTAAGAGCTGGCCGAACCATCGTGGTGTAAAGTTTTCCCTTCAATTTAAGTGGAAATTTTCGGTCACAGAAGATTCCCGAATTTTCTCGCCATTTCATCCACCCTACGCTTACTCTGTGCCTTACGTCGTCGTCACATTTCGCTTCTACGTTAACGATTGATCCTAAGTACTTGAACCTAGTGGTTTTCGGAAGAACTATTCCGTCCAACATTATATCTGGAATAGGTCGCAGTGGATCCGAAACCCGTTTTTCTCTAGCGCGTCTTTCCATTTACTTAGGACGTTTTGTAAATTTACGACATTATCGCTTAGAATAACTGCGTCGTCGGCGAAGAGAATCGATGTTACATTTGCTTCGTGCATGCAATCTTTCAAATGATAGTCTAGTACCACGTTAAAGAGGAAAGGGCTAAGAACGCTTCCTTGATGCACTCTGACATTTACCGGAAATTTTCTCTTAAGTCCGGCGACGGTACATTTAACAGCAGTTTTGACGTTTCCATACGTGTCTTGTATCATTCGTATATACGTTTCCGGTACCTTTTGAGATCTCTACGCAGTCCATATGAGATCTCTAGGCACACGATCGAATGCCTTTTCTAGATCAATAAATACCATGTGCAGATCTTTTGGCGAATCCCGATGTTTTTCCATTAATATTCGCAAGCTTTGGATTGCGTCCACCGTCGATCTTCCTTACACGAATCCACACTGGCTATCGTCGAGCTTTGCGAAGACGTTCGTTTAAAACTCTTTCAACGATTTTCATCGTGTGTGACATCAGCTTGATGGAGCGGTAGTTGTTGCATTCTCGCGTGTCGCTTTTGCCTTTGTATAACGGAACCCAAATGCTACTTCTCCATTGATTCGGCATAGTTTGTCCGCATTTTATTTTATTCAAGAGTTTCGACAGCCATTTATTGCCGATACATTCCATCTTCGACCAAAACTCTGATGGGATGTTGTCTGGTCCCGCCGCTTTCCCGCGTATCATTTTTCCGATAGCTATACTTATCTCTTCTGTTGAAAAGTCAGCAACTTCTTCTTCGAATGGATCAGCTGCAGGGACGCGATCACGTGGAAACTGTTTGTTAAGCAGGTCCTTACAGTATTCAAACCTATCACAGATGTTCTTTTCGTTTGTTAGTAAGTGCCCGTAGGAGTCTTTGATGTATTTTGGAGACGTTATTTCCATCGCATTTTTTCGCCTTTGGCACTTTACTATTGTACGACATTTGAACTTCTAGAATAGCTTGTCTTCTATCTGCCGATCGTGGGGATATTTGTTCCACAAGTCCTGGTAAAGGTTTTCCGCTGCTGCCGCTCGGGTTTGGGCCAGGACTCTCTTTTTAACGTTTTTAAGTCGCTCATATTCAAGTGCAAGTCGAGACTTTTCGATTCGTTGCTCCGATCACATTTTGTCCACGCTTGAAATGCTTGCTTCTTGTCGGTCACAGCTCGTTTGGTTGCGTCATTCCACCACCATGTTTCTTTCTCGATGTAATGATGTCCTGATATCGTTCCTAGAAGAGACTTTGCGTATGTCATGCATGCCTCGTGCATGCTGTTCCACATTTCTTGCGGGCTAAGTGAGTCTGCCATAACGTTTATATTAAGAAGTACTTCTTTAGCGCGTGCAATAAATCTTGTGCCTCGTTCTTTCGATAAGTTATACCACCGGATTTTAGGCTTTCTAACAGGCTCTCGTGTTTTTGGTGATTCCGCTGTGAAGAATTCTGTAATGAGCAGCCGGTGTTGGGTAACTAGCGATTCTCCAAGGATTACCTTGCAGTCCTTGACACTGTTTCTCATCGATCTTTTGCAAAGGTGATAGTCTATTTGTGTTTCGTGGCCTCCGCTGCTATAGGTGATAAGATGTCGTTGATGTTTTATAAACATCGTATTTAAAACAGTGAGACCGTGGGCTTTACATGCTGCAAGTCCTGGCAGTCCTCATAATCTAGATTTGATTCTCCAACGTGGCCGTTTAAATCTCCGCCTACGAAAAGCATCTCCTCGATGGGTACATTTCTGAGTAAATTACCGAAATCTGACCAAAATTTATCCTTTTCCGATTGATCGCAACCGTTTTGTGGGGCGTACGCGCTAACAATGTTCCACATTTTCCACATGTTTATAATGAGTTTTACACTCATCAAGCGGTCGCTTATTTTTGAAATACCAACGATATTATTAAGAAGATTTGCCGCGACAATAACACCGGCACCGTTTCGTCCATTGACCGTTCCATGGTAAAACATCTTAAATGACTTAGTTTTTAAATCAAGAAAACGCGCTTTATTTCCGGTAGTACACCACTTCGTTTCCTGAACGCGCATGTAGAACTCTGCGACGCATTATTCCTTCCATCTCCAAGCTTTTTGAGGTCATCGATCCGACGTTCCAACTTGCAAACCGAAGTTTAGTAAAATTTAGAAACTTCATTTTGCCCGCCCCCGGAATCCGTCGGGCTCTGACACAAGCATTTCTGCTTGGCCTGGGATCACCCGAATGCGTGGCAAGCGTGGTGCCCAGCGGGGTAGTGCTACAACTTGTGATCATTTCCATGAAGTTTTTTTTTGTACTTTCGTACGAGATTGATTTGACACACGTATGCTCAATTGAAGTTAGCTGACTTTGCTTTTATCCCACCGGTAGTCGCCAAACGAGACCGAAAATATGATGAACAAGTCGGGAGTACCAGTTGAAGGGCTCCAATGCTACTGGCAATTTCACTGGAGTACTGATTGCGAAAAGAGATATAGAACAAGGTAAGTCAGGAGACGTTACGTCCATATTGGAGGGTGTCCATTGAATGTGCAATATTGGTGTCATCTATGGGTTTTATCGGCTGATTTGGAATCCTATCTAGCAAGTGCACAAAAGTGAGCAGAGACCATACCATATATGAGCATTGAAGTCCAAATTTGGGCAGATGCATGCCTTTCATATAGAGGCCAGATCAGACAGGGTAAAGTATTTTTTACATCGAGAAACGTAGACATTTTGCCTAAGGTGCGAACCGAGAATGAAAAAGTTTGGAACCCAATTTTCATTACTAGATAATACGCGACCAAATAGATCACATCTATAGCGTAGTGAAGTAAATATAGCGGTGGTAGCGGAGAGTGTACGCGATGACAGTGATGAATCGATTTGGCTTGTCGTATGCAACAACTTGGCGTATTTTGCGTGAGTCACTTGGTTTAAAAGCATACAAAATTCAATTCGTCAAGTTTGTTCAGCGGTGAGGCCTATTTTTCGCTTAATTGCTACCTCAATAAGCAAAATAGACGTATTTGAGGAATTTTCAGAAATGTCAAACATTCACCAACAGCAATTTCTCAAACGTCATAGATTTACGAGTATCTGCGGAAGTCTAGCCATAAATACTGAAACAACTTGAAATTGCAATAATTAATTTTTTATTATTATTACGAGTATATATAAGTATGTTGTGTATAATATAAGAAACAAAATGTATACATTTTCATTCAAAATGATCGCCTTTGGGATGCTTTCAGTGACTTAATAGTGGTGTGGTTTTTTAGAACGGACCATACTCTTCAGAGTTGACCACAATTCATAATCCAGAGGGTTTAAATCTGGGCTAGATGCGGGCCAATCTTCCGCCTTAATAATGTAAGGTACCTTTTCTTCCAACCATTTTTGAGAGTGACCAGGGAGTCCTGCTGAAATGACCACGGCTTACCATATTTTGGAAAAAAGTATGATTTAACATTTGACCATGGTCTCTTAAACGGTATTCTGGTACACTTTAGCTGATGTTTTTATGACATTTATCGCAAAAATGCAAACTGTCTCACTCCTCCTTTGCTGCAGAATTCCATAGACGGGAACGAGTCCTAGCATCGGACTTATCCCTCTGTGTCAGCGGTGTAAGGTGTGCTGCATCTACAATATCTCTTAAACCGAAAATCAATTAAATTCAAATCAGTCGAATTGACAACTTTCCCACTCACTTGAACTCTTCATAAGACTTACTGCTGTAAACTGCCCGCAGTTTCGCCTCGTTGCGCAAATGATGCACTTCATCATTCTTCAGTCGACTTAAGCACTCTCTCTCCAGTTTATGCAAATCGCTAACACTTATCTCTGGATCGGATTTTCGTTCCATTAGATACGAAATTTAATACTACGAGTACTCGTATTGTTGTGAGAAAAGTCCGCGCTGAGGTTTTGAATTTATTCAATTGTTTGATCGATGTTTGCGATGGTTGCTGTGGATTTGTTTTCGAAAGTAGGACTACTGTTTGACAAAAAGGAGGCCTATAGCAAACCTACATACTCGTGAATTTTCAACGCATTTTCAGAAACCTCAACAAAAACCAAAACAATTTAAAACAACAACAAATATTTAGCAAGTAGCTATGGTATATCAAGTTTATTTTTGGTCATATTTAAGCAGAAACAATCCAGCTTCTGAGGGCAGCAACATCAGCGTAGACACCAGGATAATTAGGTTGAGCACATCCATAGCCCCATGAGACAACACCAACCAGAACTCCATTAACAACCAATGGACCACCGGAATCACCTTGGCAGGAATCCTTTCCATTAGCAGCAGCACAAATCATGGTGTTCGTAATTTGGTTACCATAACTGTATGAGCCTGATGCGCAATTTGCTCGACTGATGATTTTAAGATCGACGGCTTGTAGATTGGTTGGTATGCTTCCTCCAGACTTGAGAGTACCCCAGCCAGTGACTATAGCGTTGGCACCAGAGGCGGGAGCACTTGAAGCCAAGCCAATGTTCCTGACATTGGTTCCGTATGCCATGGCCGATTTTGTCCTTATAACAGCAACATCGTAAGCGTGGGTAGCACCGTTGTAGTTGGGGTTATTTTTGAATGAAGCAACATCCAAAAGAGTACCACCGGAGTTCCAGTAAGTGGATCCAATACGAACTCTCAATGCGCTAGCCGAAACTGATTGCAAACAATGGGCAGCTGTTACGATGACAGTGGTGCTGTAAATGCTGCCACCGCACGAGTGGGAACCGCTTCTTTGCAACGAGATTTGGTATGGGTAATTAGAGATGCTTACTCCCCATCCACCAACAATGCGTCCATCCAATTCTGGTACGGATTGTAAGCCAGTTGGAATAATTCCTCCCAGGGCACCAGCCACAAATGAAACCAATACGACCAACTTGAACATCTTGCTTGTTCTAATGCCAGTCTGTTGGCTATGAGGTCCTTTTATACCCAAAACTGATCATTTTCCCAGGCTGATAAGCAAGCTATCTAATCAAGACTAAGCCTAATCTTGTTATTTTTTTCAGATAAGTACGCACGCAAATCAACTATGTATTTCGGGGCACCAATAGCCTGATAGTCTCTATTTCCACTCCCACTTGAAGAACTGTGAGGGAAAGATTTGATTACAGCCCCTGCCAGACATCATTTAATCAATAGGTAGTTAACGAACACAGTTCGACATATTCCAACTCAAAATCTAGAATGGTCTTTAGACTGGTTGATTTCTTATAGAAAGGAGATCGTGATAAATGATTTGAAGTGATCAGAGGTGTTGTGCGTAGGAAAGGAGTAACGTATTTCAAGATGTCCTTCGGAAAGAGTATTGCCTTTTGACCAAACATCAAGAAAAATATTGACAAAGATGGTTTAAAGCTTCACTAATATCAAAGATCAGATATTTGATGACTTTTTGTTTGTCTTCCTCTGGATATTTGCTCCGACTCTACCTTTCTCCATAACGTACCCATATTTCATAATCAATGCCGCTAGCCTCCCAAAAGTATGACATGCAATTTGAAGTAAAAAAAAAAATTACCAATTTGCAATTGGCATTGATTTAACTGAGTATGTTCCGAAATGACATTCAAATGTCACAAATAGGCAGTTTGATATCCATTGAGAGAATCATTCTTCACTGTTTTTGGGCCCCAATTTTTTTATAAAATTTATTTAAAGTATTACGAGTTATAGATTCTAGATATCATATAATAGAAATAGAACAGATTTTAGTACCATTCCTTAACGGTGTGGAGTTGTGAGGCTGGGACTTCAAGATGGTTCAGGTCGCTTTCCACTTAGCTTAAGTGCGACATCTCTACAAAAGTTAACTCTACTACAGCTGTGGGCGGACATTTATAGTTCTGGACATGCAGCAGAATGATATATAACATTAATGTCAACCATATTAGCATTTTTAAGGTTGTAAATCATGACCTTAGTTCCATCGCTCACAATAAGCTTATGCTTTGCTTTATCACCGAATTGAATAAGAAAATGTATGTCTGTGACATTGCTATTCAGATTTGTTTTGTTTGAAGGGAGAGGATGGGACCTAAAGCCGAACCCTGAGGTACACTAATCCGTATTTCCAACTTTGAGATCTTTCTTATAAATAAGATCGAAACCAATCCCAAACTGAACCCCTGAATCCTGATCTGGAGCGTTTATCCAAAAGAATGATTGACCATATCAAAGGCTTTAGTCATATCAAAATCAACAAATAGTGCCATAGTACTGTTGTTATTATTAAAGCTGTAGATTTACCCTCACGAAAACGAAACTGTTGATAACACAAACAATCACGGTTTTTCATAGTCTTTTCAAAAAGTTTAGAGGGTGTTGGGAGCAATGATATAGGTCTATATTGGTTAACTGATTTTCAATATTCCTTTTTATATAATGGAATAACTTTTGCAACTTTTAACGCCGAGGGGAAAACACTACAGTTAACACATATATAGGATATTAGGTGCGCAACTAAGTTATCGCTGTTTTTATTTTTGATGAAAATTTAGCTTTTTTGTGAAAAAATGGTCACAAATGAATCACTCAAAGTATTGCCCATCGCTAGCTACAATTTTTGCCCATCTTTCTGGCAGAGCTCGAATACCGTTACGGTAAAATTGTTCATCATTTGAGTCTATCCACGAATCAAGTCATTTTTTGATGTCTTCATATGAGCGGAACTGCTGATCAGCCAGACCATATGCCATCGAATGGAACAAGTAATAATCTGACGGCGCAATATCTGGGGAATATGGCGGGTGGGTTAGGACTTCCCGTTGAAGCCAATACCGTTCCCCAATACCCTATACCGTTACCTGGTCCCACCAAATAAGCAGCATAACTTCGCAGCGTGAATATTCGGTCGAGACGAAAAGTTGGCCAAAAATATTTTTTTTTTTTTTCAACTATTATGCTACTACCAACAATAATAGTTATATTTACACACATTTGTACACATACTAATAGCATTTTACTCAAGCGAAAACCAGTCTCCAATCTCCAATGCTGACATCCCTTATCGAGGATTTAAGGAACGGCTTACTTTGGTATACCCTGACGCCTGTTAACGGAAATTGCTCAGTTAGAGTCACTTGCATCATCCATAAGCTTGCAGAAAAACCCACAGATTTTATTATACTTGGAAAAACCAGCAGCAGGTAAAATTTATAAAATAGGGTTTTAAAAGGGGTTTTTGCTTTAAGCTCCAAAGGCTATGTGGTTTTGCGCAACTTTTATGTAGTAATGGTTATAATATAGTGTTTATTAATTTAAATGAAAATAACACTAGATAGGATAAATGCAATAATGGTTGTAATACAAAGTTTCAACTGGACTGTTAAGATGATCACGAACGATCCAGACAACGGATATTTCACAACTGCCCACTGTCTGCACTTCTGCAGCCAATCTTTTTTTCGTCTTCTTCTTCTTCTGGTGTAGCCATAGGGGTATCCACTTGTTACATTTGCTCATCCTGATAATTCTCGTCTGTCCCAGACGATAAAGCGTCCTCATTATTTACTATGTATTTCCAAAGCTTCATATGGTCAGAGCTTGTGCATGTTATAACTGGACCTTCTGTTTGTGCAGCTTTGCGAACATCGTAACGACCTTTACGTTTCACTTTTGTAACTTCGTATGGTCCGAGATAAGCACTGGCCAGCTTCGCCCAGCAATAAATTGAGTACGCTTAATTACGACCAAACCGCCTTCTTCATAGATAAATTCTACTTTAAGTTTTTTATCACTGCTTTGCTTGTATGTGCTTTGTGCTTGCTGTATCTGGTCCGATTTTTAATATAAAGGCTGCTCTCATAATTCGCCACGGTTTCAATACGGATGCCAGAGCCACATTAGCAGTGAAGAATTTCTTCAGAGTTACCAGCCAGATGACCAGGATGAAATAGGATGCAATCTGCAGGCAAGATCATGTTATGGAGAGTGCTGCCTCTTTAGTTGGCGCTGTTTAGATGGTCAGCTTTCTCGTGGATCGGTCAAAAGCTGTTGAAGTTCTATTTATAAGAAACACGGTCCTCAAAAAAAAATGCCAACAATAATTTCTCCCCAAGTCATCAGTCGATGCCTCAGCAGCTGGGCCATCTAGCCTTTCTCTTTACTTATTGCTGTCTTTGCTTCATTTTGGTCGGGTAGACGGACATCTTGGCTTTCATCGCCTAGGTTGAGTGGCTCATTCTGGCTGAGTTGGTCCTGTTGTAAATCAGAGTAGCACCAATAACATGTTACTAGAAAACATTACTGCCGATAACCATAACTTTGAAGTAGCAAAGCAGTTCACTTATATCGGAGTTAAAACCAATTGTTTCAGATGCACCTTAGTTGAGGTTTGACGAAGATTGTCCCTACGTAGCTGTTGCTACTTCTTTTTGGTATAACAAATCGGTCAAAAGCTCCAATTTTCGAAGCTGATGCTTTATAAGACCATGTTCCCAAGTACGAGTACATTACTGAGTCCTGGACTATACCAAAATCCTTGGGAGAGAAAAAATTCTTCGTGGAATAGTTGGTCCTATGTGGCGGGTTGCATCCGTGAATTCTTTGAGCTACTCACGAAATCGATACAAAAAAATAAACAGAACACATTTCAATAATTGCAGAATGATACTCGTATAAGATTTTTATTTTTGAAAATGTTTAAGCTTTTGAAACAATCCAAGAGCGAAGGGCGGCAACATCACTGTAAACACCTGGATAATTAGCTTGGCCACATCCATAGCCCCATGAGACAATACCAACAAGGAGACCACCAGAGGCCAATGGACCACCAGAATCACCTTGGCAAGCATCCAAACCAGTAGTACCAGCGCAGATCATTGTGTCTCTAACTTCATTACCGTAGCCAGATTTCCTGCAATCGGCCAGGCTTACGATATTCACATTGACCTTCTGAAGTTGACTTGGAATTGATGATGATCCGGATGACAAGGTTCCCCATCCAGATACAACAGCACCGGCACCCGTTCTTGGGGCTGATGAGGCCAAACCGATAAGTGCGATATTTGATGAAAGTGAGAGGTCTGATGCAAGACGTACAACAGCAACATCATTAACCATTGTGCTGGCTCTGTAACCGGAATGGTTTTCGAATGACGCAACACTGATTAGGGAACCACCAGAATTCCAGTAGGTTGAACCAGCACGAACCTTCAATGCACTAGCAGATACACCTTGCAAGCAATGAGCGGCAGTTACAATAACTCGGCGGCTGTAAATGCTGCCACCACACGAGTGGGAACCGCTTCGTTGCAACGAGATTTGGTATGGGAAATTTCCGATGGTTGTAGGTTGACCTCCTACAATGCGGCCATCAAGTTGTGGTAGCCGATGTAGACCATTTGGAATAGTTCCTGCGAGGGCACCAGCCACAAATGAAACCAACACGACTAACTTGAACATTTTGCTTGTTCTGATACCAGACCATAGAATTGTGGCCCCTTTTATAGCAAGAACAAAATCGGGCTATCACTCGATAACCGCTAATTGAAAGCGTCTTATCGAATATTCTTAGCTTTATCTATTGCAGATCTAATTAGATTTGCGTTTTGAAAGTGTGTGTAAGGGGCAAGAGATGGCGCGTTATGAGGCCGTATCTGAACATCCGCTAACCAAATGTTTTGTGGACACGCTCACATTAATATATTTATATCAGTTCTGTGCTGTGTAATTGAGGGAAAGTTGAAAAGAAAAACAAAATGTCCACCCAACTGGGAATGAAGTGCGACGAAAACGAAGCTGATAACAATATGCATCAAGGCAAGAAATTTGGAGTCCAAAATGGACAAGCAGAAACCAAAAGAGCTGCTCTTGGAGAGCTGGGAAATCGTGCTGTACTTCGAACAGTTAGGGATGGCCAAAAAGAACACAAGAAATGCCAAGGCACGCGTGGACACGTACTGGAAAAAGCCCACGCAACCAACTGTGGTTTCAAACAATGTGCAGCCAATCAAGACGAATTCGGTGAAAAAGAAAATATTCGCCCGATCCAATTCGATCAAATCTGGAACAACGGGACTACTAAACGCCGCTACGACTAGGCAACAACTACCCAAATCAACGACGATCACCGCAAAAGTGGTGAATATTGAAAAAAATGTTTCGCACGTTCGATATATTAACAAGCCAAAGATTGAATCGTCTAAGGAGCAACAAACGCAAGCAGGAATTATAAAGCGGGAAGATAGTAACTGTCGCGTAAATCGTTGTCTAAATTAAAGGCAACAATCAAGCAGCAGCAACAGATTACCAAGCCAGTGCAGGCAGTTATCCCCAGTTGTAAGACTACAACAGAATCCAAGGATAATGAAACAGAGAAGTGTGAAACCAAAGTTATTGGCCTGCCGTCCCATTCAGCTAACCTACTAAATGCGGTGGAAAACATCGATGCAGACGACCGACAACCCAATTTTGGTTTCGGAATATGTCAATGATATTTACTCGTACCTGTGTACGTTGGAGACACAAATGCCCATCGAACCGGACCACTTAAAGGATCAAAAACAGGTTGTTCCGAAAATGCGTGCAGTCCTAATCGATTGGATCAATGAGGTACACCATCAGTTCCACTTGGTGCCAGAAACTTTCCATATGTGTGTAGCTGTGATCGACAGATATTTACAAGCCGTAAAGACCACTGTATGTCAGCAGTTACAGTTGGTGGGAGTGACAGCACTTTTCATTGCTTCCAAGTACGAAGAGTTATTCCCACCTGCAATTGGTGATTTTGTATACGAGTACATTACCGATGACACCTACACAAAGGAGCAAATTTTAGACATGGAAATGAGAATAATGAAATCGCTTGACTTTAGCTCGCCCATTGCCGATTCATTTTTTGCGTCGTTTCTCGAAAGCTGCCAGCGCAGTCTAAGTATTTCTTGGAATTGGTCACAACAGAATACTCGATGGCCAGCTATCGTCCATCAGAATTTGCCGCTGCATCGTTGTATTTGTCACTGCAACTGATCAATTTTCAAAACACACCGACAGAAATGATATGGAATCCAACGCTGGAATTCTATTCTCGTTATAGTTCTGATCATCTTGAACCGATTGTACAACAAATTGCAACTTTAGCCAGAAACGCATCCACCGCCAAACTTAAGGCCATCTACGTCAAGTACCAATCATTCCAACTAGGCAAGATTTCCCTACGTCCAGAGCTCAAAGGATCCACGATAGACAAAATCATCGCCAGAGGCTCAGTTAATTCTTAGATGTTTGTGGTGTTTCCATGCGCCATTTTTTTAATACGTTTTGTTAACTATCTCCTAACATTAAGCATTTATTTGTTCTTACTTTATTTACCTACACTTTGCATCTCATTTTAAAAAGGAGCAAAGCAAGGACTCATTTGCTGGCTCGAAAATGAAACAAGTCTCTTGCTTATCGCTCAGCAAACTAGCTCGAATCGGTAAATTCGAACTTTACTATGTCAAGAAGCGCCAACTACGACTGATGTGTAAAATTCATTTTAGAAATTGTGTGTATTGTTTTTTTATAAGTACGAGTATATATTTTTAATTGTAACGTTCACGTTCACCACATGTTTTACGCATTGTGTTTTGATGTCGTTCCCTCTTTTCTTTTCTTTTATCGCAATTTTCATTCTTGAAGATCTTTATTCTAGACTTTGTCACTACATGTTTATTTACAGACTCATTGGTTAGGTTGCCAGTTTTGCACAATTTTCCACCTTTATTTACATCAAAGACCTCAGAGAGATTGTCTCCGACCTTTACGGAATAGCGAGCGTTCTAAATGGTCATTCTGCATAATCTGACGAGTGTGGCAGGGATACCAAGGCAATTCTTGGCTTTTTTTCCTTTACATCTCAATCAGATCGATTTTAAGCAGGATGTATAAGACACCGTGGGCTGTCAACGATTTGCACTACTTTTCGATTACCAACCCCCGAGAGCGTCCTTTATACCACGCACGATCTTGTATATGGCGATGTGGACACGGCGCGGCAGTACAGATTTCAAGAGTTGCCTAACAAATAAAAGGTTCTTCAGATATATCGTACTCGTGACCTAACTTTCCATTCGTGTGACGTGGGTAGTCCCGAATTATTTGACATCACAATTTATTTATATTTTTAATTCCAAACACTTATTAGCGGACGTTCAGATACGGCCTCATAGATGCCAAATCACAACGCGCCATCTCTTGCCCCTTACACACACTTTCAAAACGCAAATCTAATTAGATCTGCAATAGATAAAGCTAAGAATATTCGATAAGACGGTTTCAATTAGCGGTTATCGAGTGACAGCCCGATTTTGTTCTTGCTATAAAAGGGGCCACAATTATATGGTCTGGTATCAGAACAAGCAAAATGTTCAAGTTAGTCGTGTTGGTTTCATTTGTGGCTGGTGCCCTCGCAGGAACTATTCCAAATGGTCTACATCGGCTACCACAACTTGATGGCCGCATTGTAGGAGGTCAACCTACAACCATCGGAAACTTCCCATACCAAATCTCGTTGCAACGAAGCGGTTCGCACAGTTGCGGTGGCAGCATTTACAGCCGCCGAGTTATTGTAACTGCCGCTCATTGCTTGCAAGGTGTATCTGCTAGTGCATTGAAGGTTCGTGCTGGTTCAACCTACTGGAATTCTGGTGGTTCCCTAATCAGTGTTTCATCATTCGAAAACCATTCCGGTTACAGAGCCAGCACAATGGTTAATGATGTTGCGGTTGTACGTCTTGCATCAGACCTCTCACTTTCATCAAATATCGCACTTATCGGTTTGGCCTCATCAGCCCCAAGAACGGGTGCCGGTGCTGTTGTATCTGGATGGGGAACCTTGTCATCCGGATCATCATCAATTCCAAGTCAACTTCAGAAGGTCAATGTGAATATCGTAAGCCTGGCCGATTGCAGGAAATCTGGCTACGGTAATGAAGTTAGAGACACAATGATCTGCGCTGGTACTACTGGTTTGGATGCTTGCCAAGGTGATTCTGGTGGTCCATTGGCCTCCGGTGGTCTCCTTGTTGGTATTGTCTCATGGGGCTATGGATGTGGCCAAGCTAATTATCCAGGTGTTTACAGTGATGTTGCCGCCCTTCGCTCTTGGATTGTTTCAAGAGCTTAAACATTTTGAAAAATAAAAATCTTATATCATTCTGCAATTATTGAAATGTGTTCTGTTTATTTTTTTGTATCAATTTCGTGAGTAGCTCAAAGAATTCACGGATGCAACCCGCCGCATAGGACCAACTATTCCACGAAGAATTTTTTGATTTTGGTATAGTCCAGGACTCAGTAATGTACTCGTACTTGGGAACATGGTCTTATAGAGCATCAGCTTCGAAAATTGGAGCTTTTGACCGATTTGTTATACCAAAACCAAGTAGCAACGGCTACGTAGGGACAATCTTCGTCAAACCTCAACTAAGGTGCATCTGAAACAATTGGTTTTAACTCCGATATAAGCGAACTGCTTTGCTACTTCAAAGTTATGGTTATCGGCAGTAATGTTTTCTAGTAACATATTATTGGTGCTGCTCTGATTTACAAGAGGACCAACTCAGCCAGAATGAGCCATTCAACCTAGGCGATGAAAGCCAGGATGTCCGTCTACTCGACCAAAATGAAGCAAAGACAGCAATAAGTAAAAAGAAAGGCTGCCGGGCTGTATGTCCCAGCTGCTGAGGCATCTTGGGGAGAAATTATTGTTGGCACTTTTTTTTGAGGACCGTGTTTCTTATAAATAGAACTTCAGCAGCCTTTGACCGATCCACGAGAAAGCTGACCCTCTAAACAGCGCCAACTAAGGAGGCAGCACTCTCCATAACATGATCTTGCCTGCAGATTGCATCCTATTTTATCCTGGTCATCTGGCTGGTAACTCTGAAGAAATTCTTCACTGCTAATGTGGCTCTGACATCCGTATGGAAACCCTATCGAATTATGAGAGCAGCCTTTATATTTACTAAAAATCGGAAAATAATTATTCTGACTCCCTTCATGTTGTACAGCATGCGAATGCATCCTCTTTCTAAGATGCAACATGGCTATTAACGCGAAAGATCCCTCGAGTACGCTTCAAATTGTGGTGGACAGACTTGAAGGCGCACTCGACAGGAAGGATCGGTGCTTTCGACAAGGCAACTTTTGACGGCATGGGTAACACGGCCAGACAACATAATTTTCAATGCTGGTGAAAGGACGCTGATAGCGGATGCTGACTGTGGCTGTGGCAGTGTCCTTTCCTCATTGCTTTGGTGTATGGTTGTTGACTCACTATATTTTTCGTTGGATCATATCTAATGACTCTCTGCTCAAATGCGCAGACAGCCCTCGATGTGATCGACGCTTGGTACACTATGGACGGCCTTTCAGTCAATCCTCTCAAATCTGAGGTTGTTCGCTATACGAGTACTTAAAGGCAACACTATCCAATTCCCCAAAGGTATTAGTATTTTTTTGGTTCTGATGACTAAGAAATGTTGTCAAACTATAACTGGTCCACTGTTAGTGTGTCCAGGGCTTCTTGCCTAGATTTCTAAAAATCGGAATGACTTTGCCAGGCTTACCTGGATTGCAAATCTTTCAACTGGTATAGAACCTAGCAGCCTTCGTCATTCAAATTGGAAAAGGAAACAAAGAGCTGTAAGAAAGATTCGAGTGTGAGATATTTTCGGTGCGTAGATATTGTATAATCCAGAGTTGTGTCGTTCAATCGCTCAACATATCGCAGTCATTTAAGCCGATGAATTCGGAAATCTCTTTCATACAACAAAACCGGAATGAAAACGGTCTTATTGACAGGCTGCTTAGCTATTTTAAAAAGCCATGTTTTTGAACTGCCATCTCAGTGCAAATAAACAGCGATTATCAGCCTTGTTTTAGGGAAGCGTCATTCTTTTGCCAAAAATATAAACAATGTACTTTACTTACTTATCCTGACATTAGTGCTGTTGAGAGAGCCTCTCTTTTTGAAGATCGGGCGAAGGATTTTGAGGTTGCATACATTGAGCCCACATCCATCCACCTATATTTGATAAGCTTTCCTTCAAATAGCTCGGCAGAATGCCCTTCAAATCCATTGGCTTAGATATTTGTAAGCAAACCTCTTCTTGTTGAAGTAAACATTGCATTGAATTTTATCTGACAGCGTAATGTTGGTTATCATCGACATAAAATCGTCTGTAGGAATTAATTTCTAAAACCGTGTGAGTTTCTATGAGTTCGTCTCCATTCTTATCTCCGTATGGTGCTATTGGAATTAATCCAGACATTATTTTTGGAATGACATCAATCTCTGGTCTCAATAAAGCGCTTCTGTAACTAGATATTTCTTGTTCCTCCGTCTTCAGCTTCCCTCTATCCCTGAAGCTCTTCTTTTGGCCATCTAAGCTAATAGTATAGGACTTTTGTATAGATTGTGATCAAAATGCTATTGGAGCCTATAAGGACGGTCTATTGTGTTCCTTGAGGTGAGAGCAATGATTGCTAACTATGATGTCATAACACCCCACCACAAAGTTTATTATTGCAAATCGCTAAGATGACCTCCTATTCTGAGTCGGGGTTATAACCATCAAGAGCGATCTAAAGCTAAGACTCGATGTTGTGCTTAGGACTTTGGGCTCATAAATTTTGTTCAAGGACCTCGAACTCATGGAAGAAACAGTCGTCAAAGTCTTTTAAGTTGTATGTCGAAGTTGTTTAAACGAGGCATCCTCGAATGGACGTCCGCGAATTCCTCCGCCTATTTGTTCAGATTGGTTCTTGTCTGGATCGAGCTCATACATTGAAGTTTACTCAGCTTGCGTAGGAACGAGTGTTCAGTTACATTTGCATTGTAAGAGTCAGTACTGATTAAACTAACTAAGGTCTTGTTTCCTACCATGTCCAATTAAGGTTCTATCCTGGAACTTGGATAGTTGATTTAAAACTGTCAATTTATGGATATAAGTGTCAGGATGTTCTTTAGCTTAAATTGTGATTAAGTTCTTCATTCGCTGAAGTTACTGCCAAGAGTTATGAGTCTTATGATCTCATTGAGACTGATACCATAAATTCAAAAGGTATCGTAAATCTCGGTCAGCTGGAACACCTGAATTTGAGACTTGAAAAACAACTGAAATCCCAATGTTAACATCTGTTTTTGTCCCTAGAACCATTGAAATTTGGAGCATGATCCATTGTATTGGCCACATATGCCCTCCCATTGTTCCGATTGTTCTTAGCATGAATAGCTTTTCAGATCACTTGATCGATCTGGGTTATCTGGTTGATATAAAAGTTCAAACCTACGGACAACATTTCCAGTGATCTTTGAAATGTTTCGTTGTCTGCTCGTTTTAGTTACCGCTTCCGTTGTGGCATACGCTCAATCGAATAACCGCATTGCTGGTGGAACTCCGACCAGAATTGAACTCTTTCCCTTTCAAGTATCGCTTCGAAATGTGAATCTAACCCACATCTGTGGAGGATCAATTTTTCGAAGAAACATTGTCCTTACGGCAGCCAATTGCGTAAATAATCTTCTTCCCGATTCTGTGTTTGTGGTTGCGGGAAGTACTACCCTTTCGCCTATTTCAGTGATCCGCAGCGTGAGTGATATCATCGTTCATCCTGGTTATAATTCAACAACCTTTGACAATGACATTGCTGTTTTAGTTTTAAGTGAATCATTATCCTGGAGCTCTACAATTCGGTCAATTCGACTGGCAATCACCACACCACTAGTTCGTTCGAATGCTTCCATAACTGGATGGGGAAGCACTTCCGAAAATGGGACTGCAAGTGATCGTTTGTTGGTTGCCTATGTGCCAATTGTTTCGAGACGAATCTGTGCTATCAACTATGCACCTCTTGTGGTGACAGTGAATATGATTTGTGCTGGTTTCACAGAAGGTGGTACGGATGCTTGTCATGGAGATGCCGGTGGTCCATTGGTTGTTCGACGTGTTCTTGCTGGAATCACATCGTGGGGAGAAGGATGTGCACGTCCCAACCGGCCCAGAGTCTATACATCAGTTGCAAGGTTCTATTCTTGGATAATCGCTAATTCTATAGGACTTTCCAAGGACGATAATATTTCATTAAATATAAACATTTAGGTCGATAAATAAATTGAATTTGTTGTTACAGACTGTCTTGATGTATGGTATTAGTATCTTTTTTTATGGATCTAACACCGTGAGTTATGCGAAGGGCATTTCAGTTGGTCGGAATGAAGATTTCGAGCTCATTTTATCGCCGGTTCCTTCAAAGCTGTCGTGTCGCGCAGGTATGATATTTATGTGCTTTCCGGCTACCCAAGTCTTGTATGGGAGTTAGCAAGGATCCTAACGTTGTGTTTTTCAGAAACCGACTGGAGGCTCTATTCGACACTATACCCGGCTCAAGCTGATCTGCCAGGGGTTTATTACTACGATGTGAGGTTTCTGACTCTAACCGTAACTTGTTGACCTGACAGACTATAATCTGAATCTTTGAAGTCAGAGAAAGTTTGACTTTTGATAGCTAAAATTGCAAAAGATCGCTAGAGGTACTGCCGGCCGCATTTATGTCAACCGGTGGCAATGCTGCAAGGAGGCTTCTTGAAATGCCACATCTGATGTGTTGAGTTTCATAAGAAATCTATCCAAACAGCGTGCAACACTATAGGTACTATAGCAAAAGGGCTGAGTTAAAAGCTGGTGCTGACATATACTGACAGAAGGGAAAAATACTGGCCGAGGAGAACCAAAGATGTTATCGCAAGAACGAGGTTTAGAAATGTTACCGAAAGGTAAAGGGGACGTGTCATGGCAACAAAATCCGAACCGAATCCTGCAAAGACGATCACGGGAACGGACATCGTAGTAGAGATGCAGTTTGTGAGGAAATTGAAAATTGAAAATTCCACTGTGTGGCAAGACAGACTATCCAACACAGACAAAGGCCGGGAAAACTTCCGTCTAAAACCATGTGAGGATGGAAGTATCCAAAGTTAAATGCAATAAATTTGGTGGAGCCGAAGGTATATACGCCGAGCTTTTCAAAATTAACAAAAATTATCTGATGAAGAGCATGCACTAGCTTATCCTAGAAATCAGAGTAACGCATGCTCTATGAATGGAAGGTGGCTGAATAGGTCAGCCTGAACTAAGTGCATAAGATCTGTGACATTGACGCCGTAAGAGGTGCCGCAAATGATGTGCTGCATTTCACAAGACCACTAGTAAGAAACCCTTAGTTTGAGGAAGAGGGCAGGCATACACATATACTCGCAGCCAAACAACTCGAGTATGACTCAGCGTTGCATACGGGAACGAGACTCGCTCGCCCGCTGTAGTAAAGAAGAAGGAACGCTGATGAAACCTAAGGTTTTCGCCCATCTAAATAGATACGACATAGACGTGCGCACAACAAGATTGCCGGAGTGCACTGTCCGCACGCCGTTTTAGACTTGATAAGACCACCATTCTGTGGCCGATTTTGGAAAAGACGTGGTGCTCACTACCTCTTCATCGATTTTTAAGTTGCTTATGGTAGCATCTATAGATACAAGTTATGCAGACCCATGTTTCGTCTTGGTATCCCCTTCAAGCTCATCTATTGCGGTATGTTGATTGAGAACTCTCGTTGAAAGAAACACCATCGGATCTTCTGATGTTTAAAAGGGTTTAAAGGTCCTAAATATCGTTCTTGAAAGAATTTGTGAGAGACATGTAATACATCAAAAATCTGTCCAACTTCCTGTAGATGACATTGACACAATCAGTAGAAGCCAATAGGAATTCAATGATGGGGAGGAACGGGAGGAATATATCCCACCATTAAAAAAGACAGTCAACACCAACTCCTTACTCACTTTCTTACCTAGAGAGCGCCATAGTCAGGAGTGGAATAGAGTCTCAGCTAATATGCCTCTTCAGCTAGTGCGGTCTTTTGTTCGTTCAGTTGCGAATACGAAGTTGATTGAGGTCTGCTTTCACTAATATGCGCCACCTACGTTAAGGTCGTCCTCTACCGGGTTGTCATTCTCGGTTGGATTCGAAAATACTCTCGGACGGGGCTTTGATGTCCATGCGTTCAGCGTGACCTGGCCATCTAAGCCGGGTTATCCGAGCTTTTGTAATGATCTCAGATCTCCCCCCAGAGAAGCAACGATTAGCAAAAATGATTCTTCGTATGATTTCCACACGGGAGTCGAGGCAGATAAAGTCCTTCGCTCGGTTTTTTCATTACCGAACTTTCTCCATCGTCATCCTGTATAGTCGCATGAGCTTGGCAAGGCTGCCAAAAGTAGACATCGCTCAATGTACTTCCTTTCCATAGATGCTGTCATATGCGGCTTAGAAATCAGTGCTGGTGTGTTTCGAATCGGAACTCTTGGGTTTTTTCCACGATCTGTCGTACAGTGGATCTTTCTGGCCTTAAAACACACCGATGTGGGCAGATCAGAGGGTTGACGAGGAGTCTTAGGCGTTCACATAATACAGCAGATAGGATTTTATATGCCCTGTTGAGGAGACTTATGTATTTCCTTGTAGTTGTTGTAGTTTAGGGGATGTCCTTTCTTTAGGACCGGATAAACAATGCTGAGGTTCCATACATCGAGCATTCTTTCCTCGAAATAGACTTTACTGATGAGTTGAGTTGAGGTATGCTCCGTATTCAATCGTTATTGGGTTCAATCATCATGGTTGGGTGTACGAAAATATTGTGGGTTTTCGTCCAAGTCCGAATGATCGATTCTGCCTGACAAGGGGATGTTGTTCGTCATCAGAATATAACAGTCTGTAGGAATAGGTTTCCTTCTCCATACATATTTCTGTTCGGGCTTTACAGCTTTGTTCGTTTAATTTTTTGGTAAAACTTCTGAACATCATTCTTCCAATAATACCTATCTAAGGCCTCGATTGAGCGCTTCTCGTGCTCTTGTTTTTTTATCCAAGGCGCTTAGGTTAGTTTGGATTAGGTTGGTGAGTGGATGAGGTATCTTGAGCCGAGTCCATTCGATAGAGATTTGATTGCGGTTCCTTTGAGCGGTTCTAAGCCATCTTGTAGCATCCGCGAATCTGAAAAGAGGTGTAAGTGAAGCAGCAGATAGTTCTAAGAGGTCGTTGAAGTAATTACTTCATGTTCCTTCCCTCAAATTACTAAGGTTGGGACAATGGCATAAAAAGTATAATTTATCCTCCCGTGAGCCTATGTCCCCACAGCCTCTGCAGAGGTCATCGTCAGTAAGATGCAGCTTTATTGCCTGCGTCCCCAGATGATTATCCAACAAATATAGATAGTTCAGATCTGCTTTTCAAGAGAATCTTACTTGTTCTGGATTTGCTGAGCTCCAGCCATAGTTGTCTTGAGGTCTAGCGGGTTGCAAGGTTTTTCCACCTTTCATTGGCTTTTACTTGTGTCGTTCGCTCCACTAGCATTCTCAAAGTGCAGATTTGATTCTTTGATCTACCAGTTCCCTTTCTAGGGAGGATCCTTCCCTAGTTAGCTCGTCTACATGCTCATTCCCTGCCACTCATTAGTGGCCAGGAATCCAGACAACCTTATTCTGAATTTGATTTCGACTGCCGCGATGGCCTCGATGGCAGCCTGGCTGTCAATAAGTGTAGTAATATCCCCATGGGAGGGGCCTTTGTTCTTCCTTTCTCTTCTGCTCGTAGAGCTCGCGAGCCCCTCTTGGTTTTATCTGCAGGGCCACTCTGTATTTCTGCTGTTTTCCTAGATTTGCCTGTGTACATTCATTATCGAATCAGCGGTTTCTTCATAGCTGATTGCTCTTTGGCAGTGATACCACTGGTCTTCTACCTTTGGTGCTGGCGGTATCGGACTTTGCGATTTTAGTCATTTGACGATGAACTTTCTCACAATGACTCGCTGCTACATTTAAGATAATGGTCCGAGTCGACGGAGGAGACCCTTGCGTCGATCGCAATATAATCTATTTGTTTGACGGATTATTGATCAGGGGTAAGGTGCCTTTTGCGTTTCATGGATGGCGGCTTTGTCTGTAGTCGAATATCTCCGCCGGTTGTTCGGTTGCAGGCGATTTGTTAAGGGTCCGAACATTTCACGTGCAGATCCGAAGATCGTTGTTATTTAATCGTTTCCCAGGATGGTCAGTAGTGATTTTGTTATTATAAGAGGCTATTAACTGGTTCGTCATAATTTTTTTAATCTCTTCCATAAAGGGTTGTGAGCCGTATGATGGCGTTGTTCAACATTATGCTGCTGGTCGAGCACGCACCTGCCATTTCAGCCTACATGGGTAAGGATTCTCTCATGCTATTGCCGGCGAACATCACCGAGATGTAGGGCAAGCACTTAGTTACTAACTTGATTGTTGCTGGCTTAGTCCACACTTATCCACACTACTGCTTAGGCTGAAAGAACACTCCATAAGCCCGGAGATCAAGGCAGTTAAGGTCTTACCAATTGCTGTCCTATCTCGTTTAACGAATAATACACTATACAAGATCCTCATCATTGATGCCAGGCTTTATGGACGCAGGAATGACACACTTAAGAGCAGGTGAGGCTATATTAGCTGATTCAAGCGAACGATTCTCTGAAGAAAAACGTACAATGAAGAGCTATACGTCTGTACAGCGACATGGATCTGATCAGAAGGCTTCGCTTATGGCTATTAAAATAGTTTGGTTTTGTAAAGCGTATGGGAACCAGTACTTAGGATCTTCGAATGGATTCCAGTAGGACCTTACCTAAGGCCTCGACCGCAATAGGAAGGTAAACGCAACCAACTTCAGGGAGGCCGCTAGCTACAATACGTAGGATCTGACTGATTAGGGACCAGTACTCTAAGATGTTATCAACTGCAAAGTTAGGTTGGTATTTATAGTTCCTTTATTGCGCGCGTGATATACAAAATACGAGTCTTAAGTGATCGGATTATATGCACCGGTCTGGTTTCTGTAGTCGCAATCGTTTTGGCTAAGAACTTCTTCTTGGCACGTACTTGAAGGCAAGAACAGTTGAGAATTTCGCCGAGTTACTCGTATATGTCCCGAAATTCATTGCCCCTTTAGGATTGTTCCTTACTTGTGCGCCGTGAGAAATATTTCAGAAAGACTCGTACACCCACTGAGCAAGAAAAACAATAATATTGATAGCAAGTGCGATAATTGCAATCAGCGCGTGGTGGCTCATTTTGGGGAAACCCATTAGTCTGGACTGAAAGTCATGTTATGATGAACTTTTGCACTGATCCTTCCAATTTCGAATGATCAAAGACAGCTATCATGTGATTACGTATTTTGAATTTTAGATAAACGTCTCGCTTTCCAAGAAACAATGATATTGACGACGAACATTAGCTAATTGGAAATAATCAGATGGAGTGGCCACTTGCTAGAAGCATAATATTTAGATCCCGCTTATTCGTATATGCGTATATCACTTGAATGGAATAGAAATCCCAATTGCGATAAGATTGATGGCGCAGATTATTGCTAACTTTCCCGTCAAAATATGAAACTATTGTACTTACCCTACACGTGACGTACGAGTATTTGAAGACTAGATAAGGACTTTTTCAAAAAAAACAGTTCCCGTATAAAAGGTCTACTGATTGTCTAATCGAAATCAGTTCGTTCTTAACTTGCTAGCAAGATGTTCAAATCGACAGTAGTTATTGCCTTATTTGGTTGCGCCCTAGCTGGTGTTATCAAACCAGATCTTGATGGTCGCATTGTTGGTGGTGTCCCCACCAACATTGAGAAGTACCCATATCAAGTGTCCCTGCTAAGGAGTGGCAGCCTTTTCTGCGGTGGAAGTTTATACTCCGCAGATGTTGTTATTACCGCAGCTCATTGCTTGCAAAGCTATCCTGCCAGCCAGATTAAGGTTCGTTTGGGTTCAAGTGAATATGCCAGCGGTGGTGAATTGATTCAAGTTAAGGCCTTCAAATTCCACGAGTCATACGACAGCGGTAAAATGATCAATGACGTTGGTCTGATTAAACTCGAAACACCAGTGAAATTCAGCGACAAGATCCAACCAATTGAATTGGCTGATTCTGTACCAGCGGCCGGAACTCTAGCTGTTGTCACCGGATGGGGTACAGATAAATTCCTCGTTGGATCAATTCAGAGGCAACTTCAAGCAGTTGAGGTAGATATTGTCCCAAAGGCAGAATGCAAATCTGATGCATACAAATATGGAGCGCAAATTTCGGATACCATGGTGTGTGCCGCAGTTGAAGGTGGTGGTAAGGATGCTTGCCAAGGTGATTCTGGTGGCCCATTGGCATCTGGTAATAAGCTTGTTGGTATTGTTTCCTGGGGTAATATGTGTGCTCGCAAGGATTACCCAGGTGTTTACGCATCTGTTCCCGAACTACGCTCATGGATTGTTAAGAATGCCGCTCAAATCTAAATAGTTGACATAATTAAACGCTTGTTAAAAATTCATTTGTTTTTCTACTCTGTTTGTGTTGTGTTTGTTCGTTTTTAGTAGTTTTGGTCTGCATTGCATTCTCTCTTATTGCTCACAGTGTTGTGGAATACTTTTAATTAGGATTTTGGTGGGAGGTCAAGGATACAAATATGAATATACGAGGCTTGAACTCATAAGTCGCATTGATACTTTTATCGACGCTTCAACTGAGCCATCTGAAGAGCTGGCAATCATAGTCCATGAGTTCCTTCTGCAGAATATTAGTCCATCCAATGGAAATCATAAGGACAAATCTACTTAGGACGCATAAAACGACGACCTGCATGCAATGAAAGGGATGCTGTTTTTGGCCATCAATAGCCGTCAATGATCACTTGACGGAAATGATATGCAAAGCAGTATATCACTTCGGTGTTACGTGGCTTACTATCAAAAGAGGTGCAACAAACGACGCGGAACAGAGCCCTCAGTAAGCCACTTTCATCGGTTCGGAATCTTTCGAAGATAACCACAAGCCATATAGGAGGATAGATCTTGTACTCATACATTGTAAGAGATAGTATTGCAGAATAACCTGCATCATGACTAGAATACGTTTAACCTGTGGTTTCTCCATGAAAAGAAACCGCGAAATTGTCCAAGGGCCTTGCGCAACAGAAAGCAAAATTACTAATCTCCATAAAAGGCTATGAAAGTTGCATTACGCTCCTAAGAAAATAACTTCTACAAAACCTCGTATGATCAGTTCCAAGAATTTCAAGAATTTACTGTCAAAGACATGGCAGTAGCAGAGTTATAGTTAGTGCACTTCTTCTTACTTCCCAGGAGGCACTGGACAAAACCATCAGCTAAGGAACAGACTCATTGAAGACCGCGGGGAACACAAACAATTCCTGATGTTCAGACAATTATTAACTCAACTAGAGAGAGTGTACTCCACTAAATTGATCTTCATTTCCTTTGTAAATATCATAGTAGGACTGGCACGTCTCCAACGAGATCAACCTAACTTATCCCAGATTTTTGCCCGACTTTTGCGTGCTCTAAAGTGAATGTCTAAACGGGATCGACGATTGGTTTACTAGAAGTAGAATGCCAGTCAATCATTTCAAAGCTGATGTTGTTTCCTTATGAAAAGGAGGAAACTGATTGATTTCACTCGTGTGGTGCTCAAAGGCATCATAATCCGTTTCTTTCACGAGGCTAAGTCATCTGGATAACCTCTGAACCAAACTATTATGCCGTAAGCTTCTAAGACCCTATCGGCCTTCTGTGGGCCCCGGCAATTCATAGAACTTGTCACACCGAAGAGGGCCCTTTGGATGTACACGGTTATTGTAAGGCTAATTAAACTATAAGCATGCATTGTCTGATCTCACGAAAATACATCACTCCTGCTTTTATAAGTCTCTAAACAACGGTAAATGGGGTATAAGGAGGGCGTTATTCTCTTGCTAAGCACCTATAGAAGTCTGACTGGTTTTATTGATAGTACGTTTGCCACCAATTGCAAGGAAACTATGGATACTCTACTCGAAGTGTATTTTAGGCGATCCAAACTACGTCTCCCGCTTATCTGATGAGCTATTTTGCATAGGTAAAGTCAAATAGATAATGAGTGTACCCGTATGTAACCCTTTTAAATGTCTATGGAGATACAGGGTCTTATTCACCCAGATCCAAGATAACTCTTTAATCTCTCCTCTGGTTGATTTATTCAGAGCAAATTTCATGGCGCAAGGCCCTCAAGGGGCGTCCTAAATCCTATCGCCTCATAATCTAGAGATCATATTGTGGGTATTTTAAAAGACAGCAGGTCGTTCTATCGTCATTAATACGCATCGTGTTTCCGAAGATGCCCTAAACTGCTTCATAGGTTAAATAGACCTTTGAGTACAGAAACGCCGCGCCGTTTGCACTTTTCTTAAGACCGGGTTTTTGACAACACACGGATTATGATTCAATCACCAATCCCTTATTCCGCTTTAGTATGTGGAATCTACTTGGTAAATTCTGGAACAGGAATTGCTTCTCGAAATGCATATCAACTTACCTGTGAGGCTGTTTATCACATCCTTAATGCCGATGACATCTCCGGGCGATACCTATTGATCGCCATCATCATAGTAGGCTTAGTAGTCTATTCCAACTGCAGCTTCATCTCGACAATTAAAACATTGACGGTAGCTCTTCTGGCACAATGGATGTTAAGGTGTTGCTTCTGGACCCTTGTGCGAGAATTCTCTATCGTTGGTTGGCATTCCTTCTGCTCTTGTTCTTCTTTCGTTCCATGTAGCCTGTAAAGAGAATTGAAGTTGGAATGAATCTGGCTGTGCTAAGACGTAAGATGAGGAAACCATGTGCTTGCTATAGTGATACTATATTTCGTCCCGCCGCGAAGTCAATAACCCTAAATCGTTGCCAGACATGGCGTGGCGTAGCCTATGCTTACTGATTGTACTGCTACTAAAGACGTCCTCCTTTTCTATCCTGGCATACCTTGGACATTGCTCATATGTCTTGTCGAGGAGCTTGTAGAAACATGAGTGCATATTTAGCTTATGTTAACGAATTTAGACTTGGTGCAGATTGTGATAAGACGGTCCAAAGCCTAACACTTCTTGACTAAGTCTGTTGAACGTGGCAAATCTGCATCTGAATAAGTGCTGTTTATTTTCCCTATAGCAATCACCATAGTATATGTGATAGTTCTTCATCCTCCTTATGTCCGGCCCATACCACTAAACTTTCTGGTGATATTGGCGTGATAGCAGTCAAGGGTTTCTACTAATTACGTGGCTGCACGTGGCCTATTAAGGACCCGAACATTCCACTCGATCCGAAGATGTTGTCATTTTTGTGTCCATTTTTATCCGAGGCCATTAATTGGTTCGCCACATATTTTAACCTCTTCCGTATTGGGTTGTGAGCCCTATGACGGTGTAGCCAAGGAAAATGCTCTTACCATTTTAGCTTGCATGAGTAAGAGTTTACTTATGCAACTACGGGAAACCACTACTAGGATGTAAGGCAATCACTTCGCAATGAACATGACTGTTGCATGGCTGGCCAAAGCCAAATACGACCCGAGTTTAGCCTGACGAATGTTTCCTTGTGTACGCAGCGCAGGCTTGGCATCTGTATAATTCTCTCTGCAGTCGTTAGTTACTACTGTCTACCAAAATTTGGTATGAAGACGGTAACGTCCGTCTCTCTGCCTGTGTGCCGCTCTGTCTCCTAGTGCTATCCCCGATTGACCTAGAAACGATACATAGTGTTATCGCTTTCAGGGTCAGGAAGGGACTCCAACTGTCCATTGTCCATTGAGGTGAACTAGATTTCAGTATATGTGGATGAGACGCGAGTGAGATTTTTGTTAAGCCGACATGGCTTCTTGAATGCATTCTGGCATAGGAGTGGCCTGAGTGAGGTAGCCCGCTGCTCATGAGGGGTTCCGATTCAGGATTAAGTTCATGCTCTGTGCTTGTGTCCCATATATTCGGAGATTATGCATTGGCAAGTTTTGAATCATACGATGTAAGCGGGGTACTCATTGACAACAAGCAACTCGAAAGAATTTGTAGCATCACAACGAGGTTTTCCTTAGACGATGAAATAGGTAGACATGCGTGGATTTCTTAAAGTAGGATATGATGGTTCTTGCCGTCAGCGTATACAGGGCGCCAGTCCTGTGCTGTAAGCTGCCTTACTGGTAGCGACCGGAGGTTATATTCTGGTGCTACGGGAGGTTAGGGGCCAAGGGGTTAGGTGTGAGTATCGTGGTGGCTATAGTTTGTACGCGAAATGGCGGGGAGAACTCATGTTAACTTTGAACTGTAGTTTATTACGTTTGTGCTGAACTGTGAGATGACAGTCGCATAAGTCGATCTGCTCAATGTGGAGTTTCACTGTAACCGGGTGCCATGACCCATAGAGTGGCATAGGTATTAGATATTACACGACTTCGAACTGGCACAGGTTGTGGTGCTTGTACTCACCCGAAGGCCGCTGATCGTACAAAGACGCACCGTACCTACGTTAAACACTAGTGACATCTGTCTCCTTACGTTTATTATGTCGCTTAGCCGTAGTAGCACGTCGCATACAATACGCCACCCAAAAGGATGAATACAATTGGTAGAATGAAGTGGTTCGATATGGAGAAGAAAGTGGTAAGTTTGTGGATACCATGTTTTCAAAAATCTGTTCGCCTGACCACTAATCTTCAAGATCGCAAATCCATTGCTCAAAGCGCTTAACACAAGAAGGCCTACTGTTCATCCCTGTGGAACTCCATTCATATTCCTGCAAGGCCGTGCTACTATAATAGAATTTCTTGTTTTCGTACTTGCAACGTACATCCGTCAAGTAAAGTACTTCATTTCTTCATTTATATAAGCAACTAGCAGTAAACTACTTGAAACTCTTATCTGTCCGATATCTTAATCAAAAACACAGTATCTACACTCCACAAGTGTATCCCGACCATTCGGGTGCGCTTATGAGTATAAAGTTACTTCTAACGACTTAAAGTAGATTAGTGTCGAATTCGTATATCGCGTCCAACTCGATTGAATAATTCTTTTCAAAGTAGAAAATGACAAGGACAAAGACTCCTCTTACCTTGTTTGTCCTACTAAGTGCCATTTGTTGCGTCGTTATAACTGCAACTGCTTCACCAACCGCCCGTATAGTTGGTGGCGAAGTTGTCGATATATCTAAACATCCATACCTGGTATCGATTCGTATTAAATCCTGCTCTTCCTGCATTTACATACCCAAATGCGGTGGCAGTATTCTTACCCCAAAAATAATAGTGACCGCAGCTCAGTGTGTCCTTAACTTGGATAGCAGCTCCCGTCTCATGGTAGTTGCAGGCGCCAATACTCGGGCCGGTGCTGATGGTGTACAAATTCCGGTGGCAAAAACCATTGCACATGAGGGATACCATTTTTGGACTATAGATAACGACATTGGTCTTGTCATTCTGGATGATGAATTGCGGCTTAACGACTATGATATCAAGAGCATAGCTATTGCAGAGAAACCACCCCGAGCTGGAAAATGGTCAACGGTTAGTGGCTGGGGATGGGATGCAGAAGATGGAGCACCTACTTACTTCTTGCAGGATGTAGTTATACCAATTGTTAGTAATGATGTGTGTGAACAGGCCTATGGAGCTGGAGAAGTTACAGAGAATATGATTTGTGCTGGCCAAATGGAGGGTGGAAAGGACGGTTGTCAACATGATACTGGTGGACCATTAGTGGTGGATGAGAAATTAGTCGGATTGGTATCCTGGGGTAGAGGTTGTGGGCGAGAAGGATATCCGGGTGTGTATACAAGTGTGGCAAGTCATGCTGACTGGATTGCTCAGCAAATCGCTGCGAATAGTTAAACTGCATCAAGTGAGCAAAGTGACCGTTGAACGGATTTAGAAATTGGTATCCGTGATAAGATTGCGGCCTAATCCCAGATAAATGTAATCAATTGTTTGAGAAATTTGTTGCGACGGTTTAATTTGATTCAATAAAACCTCTTAGTGTTGATAAATGTTATCAGACTTTGTTGGAAGCTTTTCAGTTTTATTTGATCAAATTCCAATACAAAGAGCTATACGGAAGAGTAAGTAAGTTGTGGCTGATGGTGAGAATTGGGGGGTTGGAGCCCGATGGTGATACTGGTGTTCTTTGCAGTGGAGCTGCTCTATAGTCTGGTAAGTCTTTTCTGATCGAAAATCGGCTACATCGGCTTGGTTACGATGTTTCACGTAAGACCTCGACGGAAGAAAAGTGTTCAGTTAAAAGCTGCCTTAGCCAGAGGAATCTTTGTACATAGGTAGTTCCCTGAAGTAATAGATTGACCAGAAATGCAGCAGATAGCATTCTCGTTTGCAAATACGAAGCAGTCGTTCACCATCTTATATCTATCCGGGTGACTGTTAATGCACGTAAATAGTAATATGCCTCATCGTATTTATCAATAGCCAGGTTGCGGTCTGATATACAGAGTTAGATTCTGATCAAGAAGACACTGCGATGAGTGGGCAGCTTTAAGAATTTCTGGTTGTACAGGTCTTCTAAGAAGATTTCGTCAGCTTTGTCTAAAGGACGTGATAGTGTCGCCAACTTTCTTCATTGGGGACAGTGACTCGTTGAACTTTGAGGCTAAATTATATCGGGTGTATGGTGATCCGTTGAGTTAGAGAGATAAGTTTCCATATCCAGTCGGGTTACATGATCTGCATTGATAGCTGCTCCTGTATCATAGGTTCCCCTTGGAATGGGAGATGGTGCAGAAGGGCTTAAAGTAGTCTCCAGGCTGAGCTAGCTGAGCTAATGTTTAGTTTTTTCTCTCAAACGCTCCATCATACGTATCGACCCAATAATTTAACTAAAGGCATAGTCCTTCTGATCGGGTGACAGCCTCATGTGGCTTCATTCGCATAGCTCAGAGCCTTGTGTTTTGGTGTAAATTATGGAGTTGTGGAGATAGCACTATCCCTTGTGGCATACCTCATATGTCCATCGAAGTGCCCATTGCCATGATTAGAGATTTTTTTTTTTTTTTTATAATTTACGCGCGCCTAAGGGGTTAGATACCCTTTTACTGTTGTCAGGGCTAGGGCGGAAAGGTAGAAGGAAGAGAAAGGAAAATTGTTTTGTAGTGGTTTGTAACTCAAGTGTGTTTGGTTTCGATATTCGCTCTCCAGGGGTGGGAGTCCGAATAGGACGGAGAGTTTTCTCTTCACTCAGAGTGATTCGAGGTATAATTCACAGTATTTTTTTTTTCTATGCTTGAAACTCTACAACAGCCAAATCTACATGTCAGTGTTATGCCTTCACACGCAGAATTTTTCTGTCTAAGTTCCAATTACACAAATGAAAAACTGACTTGCCATGGGCAGGATCCGAACCTGGACCCTCCGAGTGAGAAGCGATTGCTAGTACCATTACACCACGGCCACCCGTTTCCTTGTTCGAATCCTACATCTCAACATCCAGGCCAATAACTTGATGAATAAACTGCCAACCAGATTGATCATATTGTGATCGACGACAAGCAGTACTCTGGACTTTCCGAAGAACCAACATCATAGCGAATTATTATCTTGTTACAGCCTGGATACGAATGCGGACGTCGCAGGAACAACAAAATGACAAACCATAGAACGAGCAATTGTCGGAAACCTCTCGTTTGACAATGAATGCAAGCAGATAGACTGCATCAACGAAAGCTGCTTGTGAGCTCTATGAACGAAAAGAAGCAGAAACGAAGGGAATAGCACAGGCTTCTCGGAATAAAAAGGAAAGAGCAGGAAAAGCGCGAGATCGAGGAAATGGAGATGTGTTACGGCAGATCTGAACATGGGCAACTAGCAGGAAAGACTCTAGTGAGAGATTTACGGATCCATTATCTGAGATGGCAGTTTCTGACTCACAGAGTTTTCGAATCTAACCCTGCAAGTGGAAGGGGATCTCATTCAACTGGAAGCAGCTTGCGAAAAATTTAGCCGTGCGTCGCTTAAAAGCTTTGTTGGTAGAGGCCCAGTTTCACCTCAGACTGTAGCGTCACCTAAGTAAGTAAGTAAGACCGTTTTGATATTGTGTTGTCGATGTGGACAATTTTGCTGACACTTTTGTAGTTGTAATGTTGGTAGATTGCTTATTTTTCCGATCTTGCGGATATTGACGAAGTTCATGATCTTCTTGATCTGGCTGATCTTGATTATTTTGGTGATCTTGTTGGTTCTGTTGATCTTGTTGACCTTTTGGTATGGCTTGACTGATACTACTAATCATGCTGTTTCCGTTGACCCTGCTGATCTTGCTGATCTCACTGATCTACCTGATCATCTTGATTCCGCTGATTCTGTTCATCTTGCTGATGCTGTGGATATTCCCGAAGTTGATGATTGATCTTGTTCGCCTTATTGACCCTGCTGACTTTGTTGACCTTAGCAGTTTTGCTGTTCTTGCTATAAATAAATGACATGCTCCTGCTTAGAACATCTGGTGAAATTACAGCTAAAAAGTGCTCAGTTTTGTGTCAAGGCGGAAATATACCGATTCACTGTTAAAGTAGGATTTAGAAAAAGGCTACTTCGACGAAATAGAATAACGAAGGCTCTACTAAATGTTCTAATTAGTTGTACTGAAAATTTAATGAAACACTAAATGTTGTTTGTACTGTTATTTATTTCTTAATTTTATTAGAACACAAACACATTTCCTTAGTTTTATTTAGCATTTGCAACAGTGTCTTCAATCCAATCCCTTAGTTGCACAACATTGGCATATACTCCGGGAAATCCTTTGCGTCCGCAACCTTTTCCCCAAGATACAATACCCACCAGTTGCTTAGCTACTACGAGAGGACCCCCAGAATCGCCTTTGCAGGAGTCGGCGTTTCCTTCAACAACTTCAGCACATATCATACTCTCCGTGATCCTTCCAGGTCCATAGGATTGCTTGCATTCATCATCACTTACAATTTTCACTTGGGATACTTTCAGTTGCTTGGAGAATTCTCCACCTTCCTCAACAGAGCCCCAGCCAGTAACATAAGCAACACTTCCGGGGTTTGGTAGTTCGTTGGCCAACATCACTGGTGCGATTTCCTTGCCTCCAAAAGGCAACTCCAATGCCAAGATAACAATCGCAATGTCGTAGTCAATGAAGAGTGATTCGTATTTCTCATGGATGATGAAACTTTCAACAGGGACCACTACACCTTCAGTGTCAACGATAGAGTCACTACCTGCAACCACAGCTAATTTATTTGCATTAACCCCACTAACACAGTTGGCCGATGTGATGAGAATGCGGCTGGAGTAGACAGTTGCTCCACATCGGTGGGTAAAAAAGCATGTTGAACAGTTTTTGTAGCGAATAGATACTTGGAATGGGAAGCTTGTGATGTTGGAATCACTGTTTACTATATGACCAGCTGGATCGCAAACAGCTATACCAACAAACAGCAACACGACAACTACGCTGATTCGGCTCATGGTTCGACTAAACCTGAAAATTGACTAAATTTAATTTCTTCGAGGCAAACGACATTTTTACTGGTAACGACATCTACAACTTCCTGTGATAAGACATTTTCAAATCGATAACAGAGTCATAAACCTGCAGCAATCGCTGTTAGATTATCGATATTTAACAAAAAAAAAAACAACTTCACTTTGAAAGTCCTTATCATCACTTTATTAATCTTTTCTGATATTTCAAACGTTTACGAGTTCTGGGCAATCTTTTCATCTATCCATGAGCGTAAATTAGCAACACTGGCGTAGACTCCAGGCTTGCCAACCTTAGCACAACCATCACCCCATGACACAACGCCGGCCAAAATACGATTGACCAGGAGAGGACCACCAGAGTCTCCTTGACAAGCATCCTTGCCACCAGCTGCAGCACCAGCGCACAACATACTGTCGGTGATCCTTCCATTTCCTCCGTAGTTCACGTCACATATGTTATTCGAAACAATAGGAACATCGACTTCAAGGAGAACATTTGAGGAGTATCCACCGGACGATGTTGTTCCCCAGCCCGTGATAGTTGAAATCTGACCATTTGCAGGATGTATGGTTGCCATTTCAACAGGTGCAATTGAAAAGCCATTCAGGGGTAAGTCATTTGCAAGTACTAAAATCGCAACGTCATTTTCATATGGCACATTCTTGTAGTAGTCTTCGTGTGCGATGATCTTTTCAACTAAAGCAACAGCACCAACGCCATTCCTTTCATTTGTACCAGCGACCACTTGAACGCGCTTAGCTTGGACGCCAGAGACACAATGGGCAGCAGTTAAGACGATCCTTTTATTGATGATACTGCCACCGCAACGATGATTGAAGCTACAAGTGTCACAGCCTTTGTAGCGCATCGAAATTTGATGGGGATGTACCGAGATATCAACAGCACTTCCCCCAACAATGCGTCCATTGAAGAGAGAGGGATCATCTCGGCGAGAAACCGATGCAGATGATGTAAATGCCACTAGAGTGACCAACGCAACAATCAAACGGAACATGGTGACTTGACTAAAGGATCGAAATGTCTTTGGGCCTTTATATGAGAAAGACTAGGCAAAAATTTAATCAGTTTTCTGACTTTAATCGGATTTAAGGGTCGTAAATCGTAAACACAATCAGCAGGAAAGTCTTTCGTTATTCTATAATTGGCTTTTGTTTTATTGCAGCAGAAGCTGATAACTGGGATTGAATTTATTGCAGATAGCCACAATTAGTACTCCCATAAACTGGGAATGTCGAAAGTACTGTCGGTTTTCTGGCAGGGTGCGGCAGCCTTTTGTAAGACATGTGACTTGTCGTCTTGAAAGAATCGTTTGGATCAACTCGTACATGGCTGCAATAAACAAAATTTTCGCAGTGAACTCCAGAAAATGGTTGGTTTCGGCTGGTTGACAGCTTTCATTTCATCAACTTGGCGGCTCTATTATTTCGCTAATTGTCACTTGTTCCCAAGTGCTTACGCATGCGATTTGATGACACTTGAATTCCAGCTATTGCGAGAATACGAAGTCGACTTTCTCTGGACTCAGTCAAAATGTGTGTTGCTATTGTCCTTTTTGAGGAGTACAATAAGCTTAAACGTACAAACATCTGTATGTAGGGACGTTTTTAACCCTTCTGGCAATGAACTATGTTGTGAAGAAGTATCTACCAGTTACTACCTCCAAGCTAGTTCAAGCATGCAAGGCAAGGTCGTTTTGAATGCAGTTGGAAGGCTGAATTTATTGAATTCACTCATTCAAGCCAATGAGCCGATGAGCAATGCTCAGAACTCAAGACCTGAGCCTGCGGTAAGGTCTAATTTTGACAGGTTCTAATGAGCACAATCATAGTCGTATGTAATGGGTACTGTAGACCGTCATCACTGATCCACCATCAAGGGTGAACCACCACTAATCGGCCACAACGGATCTGCCACCATTGATCGGCCATCAGTAATTCGCCACCACTAATCCGCTTCCACTAGTTCGAAACCACCGATCCGTTACCACTGATCTGTCATCATTGTTTGTCACCACTAATCTAATACCACTGATCCCTTACCACTATCCGTCACCAATGATACATCGTTACTGATCTGTCTTCACCACTGGTCCGTCTTCATTGATCCGTCATCACTGATCTGTCGTCACCATTGGTCCATCATCACTGATACGTCACCACTGATCTGTGGCCACTATCCATCACTGATGAGCCACCATTAATGACCCAAAAGTCATCTGCCAACAATAATGAGCCGGCACTGATCCACTTTCTTACTGTTCGAATACCACTCAATGTCGAGCGTTGGTGTTTATTCGCTCAACATATCGTATCCGTCGGAGCCCTTCTGATCAGATTGATGCCGCTGAATAGCCCATACAGTTCGTTGCTACACCTTTTATTGTCGATTCTGCTTATATGCAGACGGTGCCGGAAATTATTCGAAAAACTTTATGTCCTTGCTTCGTGAGAGAATTTTACAACGGAGCGGTAGGGGCTGTGGCGTGTTGTCCGAACCTTTAGTGTTGGATTTCCTTTCTTAACCTATTTTTGCCGCTTCTGACTTGAGCTTGAGACATCCTCAATCTGTTTTCCAAAAATGCGATGTCCCAGCATGAAACTTGATTCTGTGCTCAGGTTCTCTTCAACTTCATGATATTGACAATGAGCAAACTTTAAGACAGATTGGAATCATTGTCCAGGACGTGGAATACTTGGTGTGGACACTCTGATACAAAAAAAGAGCGTTCCTTTGCCAATAGAGTATCTCAAAGTCGATAGTCTTTGCCATCAAGTTCAAAAACTACTGCAAAAGGGGTAAGAATAAATGTACAGCATTCACTTCAAGGACTTCTAGTGCATTTCAAAAGTTTTTTGGAGTCATCGGGGCTGCCTGTATTGTAAGTTCATCACTCTTCATTTAATCGAGATGGTATACTCGTATGTTCTATGTCTCTGTCAATTGATTTAAGCTTAAAGACAGTTGATGCCTTCATATCCATACCGAGGCGAAATTTTCAATATATGTGTCTCATGCCTGAGATGTAGAAAACCTTCTTCTAGTTTTTTATTATTTTTCACAATCTCCAGCCAGATTATCTGACACAAAGTTTCGCCAAATGGCCAATTAATGATCAATTTGGTTTGGTTTGATCAATCTACGATCAACGTAAGGCATGCCTCCTGTATTCTGGATGCCCAAATTTTCCGGACACCGCAACAACAAAGAAGAGCTACTGTGAGAATATATAGCGTAAAAAATTGGCAATCACAAAAGCGAATCCATCAGAATCCAACAACTCCTATGCCTCTATCATCAACAACCGATCAGTGAGCACGCTGTCAACGTGCCATCAAGGATGCAGCAACTGATGTCCTAGGTTTCACCCGACCACCACCAAGAGATCCATCGTTTGATGGTGACTTCCGTCCATGCAGTTGCATGGATTCCTACGAAAGCGGATGAGAATATCCGCGGTCATTTCGAGAGAAAATTTCTTCGTAAGGGCGACATCGATTTAGTAAGAAAACTGTGCATCACACACCGGAGATGGCTATGGCTAATAGTTACCGGCTCACAGAATCTTCGAATCTAACCGGAAGAGATAACGCAGTAGAGGAAGTCTTCGCTTAGGTGACGCGCAAAAGTAGAAGGTGACCTTAACCGAAGGCAGTTGACTAACTAGAGGCTTGCCAGTTTATTTATTTATTTCAAACAGATATCATTGACATTAGGTGTATTTTTTTCTGCGAAGCAGGCCCAATTTCACCCCGAACTGTAGCTTCACTTATATTCACCCTTCATTATATGTCAAGTCAAGTGTCATATAACAAGTGCTTCGTTGAATTTGGTTAGTGCCGCCATCTATTTGCGGAATATATTGCCACATGCATTAACACTGTGCGATGTTTTTTTTTTAAGGATCGTAAACTATTTTTCTTTTAGAGAGTGAGAATGTCATTCAACAAGATTTCGTCTGGAGGGACATTCCGAAGAGCAATTCTAGCCTTCCGATAAATTCAGGGCTACCTATAGCATTGCTCTGCCTGACGATTTTTCCATTATTGCCCCAAAGAAGTCAATCTCGTAAGGCTCGTCAGATCCGAAGGAGAGCTGCCACAAAGTACTTAGCTTTCACTAGTTTGCGGAACATATAGCTTTCATATCTCTTCCAGATAATCTAAAAGAGCTTTCGATTTTGAAACCATCTGTTGTATTCCGAATTGTTAAGAGCATGTGCATTCGGAAGTCCTCATCCCATAGATACACCTATTCCTATGCGACTTGCGGCATTTGGGTGAAGTAAAAAAAAGTGTTGTCTCCGAGGTTACCCCAAACCACATATGAATTTGTATTCTTTCTTTCTGACAAAGGTTAACTTAAGGTGTTTCATTATCTTTTGACGCTACCCTTAAAAAAAGCACTGAAAGTTGTGAAAAAGAAACACAAAATCCAAAGGAATCTCCTAGGAGCACTTTATTTATTACTTTTTTCTAACACAACAATCTCTCACGAGTTAATTGCAATCACATTTTCAATCCACGCCTTCAATAAGGAAATATTGGCGTAGACTCCTGGTTTATCAGGTCTAGCACAACCATCTCCCCATGAGACAATTCCCACCAGAACTCCGTCGTGTACAAGGGGACCGCCTGAGTCTTGTTGACAAGCATCCTTACCACCTTTACTAGTTCCTGCACACAGCATGCTCTTATTGATCCTTCCGGTTCCTCCATAGTTTTTGTTGCAGAGATCGTTGTCAACAACCTGTACATCAACTTCTTGAAGAACAGCTGAGAAATCACCTCCCTCCGTAGTTGTACCCCAACCACTGACAGTAACTTTAGCACCAGTCTTTGGTTCTCCATCAGTCAAGTTAATTTTTTTGATGCTATAATCATTCAGCGGCAAATCAAGGGCCAACACACAGACAGCAACATCGTTCTCATAGGCGACATTCTTATTGTAATCCTCATGACAGACACATTTCTCAACTGGAACTATAACCCCATTTCCGTTGCGTTCATTAGCTCCAGCAACTATATGCAAGCGCTTCGTCACGGTATTCGTTACGCAATGAGCTGCGGTGAGGATGTACTTCGAACCTATTATAACACTACCACAACGATGGTCAAATGCGCACGTGTCACATTTTTTGTATCTCAAACTGACGTGATAGGGATGCTTCGAGATGTCGGTAGAAGAGCCACCGATGATGCGTTCATCGATTAAGGATCTTGGAATTGACGCGGATAATGTTACTGCCACTAGAGTGGCCAATACGACTACTACACGCAGCATTTTGACTTAACTGAAAGGTAGTTAAGGGGCGATAAAGCTTTTATACTTACTTATATGGTAGTTTACTTGCCCAACACAAATGATATACTCCTAGTTGAATCTAGAATCTAATCGGTTTGCTCATGATAAGGTGAACATTTGTAAATTATTTTTGATCAGCAAGAAAGAAGTTTAGACTGTTCTTGACCGGGAATTACTTATCGATTATCAATAATCGATAACTAGATGTTTTTTTGTTTTTATTTTAACTGCTCTATTTTATTACACCGGATAGTCGATAAGACTAATCCAAAATACAAGTGTATGATTCATCCTTTAAATTTCACGAACATGGTGGGATGGTGAGTATACCAAAGTGTCGACTATGTGGTGGAATGAGTTCCCATTGTTAAAACATTGTTAAAACATCCACATAGTGTTATTTAGTTTTACTAGCCTGTACATATCAAAGAGCGACAGCGCATCTCCTCGAAATATTTACCTCCTGAGCAGATAAGAAATACTCTGTAGGAAGATCATTTATCACCTCGAAATGTGAAGCCCCGAAGGGTAACAACATGGTCACATGCTGAAGCAAGTCGTCCGTAAGCGTCCATTCTCAAAATGTTCTGTTGTTTCATATAAAACCATGGCCAAATTAGCCCCTTCCACTACCTAATTGTAACGTCTTTGTTGGGTTTCCTCCACCAGCAAGATTTTTGTGAAACGATTTAATGGCGAGGCAATACGGTCGGAAAGTATAGTCTCCACGTGATCGCCTCTGGAAACGGCTGGACGTAATGTAACTATATGCAGTACACGCTTTTTACACCTTGATATCCAGTTCTGACCGAGCCAGTACCCCTGTGTTTTGGTTGGTGTGCGAAGGTTCTGAGCAGCTAGCATCGACTCTTGGCCAAATGTCTCTCCATGCTCTTTCAGCTCTCTATATCGCAAAATATTTTTCCTTCATTGTGGAAGAGATCGTACATAGTTCCGGTACAAGAAAAAGGTCCTAAAAATGAAATCTCTAATAACCGTCCCATCGCAAGGCTCTCTTGTATACCCCAACTATTTGAGGGGCCTGATGTTCTTTCTCTGCAAAACTTCTCTCTTCATCAGCACTGTTTTCTAAAAGGAAGATCAGCAATCACTAATTTAACAGAATTTATTTCTACTACTCTCTGTGCATTGGAAAATGGAAATGAAATCGATAGAATTGCTACCGATTTTAGCAAAGCCTTCGATAAAATTTCGAATTAATCCTTCTCAAGCTTAAAGCTCTTGCGTCCCAAACTCGGTGCATCTTTTGGATCAAATCTTATTTGAGAAATCGTTCGTATGATGTTCTTTTTAGATCTTCTACTTCTGATCACATTGTAGCTACATCTGGTGTACCTCAAGGAAGTCACTTCGGTTCTCTGATATTTATTATCAAAGAATCCCGCATTTCCATCTATGCAGATAATATGAAGATCTATAAGCACAGCTCTATAATTTCTGACTCTCACGCACTAAAAGAGGATCTGAAGAGCTTTTATATCTTGTGCGAAAAAAGCTTTCTGAAGCTTAACGCTATCAAATGTCAAACTATAATTTATTCGCGTAAACATGTGCCATCACCTCCAAGGTTATTTCATCGACGATTTAGGTGTTATATGCGATAAAAGACTCAATTTCCGCGAGCATATTGATAATATTATTAACAATGCTATTTCTTCACTGGGATTCAATAAGAGATGGTCCAAGGAATTCTCAAACTCTTACGTCACTAAATCCCTTTACCTTACATTCGTTAGGCCCACACTGGAATATGCTAGCCAAGTTTGGTACCCACTCTAGGCAAATTCAAGTTATTCAGCGCAGATTCATTCGATATGCATTACCGTGGCCATATATCTATAACTTGCCTCCGTGCAATGATTGTTTAAAGCTAATTACTCTTCAGCCCCTAAAAAAACATCGAGAAACTGTTGATGTACCTTAGGTCTGCACCCTTCTTCCACATCAATTTTCACCAAACCGATTAAGGCTGTAACTTCGACTTCAACATCAGCAAAACCAGTCTTTGAAATTTTCTCTCCCAAACTCCTTAACCCCTTGGCTTTATCGTAATCTTTATGCCCCAAACTGGACAGCAATTCGACCTGTAACGAGTGCAGTAACGACCAGACAGATGCGCTGTTTGACTCCATTCAAAGAATTGTATCCCTGTATCCTCATACTGAAATCGCTTCAACATTCTGGCCAGACAACTTCCGAAGAACGGTGTGTTGAGATACCAGACGTTGATAGTCATATCGCCAACACCTTTGACTTGTTTTTAACTTCTCACCCTGATAAGTACACCGATGATGTGCTCCTCCCTCTAGGCTCGTCTGACCATTCTGTCACATCAGCTAATTTCTCGTACACCCATCACACAGTTAGAGAAAGGATTCCTAAAGGAACCGTATGGTAAACCGAAAGTGCCAATTGGAGCGGGCTTAACACTTTCTTAAGAACTTCAACTTGTCATTGTTTCCTCGATAACGACGTGAATGCCGCTACTGATATAATCACAGACATTATTCTTTTTTGAATGAGATCCTTTATCCCTCATCGGATTAAGAGTATCAGACCAAAAGAGGCTGTCTGGCTTAGAGAAATATTTTTTCGGTACTTTAAGACCAGCCCGACCGAGGAAAACCGGAAAAAGTTCACAAGAGCTAGGAAAAACTGCAAAGTCTTTCTCAAGCGTGTGACATTTCAATACGTCCAAAAACTGAGGCGAAAGGTAGTAAACGTTTTTGGTCGTTCGTCAAAAATATTAGAAATTCTGCCTCATCCTCCACCCCAACGCTTATTTATAATGACATTCCAGCTGTCAGCTCTTTGGACCAGTCCAATCTGCTTCCTGCACACTTTTCGACCAGCTCTACACTTCCAGATTTTGCTTTGTCCCCACATATACTTGAGTACGTCGAATCTTCAAAAGGACGAATCCACTTAAGACCTCAACATTTACAAATCTGGTCCCCTTCTACTGAAGAGGTTGGCAACACCAACGCATAAGCTTTTTCATCAATCCTACTCTTTACGAATCTAAAGGACCAGCCTGTCTCCAAAAAAGGCGAATCTTCTTTTCTCTCCTCCCACAGACGCATTGCACTTACGTTTCTTCTTTCCGAGGTCATGGAAACGCTGATAAGCCGTCAGCTCATGAAATATCACGAAACACGAAAACATCTCAATGACCCGCAGTACGGTTTTAGTCACAAAATAATTGCTGGTGTGCCTCAGGGCTGCATTCTGTCTTCGACACTCGTTTTAATCTCTTGGCTGCTACTTCTAATCCAATAGATTCCTTTGCTGACGACAGTACTCTCTGCTTTTCATATTCGCTCTTCGATTAACGCCCCTGCTCTTCGGCTGTACAACGGTAAAACGCAAAATGTTTTACCCCCTCTGATGTGGCCTCAATATATGTAAGGCATTTATCCGCCCCAAATTGGTCGGGTGCGTCTAAAACATTTCTGCACCTGTTCGATGGGATTCAAAACCGTGAGGTAAAACTCATAGGTGATACCAATATCACTCAGACATGGACACACCCGGACACCGACGTAATGTCTCGTGTCTCACTGTGTTTTATCGCTATTTTCACCACCTGTGCTCTATAAAAATTGCCAGTAGCATTCCGCCCCTTCAAACTTTTAACCGTAACACTCGTCTCGCTATGAATGCTCATAAGTATACCCTCAAGCCCACTTGATTGATGTGAATGCCCTACCTAGCTCCTTATTTCCAGTCATTATAACCTTCTAACATTTATAACCAACGTTCATCGGCACCTCTCTTTCATCATAAAAAAAAAGCTTTGAGATAGAAACGTATCTGGTATTGCCAGAAGCACCTGCAATATTCGTGTATATCTAGATATGCTCTTTTGCCTCACAATGGCGTAGGTAATCCGCCGCCTGGCATCTGCTCAGAGTGCTTGCATAGGGCTAGTAACTCAGATTTAGATGGTTAAGTAGCTTAAGCTGGTTTTAAACCGTTTTGTCGTCTACAGTTAATTATTGAATTAAGATGAATAAAAGTTCATATACAATGAAAAATGCCGATTTCAGCCAAAAGCGGATTAGCTATCTCGAAACGATTGCCTAACACCGACACACGAGTACATATCGATTTCACGATTAGCCATTTACAGTGGTCTAAGTTTGCGAACTTGAATTGATTGGATAGATTATGAATTTCAATCCGAAATGTGCAAGTGCCGCGTACTTGTATAAATAATACGAAAACCAAAACTCGTTGTACAGTAGTTATTTCTTCAACCAGCATGTCGTTACGGTTCTGGTTGTCGATCGCGATAGTGGCGTGTATTGTTGTCGCAATCTCAAACGCCATAGTTGTGGATATCGAAGGACGTATTATTGGCGGTTCGGAGACTCATGTCGTAAGAGTGCCATATCAGGTGTCGTTGCGTCATAAATCCTGTAAAACATGTGCTTTTGAACAATTTGCCAGTGGTGCCATCTATTCGAAGAACATCATCATCACATCAGCGAATGCTGTGCGACTGGAGACTAGTCAAACTTTAATGGTCGTTGCCGGTACGAGTTATAGAACCACAACCGATGGGATGTTGTTCCCCGTGGAGGAGGTCATCATTCACGAGGATTTCGATCAGTTGACACTGAACAATGACATCGCTCTGATTCGACTGAAAGTAGATCTCCCATTGGAAAGCTCAACGGTTGTGAGGGCTTTGGAAATAGCAGATGTTGTTCCGGATGTCGGTACAAAAGGAGTAGTTGCCGGATGGGGTCGAGTTTCGGAGATTGGAGACTACTCGGAGACTATACAATGGGTACAGATACCGATTTTGAACAAGGACTATTGCCAAAATTCATATCAGTTCAATGTGATCACTGAGAACATGTTTTGTGGTGGGCTGGAAAAAGGCGGTGCCGATGCCTGTAAGGGTGATGCGGGAAGCCCATTGGTGGTGGAGAACAAGTACGTTGGATTGGTGTCATGGGGTGTTGGTTGCGGTAGACCTGCTAGCCCAGGAGTGTATACAAATCTTCCTCAACTACGCGCATGGGTGGAAGGAAATTCCAAATAATCAAGTCAAAATAAATCAAATCGAATAAAGGGTGTTGATAAGGTGGATCTTGTTTTTGTATTATTCGGACAAAAACTCGTTGAATTCGTAGAATTTTTGTGAAATCTGCTACTGATAATCTTTGTCGTTTAATCTGTCCGGACTCATTGCGCAGCCTTTGCCAAAAAAATCAATTAATTGTCGGCGAATCTTATCTACGCTCTGAGTTTGTTTGCCCTCATTTACTTTTCGTGAAGAAATTTCGAGGTGATAATTGGTTGGATTCTTATTTTATCAGAGCCTTGAACTGTCGTTGTATCAAAGATATGTATATCTGGCTCTGAGTTCAGTATCCGGATATGTCAGAATTGATGTTGTAAAAGGTCAAACTAGGAGAACTAGTTACTTTGCCTAGTTTGATTGTGGTGTCATTTGAGGAGCACTCTTGAGAGCGGAGAAAGTGGTAAGAAGTAAGCTATGAGCATTCTTTACATCAACAGACGGCCCATTTGAAGCAAGAGGGACCCACCAGAGGTTTCTCAGTATGCTGTTTACTTTCTTGGTAAGCTTCCTGTCTCAGAAATGTAGACCGATCAATGATGCTATTGTTCGGTGTGTTCGGCGGTCCACGCGATAAGCCTGGAGAGTTTCTGCCACAGGTAGCATTGTCTTTATTCGTGGCCTTTGATGCAGCATATGACTTCACAAAATTAAACACCTGTAGGGCGCTGATAATCGATTCAGTCTTAAAGTTGTTGAAGAATCTCTCTCTATCGAGAAAGTCCGCCATGGGGAACTTCTTGGTGGGGACTGCCTTTTCGGATTGTGTGAAAGACCGAGTGAAGTCTCTATAGAGCTCTCAGAAGAAAGGATGCCAAGAGTAGAGTTTTATGGAGTCATTATGGAGACAAACTTGATCATCTCTCAGGTAGTAAGCAAGTTTCGTACTGCAGCTATGAAGAATTCCCTAGACCGGGCACCAAGAAGTGACGGTATAAAACGGTTAAAGCACTTTTAGGAGCTGCACTGGGTATACGACATTCGGTGGACGGCGCCATGAGGATAAGTTTCGCTCAAGGAGAGGAATTCGGCTTAGAATTGGGTTTACCGTACGGATAATTCCTCGATGAGGAGCCTAACTCATACTGAATATACTTTTTGACCGACTTTTGCATCAATACGGGTCAACTGGACCGGGTAAAAGAATGCAGATGACAGCGGGGTTTGAAATTTTGGCGAATTTGTCCAATGGAATTGAGAATTTATTGACAGCCTGTAGATACTTTTCCATGTGTCGTGGCTATCGTGGTGGAATATGTATTAATGGAACATGCCGATACGGATATTGCTCTTATAGGAAGGATGATCCATATATGTTATAACTACTCATCCAAACATTGGCTCTTACTTTAATCCTCATATCGCGGCAAGGACGGTTTATGTAGCTCTGCAGGGCTTCAGGTAGTTACAGGCATTCTCTTTTTCGTTTCTCGGATAATGATTCTGTGTTTCTTGAAGTTTTTTTTTACTGATGTGACGTCGGAGAAGGGCTATCCATAACTTCTTAAAGTTAAAAAAAATCGGATGATGTACGAGTAGCTTATTGTCTGTACGATAGATGTAATCGACTATCAATCCTCTCAAAACTGCTATAGTTCTCTCTAGGAGAAGGAGGTAGCTAATTTGAAGCTAACTATTCGAGTGTCATCATGGATAGTAAACTTATTTGAACTTAACATGATACGTTGAAAGCTTCAAAGACGCTGTCGGCCTTATGGTAGTGTAAGGGCACTTTCGGCAAGATATGAAGTTTGTCACAGAAAAGGGGGCCTTTATTCTACTGTTGCTTTAAACAGACTTGAAAGACCGGTCTGCCTCGGCTGAAAAGAGGCTGGCTCTACTCTAGATGCACATTCTCTCTTTGCTTGATATTTATATCGAAGGCTGCACTCTTTATGCAATCCTCCGTTTAAGAAGAAGTGCTCTTTGGTACAACACGCACTGGAGTTTTGATGACCATGTGCATCGACTATTTTTTGACTCTTTTCTTATGGATATGCCGTCTGATGAAGTGACACAAGAACTCTAGTTGTGGAAGAAATACAACATCTACTCTCGTTGTGCCCAGGAATGGTTTAGATCCGAATCTGACCCACGAAAGGGATAAAGTCGGGGCTTCACGGATGTCTTCAAATCCGGTTTAGAATGCAGCGCTTGTGCATTTATGGTGTTTAAGTCATGTTGAGCCCTCTCAAGGTTTCCAAGCTAGTACCCTGAATCAGAGAAAAGTTTTACTGATCTTGCACCTGCACTAGGGTTGCTTGCGTCCTCAGTGAGAATTTCCACTGACAGTTGGGTTTCAAATGAGCATAACTGCAGATGGAATGACTCTTCAGGTTGCTGATGTTTCTAAGCAGTCAGTGGCTTTACTAGTGCCACTCAATAGGAAAGTCTACAGGCTGCTCACCGGCGCCGTGACAGTGCACTGCGCTTTTGTGACCTTGGTGGCACTACATTCTGCCACACTTGTTATAAAAGTGACGCCGAAACGGCGAGCACAACCTCTGTGAGTTTCAGTCTTACGTTTGCATCAGGCTAAAGATACTCTGCGTTGGTGTCGTGGGTGCTGCTACTGTAGGCACTTGATCACAGAAACACTTGCCCATCTTTCTTCAAAAGACTGAGAAATTCCAGTAATAGGAATGAATTACTTCTTCATCGGAGTGCTCTGTTCCGACAGAAAATAAACCTGGGGCTAATCGCATCGAGTTTCTCACAGCAAGTTGGCCGAAGTCACTTTTCATTTGAGTGCGCCACCATAGTGGAGGCGAGGTCTTGCTTTGTCCAGAATGAATTAAAAAAAAAACTCTGATCCGGAGCGGTGGTGTTCATTCGCTCAACATGTCCTAGCTATTGTCAATGTGAATGCATTTCCCATACCTTTCGTTTCTATATCTTCCCCTCCAAATTTCCTCTTACACACGAAAATCATTCGAAAAAATTTCTCTCGAAGCAATTGGGGTGGCCGTGGTGTAGTGGTACTACCAATCACTTCTCACTCGGAGGGGTCTAGGTTCGAATCCTGCCCATGAACAAGTCTTTCAAGTTTTTTAGTTGTGTAATTGGAACTCAGACAGAAAAATTCTGCGTGTGAAGGCATAACACTGACACGTAGATTTGGCTGTTGTAGAGTTTCAAGCACAAATAATTACTGCGAATTATAACCTTCCACTCTGAGTGAAGAAAAAAACTCTCCGTCCTATTCGGACTCCCACCCCTGGAGAGCAAATACCGAAACCTGAGTTTCAAACCACTACAAAACAATTTTCCTTTCTCCTCCTTTCTACCTTTCCGCCCGTATCTAACCCCTTAGGCGCGCGTAAATTATAAAAAAAAAACTAAGGACCTTATGTACGTCTTGTCTCGCTCTTTGCAATTGTCGATCGATACTCTCTGCCAAACCACGGCTTTCGTGGTAACAGTCGGGTGAAACATAGCGTATCTCAAGTGGCCAACTGACAATGTCACCATTGGAATTCTGCGCTTATTGCTGGCAGCATAGGACTTTTCAAAAAAATTTGAGAAATTCGATCTTGTAGCCGTTCTGCGCCAAATTTCTTCATAATATATTATCTGTGCTTTATTGTATAGAATTTTCGTATCCGCACTTCTACAACAAGGTTGTGGTTTGAGTTGATGTTGGCTTTCCAAAACATCAAACAGTTTTTTGATCCGGCAACTGCAAGGCTCCATTTTTGATGTTGACGTGTGGTAAACTTGTGGCTAGCTATGATGGCATTACACCCCGCCGCGAAACTGCTTGTCTTTAGTCTAATTTTGGAGTTCATGCCGTGGAGGTTTCGTTTTCTAATTGCGCCGCAATAGATGCTCTCCTATCCTAAATTGGCGCTAAAATCATCAAGAACGATAGCTACGTCGAGCTTGTAAAACAATATTCGGGTAGTCGTCCTTTTCATCTGTCAGGGTGTGAGCGCATATCAGGCTTATGACAGCGAACTCAGCCTTAATGAAAACTGGAATCAGACTTCTTATCTAAGTTTTCCTTCGATGACAAATTCACATCCAAATGGGTTTCTATTCTTACCTTGTTCATCTGTTCATCCCATCGGACTTATTGGATGGCAGTGATGTCCCTTCATGGCGTTTAAGGGTCTGAACACTCCATTTTCTCTAATTTACGGTAAGTTCATCCATATCCGAGTCTGTTCGTTGCTTCAAAATTCAACCTGGAGGACCACATCATTCAGAAATAGTACCAGTAGCCCACCATATGGGTATGAGCGCTGCCGTTAGCTTCCATGAAACTTATCGACCACCTAGAAAATCTGGCTAGATAGCGAACATGTCGGAGTAGCTCAGACGAGGTTATCGCGAGACAAAATGAAAACTAGAATGGTAGTTGACTCAAGGATGCTAGATATCCAAAGTTGGTACACGTAAAATATGGACAACTCTCAGTAATCATTCGCTGATGCTATAGCGTTAAAGGCACTTAGATTACCTTTACTGCGATAAGCCCTCTTCTATTTTTAAAAGCACAAACCCTAGCACAGCCTACCTATACTACTAAATAGTTCCAATCTCTTTCGAGATAATGGGCTTCTATTGCACATACCCAGACGGAGTAACTCGGATTCAAATTAGAAACAAAAATCACTGATACTAAAATTATCTTCGCCTAATCTTATCAATATTATTACGAATTCAAAAGGAATCAACTATTTCGGTTGATCGTGCCTATAAATGTGTGTAGATCCGTAAAATGCTCTTCATTTCGCATTTCGTAGTTTGAAGAGGAAAAAAAAATGTTTCGCGCAGTGTTGATCGGTTCGTTGATCATCGCCGCATTTGCCAGTGATCAAACTGAGTTCAATCAAGTTCCTGCACTCGATGGACGTATCGTTGGCGGAATCGCAGCAAATATCTACGACTTTCCACATCAAATTTCTATGCGCTACTATGGCCAACATCGCTGTGGCGGAAGTATTTACTCAGAAAATATTGTTGTCTCTGCATCACATTGCGTCATCAATGTTAATGTCAGGGCAATGACTATCGTCGCTGGATCATCCCGATTATCTGAGCCTCAGGTTGAGCTCCCTGTGAAGAAGATCATCATGCATCCGAATTTTAAGGCCACCAATCAAGACTACGATGTTGCTCTGTTGATTTTGGGAGGATTATTGCCATTCCGTGATGGTATCCAACCGATTCCTTTGGCTAAGACGCGTCCCGAGGACAATACACTTGTGACTGTCACCGGCTGGGGTTATCTTGAGGAGGGAGCTGGAATGATACCCAATCAATTGCAGAAAGTTGATGTGAATGTTGTCGGTTTGAAGGAGTGTCGGAAGGTTTACACACGGCTGTATATAACCAATAGAATGGTATGTGCGGCAGTAACTGGAGGTGGCAAGGATGCTTGTCAAGGTGACTCTGGAGGGCCATTGATTGTTGGCAATGAGCTACTGGGCATTGTATCTTGGGGTGTTGGTTGTGCACGTCCTGAATATCCGGGTGTGTACACATCAGTGCCAGATTTGTATGAGTGGATTGAAGTGACTGCTGCAAATCATACCATCGAATTTGCTTAGTGAAAATAAACGAGTGCTGAAAAGAGTGTGTTTTGTATGGAAGTTATTGCAAAAGAAGTGTTTAGTTGAAAGGGGTGGAGTATTGCAGAAGTCACTATCGATGGCAATCCAATGTTTTAAATGAATTTTAGTGACTGTCTGTGACATAGTCGGCTATCAGTCGATAAGAATCAAGTTCAATGATTGGGTGATCGGCATTCAGTGACTTCAAAAGCTTGCCAAAGACTGTAAATGCAACGAACGAATATCACAGGATTTGGGATTACTAGGCTCTATGGTATGGTATGGTGTGGTAATAAGAGGATAGGTCAAATGCTTGTTTGCACTGCAGTCAGATTAATCTGCTGTGGCCCTTCCTTCCATTTGCTGATAGTGCAGAGTGTTGCCTAGTGTTTTACTTCCTTCTTTAAGTCGTTATGGCTAAAACCTAAGCTCAAGCAGGGTCCGATAAATGGACTTTCTGCGCCTTTCTTGGCCTGGCGGTTCACATTTGTATTGCCATTGTGACCCTCATGACGTGGTACCCAAGTGAGACGTTGTTGGTTATCGAGGGCTTAATGACACTCCAAAAGGGTCGAGTAGCTATTTTGTGCGTTGAGTACTGATTGACTATCTGACTTTTGACTCTTTCATGTCGTTTACATAGTAGAATGCATGCAGCTCCAAGTAATGCAGTTAGTTCCGTTGAAAGATAGTGAAACTCTTTCTCAGTGTAAATGAGAGCTGGGTTCGAAGTCCTAATATTCCTTCTCCTACGCCTTGAGCCGTTTTCATATCATCAGTACACCGTTTTTGTGAATAAACGTTCACACATTTAGGATTGTGTTCGGCTAAGCATGAGTTCAATTGGTCTAGAGTTTGAGATTTTGCAAAGGGGTCGTCTGTCTTGACTTGAGTGATTGTATGGCTTCTTCCTCTTGAATTGCTATGTGAATCGGAACTAGGCCTAATAACGACTCCATGTCCGCTGTTTGGGCCGTTCATATAGCCCCTGAATCCTGCTCAGTTTCATCACTGTTGAGGCTTGTTTGGTGCTGGGCGAAATTCCTTAAATTTATTTCAGAGATACAACTCAGTAATGGATTACACTGCCTTAGGTGGTGTTCTTATGTGAAAAGGTATAGCTACTTAGGTGGTGCTATAGTTCAAGATGAACCAAGGCCTCAACCATTAAGCTTCTCCAGTTGGCTTCACCTAAACCTGCTTAATACATTTTGTCATTTTCTTTCAAAACTATCTAAAGCACCGGTGATAGCCCCGTTCAATTCGACCGGGCTGGTACATATTGCAGTAGCAGAGACTTTGAAAGATTTCGCCTCAGATGTTGTCATGTCAGTTCTGTTTCATCGTTTCAAGTATGATGTTTTAGAAGCCACATGACAGAGCTTCATCTCGGCCAAAACCTTTTTTGACATCAGAGGTCTCGGCTAAGCCGTCACCGACAGTCATGTTCCCGTTCTCCATCGTTATTGCCAACACTGTTCAGCCTTAAAATCGATGAAAATAAGGTGAGTATCGATTTGGACTTCTTGGAAATTTGTGTCTATTGCGGACTTTCTTGACCTGAAACCACACTGATTGAGACCTCTATAGTTGCCGCAGTTGAGGGGTCTCCTTTTTTGTGGATCTATTACACAAACACGGAACTAATCACGAGACGGGTGCTGTCCAATGAAACTAAATATAAATAAAGACATACCGGCGAATCCCCTTGTCAAGAATTAATTTAATGTGGACCGCGCAACTAGGGGTCCATTCTTTACAACACTTTTTGTTACAATTTTATTTTGTTCTTTTTGTGTTTAAGGTGGTGACCGTCCGTCACCAAATAGATTATCCGTGGCAGTCCGCCTGGTCCTATGGCTTTGTGTATTTATTGTACGCAGAGGGTTCCAGACCGTCCATCTGGCTCTAGACGTACCGCGTTGGGCTTAAGGTGACCGTCCGTCACTCCCCCGAGACTCCCGTCTCTTCGTCTCGTGGATCTATTGGTTGTCCCCTCCGACAAGTATAAAAGCAGAAGGACAGAGCTCAAGAGCCCACCAATTCTTCCCGCTAATATACTTCTCCAAGGAGACAACGGACATAAAATGAACGGGTGGGCAAAAAGCGGATCGGGCAGGAGAGACCGTGATGGAGTGGAGATGCCTTCTAAGGCTAAGGGATCTACCCGATAGGAGTGACAACACAACACAAGGGCAAGAGCCGACGACTTTGTGAATGGCTCTTGTTTACTACAACGTTGGACGCTGGTCTCGCGCCTTCCTCCAAATGGTTGCTTCAATGGACCGTCCGTCCTACCTGCTGTGGTTGATCCTTCAAGATACTAGGAGGGTGCACCAATGGCTGATGGACTCATGGCTGCCCACCACCCTTCTAGGATTTTGAAGAACCAACGGAAAAGACTGTGGATGAATGAGACCGAAGGGAAAGGGAGAGAGTAGAACTTGTTGTGGTAAATTTTACCGCAACAAACCGGGCAAATGATGCTGAGATTCCATTCATCAGACATGCACTCTTCTGACCAGATCTGAGAAATAAGTTGGCACATGAGCCTCATAAAGTCATTTCTAGCAGCTTTGTGTACCTCGGCCGGTAACCCGTCAGGTCCGACAGGTTTGTTGAATTTAAGCTTAGGTATTGCTATACTAACTTCATTCTGGTTAGATGGGTGGAAGTTTTGGCTATCATCGTTTAAGTTGAATGTTCCATTCGTTCTGTAGGCAAAATGTTTCCATATTCTCAGAACCGACTTAGACTCTAGTACAAGGCCTCCTACATCTTCTGGTTGCTTGTCTTGTTGCCTTGACACGTTGTTTTGACCTGTTGGTAAAACTGCAGTCCTGGAGTACAACTTCTCAATATCTTCGATTGTGCGTTCCGATCTCCGAACCAGAAGCCGATGTTCTTCTCATCTCTTCTGCTCGTAGACAGCAGATGGATGCAATAAAGTAGAGAACCGAGTCAAGGTTGGCTACCCGGAAGGTTCAGACATTCAGAATACTGGAGTCATGCCTTACGTCGACCGCAAAATAATCAATTTGGTTTAGTGTTTCATGATCTGGAGACCGCCATGTCCTCTTGTATATAATGCAACGAGAAAACTGCATATTTGAATGTGGTGTCGGTCCTAGTACGATTTTGGCGTCATACTTGGGATATTGCTCAAATGCGCTGTCGAGGAGCTCGTAGAAACATTCTTTGGAGGCGTCGTTCATGTCTTCTAGGGGAGCACGAGCACATATTAGGTTTATGTTACTGAATTTAGCATTGATTGTCATAGGATGCTAGCTCACGTGTTGGAAGCCGCGTATGAAAATCTCCACCCGAATAAGTCCGGCTTGTAGTTGTTCATCACTTTCTGAGGACCTCTTCTTAGGCGTCTAAGGACACCTCTTTTAGGTCAGCAAGAGATGCCTCATCTGGCACATGCGTGCGGAAGTTCACCCGGCTGACCTTGCGCTGTTTCGATACTTAGTTCCACATATCCAGTCAGACTCAGCATGCGCACATCCCGGTTAACTATTAGATAGCTATCTACGTGGTGCCTGACGTGGAGGTGATAATGCACGATAATACAATAAATGCACTCAATTTCTAGATGCGTTGACCCCAGAGTATCTACACCAAAAAGAAGTAATTAAATTTGCGATATCAGGACCCTTCGTGGCGTCTTCACTTGTTTCAGTCATAAATTACAGTATTATCACCTGATTCTCAGAAATAATGAATCATTAACTGATAATCCGGTAGATATAAATTAGCGCAACCAATCAAGTTCAAGGCTCTGGACGGCCTTCTTGTTTCGACTATAAAATGACCGACGACACCAGCCAATAAGTCAGTTTCAAATAAAATGTGTCGCTTACCTTTCGTTCTGCTAATTGTTGTCACAATCGCAAGTGGCCTTAAGTTGTCACCTAGACCGCGATTCCTCGAAGGAAGGATTGTTGGAGGCGAGAATGCCGACATCTCAGACTTTCCATATCACGCTTCAATCAGAGTTGGAAGAGGAAATCGCTACTCTCACATGTGTAGTGGTAGCGTGATCACTATAAGGAATATCGTAACAGCTGCTCACTGTGCACAAGGAAGGGCAGCGAGCGATTTTCGTGTAACAATTGGCAGCAGCAGTCTTCAGCAGGGAATCAATGAACTATTGAAAGTTGCAAATGTCTACGTTCATCCGTACTACAATCCCATAAATATTGATTACGATGTGGCGGTATTTATTTTGAAGAAAGCAATCGTGCTCAGTCCAAATATTCAACCCATAGAACTGGCTGAGATTAGTCCAGCTCCTGGAGCGGAATGCGTTGTTTCTGGATGGGGCTATACACAGGAGAATTCTGGTGTATTTGCTAATGAACTGCAAAAAGTCACCGTTAAAATTATAAGTCAGGTTTCGTGCCAAAGCAGTTACCAAAATTATTTCATATCGGATAGAATGCTTTGTGCTGGCGTTGAAAACGGTGGTAAGGATGCCTGTCAAGGTGATTCCGGTGGTCCCCTGGTTTGTGGTGGGCGTCTTGTCGGTTCTGTTTCTTGGGGAATTGGTTGTGCCCAAGCTGCGTATCCTGGAGTCTACGCGCGTATAAGTGATCTACGTTCATGGATTTCTGTCATAGCAGGACTTAGACTTTAAATAAAACAGTAATTCAAAAGTAATAAATTTTATAACCAGTTTCAAGGTTACGATTGTGTTTCTTATTACAACGTTGTTATTGTCTGTGATTTGGAGTTTAGTTTCGAATTTAGAATGATGGAGATGGGTGTGGAATAAGCTGATCTTTCGGACGTTTATGGGTTTTAGTGAGTTCGGCACATAGGGCAATTTTAGAACCAAGTTGCTATATATGCTACAAAACGAAAGGAGAATGACACAAGTTCATCGTTTGTCTTCTTATTTTCCCTGTGATTCGGTATTATCTTCATCACCGAAGGCGCTAGCCGAGCTCATTGAATAGTGTGATTCCAGGAAGATAGGACTTACCATATGATGAATACCCTACTTTTTAGGGTAGCAGCGAGTACAATCATCTCCTGGATTCCATACTATTGTCTGACATGGTTGTCAATAATTCTTGCTACCAACAGGTACGTGGGGTCATCGAATTTAGAACTGGATCCAAGGCTTCGAGCCTGTTGAGGAAGAATCCGCGGAAAATCAGCTTAACACACTTAAAGGAGAAGATTGGCAAGTCCGACAGTGCTCTCGCTATACTCATGACAAATCAAAACCTGGAGGAAGCTCTTACGAACCTGAACGGTAGCTTCATCAAGTGTTTTAAACTGGTATGTCTCCTGCAGATCGCCCATTCCTTTCTGGATCGCAGATTTGCAACGATCTATAAGACTATAAGAAGCTTTCTGATTTCGAAGAGTGCCTCTTATAAAGACGAAAGGCAAACAAATTGAAACTATCGGTGAAACCAGGAGGCTGGACAAAGTCTTTAAAAGGGGTAAATCAGCCAAGTTCATCTGAAACTATGCGTCTCATGCTTGATACTTATTTCCAGGTAATCTAATCAGAACCAACTCACAACTAGCTCCTATTAACGGTGCTGCTGATGAGCTGAATAGTATAACACGCCGTAGCTGGTGTCTCTCATCCGTTGTGGTGACGCATGAGGCCCACAGATTTGATGTTGACTCCATTGATGGCTTCAAGTCGCCTGACACCGATGACATTTTTAAGTTATGTTACCAAAAGGTGTAGACCAGCTCCTAGTTACTCACAAGGGAATCTTCACTGAAAGCTTGGCACTGGCATACCTATATACCGAAACCTTGGCAAACGGTCAGAGTAACTTTTATACCAGAAATCGGAAAGGAGGACTACATGCTCGCTATGAGACTCAGACCTGCTAGTCCGACCTCGTTCATCATATGGAGCAGGGATAGGTAGATCGAGCTTACTTGGCGAAAATTGTTGCCCGAGTGCTCTCTGTGCAAGAAGGAAAGTGCCTTTCAATGCGGAAGATTTTAAGAGTGCACTTAAAAATCTGGTAAGCAGAACAGAAGTCGCAGTTGACAGGAAGAAATACGCCTTGGGCATTTTCATCGACAATGAGGGTGCTTTCGACAACACAACTTTTGACAGCTTGCGTGACTCAGCCAGACAGTTTTGTGGACAAAAGCAATGCTGGTGACGTCTTGTCTCCATTACTATGGTGTATGTTGGTCAACTCACTGCTTAATCCTCTTGATATCTCTGATATCTATAGGGGAATAGGGCGTCAAGAATGTCTGCGCGCCATCTTGTTCGGAGTTCTGCAGGGCATTTGAGCTCTCTCCAACTCATTCCTAAAGAGCCCGATTCCCCCTCGACTGTTCTGTGCCATGTATATCTCCATGTATTGCATGGCGTACTTCGCAATGGAACTGTCTTCCAATCCATCGCCACTTTTTCCTCTGTATAGTAGTGTCTATAGGTATCTCATAAGAGATACGATTGGGCCAAAAATCCCTCAAGATGATTCTTAGACATCTATTAACGAAGGTTTGCAGCTTGCGTGTGGTAGTGGTGTCCAGCTTCCAACAACTCCACCCATAAAGCAATACTGATTCTACATTGGAGCGCAACAGTCTCAGCTTCATTCTTAAGCTGGAAACATTGCTTTTCCAGATTTTGGATAGCATTCCGAACGCAGCTTTAGCCTTCTCGATTCGGCTGCACACATACAGTTCCGTGCCACACTGGTTAGAAACCACACTTCCTAAGTACAGAAAGTTGTCAACTTTCTCAACTTCCTGTCCGGTAATGTTAAGCTGAGCGCGGGTGTTGGAAGTGCTAAAGGCTTTCGTTTTGGCTGTGTTTATTTTGAGCTTCACTTTATTCGCCTCAGCTTCCAGATTGTGGGCCATCAAATGAAGGTCCATTATCCGATGTGAAAGTAGGTAAAGTGTTTAGGGTAAGATGTCATTGTCCATCGAATTCCACAGTCGCAAAATTCCACCAAAAACAATAGTGGCGACAGTATACACCCCTGACGTACTCCACTTTGGACTTCAAAATCCACAGACATCCATTGTGCAAAACGAGAGATTTGCTCTGAAACGCTGACAGCCCTAAAGATGATCGACGATCGGTGTACTAGAAATGTTTTAGTAAACCCTCTCTAAACATCACCATCCAATTCCTCAAAGACGCTTAGCATTTGGATGCCATTCTGGATAACAAACTTCTTTGGATCAAACATGTTACGTGGAAAGTCTTGTAAAGGAGATGTACCAAGACCCGTCTATGATAAGACCAATTGTATCCTATACGTCGGATGTCTGGTGGAACAAGCTTTTACAAAAATACGTCACTGCTGCTCTAGACGAACTGATGAATCTCTTTCTCCTGGATATTTATATTATTGCACTCTCAAAACCATCTTCCGTTCTGAGTTCTGATGACCTGTCTTTTGATTCCCATCTTATCGAAACGCCGCCTGATGCATTGGCACCAGAACACCCGTTGCTGGAAATGACGAAATCGCCTTTCTTTGTATCCAGGAATGGTGTCAGCAAGAATTTGAGCCAGGAAAGGAATGCCGTCGAGGCTATTGTGTGGCTCCAAAACCAAAGGATATATCAATTGACTCAAGACCTGAAGCCTACTGACCATTTCAAGCGTCGTCAATACGCCGAATGGTTGGTTGAACAGACAGAATTGAATGGTGACTTTACAAAGAAAATCATCTTCAGCGACGAGGCACACTTTCACCTCAGTGGATTCGTTAACAAGCTGAATTGCCGCATTTGGGCAAATGAGAATCCACGAGTGATTATTGAAAAGCCGATGCATCCACAAAGAGTGACTGTTTGGTGCGGTTTATGGGCTGGCGGCGTCATCGGGCCGTACTTCTTCGAAAATGAGGTCGGCCAAGCAGTTGCCGGGAATGGTGTTCGCTATCGCGAGATGATAACAGACTTTTTGTGGCCAGAAATTGAGGATATGGACCTGGACGATATGTGCTTCCAACAGAATGGTGTCACTTTCCACACAGCTAACGAAACAATGGCCCTTTTGCGCGAGAAATTCAATATCTCACGATGTTAATTGGCCACCACGATCATGTGATTTGACACCGTTGGACTTCTTTCTTTGGTGATATTTAAAAGAAAAAGTGTACGTCAATAAGCCAAGAACAATTCAAGAACTAAAAGATGGGATAATTCGGCACATTAACGACATTGAACCTCAATTACGAGTATGTCTCAGAGTCATTGACAATATGGACCATCGGATAGAGGTATGCCACCGAAGCCGTGGCGAGCATTTGGCCGATATTTTGCTTCATACACATAATTTTCATAGATCCTTCTATCATAATACAAAATATTCGGTAAGAGCTAGCCACGCGTAGAGCTCCACTGCTTCCGGTACTTTTCTTGTCGAAGCGCGTCTGCCCAGATCTCACTTCCATATAGGAGAATTGCATGCGTTGTCGACATTAATATCCTGCGCTTACTTGGCGTTGGATTACCTATGTTCGCCGTTAATCTACTGAGTGGTGTTGTAACTCTAGAGGCTCTTTTCGCTGCGTACTTTATCTGTTGCCAGAAAGTTAGTTTTGTGTCGAGCCTCAATCCCAAATACCTCACCGCGTCCTTGCTTTTAATGACTTCAGAGTCAATTTGGAAGTCTATTTGTGTAGGGATTTTCTTCTTCGTGAGAAGGACTATCTCAGTTTTCTCTATTGCCAAACTAAGACTGTGCTCATCCATCCAGAAGGTTGTTCGTCGCATGACTTGATTCAACTTTCTTTGCGCGTTTTCAGTAGCTCCGACGGTGGAGCGTCCTTTCCTGAACCCGTACTGCCTTCCTGCCAAGTCTCCCGCTCTTTGTACTGCATCTGTGAGCCATGTTTTGAGTAGCTTTTCCATCAGTTTTTCCGCTGTGTCCAGCATGCATAAGGGCCTGTACGCTGATGGGGTGTCTGGGTCTCCTTTTCCTTTGCTGATCAGTATCAATCGTTGCTTTTTCCAGCTCTTTGGGAAGACTCCTTCTTCGAGGCAACTGTTGTACATGTTGAGCAGCAGGTTAGGGTCTGCTTGGGCAGTCACTTTCCAGTCAGTCTCAATCCCAACTCTTCTTCGCTGAAACCTGGAGTTTCCTGTCGTCGGGCTGGTGTGTTGTCGGGAGGCCTGACCGGATGAGTTGGGAAGAGCGTGTTTACAATGCACTCCATCTTGTCTTCGTTTAGAATAGGCGGTGCCGATTGGGCTCCCAGTTTCCGCATTACGACCTTGTAGCCTAGCCCCCAGGGGTCGCTGTTTATATCTCGTCGGGCTCGGGGCTCGGATCTTTTGGTTCTGAACTCTGCTAGAGCTTCCTCTATGTTATCAGCGCGTCTTCTCCTTCCCCTGGTGACTATGCTCCTAAGTTGTAGGCATCTCCTGCGGAGCTCAGCTAGCTCGTCTTTTCACCAGTACACTGGGTTTCTCCTTCTGTTGTTGCAGCTTTTCCTGGGCATTAAATCATCACATGCGAGCTGTATCAGTTGCATCGTGGCTTCAGCTTTTACTTCCGCGGATCCTTGTACTTGGAGCACGGCACTTTCTCCTTCTTCAATGACGGATTTGAAAAGCTCTTCGTCTAACCTGTTGATGTTCCATCTCGTTGCTGGTGAACGGTTCCAGACATGATGATCGCTGGCCGTATAATCCTCGATTACTCGCCAATTTTTTATTCTTGCGGATGTAGATTCCCTAGCGAAGGTTACATCCAGTATGGTGCTTCTTTGCCCTGGCCTCCTGAAAGTCGGGGTGTTAACCACATTTGCTACGGTTAGACCTTGTCTCGCAGCCATCTCAAGTATTTGCCTTCCTCGAGAGTCTGTAGTTGGCATTCCCCACTCTTGACCAGGATCTCACTTGTCGTTTCATTTAAGAAGTCCTCCAGGTCATCCAGTCTTTGGCGGAAATCGTCGATCCTGTCGTTCGGGCTGAACACTATATTCCGAACAATGGGTTGATGAGGCGAAGTACCCGTACTATGCAGACGGAGGGCTGAATCCACTAAGCCTTTTTTGTGTCTCAAAGATGCCAGGAAAGTGTGATCGATGATGAACCTGCAAGGCTAAGAGAAGAGCTCCTCAAGACCCGAGAGTGACTGCGTGCTCGGTTAGGGTTACCATGTGAGCATAACTGCATGACTCTCCTCGACGCCGCCAGAGCAAACGAATGCTTCAAATGATTTGAGACTTTCCTGTCGTCGCTCAGTGAGAAAGACTGTAGATTCCTTACTGGCGTCGTTACGGAGCACGATGACAACACTGTAGAGCACTTCCTCTGTAAGGAAGGAACTTTAGCATACGAGTTGTACAATGGTCAAATTCTGTGTCTGGGAGGAATGACACGCCAAGGAAGTGCGACAACTAAACCATCAGTAGACTGAAATCAATAGGAAGACAATAATAATTTTTCAATTGACAACAGTTATTAGTTTATTTATTCGTTAATTTTCTTTTATATGAAGTTTTACACATTTCTTGAGCTGCTTCGTTCTTAATTGTTATTTTCTTTTGTATTTATCTATTTTTTTTTTGTGTGTTTTACATTTTTCTTATAAGCGTTAGACATTATTTATTGTTTTGAAACAAATTAAAATACTCATTAGCATTGTGATATGACCAGAAAAAAATAAATAATAAGAATTACATTTAATAAGAACGAATTAGTCTACTAAATCGAGTTGGAGATCAAGGTCAAGATCAAAAGAGGGTCATAGCACCGATATTATAGTATCTTTTAGTATATATATATAGTTTAATTAATATTTTTCTTTATATCTATAAAGTCTGAATAGATTCTTTGTTAAACTTTGCACATAAAAGTCTTTAGATAGAGTAACACATTTTTTAATTTAAATTTTATTCTTGAAAATTATTTTATAACAGTCATATGTTAATTCTTTTTTGTTTTTGTTTTAATTATATTATATTTTAGATTGCACAGTGATTTTATTTATTTATTCTTTCCCTAAAAAATTGGATTTTTATTACTCTTTTTAAGGTAGCTTTCTCTCACTAGTGTTATATTATTTTTTATATCTTTTTCTTGTATATAAATTTGGCATGTATTATTCTGATTTTTATTTTGTTTTTTATAAATTACTCATAACTAGGAAGTGTTGGAGAAAGAAATGAGAATACAAAATTAAAAGAAAGATAAAGGAGAACGAAAAATGGGGGAGAAAAAGGATTCCATTCGTCAATGACAGATTTTAAATGAATAGATGTACGAGAGTCTATTTAAATTTAACCAATTGTCTGAATGGCGGAATGTATAAATTGATTCTTTTCGATGATTTAGTGGAGTTCTTACTCCTTTCACTGCTCTCATTCGTTTGTGTAAATCTTTGTCGTATCCGACGTGAGTGGGAGAATACTTCAGAAATGGAAATTTCAGTTTTTTGGAAGGAAATTCCTTAAATGAATGCTTTCCGTTTTGTCAAGGATGGTGAGGTCATACGAGTCTGGTGCTCGTGGGAAAGATTTTATAATTTAGGAAGCCATTGTACTTTTCCCCTGTGGCAGCGGATAGTCACTTCAATTAATAAATTCTTTTAATGTGGCATTCTCGTGAGTCACAAAAAATGTGGGTTGTAGCCTGATGACAATTTAACTGGAAGTTTTATGGGTTTATGTAAATTTTATTAGACCCAATGGACTGGCTTTTTTAATTGGAAACATTCCTTAGAATTAGGAACCTGGCAAAAATGCTGACAAAAAGACATCAAATACTCCCCTAGTGCATTGGATTAGTAGTCTCTATTGCTGTATTGTCTTTCATACCCATTCCGATATACCCATGCAGTATTTCTCTAGTCTTTATCTGGGGGTCAAAAAGTGGTCCTCATTCAACTCAAACAAAGGTCATCTTCTATTGGTTTCTGAACCGCAAGAGTATGAAGTGTTAATGCCTGGAGTCGCAATTATCAGCCGGAAATAAGCTGCAGATTCCACCGAAATGCACTCACCATTCTGTCGCTTCTAGGAACGTTCTTCTTAAGGCAAGCAAGTCTTTGATGACAAAGTCCCTCAAAATGCCTATGGTGTGAGTTTCGATGCAACAATTAGGTTCCTTCATAGCCAGCAGTTCGTCGCTCTATTAACCAAACCTCGCGCTTGGCGGATTTACATTCAAAATAGTCACTATGCCACGTATTTTCTACAAGAATGTAGTATGGCAAAGCAGCGGGATCATAGAAATAAAGCTGAAAAGAATATTCTTTTTCTTAAGCTGGTGAAACGAATTAGGACTTATTTCAACCGAGTTCCCCAATGAACAAGTTCAATTTTCTTACCTATGAAAGCGTCAGGGAATCAATACCACAAGATGTGGCTCGTGATTGTCCTCTGACATAGCAAAAGGGAACAGGGATTTAAATTAAATTCTTCCTACCTACATAACATATGCCAGAAGCAATTCTAGATCTAAACATATTTTAACGTTACAGGGAATTGTGAGATCCAAGATTTTGAGTCTTACGACGGGTCCTGTTCCTTGTGTCACCATGACCATTTCCGGATCATCAAAGATTATTTCGACGGGTACAAGATCGAGTGTAGACTACTTGCATATGCCTTGAAAGAATTGAAGATTGAAAATTGAATGCTCTTTCGGAAATTGGGATAGATCAGGCTATCACATGTCTTGAACAAGCTCTCGAAAGGTGTAAGAAAATTATTGGCGAAAAAATTAAATTTTTTGTACAGACGAGAACCACAGGGTTGTATACTCTCACCACTGCTGTTTTTAGTGGCCTCAATCAAGTGACATTAATATGATATGACAACTTTTCTAAGTGAAAGACTATGCCAATGAACCTACTCCAATTTCAAGTTTAAGTGTGTGAAAAACAGGATCCTTGAACATTTTTACTTAAGCTATTCAGAGAGCTATGCATATAAGATGTCATCAGAGAATCAGTGTTGTATTGCTAGGAGAAGTCATCATTATTCAGTCACAGAAGTAGCAATGAACAGATTGCGAATTTCTGAAATAAATGGGGAGTAGAAGAACTAGAATTGCCGATCGACTAGTTATATGCCTCTCGAGTGTCTATAAGGCTCAGGGTGGCTGAGCTAATACAGATGAGATAGGTATCCGAAAGAGATATCACTATCTACATCCATCATCATAGCGTCAAGTCTGATACAGTCAGGGGCTGTCGCTCAGTTCTCAAGGCACTTGAGGGCAAGACTGTTCTGGGTGCCAGGACACTGCGGTATTAAAGGAAATGAACAAGCGGATGAGCTTGCAAGAAAAAGAGGGCTACTCGACAATAGTGAGATTGCCAACATCAAACCACCCCTTTGCATAGTGAGGGGCCTAAGGTGGTCAAGTCTTGAAGGATTCAGGGTATCCAAGGGTAGAAAATTAATAATATTAAACAGGCATAAGCTTAGGACAGTAATAGGAATTTTGATAGGACACTGTCTCCTGCGGCAGCGCGCAAAGACACTCAAATTATCAGATACTGATATCTGCAGATTCTGCGGTCAACTGAAACCTGTTGAGGACATAACAACACACATATCGTGGGAACCTTGCATTATTTTCGTCCTTTGTTCCGAAAAAAATTGAGAAGGGAACCAAGTTGACACCATATATACAGATTTCAGCAAAGCTTTAGACTCAGTCAATCATGATAGGCTAATCTATAAACTTGAATCTTTCGGATTTCATTCGCAATTGCTTCGTTGGTTGTCTTCCTTTCTTCTCGGTCGAGCCCAACAGGTTAAAATCGGTAACCTTGTATCAAAAGAAATTAAATGCAGCTCTGGTGTTCCACAAGGGAGCCATTTGGGTCCGCTTCTCTTCATCATCTTCATTCGTGATAAATATTAAATATCGACAGTGTTTATTGTTTGCCGACGATCTAAAATTATTTAGAGCTTTTAAAAATATTGAGGATTGCTCTTTACTCCAAATAGATTTAAACAAATCATTCTCTATAATTCAATTTGAATATTCGATTGTTTCCATACCCCTCTCCCGAATTAGTGAAGTCAAAGATTTGGGAGTTATTTTAGATACTACTTTTTCTTTTAAAGTACATTTGAATCGTACTTTATCCAAAGCTTTATTCGGCAAAGGCTTTCTGATCCGTTTTCATTCCTGTCATTGTACTCCGCTCTTGTTAGACCTTATCTGGAATACGCAGTTGTGATTTGGAATCCCAATCTCTCTTCTGACTCCGACCAAATTGAACGTGTTCAAAAGCGCTTCACAAGATTCATTTTCTATAGAATGCAATGGAACTTTTAACCCAATTATAAAGCTAGATGTTTACTCCTTGGCTTAAAATCGCTAAAGTCTAGAGGTACTATACATGATATAATGTTTGTTGGAGACCTTCTCGGTTATCATATAAGATGCCCTATACAGTCATTGAGAACACGGCATCTTCTTTTTGTTGAATGCCACAGAATGAATTATGGTACTAACGAACCGCTTACTCGAAGTGTCAAAGCCTTCAACGAAGTCAGTAACCTCTTTGACGTTTGTTTAAATAGAGCTCAATTTAAAAATGTAGTCAAAACCTTTTTTAGCACTTAAGTGACTTGTAGATGCATAAATAAATAAATAAATAAACAGATGTATGGATTTTCAACGAAATAATTTGCAAGAAAATTGGGCATTTCACAGGGACCGCGATTGGCCCGTTTTGGTGCCTGGTGTTTGTGTGATGGCATATCCATCAGACCCCTGTTTAACCAACCGATGGACGACCGAGCGTTTAAAATAATGGTAGCACCTGCGAAAAGAGCACGACACCTCTAACAAATTATGACAAAATTTGGTCAGATCAGACAGGAAGGAATATACGATCCAATGACTTTTGATCACATCTTGAGGGCTATCCTAGAACTTCAGAGGGGCATTTTTATTAAATCCGACAAGATCATAACAATTCTCCGAGAGAGATGTACATAAGTATAAATCCGCCTGAAGAAGTGCTGCCTTAGGTGGACGCAACATCTGCACAATTTCTCAAATAAAAGATACAAAACGAAACTCAATAGAAAATAAAATTGAAACCAATAACCTTCCTCAACATACATTTTCAATTAAGAATGTTTATTTATGGGCTGTTGTTTTTGTTTATAAAATGCTAATAAATTTATTGTTCGTTTAAAATTGTTTCTGAGTTTAAAAACTTACATAAAAAGCATCTAAACAATAAACAAAAACCAGTTTACCTTATCATATTCTATTTATTTGTTTACCATTTCATTTAAAATCTTTCTCTTTTTATATTAATTCCATTTATTGTATATTATTTCTGGATTTGTACATTTAAAAATGTAAAAGTTTGCATTTATTTTAAAAAATTAATTTATATCGATGTTAACGACGGGTTAAAGTGTTTTTTTTTCCTTAATTTTGTTTCTTTACATTTATATATTATGTATATTATTGAAAATCTTAACAACCTAAGTGAATAGTACATAAAAAACATTCAATTGGATGCGATAATTAAATGGATTTTTCCTTATTTTTTTTTTAATTAATTTAAGAAGAAGAAATTATATTTTTATATATTTAGTTTTTTTGGTTTATAGCAAACATCAACACTTTAAATATTTGATTTTTATTAGAAAAATAGCACATATGAATAGTTTTTGTTTGAATAGATTTTTTGTTGAGTATCTTTGAGGGTTTCTTTGATACACAAAGCTGTATTTATTTTTTGTTGTATTTGTTTTTAGGATATTTCTGTATTCCAAGTGGTTTTTAGGTTTGGCGAGTGTGCTACTTTTTGTTTATTTAAAAAAATCGGTTAAATTTTAATTTTAAGGGATGTAAAGTTTTTGTCTATAGGAATATTTATATTTTTGTTTTTTTTTATTTTTTGATATAAGAAAATATCTTTCCATAGAATGGGAAGGACGATAGTTTAGTGTAAAATTTATTGATCATCTTCTGGTGGCATTTTAGCCAAAGTCAAAAGGATCATTGTCAGTTCTTTGCGGGAGATTTTACCATCCTTGTCATAGCCTACACCTCGTAGGATTGTCTCTTCGAATTGACTAAGATCCTGTGCGTCATAGTCATCCTACCATTAAGTTAAGTAATCAGATAATGAAAAGACAAATCTTTTAAAATTCCACTTACCTTCTTTACCAATTCTAGAAGATCCTTAAGGAACCCTCGCAATTCCTCATTCTCAATTGTGCCATTATTATCCTTAAAACAGAAATAAATTGAAGAATAAAAATAAATTCATATAAATTGAGTTTTCTCTTTCCATCAAGTTTGTATCTTTTCGCTCTAAAAGTGAAGATAAAATCATTGACTTGAAATATGCATATCATTCATTTATTTTGGATCTTTTTTGGCGTATTTCTTCAAATGGAAGTAACATGGAGTGTAATTTGAAATTCCGTGAATGACAAGGATGAGAGGGAATGTCGGCCTGATGGAATCTATGGTCTATGCGGAGTGGTAAAGCAAAAAATGTGTGGATGTGCATACTCGTATTTATAGCGCTTTGAATTTTAAATTTTCTCAGTTCAGAGTGTGTGGGATGAATCTTATCTAGTTCTAATATTAGAATGGCATTTTGTGGCATGGTTTTGTCGGTTCTTTTATTTTGAGGAATTTTTCTATTTCCACAAAATTATTTTAAAGTTTTTAAACGGAAAGGCAGAGATATTTCCTAGATATTATAAGAGCGGGATTGTTTTGTAGTTTGGAAGCATTTTTATATTTATGTAGAATTGAGATTGTATTTTCAATTGTATCTGCAGCAGCTGGTACTTAAGTTGGGAGCGAAAGTGTTCGCCGAATATAAACCGGAAGCAGTACTACAATAGCAAGCAGTCGCAAGAAAAATGAGACAATCACCATCAGGGCAGGCGATCAAAATAGAACGTCAAAACCGGTGATCAGATACCTAGATCTGACGATCAACGCCAGACACGTTTACAAGGAATACTCGGTTGAGTGCTGTCTTATCCAGAATAATGACGAATAATGGAGGGTCCAAACGACAAAGGATACTAATTCTGTCAGGGGTGGTGCAGTCCGTAGCAATGTATGCGGCACCAATATGGCCCAAAGCAGTGAAAATTAAGTCTTACGCAAGAAGGATCAACTCCGTCAATCATTTATGTTCAGTGAAAGTGTGCTGTGCTTATCGGAACTGAACTGCAAAGGACCTATAATGTCAGACAACGATATCAAGCTGGAAAAAAGACAGCGAAGCATGAGCAAATGGAGAGATTGAATCAGTCCGCAAAAGAAGATGGACCAATCGATTTATACCACCGGACATGAGTGCTTCCGGGCTTATCTGATGGGATTTGTTCTTGACCTAAAGTTTAAACTACGGAGAGGCCAGAGAGGATACACAACAAATACGAGTATTCTTCCAGTGTCCACACTTGGAGTAGGGATCTGGAGCAAAGAATAGGAAAAACATTGTAAGCCAATATGTAAACATCGATCCCAATATGGGAACTCGACGACTGCAAAGAGTTAGGGAGAGCAACCAAACCCAAACGGCAAACAGAGAAAGACTATCATAATATGGCAACAAAATGAGTACTTGGATAAACAAGTCCAGCTAAATCTCTCTACTTCACGAAGTTATGCGTAATTGCAGAGGTTCGGGATTAGTGGGTCAGAATCTTACATTGGCACGATGTACAGTCATCGAATAGTAAAGAAAACAAAAAACAAGGAGCCTGGCTTTCTAGGTTGGGGTTCGTGCGTGGCCACATAGAAACCTTATTGCTGCAAAGCAACCTCGGATTAGGACGAATTTACTATTGACCGGCCTGTAAAAGTAGACGTTCATATCTGCACATAGAATATTCGGACCTGGAACAGACCACATTCTGCCAAAAAAGCAGCAAATGTCCTAGAATCCAAGGAAGAAGAGCTGATCTTTTGGTACATGGTTTCCACCAAACTGATCATATTGCAGATGCACTCCTCTAGTATTATACTGTCCAAACATTCTGACCGACAAAAGAAGACTTGGACCACTACGTAGTTAAAGAGAAAATTGAATGGCTGCGATCGCATCAAATCGCCAAAAATGTTGCCATTGGGTATCCTTCAATATCACGTCGACACGCTTACAAAGCTTGAGTGATGAAGACCAGTGGCATCGATGCCAATAAACCGCCAGGAATGCCGATCTGATGTACTGGGATCAATCCGTACAAAAAATGTAGTCTGTCCTATGAAGGAGCATTCTGTAAAATAACTAGACCCGCTCGTGCTGTGGAGGGAAGATCATCGACGTCTCCGGATAAAAAAAGAAAGTGTTTGAGGAACGAGGAATCGAGAAGATGGGGTTGTGGGAAAACCACTTTTGCAGTCTCCTTACTACTGAAGACTATATATTTACCAGCTCCGCTGTCAGACAGAAAGTACTATTCAACCCTAGATATCAGTCCACCAACCAAAATGAAGTAGCGACAGCAATATCTAAACTTAAGTATAACAAAGCTCCGAGCCATTCAAAGCAGTTGGAAATGACCTTGCGGGAGCTATTCACCAACTCATTTTCAGGGTTTAGTTGGAAAAAGTTGAGCCTGATGAATGAAACCCCTGCATCGTTTGCCCGATCCACACTGAAGGAGACTTTTTCAGCTGTAGTTGACGTAGCCTCCTTAACATTGCTTACGAGATCAATTAAATATGTCGTGCTATGTGAACTTCTAAGCTATGTCAACGATCTTATTGATCGCTATCTGTGAAGACTTAGGCTGGGTAAGTCCGCAAACTACGACTGATCCTTGAAAAGAACGAAAAAGTCCAGATCAATGAGCATCGATTTCAAGGGCGCATGTAACAACTTCTGCAGAGATAAGTTGTGAAGGGTTTTCCATTAGGGACTTGACAACTTGGAATTTAATTCGTGAACGCACTCTTTCACCAATCATCAAACTGTCACTGTCAATTTATTCAGTAAACTCAACAATTTCATCATGGTAAAGTACACGAACGAGCAACGTCTGCAAATTATAAAAATTTGTTGTAATTCTCGCTCTAGTAGACAGGCAATAATAAGTTTAGTGCAAAAGTTTGAGTCTACATATTCGTTGTGTGATGTTGCCGTGTCAGTGAAACAACGGGTTGGTCGAAGTGTCGAAAATATCGCTGCCGTTCAGGCGTCCGTAGCAAACGATCCAAATCAGCCAATTCCACGGCGTTCTCAAGAATTGGGCATCGCTCAGACCACATTATGGGGTATTTTGCGTAAGGATCTTGGTTTACACCCATACTAGATCAAGCTGACTCAAGAATTGAAGCCGAAGGACCATTTGAAGTGACGTACGTTCTCCGATTGGGTTCTGGAGAAGATGGATGGTCAGCGTTATTGCGCCATGATCACCGATTATTTTTGGCCCAAATTGGAAGATATGGACTTGGACGACACTTGGTTTCAACAGGATGGTGCCACAAGCCACACAGCACACGTTACAATCGATTTATTGAAGAGTAAGTATGGTGAGCGTGTTATCTGAAGAAATGGGCCAGTCGATTGGGCTCCTCGTTCGTGCGATTTAACGCCGCTTGACTATTTTCTATGGGGCTACGTTAAGTCATGGGTTTATGCCAACACGCCGACGACGTTGAAAGAGCTCAGAGCCAACATTGAACGCGAAATAGCGGCCGAAATGAGTGGCCGAGTCGTTGAAAATTGGGTCCAACGAATCGACCGCTGAAAACATGCCCGCGGTGGCCATATGAACGAAGTCGAGTTCCATTCATATAGTAAAGACATTGATATTTTGCCGTGACGGAGCCTGATATATTGAAAGCGTCAAAAATGTGTGTAGCTGTGAGTATGGGCAAACAAAATATGTTCTGTCAGCAGGAACCGATGCACAATCTTGACGAATTGGACAGAGCGTCCTAAAAAACTTTCCTCTGCCTACCTTGGCTCCGCTATAAATTTTGATAACGACATCTCATCTGAATTCAAACAAAGAATTAAACTTTTCAATTGTTGGCCTCCGAGTCCTACTATAGGTCGCAGAGGCCTACATTCGTAGTTGTTTTGAACGCAAGATTCTTCAAAGATTCTTCCTGTACATTGGCGGGCTTTAGAGGAGATACAGCAGGGAGCTCTAAAAGCTGCTCTGTTAAATTGACCTGGTCAGAGTGATGTGCCCTAGTCACCTGCAATGGCTAATCTTGTTGGTGCTAGCGTATGGCACCGTGTGTTGAACGATAAGCAGAAAGGCAGACCCGATATTGAGTTTCCTCCGAAATACGTCCTCGTAGTGTATGTGTTAGGTCCGAGGATGGGGCATAGATAAAAAGGCAAAACTGCAAATTCTCTAAACCAGGCTGTAGGATGTAATGTTATGATACAAGCACCACATTGGATGACATTGTTCCAGCTAAGAGGGTCTTCAAATGTCAATTCTTGTCAATTGATGTGAGTACCACCTGGAAACTACAATATGTATTGACGCTGGAAAACACTGTGGTCGGAAGCATTTTTAAAGGGAATCGAACTGCTCTGTAACTCAAAATCTGTAAAGTGACGTTTTCTGACATTAAATAGTGCCTTGTTGGCTACTGGTTTTTTGTTTCTGATAAATAAGACCGGAGTCCTAGCCCACACATAGGTTCTTGTTGTTCAACGCATCACAAGTTGTTGCTTCATTGCAAACAACTCGTCCAAAATGTGCCTTACACTGCATTTGTCAACTTTTTCCCTCTATAACCGACATCAGGAACCAAATTAATTGCTTAATGATGTGAGTTATTTGCACCACTGAACCGTAATTGTGCCCCAAGCCATGACTTTATGAGTAGCATGCCACAGTGACCATAATTAACGTGAAACCTCCTTCCTATGGGACACGTTCAAAATATAAAACTCACATAAAGGGAAGACCTAAAAACTATTTACTGTTACAATAAACTTTATACTCACCCTGTCGTATAGTGAGAAAACCTTCTCGATGTCCTCCTTTGTCAACTTGGCAGCGCCCTAAGAAAGTTCACCCAACGAACCATGTCAAAAACATACAAAAAAAAAAACAAAAACAAAAAGGAAGAGAAAAAGTTTAAATTTTTAATAAAGTTTTCATACTGCAGGACATTTGATGTTGTTGTTGCTGTTGCTGTTGCAAAACGTAAGCCAAAAAAAGGATACGAGAAAGGTACGAGACAAAAAAGTAAACCATCTCTCTAGACAAATACGAGTTTGACGGTCCTTTTTGTTTCTATTCAAAATTTTCAAAAATAAAAATTTGTTTTTCTTTTTGAATTTTCTTTCTCCAAAAACTTAACAACTAAATATAGAAAAAAGAGATACAGAGACAGAAAGAGAGAGTGAGGAAGAAAATGAAAAAAAAAAAAAACAATTAAAGTTGAAGGAGCAACTTTTAAGCCTTTTATGCCGTTCGCGTTTACTGTGCGTCGCATGTCACATTTTTTTGTTTTTTTTTTTTTCACCGCCGCCGCCCTTCAGTTTTACGGTGCTTTTGCAGCGCTGGTGAACGAGTTTAAGTACAAGTGCATTTAAGCGAAAAAACAGCACAAAAGAAAGAACCAGAAAAAGTGTAATAAAATTTGAAAAAAAAACCAAAAACCAAAAACAATAACAAAAACTTGTTTTAAATTACGAAAGCGCAAAAAAACAAATTCACAAGAAAAAGAACAGAAAATTACAACGAAAAAACGCCAACACAAACAGAGAAAAAAAGGAAGAAGAGTAACAAGCATCCTTCGATTGTTTATTGCACGTTCGTCGTCGTCGTCGGCGCGATACCCTTTTCGATCTCAGAGTGCAGGAGGAGCTTTGGGTGAACAATTTTCCGCCTTTTGAATGGGAGCATTTTATAAAAAGTACTGCAATCGGGCGCAATGAGTTTATTGTTATATCCTGCAAGGCACCGGAAGTGGAAGAACCGACAAAAGGGAATCATTAATTGGTGGAACTTTTGAGAGAGAGAGAGGGGTGAATTCTGTAATTTCTTGCATTTATGCAGGCGCGTCGTTGAAGGGTGATTTGATTTCTTAATTAGCTATCGGTGCGGTGCTCTTTAAAGAGGGTAAAGTATCACAGGGATGTGAAGTAGTAGAAGTTGTAGTTTTGTTCGAAGTTGTAAAATTGGTGCACGAGTAGATGGTTTGTGTATGTGACTGTGGGTGTTTCATGTAAAAATGAGACTATCGTGCGTACCTAGTTGAAGCCGGAAGGAAGGTCCTTATTGTGTTGAGTCCGATTGAGCATTGAGAGTTTGAGTGCTGAAGTATGAGTATTCTACGTTCTATTAAAACTTAATTTCTAAAGGTCCATTGTGTTAAATTTGTTTGTTTAAGGTTGCTAGGGGATGATGCTACGGCCGACGTTATAGCTATATCCTCGTGAATATTGTGTGCACACTTAATTTACCGGCCGATATACTAAGGATTTCAGACTTTAAATTGTAATATTATGCATAGATCTACTGGTTTGTTGGTAGTTGTGCGATTGGGAAAGGCACTGACCGGGGTGAACCATGACTAAACATCAGTTGTTTTTAATTCACTTCCACGTGGAAGCCACTAGAGACCTGCCTCATCCAACCGAATTAGACTTGCTAATGTTATTAGCGGGTGTGTTGAGAAAGACGAAAATATTAACACTATGACACTCCATCGGGAATAACTGGACGTATAGGCATGAGTTCACGCGATTGAATCACGCCTGCAGTCAGTATGAGCTACTGTAATACATGAACTACTTCAACGTACTTTTTCAGAATCGGTCTAGATACTGGAATAGGGCAACTTTCGTATTCCCGAAATGGATCGCTGACTCTTAAATATTCCTCCAGTTTGGGGTGTTTACTACCCATTCCTACACTACTGCACTGAAGCGCAACGACCAGAAGCCTCAGATGAATTTAGCAAATTTCAGATGCACACGTGGGGTGTTGGGAATATCGATAGGCCGCGAGAGGCTGAACAGCTAGAGGAGGTTTTAGACTTCTGATAAGCAGACATAACTCTCATTCGAAAAGTGGGTCTGCGATGGAACCAGCTGGGCTACTATACTACTCTGATTGTTATCGAAAACAAAAGCAGTTTTTCTCTGGATTCAGATTTGTCATTTGAGCCAGACTGAGATAAACAATTTTGAGCATTTTTATGCAGAGAAAGTCGTTGATACCAAAGGTAGCTCCACGACCTCCGAATGAGCATCATCCTGGATACTTACTTCCTTACTTAGGGTGGCACTACAGTTCCGGGGTGAACAGAGCCTCAACTAATAAGTCTCTCCAATTAGCTCGATCCTAAGCTAACCGCCTCCAGTCGCGCATTCCACGCCATTTGAGGTCCCTTCTACTTGGGCACGGTACATAATGTGAGGTCTCTTCTACAACGTTGTTCCTCCGGTTTAGATTAACATTTACTCGCCTCAGGCGACTGATGCGCAGTTTTCTGACTAGGTCAATGTCAAGGTTTATATGGAGCCTCCTTAGTTATTCGGGTCAGGGTATTTCAACTCAGTTGCCTTCTTAGCCCAAAGAAACAGCGATTGTCAAGAGTGATTCTTCGCTTTAATTCTTTAGAGGTGTTGTTGGCAGGATTGATAGCAAAGCTAACGTAGGCTATGTCCCTTACTACCTCGAAGTTATAAAGGGTGGGCCATCTGTTGGTTTATTTTCAAAAAAAGCTACATAAAAACACTGTTCCAACGATTGTTAATTTTTTGAAAAGAGTAAACGCCTCGGCTAGGTTTGCAGCAGGCCATCCTGTCAACTCAATTTTTCAATACGTTTTCGATGGTTTCGGCCACTATTTCACGAATAGGTTGACCAATATTGGTCTTGTTCGCATCGATCTGTAATGGCACCCCACAAAAATAAGTCCTACGGCCAAGTCCGTGGGGGCCAAGCAACATCACCAAAACTACAGATTACACGATTATTGAACTTAGTGTGCAATAAATCGATTGTTGAACGGCTTGTGTAGCGCATTGCCCCATTTTGCTCAAACCATAACTCGCCTAAGCCCAAATCCCCACCTTCTGGTCATAAAATAAAAATAAAAAATAAATAATAAAAATAAAAATAAAAAACCACACTAGTCATATGTTCAGGATTCTTTGACTTCTCTATGACTACGGGTGGATTTTCCGAGCCCTAAAAACGGCTTGTTCACGTAGCCGCCAAGATGGAAATGCGACTCATCTGAAAGGATGATTTTTTGAACAGAATTGTCGTCAACTATGAGCTGCTCTAAAGGCCCAAACGTAGAAACGATAACGAAGCGGGTGGTCATTTTGCTTCAATTCCTGAGTTAATAGGACCTTGTAAGTGAATAATTGGAAGTTTTTATGAAAAATACTCAGGCTAATGCGACTGATGTTCAGTTTCTGAGATATTTGACGCGTTGAGGTACTCGGGCCTAGGCGCACACTTTCGGCAACAGCTGCAATATTCCCCGTTGAGCGCACAGGACGAACATGTTTACCAATCAGCAAACTGGTCTCACGAACTTTCTTCATAAACTTGCGGACACCAGCTGCAGTTAATGCATTATTTCGACCGAAATTTCTTGTCAAAGTAACTTTGCATTATTTCCCAACGTTGAGCAAGCGTAAATCGAACCATTTAGTACCGCGAAAATAGAATACTGAGTTTCTGTCACTTCTTTGAGCGCATAAGAACTGTCGGGTGCCAAAATGACAAATGATTCAAAAAGAAACCAACAGATGGCCCTCTTGTTCTCACTGCTAAACCTATTTTGGTAGCTTATGTTTCAATACTAGCGAATGCACTGCCAATTATTCCAATATCATTGGCTTAGGCTAGTTGTTGCACAGATTTTTGAAAGAATATGCCACCAGTGTTCGCTTGTTCGCATGCTCTGGACATCAAAGGTCTCGGTTAAGTCATTACAGATCTTGACGTATAACCGAGCGTTTTCTGACATTTTGCATAACATTGGCCAACTTCCAAGGTGATATCGTGGCTATTTCGGCTACAATGTTGTTTTTGAGTTCATCTAGAATCTTCGGCTTGTTGGGGTAAACTTAGCTTTTTAAATAGCCCCATAGGAGAAAGTCCTAATCTGACCAGTCCATGTCACCGTTTTACGACACAACATGTCCCGGAAATTTTTGTTTCATGTTCAAGTTCATTGTTTGGCATGAAGTGTGGAATGGTACGGCGTCTTGTTGAAACGAGAAGGCTTGTAGACCTTTTTCACGTATTTGCGGACGCCGATATCGATTTCCATCGACTATCTCTCCAACTTTAAAGAAAAATTATGTTTTTGGAGCAAATGCCGGCCAAAACAGTCACTTTTGTGCAATGGTTTCAAGAATCATGTGAGGTTTATCGGTTCTCCAAAAGCGACAATTTTGTTTGTTTACTCCGCCAGAGAGTATGAAATGAACCTCGCTGGTCGGTCAGAATTCGCTTGAAGGTTGCTTGGAATTAAAAAGTGAAGACACTAAAATCTGGACCACGAAAATGGACATTTGAATCACGCAATGAATCACGGACACGGTTCCCGTAGATATACGGGGCATCTAAGATATTGAAATATAAGATAGAAGCTTAGCATTCGTACTTCCGAAGAGTAGAGTGGAGAGTTGCCTGGTTTACAACACGATGTTGCGCCAATCCCGGTTTACAGCTGAAGAGCGAGGGCGTGATTTCGGAAAAGAATATGAAAGCAGAAAGTTCTTTCAGCAGAAAAGATATCATTTATGAAAATCAGGAAAAGTCTCGGAGACTGAATGGAACCCTGCGGCATACCCATTTTTATTTTATTGGTATAAGACTTATAATCGCCCAAAACAACTTGAATTGAACGTTATGAGAAGTAATTTCTAATCCCAAGTGAGCATTGGTCTCTACATCACTGGTGATATTGGGTCGTAGATTCCATCTTGAGCATACAGCTCAAGTAGGGGGATCCCAGAGCTTGTTCATTTCGCAACATTTACTTTCAATTTCAGTTTGCTGTACAGGCACCTAGAGGGGTGACAATTAATGTGGGTGGAATGATGCGGGATATCGTGATTTTTCTTGTGCGAAGGACCATCTCTGTATTGGCCGGGTCTATGCCAAGGCCACAAATTTTTCTAGGATAAACTGGAGAATGCTAGAGATGTTAAGCCGATGCATAAAGAGTGACGCTGTTTGTGTAAATTACTAAACCATATCCTGCGTCCTCTAATTAGGTAGGAAGGGCATAGACCACAAGGTTCCATAATCATAGAGGACGCAATTCTTTCGATCCAACGTAGAATCTATGCTATTATACGGATGTTTCACGTTTAAGGGATGCCTACACAACTTTTTAAAGATCCTCGGTCTAAACTCTGTATCGAACGACCAACATCATCCGATTAAGGGCTAGGACCCTATATACTCGTATGTACCCCCAAATACGACGGAGAAAATGGCTGTGGATTAACCATTCCACTGAATACAGTTCGGATGTCAACATTGTGCTTCGTCCAAATCAATGTATGCTGCCGCTGTATGTATACTCTTTCCATGAGTCGTTAGAGGAAGTATAGAGGGTTCTCAACCGATTTTCTAGTTCTTTTTGCTAAGCAATTCGGCAGCTTGCACTTCATATGGAGATATAGGATTCCCTAGAGGGTTTTAAGCAAGAAGATGCCATTGAAACTGAAAACTGTTCATTTTAGCTTTTTACCACAGATCATGTCCGGGTTTTATTAAGAAGGTTGGTGAAGTGCATACAGATCAAGGATAAGATAAACAGATCTGACGAATCTTCGAAATTAGAGGAGGATCAATTTAATCGCCTTCCCAGGCGATGTTGTTGTGGAGAATTTGGCGCTATTTATTCGGAACGAGCAATTTTACTGGAGAAGAGTACTAGTGTAGCACTTTCTAACTAACTCATCAGCACCTTAACACCTAAAGGACTTTGAATATCCGAGACGTAAGTACAAGGCGTCTGTAGAAGCAAGGAGAAGAAAATGACGGGGTGGAAACATGTTGTTTGCCATCTACTCTGGAGAAAATCCAAGTAAGGGAACTTGAAAGGAAGATATGCCATCTGGATTAGCTGATCTGTGAATGCGAAGATCTTTGACGTGCTGGCGAAGTGGGTAGCAATTAGATTGGTCCTGTCTGAGGGGCTGACAGCTGGAATTCTCTCTCTGCAATTGCTAAGACTTTGAGTTCCATTCCATAGTGGCAAATGTCACTTGGCAACCAAGTTTGATCAGTTTATGAAAAAAGTATCTCCTACTTGAGGATGTACGGTTTAGGGCTGTCAAATGTCTTTACAGTTTGACAACAGTGTATCTGGTGCAAATGGATAAAGTCCTTTACAGGCAAGACCTTCGACTTGTGATCTTAGTTGAGTTTAGTTTTAAAGGACGCACGACAAACTATCGAAGCTTTTAAGGGAAACGAGGAAAGTAACAGCCCGTCAATGGCTTATGTATGACTTGTGATTGTACCCTGCTCCTTGGTAAATTTCTGTGAAAATATTTCCGACTGACATATGCAACTGTTTGGGGATTTGGGCAATCAAATATTTTCTGTTTGATCAACCCGACGACTAACAAATATTTTATGGGTATTCCAAAAGTAGTCATAATTTCCACGTCCCCAAATATGTTACGCCCTGTGATTACTCATTTTGACTACGCGTCCATGTGGTATTTTGAACCGAACCGTATCACAACATGGCCTAGTGAGCGTTTGTTTTTCGATTTTTTGTTGTGTTGACTAATTTTTTTGAGCACAAGACTAAGTATACCCCTCATTAATTATGCAGAGCCCAAGGCATTTCTTATTTGTGGTGACATATCCATATATCTTCACGGCTACCGGTCGGATTGACTGACCCTCTAGCAGCTGGTAGCCAGCCGGCATTTTCACAAATCGACTGCATAATTTAGTCGAAAACACCCCATGTTGTCATATGAATTGATTAAAGGACATTCCAGACGAGAATTAAGGATACAAAAAAATACAAGTACCTCAGTCCGAATCGCATTAGACAAAAAATTTCAATTCCATTAGATTGTGGCGCTTATGTGGAGTAGAATCAAATTGATGAACTCTCTTTGGTGTTGGCGGTTGATAGTTGGGTTGCCTTCGGGTGCCATCGGTTTGGCGACGGTAAGCTGGATGTACAAATGTCATTTGCATACGAACTTTCGATTGCCGGTATAATTAATGACTGGAAAGTGGTAGCAAATGAGAGAAAAATTCACGCGGTTCAACGATGGCGTGTGGTTTGGAATTCTCAGATAAATTACATTGACCCAGCTATCATGTTTCCCTATACATATAGACGTATTCACGCAGCACGATTCATGTTTAATTAAATTGACTGTCATTGCGAGAATTACACATTCGGTCCGTTAGACAGGGGTGTCGATTGATAAATTACCATTCGACTCGAAAGCCATTTTTTATTTGAGGATTTATCTAAGCGCCGACTTTATTTTAATAGAGATGAAAAGTGGATTTACAAATGAAAGGTGGTATGGGTCATTCAATGGGTGAATGAGCAGCAGATCTAGATGTTTTCGGAGTAGCTATTGACAGTACTTATGAGGGCACATTTTTGATTTTGAATCCAACACTATTAGGACAATAATCTACAAACTTAATGCCAAAAATGCGATTAGTTCTATCATAAGGATGAGTGCCATTATAGACTTGCACTTCTCTAGAACCTGTGCCGATGGTGTATACTCAACCTCTCGTCAGGCTCTTTAGAATCTAAATCAAGTGCCAATGCATAGTGTCATAGACAGCAAGAAGTCGGTTGGAAAGCCACAACGATGCGCTGGTTTTCTCCCGGCCACCGACAAGGCGATGCGGAGCTGCATAGAGGAGCGAAATGACCGAAAAAAGAACATGAGAAGCGAACGATCGCGAAAATGAAGAGTTGATATTCCAGGAGCAGTGTCTAGAAGTTTGACTAAAAGATAGACAAACGTATTAGGGCAAAGAAACCAAGGAGCCTATAAAGATGAGCAATCAAATTAAGCAGTAGAGTGTGAGTCTTTAATGCGATCAAAATTCTGCTGCCAGGCGGAACGACCCATTCAACTTTAGTGATGAGAGCCAAGATTTACCCCGAGCAATATGAAGTAGAGGTCGCATCATCTAAACTTAAGAATAAGAAGGGCACCAGACCGGACTGAATATCTGGTCGGAGGAAAGTACAATATACCTAATGAGTACCGTAGGTAGGCAGCAAGAAGTGGTTGTCTGGTAAGGGCTGGCCGTGGTGTAGTGGTACTAGCAACTTCTCACTCGGAGGGTCCAGGTTCGAGTCCTGCCCATGACAAGTCAGTTTTTCATTTGTAATTGGAACTCAGACAGAAAAATTCTGCGTGTGAAGGCTTAACACTGACACATAGATTTGGCTGCTGTAGAGTTTCAAGCAAGTTTCGCTCAAGGAGAGCGAATATCGAAACCAAACACACCTGAGTTTCAAACCACTACAAAACAATTTTCCTTTCGCTTCCTTCTACCTTTCCGCCCGCGCCCTGGCAACAGTAAAAGGGTATCTAACCCCTTAGGCGTGCGTAAAGTATAACAAAAAAAAAAAGGTCTTATCAGAAACACAAGTAGCGCGGATACGTCGTCCTGTTACCACCAACCGCTCACGTAACCTGGATGTTGGCGTGTTGCTAAGAGTATAGTTTTCAGAACCATCCTGTGGAGTTCAGAAAATGGCAGAATTTTGTGCCAGTAATCTCTGATAATTCAATGAAAATGGCTAGCGCCGGACAGTCACAGGAAAAGTTTCCTTTTCGTGCGAGTGGTTGCAGCTACGGCAGTGAGGTGTTAAAAGGAATGCCTAACTTGGCAGCATGTAAGCCAATTGATCAGTGACCCATGCTGTTAAATCATTCGTCCTGTTTTTATTGTAAGCAGGCCACCAAGACTGTTCCACCTAGAGTTGACAATAGAAAGAAAGTGTTGGAGAATTCTACACTTTATGAGTCTCATAGTGGAGCAGACTGACTCCACAAGAACGACATCGAAGATTGAGCCACATCTGGCCAACAAGTCGGCCCTCTATGTTACTGTAGCCGGGAACCCAGAGAATGGTGATGTTAAACCGAGCACTTACCTGCGTGATAATTTTCTGGCACGGTTCTCCTAGTTTAGAGGACGAATTAAGTGAGTGATGCGCTTTGATGTCTGCCTGGCTGTCGATAAAGATTCATATATTGTTTATGTTAATGGGACAGAGGCTAAGTATCTTGCCGGCCTCCCTCATCGCTAGTACCTCCACCTGGAAGACACCCCAAAGAGTCTGGAATACATAATGAGTACAACTTCAGCTTCGTTGGCCTGACCTGCAAGAAAAGACACATTCTAGACTGACAGACATTTGCTAAAGATCTGCATGACCTCTATCCCTGAAGTTTTGATCCCGATAACGCAACATGTGATCTACGAAGTCCACATATGACAGGACCTTAAGAGACGATCTAAACAGTTCAGATTTATATTGTAGTTTTGGCATCCTTCCCGAACAGATTGGTCAGAACACTTGGTGCTCCTTATTAGGTGATTCGCCCATGTTCAATAGAGTCTCAAACATCTTGTAGTTTGAAAATTGAGGCAATTTTCCCCCAATTGAAGAGGTTTATTGATTGGGGCCTGTGTCCACATATTTAGAAAGCAAACTGAGCTCAGTTTGAAGTCAATTTAAATGCGTTGAAGCTCTATACGATGATTGGAGCGATATTGGGATTTATCCAGTCCTTCAACAGATGAAATATGTGCTTATTCCAAGGGAGTGTTGCTGAGATCATCAGAACAGTTCTTCAGTGTGGTCTTATGTTCAACGTCTGCTGTACAAAATCGCATTAAATGACAAAAGGCCGTCGTCTTACAGGAGATGACTCTATGGGAGAAGGGCGCTTTCAATACCTGTTTGGAGAATCCCACAACCTATGGCAGCGGATTTACAGGGGAAAGCTGGCCTTGTAGACAAAGTTTTGGAAATCAGCGGGTAAATATTCTCAAAACTTCCATTCCCTCTACTCTAAATCACGAATGCAGTAGCTTTTTGGAAGACCGCCACGATCCGCCATTAAAAATACCGCAAGCAAGTTTATAGCAAGTTTGAAGAATCTTTCTATCGTCATAGTCCTTGTTTTTCTTTCCAAACGTCAATAAATCCCTAATACAGCTGAGCAAAATGAGAGACAAGTTGGATATCAAGGGCAATAAAGTGCCGAGGAATACTGTTGAAGGGCTTGGCGTCGGGCGGTTACAATGGGAAGAGACCGCCAGAACTTTCACCGAACTTCTGCCCACCAACCTCTCTCATGATCTTGCATTATCAATAATTGCCAAGGAACAGGGCCATTAGAAATGCTCCCACTGAAGTCATAGTGTTCTTAAACATAAAACTAATATTTCGACGACTTGCAGCTAAGTAGAAGTCGTACGGTCCAACACGGATGCGAGCTTAGATTGGGGATAATATTGACGAAAGTCGAACACAAACTTATCTTCAGAAATAGGGGGATGTTTGGAAAACGCAAAGCCGAGGCAATCGAAAGATAGTATAGGAAAAGTCTGCATTTACTATAAGATATTACAGAAAGGACGTTTCAGAGAAGTAAAACCCTGTAGGGGCGACCACTGAATCACACCGTTTTCCGACAGAAAGCATCATTTAGCATGAACTAAGACCACGAAAACTACCGCCCACCAGACCAAGTCAAAGTAAGTATAGTTATGCCGATGAGTTAGGCACTGAGCTCGAGAAAATGATGTACCAGGATCGTGCTCGGTGAATTAAATCGCAGCATCGTTAATCCTGTTAAACATTATATAGGATATTTGCTGCTGTATTATGTTAAGTCTAAAACCAATCATCAGTAACCTGATAGAATCATATCATAGCCCTTGTAGACCTGATAAGTTCACCATCAACAAAATACTTATTCTGCTGCAGATCTTGGAGAAGACACTGGAATATCAAATCGTTACCCACCGCCTCTTCACCGATTTTAAAGAAAGTTGCGTATGATAGGGTCGTTATTGACGAATACGAGTCACGAATCACGGGCGATGTCTAACCTTTGCATAATTTATAACCTCGTTCGGTTTCGCAGGATGTCGAAGTAGAACTCAGAGCTGCAAAAGCACCAAAAATGCCTCAGACAGACAGACAAAAATAAAATATCAAAACAGGACAACCACCGACTCTTAAAGCAGAATACGAGTACAACAGTATACAGCTACAACAGTGAACCCCAGTTACTCGTGCCACCTGCTGTTCCTAAAAAGGCAATTACGTAGAAAAAGTACTATCTTCGAGCTGCACAGAACCAATATTAATTTCTTTTACCCAGCTACTGAGTATTGTGTCAACAACTCATAAGTCAATAATTAAGAACCCCAGTCACCTGTTACCACATCACCAGTTACCTGTTACCAGCACCCCAATTCCTAATGAAATTCCACTGACATCGATCGAGAACTGTCTTCTCCCCAAGACATATGACATCTAATTGCTTTTCTTTTCTGTTTTGATTGGATTTTTCCAGGGAAAAAATTCTTAATGTCCATCTTCTTCACCTTTTCAAATTCCACACAACCAACACCATCCTTTACTCGTAATCGTTGGAACACTCAGCGCGACTTTTATGTTCCACGAGTATTAAATTTTATGTCCATCATAACTTACGAATAGTTAAGAATTGCAATGTGCTGCGAAAAAAGAGCAAAAAGGGGAGTCCTGCACAAGGAGTATAGTATGGAACGGATATCAGCACTAGGAGAACGAGGCAAAATTTATTGTTCCGAAATGCTGGCATAGTTAAACGAAATAATGACAGGTGGTTGGGTTGCCTAGGTGGCTGGATGGCTGGCCTTAGAATGCACCTGAAACCAAACTTATTGCACATGAGTCAGGAGTTTTATGCTTAAAAGGGTTTCTATTGCTGGTTGTTCTCCTGTTTTTTTTTTTTAAATTCAACATGTTACATGCAAAGAAGGGGGTAAGGGGTTGAAAAGATAAAAAAAAAAATCGCTTGTCATTGCAGTGAATTTTTATGACGTTAATCCGAAAAGTCAAGTCGTTTGAAGGAGTGCAATAATGGTCCTAAGCTGGTCGTGTTTGCATAATTTAAACGAAAATTCATGGAAAATTTATAAGCTATGTTAGAAGGACGAAACAGAGGAAGGAAGCACGGTGATTATTGCACAGTGAATTGTGTGGGATGTAATGAAGATTTAATTCTGGAACATTTTAATACCCTTTTTCATTTCCACTTTATGTGGGTCTTTGGGGTTACTTTGAGGATTTGGGCACAAAAAAAACAACAAGTGCCATAAAGTGACCGATAGTGTGACAGAAATGTGCACTGGTATTTGAAAGGTATACACTTGGATTAGTTGGAGTTTCTGTTAAAGGATCAGTTATGCTTTTCTTCCCTTTTTTTTATCGAGGGCAAAGATAGTCCTTATCCAAATGTTGGGATATCATTGTTCGAATTCAACCAACATATACGTCAATTACCGTGTATTTTGCAGTCATTAATCGGTAAATGGTTATTGGCACAATTTTTTCAAGGATTTGGTGCTCCAGGTGTCTTATGCTAGGTTTCCGACTGCGTTAAATGACCAACAGCCTCGGATATAGATATCTTTATCGCTGATGACCTCAGCAAAGGGAAAAGAACCACGACCTTCTGTTGTGCTCATGCAGAAAATTGCTATAGAATGGATCAAGCAGAAGAAGGAACACATCTTCTATGGTAATTGCTGAAGAGGACACACACATGTAATGCGTTTTAGCCTTCACAGAGCTTCACTAGCTGTTCGAAACACACTAGCAATATACGACGTTCAGGTCGTCCTTAGTTATTTTGCGACTAACCTCCGCCTCCAATATCCTTAAAGGGACTCACCACTCTTCTGTTCGAGAAAAACCTCCAACTTGATAGATTACGTTGCCACCCATGCAAGACTCTAGCATTCTGTTAGATCTTTACCTTTCTGTAGCTTAAGTATGAATGCGGATGGTGAAAGATCTGAATACTTTGTGAATAAATGTGACTTTGACGGTTCCAACCGCAAGAGATTGCTTGGGGCTTTTTTGAATAGGTCTCCAAAACATCTCGAGATATTGTATGCTACTAAGGAAGTACGGGGTCTTCCAATAGGGACTTCCGACAGTTGAAAGCGGCCATATTGTTGAAGTAGCTTCTTCAAATTTTATTCAATCATTTAGTCAATCTGTTTTGCCAATGTTCGGGTAACGTTCCGAGCCTTTCGCCTATTTTACGGTCGCCATAATCGTCCTAAATTTGAGTCCACAGGTTCAATAAACGATAAACCAACACCGGTACGTCGACGAAACGCAAGATCTGCCGAAAAAAATCGACGCTGTCCGTGAGAGTGTGGAGGAGAATCCGAGGTAGTCGATTTCGCATCGCTAACAAGAACTCGGCCATTTGCTGAACACAACTTGGCGAATTTTGCGTCGTGACTTGAGCCTGCACCCATACAAAATTGAACTGACCCATGAACTGAGGCTATACGATTATTGACAACGACGTGTGTTCTCTGAATGGGCTCTGGAGCAGTTGAAAACTGATCGAAAAATCATCTTCAGCGATGGGGCCCATTTCTGGATGAACAAAGAAACTTTCGAACTTGGGACAATACCAATCCACATGACGTACAAGAGCATAAAATGCATCCCGAAAAAGTCACTGTTTGGTGTGGATTTTGGGCTGGCGGTGTCATCGGACCATATTTCTTTGAGAACGACGTTGACATCACCATGATGATTACCAACTTTTTTTTGGCCTGAGTTGGATGGCATGGACACCAACGACATGTGGTTTCAACAGAAACACTGCCACACAGCTCACGCCACATTGGAAATTCCGCACCAGCGATTCGAAGGCATGGTCATCTCACGTGGAGGTGATGTGAACTGGCCACCTAGTTCGTGCGATTTGACTCCGTTAGACTTTTTCTTGTGGGGTTTTCTGAAGTCTCAGGTCTATTCGAATAAGCAACAAACCACAGCGGACTTCAAAGCCAACTTAACCCATGTCATCGGTCAAATTCAGCCTGATTTATGCGTAAGAGTCATGGAAAATTTGACATTTTCAGAGAAGATGCGACGGACATTTGAACGATGTTATATTCCGAACATAATGGCTGGCATCGATAGGCCTTTCAAACGAATAAAAAATTTCATTGATATCTCACATACACTTTGTTTTATTTAAATTTAAAGATAGGAAGCGCTTAATGAGAGACCGTTTAGAAAAGAGCAGGGATAGTGATCGGCGTAGTAACAGAGTCACAGTTGGATAATTTCGCTCTTTTGCATAAAATGCAACTCTGTCCGCCTAATCCAAAAGAGGTTTAGATAAGGACCTCACAATTAACAAAGGTTGCTGAAGCAGACGATTCCTTTTCCGGGCTATTTGGCACCGTTTCGAGCTGATTTGACAACAATCATAAATCAGTTCATTGGCTAAGCTCTGAATCAAGAATTAAATGATAGCTGCGTGGCAAGGTGATTATACTCTTACAAGGTGCGGCAAGATAACTTCCTTATTTGAAGTGAACACTCTGAAGGCGATGGGAGTCCCAGACGGCTGCACGTGGTCTCGTTCGAGAGAAAGGATCCTAAAGCTTTGTAAATTTGTATTTCAGCCGTCATCATGCGTTAGAGTAATAAGCAACGTGCGTTTGCCTTAGAGGTCTTTCGGTGGATTCGCACGCCTTCCGAAATCGGTTTAAAATTGCGTCATTGGGTCCTGTCCTAGAGCGAAAATAAACTCTTTTGTAGATCACAATGTTCAAGGAAACTGGTTCTGTGCAGAAAAGAAGAACTGGAGATGCACGTCCCACTAGAACACCGCAAGCATGTGTCTGGTCGTAATGGCTTTAACAGGACGGAGCAAATGCTCGGCTGTGTTGAAGGAGTACTTGCGAGAGCGCCTCATCTCACCGCGGAGTGATTTGGAGTGACAGACGAATTCACCTGGACTCTGGACGACTCGAAAAGAAATATTCTGAAAGAAACAGCCAACAAACATATCAATATGCTGGAGAGAGTGATAAGAGATAGAAAAGTTCCGATCAACCAGTGTATTGACAATGCGGGACGTCACTTACCGGATATGATTTTTAAAGCGATGTAAACCACAACTTTGAATGTCTAACTTTGTTATCTTGCTGCATGTTGTATATCATCAAATGTAAATAAAAAGAATTGACATTGGAACGAACCTATCCATTTCACTAGATTCCATTCTACATGCCTCTCTATTTTTGGCCACGAGTTTAGTGATGTTTTTTTCATTTGAATGATCCAATTATTTTTCTCTTCGAGCCTCTATTACGTTTTGGAGTGGATTTTTCAACAACCTTCGCTGAACTAGGCAAAGCAACCTATTTGCTCAGCCTGAAGTTTGTCCACTATCTGTTACTTAAAGTGGAGACTCCCAGTAAGTCGAAGTTTAGAAGAAAGTTAGACCTGCTATAAATACATCCAAACATTAGATCACTTCTTCGTCCTTCTGGTAGGTCCTCGAACTCCTGCGATGCATGTGCCGTGTAGAATAAACCTTTTAGTAAATGAGTCGTTATTTTGTTTGCAGTCACTCAACGTGCTACATCATCCCTAAATATTAAAATTGTTCGCACTTGGATAAAATAACTTCATCTGAATATATAGTCGGAATCGGTTTCACGGACTCGGGAAAACGGCAATGCAGATATTCGGCCTCAGCACGACTGATTCGTAACCCTTTTAGCGCCTCTATTCAATCTTTCATCGGCGAAGAGGAGAGTAACCGTTCTAAACTCGTCAATATGGTGGTTGCAAACTGGATTTTTTTTTTATAATTAGCGCACATTCAAGGCGTTGCTAGTACCCTTAAAATGTTTGCACACAACGCAGCTTTAATTGAAGTGAAATGCATCTTTTGAATCGTTCGCGACGTTTTTTCAATTATTGCCATACATTTTGAATCGCGTCCTATGTCGACCTGCTATCCACAAAGCTGCATTGGTGGCATGGAGCTCAATGATAAAATATTGCTCTATCTATAATATTGTACAATCAACTATCTATCGTAGAACCGCTCGTATATCTTCATAGCCATGTGACATTAGATTCACCGATCAGTAGTTGTTTCACATTTTCGTGACGTCCTAGCCTTTATGCCGTGGAATAAGGAATAAGCGCAACTTCGAATGGTATGTGATCCGATCCGACTGCATGGCCTTGGTTCATTCTTTTGTCTGCCGGTTCCTATTCATGTGCGACAACTGATGGAATGGTACTACTCTGAATTCTTTATTGAGAAACGCGTTTAAGTACTCTTTCCAGCTATTGAAAATTTCACTCTTTTTAGTGAGCAAGCGTCGCGACTCGTTTCCAATATATTTCGGCGACTAAATTCTTTGTTGTACTGTGATCTGAAAGATGTTACACATTTTCTATTGCTCGTCGCGAAGGTTCCTCTTCTAATTCTTGATACAATGCCTCAACTGCTACCACATGTTGTTTAGCTCTCGCTTTATCACATTCATCGCTGCTTTTTCGCTTTTAAGCCGCACTTTATACTTTTATTTTTAATTTATATTTAGCCCTCGCCTGAAGGGGTTGCCTTTAGCACGTCACCCCAATTTTATGTATGTTATGAGTACGTCATCGTTCCACAATCATTATTTAGATGGAGCCGGGCTTTTGAAACACCGAGCAGTGGTTTTGCACTATTCTCATACGCTTAGTTCCACTTTATTTATAACATTTTGGAGCCACAGATATTTTCTAGTGATATCGAATTACCCTTGTTCCTTTGCCACTCTGTGTTTCTACTTTTGACACGGTTTCAGTCAAGGCAGTCTTCGTATTTATCGCCGTTTAAATCCCAAAAAACGGAAAGCATTTGCTCATTTTCCAAAGAACATTGAAATAGCTCCAAAATATATCGTTTTTTTGGTGGCTTGCTACCTACTTTCCTACCGATTTCTAGCAGAGAAAATTCTACTGTATTACCGATAAAATCGAATGTAATGAAGAATGTATGTTAAGGATACCATTGAAGTGGTTCCTTACAGCGCTTGCGAATGAAAATTAAGGAGGGAGAGAGATATCGATGTACATTGGTTTTGAATGTTTGCACGTTATAATGGGTAGGAAATAAAAAGCTCGGCAAGTCTGACGGCTTAGGAAAGAATCACGATGTTTCAGAGTACGTCCAAAATTTGGCTTGAGGGTAAACGAGACGGATGTTACGGTTGAAAAATATTGAAGGGGCGGAAACATCAATGGATAACTGGTGGTGAAAGTAGCGAGGGAGGAGATATTACTTTGGTGTTCAAGGGTGTCAAATGACGGTGCGATATTAGGATCACTTATTAGTTTTATCGCACAGTTTCAAATCCAACAGGTACAGAGTAGCGTTAGGATGAGGCCAGATCAGAAGGGGAAAAACATTTCTTACATCGCTTGAGGGAACATAGACATTTCGCAGCATTTGGTGACATCAAATATGTGGTCATTCCAACGTAAGTGGTGTTTGACGATGCAATTGCCATTCACGGATATTGGTTGGGTGTTCAAATTTGGTTCAAATTCCATTCTGTTGGTGATTCCTGTTTCGGAATTCTGGTAATATCGGTATCAAATAGCCTTAACATACGCTGCCGTCGTCGTTCTATAGATCCGATGAGCAGGGACATAAGTCCGGAAACGAATACGAAAAGCAGGGAGCACTGTAGTTAACAAAGGAATACATCGGATTAGAAATATCAGACAATAGATCATTAATGAAAATTAAAAAGAGTGTCGGCGATGAGCGGAGCCCTGGGGCACACCAGCATTTATTTTGTGGATATCAGACTTCAAACCGTCGGAGTCAGCTTGAATTGAGCGTGCTGAAAGGTAATAATTTTTCTAATGCATTGATTAGCGGCATACCCGTCATTATCGAGAAACTACAAGTATCAGTTCAAATTCCTTAAGAAAATGGTAAGCCCAATTCAATTGGCTTTCTCGCACTGTCATACGGTTCTTTTAGGACTTCTTATTCGTATTCTGTCAGCCTAGATTCCTGCGACTTTTGTTTGTTCCCCAGCATGAAAACGTGGCTCGGGGGGAACAATTTCGGTTCGAACGAGGAAACATGTAAAAAACTGACGTTTTCCTTCCTACCATGAATACTTGTTGCTCCACCATCGTATTTTACCTTGAATAACGCTCGGAGAGAGTCATAGATGCCAACCGATCTGATTTTGATTAAAATAAAATGTATAAACAAATTATTTTGGCTCCATCTATGCCAGAAATTATCTACATGCGTGTACCACTGTGCAATTTCATTCGTGTTTTTAAATAAATAAAATAAAGTAGTAAAGATTAAAAGCTACAAACTACAAATTACAACAATCTCTAGGTCACTAAGGATTCACATGCCATTCAGTACGAGTATCTACATCTACGTAAAGCATTTAATTCAATTTAATTCACCATTCAAGTATCTGGAATAGTTGTTTATGAGTATTTATTATTTTTTAGTTTGTTGAACCAAATATACGAGTACATAACTTTGGTTTGTTTAAATGAAAAACAAAATAAATAATTACAAACAAAAAACAACCAAAACATAAATTAGCACAACAAAGTATGTTTCGTAAACATAAAAACATTAAAAGAACAAATTTATATATTTTTTTTTGTTTTTTTTTTTCGGGTATTTCTTGTTTCTTTTGAATGTTAATGTTAATGTTAACAGCAAATACTTACTTCGATGCCTTCCTTTTAATTTATATCACACACAAATTTGTTAGTGAATTTGATATTAAAATGTTGATGTAGTTGTTATTGTTGTTGTTGTTGTGTAGTGCGTATGATGTGGTTTATTTATTTTTTTTTAGATTTTAATTTGATCAATTTGTTAGCAAAAACAGAAAAAATTGTAAATTGTATTTTGTTGTTGCAGTAGTTTAGTGCAGGATAACAGAAGAATAACAGTAGAGGATGCGTCATATTATTGTACATAGGGTGCAGTTAGTTTTATATTTATAGATTTTTTTTAATTTTTTTTATTTGATGGTGGATTAGTAGTTTTGTTTATTAGATCAGGCACATTCGTTAGGGGGCATATCATAGGTAGTTTGTTTTTTTTTTTTTTTGATTATTTTTGGATTTATTTTTCATACAATTGCAGATAGAAAAGAAATTGAAAAAGAGAATAATCAGAATATTTTTTATAAGAAATTAAAGGTTTTGGTTAAAATTTGTGTTTATTTTCTAAGCAAATAGCTAAAAAGCAAAGATGCAAAAAATTGGCTAAAAAATTCTATTCCATACAGTTGGTTACTCAAAAGAAATTTTTTAAGAGTTTTTTTTTGTTTTAAGAAATACGTAGAAGAGGTTTTTTTTTAAGAAAGAGAGTCAAGGAAAGAGAAAAAGAGAGAGAAAAGAGAAAGGAAAGTTATATAAAGTATATAAATGATATTTAAAAAGTAAAACGTGTAGGTGATGGAGAAAAAAAAATTAAAGTGACTTGGAGGATGAGAATACGAGTGAAGAAGTGATGTTCAGACTTAGAAATATTTATATACCCTGCAGCTCAATATTCCTCTTTGATTCACTTAATCTGGAGCTACGACTGGGATTAGAAAAGGACAAATCTTTGGAGATTTATCATTGTTTGACCGAATTGTGATTCACTCCTAATTTAGGATGCGTCCGTTCTAAGTTCGTATTTCTGAAGTATGTAGCTATTTCTGCAAAGCCTTTCTGGCTCTACAAATAGGTATCAAGCGATCTTGACATATTTCCACTAATCAATTTAAAAATTGTCAGTTTCGGGTCAAGAATTGGATTTGATCTTAAGCGTGTCCAACAGACAATTATCAGGTTTAAAATAAAGTAAAAAACTACGAAGGGCGTTCAACATATTCTCGGTATCGGGGTGAAGCTGTGGTTGTATATATAAATTGACTTATTTATCAAGTAATACTATTACTTTAGTGCATTCATGTAAAATTTCATATATCTCTAGTTAAACAGAATCATAATGGCAACTGAGACGATGATGGTGAAAATTGAGCATCGCGCTGTAATTAAATTTCTCACTAAGCAAGGAAAAAGTCAAAAAACTATTCATGAAGGGATGGTGGCTGTTTACCAGGGTTCCGCACCTTCATTATCAACTGTGCAAAAGTGGTCAAGTGAGTTCAAGAGAGGCAGAGAGAGCATTGAAGACGACACCCGCTCCGACGCCCCGGCTACTGCTTGTACGGGAGAAAGCATCAAAGAAGTCGAAGAACTTGTTCTTGAGGATGCCCGAATAAAGGTGAAAATGATGGCAGAGATCACCAAGCTTTCAATTGGTACCATTCACACCATTCTTCCTGACCATCTTAACCTTTCAAAGGTCAGTGCAAGGTGGGTGCCACGAATGCTCACAGCGCCTCAGAAAAAAGTGAGAATCGCATGCTGTAGAGAGCTTTTGGAGATGTGTAGTGAGAACACGGACGGTGTTATGGATCGAATTGTTACTGGGGACGAAACATGGGTCCACCACTATGACCCTGAAAGCAAACAAGAGTCCATGCAGTGGCATAAAAAAGGAACAGACCCCCCGAAGAAGTTCAAAGTCACTCCGTCTGCCGGGAAGCTCATGGCCACAGTTTTTTGGGACTCAACGGGAATCTTGCTCATTGAGTACAAAAAAAAGGTGAAACCATCAACGCCACATCCTACGCTTCCACTTGGCATAATTTGCGGGAGGAAATTAAAAAGAAAAGACGGGGTAAACTCGCAGCGGGTGTGTTGCTTCTTCATGACAACGCTCCTGTTCACACGGCGCGAGTTTCCAAGGCTGCTGCGCGAGATTGTGGTTTCGAAGAAATCCAACACCCACCCTATAGTCCAGACCTTGCCCCTAGTGATTATTTCCTGTTTCCGGATTTGAAAAAATGTCTTCGTGGAAAAAGATTTTCGGATGATGAAGAACTCAAGTCGGCAATAAATGGGTATTTTGCAGAGAAAGAGGAAATTTATCTTTTTGAGGGTTTAAAAAAGCTTATCTCAAGATGTAACAAATGCATTGATGTTAGGGGAGATTATATTGAAAAATAAAAACAATTTAAATTGAATTCGCATTTTCCTTCATATCGATACCGAGAATATATTGAACGCCCCTCGTATATGCAATTTATAAAGGGTTTTCCAATAGGGACTTGACAACTTTGAATTTAGTTCGTGAACGCACTCTTTCACTAATCATCAAACTGTCACTGTCAATTTATTCAGTAAACTCAACATTTTCATCATGGTAAAGTACACGAACGAGCAACGTCTGCAAATTATAAAAATTTGTTGTAATTCTCGCCCTAGTAGACAGGCAATAACAAGTTTAGTGCAACAATTTGAGTCTACATATTCGTTGTGTGATGTTGTCGTGTCAGTGAGACAACGGGTTGGTCGAAGTGTCGAAAATATCGCTGCCGTTCAGGCGTCCGTAGCAAACGATCCAAATCAGCCAATTCCACGGCGTTCTCAAGAATTGGGCATCGCTCAGACCACATTATGGGGTATTTTGCGTAAGGATCTTGGTTTACACCCATACTAGATCAAGCTGACTCAAGAATTGAAGCCGAAGGACCATTTGAAGTGACGTACGTTCTCCGATTGGGTTCTGGAGAAGATGGATGGTCAGCGTTATTGCGCCATGATCACCGATTATTTTTGGCCCGAATTGGAAGATACGGGCTTGTACGACATGTGGTTTCAACAGGATGGTATCACAAGCCACACAGCACACGCTACAATCGATTTATTGAAGAGTAAGTATGGTGAGCGTATTATCTCAAGACATGGGACAGTCGATTGGCCGCCTCGTTCGTGCGATTTAACGCCGCTTGACTATTTTCTGTGGGGCTACGTTAAGTCATTGGTTTATGCCAATGGATGAGCTCAGAGCCAACATTGAACGCGAAATAGCGGCCGAAATGAGTGGCCGAGTCGTTGAAAATTTGGTCCAACGAATCTACCGCTGCAAATATGCCCGCGTTGGCCATATGAACAAAGTCGAGTTCCATTCATAAATGTTTTGATTGAATTTCAAATGGTTTGCGTTTTATTTAAAAAAAAAATTGTCAAGTCCTTATTGGAAAACATGAATACATCAATATTCACTTCAATCGCCTAAATGAGGACTGTTGCTTTCAAAGCATTCTTGCAAACGGACCCTTATTTACTTACTTACTTAGATGGCTCCGCAATCCGCGGTGAACCAAGGCCTCCGCTAACATATTTCTCCACCTTGCCCGGTCTTTGGCTAGCTGCCTTCAGTTGGGCACCCGACGTTGACGCCACCCAAAATGTGATCGTCTTCCACTGCATTGTCCCTCTGTGTTTTAGGCGAAATCTTTCCGGGGCTGTACGCTGATGTGCATGCGCTTAAGGAAACTTCGTCGAAATTTCTAGCTTTTCTGACTAGGTCGGCATCGCTGTATAGCTCGTACAGTTCTCTGTTGACGGAAACGAGACCGAAAATTACCCGGAAAACTGCGCAGCGCTAGGGAGCATTTTCATCCGTTTTTGTCAGTATCCAAGCTTCTTCACCGCAAAGCAGATATGGGATGATCAGAGTATTGTATATGTAATGTCTTTTTATTCTAGTTGCTCGAAAGATAGCTTAACCCAAAGAAGCAGCGATTAGCAAGAGTGATTCTTCACATGGCATCCGCGCTGGTGTCATTGTCGAAGTTGATTGCGGAGCCGAGGTAGATAAAATCTCTTATTACCTCATTATCATAGGCGTCGATGTTGTGTGTTCCGCGGTAGATGACTTACGAGCTTTGCACGATTCTTTCAAGAACGATGTTGAAAAAATCACATGACAATGCATCGCCATTCCCGACTTTAACTTTAGCTAAACAGCCCGACTCTTACATTCGCAAATATGTAAGGTATCTTCGACTTGAGGTATCCCCACAAAAGAAAGTCGCAAAATATGAGGTCCGGCCAGCATAAATATCTAGGAGGACCTCAAAAAGGGAATCTAGGAGGAACTTTTATGATGAATTAAGAAAAATTCTGACTACTGCTAGGATACAAAAGTCCCTCTCGCCATGGGAATACTAAAGTGTCCAGAACCTTGGAATTCGTAGGTATTTGCAGGAAAATATTAGGACTCCTTCTGCTGAACGCCCTCCCTGGTTGTAGGAGTAACTTATAGTACCAACGAGTGCATGATAATCATAGGAGATAGTTTGAATTCATCTAACTAAGGTTGTACAATTTGAAAGGATATAATGGGCGGTAAATTCATTCAAACCCGACAGAGACCGGAAGGTATCTTTCCAGCACTTCTGCCTAGAGGTACCAGTACACTCACCTCGACATTAGTTCGTCTCTTTAGAGCCAGTCTTCCTCTGGAACATATATATTCCTATTCCTTTGGCTCGGAGCGCAGTCAAGATAATCTTCATATTTACGAGGCGCAACCAACCTTCAGAAATCCTACAAGACAGTGATTGATGTGTTGACTTATATGTAAAGGTGGACATATTATCTAGAACTTAATAACCTTCAAAAACTGCGACACAGAAAAAGCATTCATGAAGGGCACTTTTGGCTTTAGATCGATGGAAAAGGCTCTCCTTAGGGCAGGTACCAATCCAAAGATTGCAAAGTGGATCAGAGCTTTAGCAGCTCTACCGCCAGCTAGAATTCTTCTTCAAAGATCGCAAGAAAACTGCCTTCATTAAGGAAGACCGATCTTGGTAGTTTGTTTGTATACAAGTATACTGGACGGTTTCATGTGGAAATCTTGGCTGGTGTATCAGGTTCAGACATTCGAAAAGAAAGCATCATCAAAGCTTGGTAGAACTGTGGGGCTCCGACTAATCGGCTATTAAGCCCTTCAGACTTTATATGAGATAATTCCTTCTGGAAAAGAGTCCTTTCAGCATGGGTCCAATGCAACAAACCTCGCTATAGTACAGCGCTCTGTTCCAAAGAATTTTGCGACTGAAGACGAAGAGAAGAGTTGATCGCTGTTCGGGCTTGAGAGTAGATCTCAGACAACGAAATTAGGATGGTAGACGATAAATAGCACATGCGCACCATGCTTGAGTTCAAGGCCTGGGACCAAATTAACTAGGTATCTCTCGATGAGAAAGTATAAAACAGGTTGATTATTTGGGGATGAGTCCCCGTGTGTGAGGATGCCACAGAACTAGGAACTTATGCTGTCCAAGATGATTATGTCTCTTGTTGGGAATGGAAGTTATCAGCAGCTAAACATCACTGTCCATCCAAAAATATTGTGGAAAATGTATTTACTACCTGAGCGATGGCTACGAGTATTTATGAAGCAGCATCTACGCGGAAAGAAGTACTACATACCATACAAATGATTTAACAAGCGTCACTATGTCAACACTTTGATATGGAAAAAATAAGTGAGACAGCAGAATCGCCTTCAAGGACATTAAAAAAACTGACGAGTGATCTGAGTTCTACACGACATCCGCAGACTAGGAACTCTAACCCTTTCAACTGTGCATTACCCGCCACATCAAAATAAGTTGTCCCAGCAAGCATGAGATTGCTGCCGTGATTAAGCAACTTAAACAGAACAAGGCAGTAGGACTTGATGGTATTATTGCAGATCTTTTCAAAGCAGCGTCAGAAACATGACCAGACCGAGATTTCCGAAAGAATCAGATTCCCTAAGAAGGTCTCCTAAAGTAGGAGAGGGACCTTAGTGCAGACTGGAGTTGGAAAAATAGTTCCAAAAATCGCTGTTGAATGGACAAACAAATATTTTGAAGACTCTTCCGATGCCGTGAAAGAAGGTTTTCGATTTAATTTATCTCGTGTTGACCACGTCTATATTAAGCAGTGGATTGAGTATCGCTCACCTCCTGTTTATTGACGTTTCGGGATTCCTCAAACGCGAATTTTTAGTCCTAGGTGGGACGAGGCAACGCTGTTTCATTACACCCATACTATTTTTGTTATCCATGTTCCCCAAATGGGGGAACTCTATAGACTCAAATTCTAAATTCAAGTCTTTGTAGAACGGTGTAGACATTTTCAACCATTGCAGAGGATGAAGGTGTTGATGACAGTTGATCTAAAGACAAGAGCAAATGCCGAAAATCTGAAGACACATACTCGTATATACGAGTAACTGCATATACAATGTGGTAGTAGGTCGTGAAAGTGTTTTCGAAGGACGACTACTTTGTCTGTAAAAATGGGTTGATCGAGACCAAGACGATGTACATAGAAGAGTCAAAGAGAAGTCTTGGGAGTTAGAGAAGGATTGACGGCAATTGCCAGAAACTGAAACACAAGGGCGCATAGGCCTAATACTATAGAGAGGTAGTAGAGAGGTCAAGGGGATACAACACGTAATGTAATGATGATCAATGAAAATGTTGAAGTGAGTTACTAACAGACTTCGAGGTTTGAATAGCTGGGTTGAATAAATTTAATAGAAAAGTGTTATGCAACAGATGCGTTGCAGAGAGGCTGCTTTTATATTCCACTGTAGGATGGTATTAATTTTTTTATCATCTTTTCTTTCCTTCGGAACAAACCAGCCCTGTATGTGTGTGGAACACTAGTCTCGACTGTAAAAAATTCACATTTTCATCACAATAGGCAACAATGTTATTCAAAAATAGCAATGAGGTTACTTAAAGCTTTGATCTCAATTATGTTGCTGACATTACATTTGGAACATCTTGAAATCGTGTCCTCGATAGTATAGTGGTCAGTATCCCCGCCTGTCACGCGGGAGACCGGGGTTCAATTCCCCGTCGGGGAGGTCTCTGTGGATCTACTTTTTTTTTCTTTCCATTTAGAACTGATGTTGCTGTTGGAACTGAACTAACTGTTGCATACTTTTAGATGCTATAAAATTCTTCTTGACGTTTAGGATTTGGACTTCTCAACTTTACTGTGTTGTTTTTTTTTATATAATTTTTGTTGTAGAATAAATTTAGAGGAAGAATGGTTAGAACGGCAGAAAGATGTGGCCGAGTATTGAAAATCGATGATCTTGCTAATATGATGTTGAAAATGTCTGTTAGGTCGTAAAATCTGCTCTGACGTGCAAGTTTTTGGCATTTGCAGAGGACGTTGAGTACGGTTCCTCTTGTGATTTGATGCCTGCAGGTATTCGTATGACACTGAATGTGTAATGGGATGTAAAGTTTGGCGGGATAAATGCAATGGGTTTGCAGCCGCTACTAATGACTTTCTGTCTCGCAGTCTGAGAACGAATTCTTTTCAGTAGGTCAAGGTGTAAATATGTGACTTCTAACCAGCTACGTGCAATTCACTTGTGATTGACTGCCGAGAGGAATTGCTGGAAGATCTTAGCCTATATTTCCTCCAGCAGTGAGTTTGAGAGTGCTGAACTGCTTCGGTCCAAGTCGCCAGACCTTCCATTTTGCTTTTATATTAATATCTTTTTAGTTGTCGGGCGAACGATATTTGCAGTAGGTCTGCTCTGTTGAAACTATATCTCAGAACTCTCAGCCATCGCTGGCCTCAAAAAACTCAATCAAAGCTCGATACCTTTCAACTTTCGTTGTTGAGCATCTCTTCCTCAAATTGGATTTTATATGAAAGCCATCTACAATTCGATTCTTAAGACTCTGTGCAACGATCTTCGGGATATTGTACACCAGTGTGACTGCGTGTCGATGTGTCTAGACTTTCCACAACATTTGCAAGAATACGTTCAGCATTCGCTTCAGTGTGAGATTAACCTGTTCGTGGAAGCTTCATGTCTACGAACACAGACCATCAGTGCCTGGTAAATCGACTAACATGAATTTTCTAGATTTCGTCCTCCTATATCTATGAACATGGTAAGGCCTGACTGTCAGCAAAGATTGATGGAAATGTTGCTTATACCTGAATTTGATCAAATTAAAGCCCAGTAAGTGAAGTTTCAACATGATGGTGCCATATAAATCATACTACGTAGGATGCGAACTATTCCCGGCTGAACAATAACAACAAGTAGGGAGGGATATATAGATATAGGGACATTATTCGAAAAGAGTGGGGAACAGTATTTTTCAGTTTCACCTGGGCTTTATGGCACGGTGTAGATTCTTCCCTGATCTTAAAAAGTGTCAACCTGATTTGTTTACATGCCTAGAGCTTTAATACGCCTTCCAGTACCCTTTCGCGATACTAAATTGCGATAATCTTGCCGCCAAGGATACCAGTGAAGTACAGCTGTCGATCAACAAAATTACGGAAAGAAGGGTTTTGTGATCGAGTGCTATTAACCAAACACAATCGTGTTGTTTGTTTACGACTCCTCGCTGAGACATGAGCAACTTCTCGTCAGAGAAGATGATGTTTGCAAATGCGACACTGACGGCAAGGCGCTTCAATCCCACACCCTTTCCTATTGCTGCTTCTTCTGCTTACCGTTGAGATCGTTCAATTTTTATAACTTGTACGAGTATGGCTTAACCTGAAGTTCATTTTTCAGTATGCGACAAAAGTTGTAAACCCATGAATTGTAACTCCTCTTTTTTCGGCTAGGTAACGCTATGCTAGGTCAAGCGACAGCTTTAGGGTCATCAGTTCGCCAGCAAAATTAGACTTGCACCTACAAAATTACAAATAGGGCAGACAGAAAAGGGTCTTTTTGACACCAAAGTATCTTAATGTCCTCACATATTGCTGACTGTTAGAGAGAGCGAGCAACTCCACAGCAGATAAACGGTAGTTTTCCTCTGCTCATCATCTAAAAACTGCTCTTGCAAGGATAGCCCAGCCTGTTGGTGTTTTTGTCGATTATGTAGTGTCATCTACTGATGCCTACTATGATGCTGAGATGTAACAGATAACAGACTCTTTGTACATTCATGATCCAGCTTAAGGCAAATTTGGCTCGTCAGAGTGCTGATTGTGCATCCTGACTACTTGTGGCATTCTAGTATCCTTAGAATTTAAATGGATATGCGGAGCTGTGCAACTTTTGGCAGGTTCAACGGCTTTACAGTGTCTCCTAATATCGCGATGTTTTGGTACTCAAAAAATGTGAATTTCAAACTGTTTTGCCCCTTCTTTGAGAGATTGTTAACTGTTTTTAACTAGCTTTAACGATGTTGTAACCGAGTTCAGGGATTTATCAGGTGCTTAGCTACCAGTGAAAAGGAAAATATCCTTGGTTGATACTGCCCTGCATTTCAGGCAAAAGAATGGATGGTTGGATTCTGTTTTCGGCAAAACTCATCTAACCTTCAAACCTCGGTGATAGAATGACGTAGTCGATGCTTTGGCCGACATCCTTTTTCGATTCGAAACTAGACCTGTAGGTATAATGTAGGCGACAGGGAGTGTAGGCGGCCTTCTGCTTTCTAAAGATTCTCAGAGAAAGAATGTGAAACAGTATGTCTAGTGAAGCAGTGGATATACATACATAGAGCTTAGAACGCGGCTTTTACATAGACACGTAGGTGATCTATTAAGCTAGGGTTGGCTGTCATTCGCTCTAAAAACCAAAGTGCAAAGCTAATGGTAATGGTCCCCAGTTTTAATTTTTCCAAAATGGCCAAATACCCAGCGCAATGTCGTCCACTTTGGCGAACTCCTTACAGTGTTGTCCTTTTTGCAGAACCCTAAGGAGTTCCTTGACTGCCATGCCTCATAGAAGAGGAGAGAGAACCCTACTTTGTAAAGCGCATGTCTGACATGTCTCCGAGCTGAGGATCTCCCTCGATGTTAGTTTTTCTTGTGAAATGTTGATTTATCAATACTCATATAGAGGCCTCAATTACTAGGCCTGATAGTGCAGCTAACATCGCCTCTGCTTTGACATTGTTGAAGGCACCCTCAGCATACTAATTGAAACTCAATTGGGCATACTATTGAATGCAGGGAGGCTTACCCCCTTGCAGTATGAATGTTTCGAAGTCGAGAACAAGGTTGGGATGGACGTGATTTATGTATGAAAACCACATTGACCTGCTGATGTACACTAATCCTAGATAGCCATTAAGTATGACTTTTTTTCAATTACGGCAGTGAATCAAAGAGAGGTTGAGATGGGGAGTCTCTGGAAAATTCCATCTGGTCTGCACTGGCTGGCGATAACACTCTGATTATTCGTTTCTTTACTGGAATTCGTTCAGCAGTCATCTGGTTTATACTCGTTTAGATATAACTCAGAGAAGTTGAGCTGGATTATTCTATCGGTTGCAATGCTAAACCATTTGAATTCCTCTTCCCCATGAATTGAACATAAGTACGCCTACTCCAGCCCTGCTCAAATTGAATCCACCATCTCTACGGGGACCACTCACAAAAGTATTTCGATTATTGCATCCTAAACTAGCTACACGTGCAAGTAACTTTTATTTTTTCCTCATCCTCAATATCCGTGCTTATCAGCCACACTTTACAGGTACTCCTCTATACAAATATCTAAGAACCTACGAGTTCAGCATGGGCAGACAACTTTTCTGCATCCACTCGACGAAAAGTATCTCAAAAAAATGGAATGTCTGTTGCAATTGAATTCGATGTAAAGTTAAATTTCCATTTCAATTCTATTTCCCATTCAAAGAGAACCATCGGCACAAGAGCACGAAACTAAAAAAAAAATTAAAAAACTCCCCCTCCTATCCCACCTTCTCAACATAATCTTTCTGAAAAAAGTATCGACTTCAGACCCAAACTTGCATGGAGCATTGATTTGGATTCCATCCCGGTTGGATAGACTTTGGTTTTGCAATTTTTTTTTCGAAATTGTCCTCTCGACAAAAGGCCCTGTATTTGTAGCATCATATTATAGAAAACTGGAGCGTCTCAGGCCGGAAGTTTATAATGTTCAATTTGCATAAGAATATTCCAAAATTAGTAGTACATTGAGAGTTTTGAATAATGCTTCCATGCATCCCTCCCTCTTTGCAAGCTCTGCCTCTTCCGAATCTATTCGTACTCGTAACATACATCTGTTCTGCAAAGTTCTTTTGGAGTAGTTCCCTGCACGTTCTGGAATCGTACAATTTTCTCTGGATCAATTCCAAAACTCACAACCGAATTGTATCCACAGCGATACCCTTTGCAGGACAGAACGAATGTCCCTACTAAAACTTTGGTTATATGTACATACGAGTAAATATAGATAAACCGGGGGCGGAATATTAATATCGATGCATTGACAGCATGGCATGGTAGTGGCAGCAAAAAAATGCTATAACTTTGAAAGATATAAATCACCGCAGCAGGTTGCCACCGGATTTCGTTGTATTTTTTCGCCATTTTTTCGACGCTTCAAGGATTTGGAATGAGAAGCTAAATGATTGCTTCATGGCGCTGAACAAACAATGGACATACTCGTAATTGTTGTAAATTTGTTCTCTCTGCTGTTTTAATTGTTTTCATTATTTTATATTTTTTTATGTTTACGCCCGGATGGCTTGGGCAAGGACAGCGTTTATTGGTTTTGGTTTTATGTCCGGGCGTTCGGGGGAAAGGTTTGATTAAATTTTTACAAAATTCATCTACGGAGGTTAAGATATGGTCTTGGACTTATCCGTCTGTCCTCACATTCATCTTGTTTTTTGTAAGCATCCTATCTGAGGTCCTCGATGTGAAACTCTTTAATTTTGCCTCCTACATTGGCAGCCTAGTTAATGTGGTTACGTCTGTGGACGTTGTAGGAACGATGATATCACATACTCGTAAGCATTGTATTAGAGCATCATGTGGTGAATGACTACTGCAGTTACGTAAGACTCAGAGCGAAGTTAAGAATATATTTCTATTGCATCATCAGCTATGACATATTTGGTAGAATATGATGAGATTCCCAAGAGTAGTTGAAAGATGATCTCATGTATTATTACGACATCAAAGAAACATTTCAGTTCCCCTGAAAGTAATACGAAATTGTCTCGATTCCCAAGAAAAGTCGGTCGCAATTGCTGCGATGTCATCTTTTAAGGACAAAAGTCTTAAGGGTTTGGTCTTGAAAATCTGTAACGAGTTGATGGCTACAAGACATCACACATCTTTGAACAAGTTTGAGTTTGGAACAGTCCTGCCCAACAAAGCAAGACTTCCACTGGGGATTTCAGTCTATCTAAGCATTTGGTAATGCCGATGAGTCGATGGTTCCAATATCATGGTCATATCAAGACTGCTCTCTGGAATATGAAGAGGCGTCTCGATTGAAGACGTGAAATCGTAGGTGAGCTGGATTTCTATGAGTATTCGTAGACAAATTTGGATTGATGGCGATACCAAGATCATTTCTCTGTCATAGGACTTTATAGGCCAGTTCGTGGATTCACCACGTTACAATATGATATGTATGTGGCCCCTCTCAAAGAACCACTTGGGACAGACAGTAAACGGACACGAGCTTTGTCCATCTGCCAAGCGTCTTAACATTTTGCCCATCCGATGTCGTTCTATGAGCTGCCTGGAGAGATCTTCTGTCCAATTCGCAGTACAAAAAATAAAAAAATTCCAGCCAAAATCTGATTGTTGCAATCAACTAGGCGATCTCTCCTTACGTCAACTCATTTTGCCTATGATTAGGTAGTAGTGCCACCACCTAAAGCGGTAACTCTACCCATTCAATACAACAAGTGCAAAGATCCTGTGCCATTAACGAGTACAATGTGAATGGTGGCCATTTCCTGGACGATCCAAGTCCTGTTTCGAAAAAATAAAATCTGGTAATCGACATCGAGTTCCGAATCACGGCCTCCCTGCCATATTTCTTAAAAAATGTTCTTCCTCACTTTCCCTTGCCCTTTCTAATCTCTTCCGTCTATCCCTTTCACAAGGAGAATTTCCTCAGGTTTGGAAAACCTCTATCATAACCCCGATCCACAAGAAAGGATCAAAGAATGAAATAACCAACTATCGTCCCATCGCTAAACTCTCCCATATACCCAAACTCTTCGAAAGTATTTTGTATGAAGCTCTAAGCTTCCAATGCAAATCACTTATTTCCCCTAGACAACATGGCTTCTTAAAGGGTAGGTCAACCACCACAAATCTCGTTGAATTCGTATCCTTTGCCCTCTCTGCCCTAGAGAATGGCAATGAAGTCGATGTAGTTGCAACCGATTTTAGCAAAGCCTTCGATAAAATCTCTCATCGGTTAATTATCTTTAAATTGTCTGCCCTCGGCTTTGAACCCATATTGTTAAAATGGATATCCTCTTACCTCGAAAACCGTTTTTACAGTGTTCGTTTTAGGTCAGCCCAGTCCGCTCCATTTTTGGCCACCTCTGGAGTTCCACAAGGCAGCCATCTCGGTCCCCTTCTTTTTATATTAACCATAAATGATCTCGATATGATCATCAAACACTCGTCTGTCTCCCTTTACGCCGACGATACCAAATTTTTCAAAACCATTTCCTCTCCCCATGACTCTTTCCTCCTTCAACAAGATCTTGATAGTTTCTCGATCTGGTGCCTCAAAAATTCTTTAGAACTTAACATCGCCAAATGCCAATCCATCACCTTCTCACATAAGCGGAACCAATCTTCTCCATAACCAACCTATCTCCTCCGTACAGTCTCTTCGCGACCTCGGCATTTTGTGTGACAGCGAGCTCAACTTCCGTTTACATATGGATGAGATAATCCTCAAAGCCAACTCTGCACTAGGTTTTGTAAAACGGTGGTCCAAAGAATTCACCAACCCATACGTGACCAGGTCCCTCTATATTACCTTTGTTCGCCCCCTCCTAGAGTACGCCAGTCAAGTATGGTCCCCATATCATCGTGTTCATATCTCGAGAATTGAAAGCATTCACCGTCGTTTTCTTCGATTTGCTCTCCGAGGTATGCCCTGGGACGATCCTTTTAATCTGCCCCCCTATCAAAGTCGTCTCAACCTTATCAACTTAAACACCCTCGAAGATCGCAGAAATGCAGCAGACTTTCTCTTCATTCATCGACTCCTTTCAGGTCACGTTGAATGCGCGTCCCTTCACAACTCCATTTTCCTCAACACTAACCCTCGTAATCTACGTACCCCTCGACTCTTCTATCTACCAACCCACCACACCTCCTATGGCGCGAACGAAACAATCTCCCGTATGCTACGTCAAATCAACTCAAACCCTACCGTCTTTGACTTTCACCGCACCACTTCCTACCTCAAATCTGTTCTCCTTCACCACTCCAACCAACCTTAGTGTTAAGTTTTAGTTTAAGTTTATTTTTTAAGTTATAGCTTGTATTAAGACGAGTAAATGGGGGCGTTCGCCCCCACCAAAATAAATCACGGAAAGTCAGGGTTCGCAGGCCAATGTTCAGAACTCGACCAAACTTAATCCAAAATTAGTTTCAATCACCTGAATAAGAAAACAACCGACCGCTACTAATACCTATCATCAGTTGTGGTGACGAATGAAGTCTTCAGAGATGCTGCTACAACTCTTGTTCGCTTTGAAGATGATTTTCAAAGAAAATCTGGTAATAGCGCACCTACCAAACTCCTGGAGTATGAAGAGAGCGGATTTTATACTTAAAATCGGCAAAAATGACCACTCACTCGTCATGGGCTTTGATCATGAACAATTTGGTGAAGCCTTCCGTTGCGGAAGATTGTGTTGCGGTAATGGCGCGACTTTGAATTGAAAGTGTACCTCGGTCGGACAACGCAGTGTAGAGGAATCCTAAGTTTTAAGGTTAAGACCAATGCTAGTGAACTGAATTTTAGTTACGGACGTAAGGATTACCAACAATGTAATATCTAAAGTCAGATATATGCACATGATCTCGGTGTACTGTCTGTCGGATCTTCATTTGGCTAGTTCTAATCAAATAGTGCCATTGCTAACGAAGCTATTGTAAATATCCAAGTGTAGTCCTGGTCAGCAAACGTTTTGAATCAGAAAAGTTGCCGGTTTTCTGAAAATACTTAGCAGGTTTTACTACTATTGCGCAGAGTTTCTTCCAAAGATCCCTTGGTCCCACTCCCGATACACTGACAAATCTCTCTCTACTTAATACTCATGTCATGGACTATACAAAGCCCAAAAGATGTAATCTTTACTCAGCCACAACTTTAACGTAACATGCCTGAACTGCAGACAGAACGAGCATGCCTTCGGTAAAGATTTACTAATTTCTTGCACCGATAAGTCAAAAATAGAGGAACTGGCAGGAATACAGCAGGAGTGTATGGAGCGACCAACATTTTTCTCTACTTAAGCACGGACAGTAGAAGCTCCGCATTTCTTGTGTGAAAGGAACTACAAACTAAGGCAGTCTCTAGCGTTTTTTGATACGCTCAGCTTCGTTCTTAAGTCATTTGATCTCTGATGAGTTGACGTGGAGTTTTAGGACCGAACAACTTGCATAGAGCCTAGACTCCACTCAAGACTCCAATAAAGCAGATATCACAGCAACTCAAGAAGTGCGATGGGATGGGCCAGGATGGTAAGCCTCATTACGTAACAATTCCTATCAAGGCCAAAGTCTGATTTGCTTTCATGCCCCTACAGAGGATAAGGATGACGGCATCAACGACGAATTATATGACTTTAGTGCCCCAGCTACTATACCAAAATTATATTAGGAGATCTTAACTTAGCATGACATCAAGCCCGACAATGGATTCCGGTTTTTAGAATTTGTAAGGGGAGTAAGTTATTAAAGGCCAGCTGGCGGTTCCTATAACTCAACATCCATATAAGGACTTGGAGAGACTCTGAACAGTCATCCGCCAACCAGATATAACAACATATGCCAAACACTCCTCCAGCTTTCTGGATGTCCGAACTTTACGAGGAGACAACTTCGACAGGTAGGAATGTGCATATAGGAGGCACAATGAACTCAAGTAATGAAGGCAAGAGATCGCCTTCCCTCAAGCTCGCTCAAAATCCAAGCCTCCATGCACGAACTGTAAAACACCAATGGGAATGTTGTCAATAAGCCATCAGTGAAGCTGTTTCTGATGTCATCGGTTTCAAAGCACCGCCACAAAGAAACCTTTAGTTTGGTGATGAATGTAGTACATTCATGCATCCAAACAAGAAGCATATAAGGATGCGCTGCATCGAAAGACGAGAGCTGGTCGTGACTCGCGTGAAGAGCGGTAGAAGAGCGTGATCAAGGAAATAGAAAGATGTTGCTGCACTCCAGGACAACAACGTGGTCAACTAGCAGTAGAGTCTCAGTCTGCGCTGAGAATATGACTTTTGCAGACTGGACTGTCAGGCTGAAGGAACCATTCACCTTGTACGAAGATATCAGAGAATTCCGTCACCCTGACCTAAACGAGGCTGAGGTAGGAATATCAAATATAAAGTCTAATAAGGCTGCCTGCAATTAAAAGCAGCTGAAGACAATCTGGTTGGAAACATGCACCGATGCATGCCCGATACATGGAATCTCAGCATCGTGTGTCCAATCCACAAGTATTATGTGAGCATATGAAGCCATTTATGAACAACTGGTTGGTTCATACCAATGGGGTTTCAGTCCAAGAACGTCCATTATCGGTCAAATATTCACACTACGGTAGATTTAGGAAAGGCCCGGGAATTTCAGATCGGCAATCACCATTGATTTGTTGACTTCAAAGCCGGAGCTTGCATATGGACGAGTCATTCAACGCCTTGTCTGGTTGTGCAGGAAATTTTACCATCAGATTTGGTAATGAATTAACCAAGACCTTAAATGTAAGGGGAGACTTTGGATGCGCTGTCACGTGATCTTGCTAACATCGCCAGAAAGAATCGTGAAAATGGCCAACAAAATTTATTTATTTTTTATAATTTACGCGGGCCAGGGAGGATGGAAAGAGAGGTACCGGTGAACGTTGGTTTTAAATGTTTGAAGGTTATAATGACTAGGAAATAAGGAGCTAGGCACGGCATTCCATAAGAGAGCTGTACGGCTTAGGAACAAAGCACGATATTTTAAAGTACGTCCGATATACAGATGAAATAGACATAATTGGCAGAACACAGGAAACTATTCGTGAGGTATTTGCAAGTATTGAAAGAGAAGCAGCGAAGATGAGTCTGGCCGTAAACAAGGGAAGATGAAGTACCATGACGCTGCCATCGAGGAAATATACACATCATTGACTCGGATAAAACGCCGCAAAAAAAGGGTATAATATCGAGGCAATCAAGGACTTTTTGTACTTAGTCTCCGCAGATCATTCGAAGAGTAACTCTTCTGCCAATCGCTATTTCTTTGGACTCAGAAGTCCACTGAGTAGCGAATCCCTCTCTGGAACAGCCAAAGTTGCGCTATACTCGTGTAGAATATCGATCGTCCTCTCGATCCTCTATGGCGTAGCGGACATGGACTTTATCAAAAAAAATAAGGAGGGGTTTGTTCGTTTTGAGAGAGAGGTGCTTCGGTTAATGGGCCCGATGTAAAGTAGAAAAGCTGATAAAACCAAGAATTTTACGGATTGAACAGAGCTAAAGGAGTCGGAATTCATCTGCTTCGACGGCCGGGACAAGTACATACAATAACAGATTGGGCGGATGTTTGTTGAGGTCCAAGACCAAGTCCAAGTCCAGATCCATCCCGGTCTTTAACCCAAGTACTCTAGAAGCATTTGCTCATTTGTTCATTTTTTCCATTGTCAGCGGAGTTTCTTGTGTGCACAACGGTTGGTAGGATGACTACAAAATTTGAATACGCCAAACGCAGACTGATTTCAATATTTCAAATGTCGTATCCCTCTATTGAAACTATTGCCCACATTATAAAGGTGAATCTACTATTCTGCTTGCATAATTTTGGAATTGTGCTCGTTCACCATTCAAATGAAATGAAACCTCTTCGAAGGACATTGTCTCTGCAAGACAAAAGAAATGAACAGAAATGAAAGCACTTTTTGTATCCCCTTCAGTTATATTGAAGTCCTACGTGAACGAAGAAATTCAAAATTCGAAAGAAAGCGAACAGACAAGTCCATCATAAAGGGCACCTTCAAAACAATACATTCTATGATACTCTCTCTCAATGACCTTTTCTAACATCGACTTTGTCCACCAGGAGATACTTAATTCAGTCCGTTTATGAACACTTACTCGTACTTGGCTCTTAAATATAAGTATACGAGTATTGGAAATTTATTCAAGGATAGCACCTTTCCGATGAATGTTTATGGTACAGCACAAAACTCCTTTCACTGCTGACATATTCATGCGACTAAGTGTAAAATTTGATAAAAGGGTTCATCATTAAACGAAAAAACGATGGTTAACTCCTGGGAGAGTACCTACGGTTTGAAGTCCCTAGCCCTCACCCTATGATGGAATAAAGGGACTAGCAAAAGAAGTTAATACATCTACCATTGCAGTAAACCCAAAAGAAAAATTTATGAAAATTGAATTTTTTAGTGATCCTTTCTATTCCCTGTGTTCCCTGTGGGATGGGCAGGAGTTGAGTAAGGTTAGATTCTCGTATCTTTGTCAGAATATAAAAGAACGCCATTCGAAACTTGCACTACGCTGATCCTTATTAACGTGACAGGCAACGTAAAATAAGGCAAAGTCATCAAATATGCACTCCACTGAATGCCCCTCCTTGTGGCAAAGTCCCTATGCACGAAGGGATTTCTACCAGCTGGCAGCTTTAAGCTAGATTTTCATGCATGCTCCGAGCACGTTTCTGGATTATGCATTACTGTGTTGGTTTGCCATAAACTCCATCCATCTTGCATGTTGGATTTTGGATTTCTCTCCGTTTTAACACCCTCTATTCCCGATTTAACACCAAAGCACGTATCCGAACCGCAGTTATGAGCAAAAAAAAAAAATTGTCGAAAATTGTGATTGGGGATATAAAATGTGATGTGACGCATGGTGCAACGAACAAATGTGCAACGGAGTCTTATTAGCAACGTTAATAGTCGTATCTTTAAATTAAACCATCACTAGAGAATATTTACTGTGTCAGAGAAGCGAGGCAAAAGTTTAAACACTCGTGAGTGAGTTGACAAATTACCCCCTGAAGGGTGGTCTCGTTCAGAGCAAACATAAAGGACACCGCACACAACAATTAACTGCTCTTGCAGCACTGACAACACTTGAAGAAGCACACACTAAAAACAAACAAAGAAGAAAAAAAAAGAACTGAAAACTGGATGAATAAGTTCCTCCGACTTATTATCATTATTGTGCAGTTTTTCCGCCTCCCATACCCCATTTGGCAAGGACAGAATAATCCTGCAGAACTTCTGCGTCATCCAGTCGAGTGTAACTCATGCACATTTGACTTCTGACTTGTAACTCATGATACTACAACAACTATGCATGCAAGCGCAATGTGCAATGTGCAATGTGCATCTCATTCTCATTTAGTATGCGGATATGCTAGGATATGGGAGGATAATTTGCGATTCCCCAGCGAAAAAATTCCTTAAGCTTGAGGACAATGGCTGCGTACAATTGCATACCGGCATGGCACCCTAGTTCCACAGTTGCTTCTTTTGTGTTTGCAGAGTTTTTTTTTTGTATTTTTCTTTTTGTGTACCGACGGCCTTAAGTGAGTAGAATTCCAAAACAATTGTTAATGCTCTGCTCGAGTTGAAGGTTTTTGAAGTACCCGTAACTGTGTATTGTTGTAGGAAGGCAACAATGTTATTTGTTTGTTTGTTTCGTTGTTTTTCTCCCAGCGAATGCATACGTAGATTTTGTAATTACTTTTTACGTCGAGCTTGCACTCAGGTAGATAGGCTGCGACGCCCTGTGTTTGCTGGTAAATTAAGTTCATAGATCAACCAGGAGGTCATGATTGATTGCTGTATGATGAATGGATTGAACTTGGTCACACAGCATATTCGTTTGAATATGTCGCTGTCGTTTGAAAGCATACCATCCCGAGTTTGGAGTAAACCTCTGAAAACGAGGTTCGGTTTTCGCCGATTACTAACATTTATCTTTCGATTACCCAAGTATTTATCGGGCTGCCGGCGGCAATATTTTCAAACTGCTTTCAAGACACTTTCCAGTTGGGACAGCCCTATCTTTCATAGGATAGAAGTAGTACCTGTCGTACCGCAAGACGCGTCTATAGAACACTTTCCAACACTCCCTGTAAGCAGTATTTCTGGCCCGATTGTGGGCGCTAGCGCTAGAAAATAGGAAAAGTGTTGGCCGAGCAAACTCGTGTGATCACCATAACAACAACCGGAAACACTGCCTTACACTTTCTTGGCAAAACAGTCAGTGGTGCGGTTTATCCTAACATCACTAATATGGATGAGCCTCATATCGTGGAAACCATGGCTACAACTGTTGACAAGAAGCGGCAACACCACACTCAATTATCTCATCGCAGAATACCACCCAACACCAAACAGTCAGTGGCATACAAGTACTGCTTGAGCAGCCGACTGAATAAGGTCAGCTGAATCTCACCTTACAGACCGGAAACATTGAACCAGAAAGAAGATATTGCGGCTCTTATAGCTCAAGTCTGGATGCAGTTGCTATAATGACAGCGCAGTAGTTTATGTCATCGATCCTTACACCAGAGATGTGAGGTTCGATTTCCAGGTCACTCACAAAGAAAACAGGAAAATATTTCCTGACGTCATCCTAAATAAAACTCGACTAAGTCTTGATCCAACTTTATCAGATCTAAGTCCATAAGTGCAAGTGATCACTTGAGGTCTGTGAAAAATATTTTTTCAAATCACATTCCTATCAACAGATACCCGAAAACCAAAGAAACTCAGATAAGATAAGAGTTTTGAACTTGAAACGCAGTACCGTGTGAGAAAGAAAGGAACTCGAGGCGAGAGAAAGTGCGATGGAAATAGAGAACGCGACAAACAGTAATGCTTTTTGTGTAGATGGTTCCTTACTGAAATCGAATGAAGATGAGATCAGGAGATTGGATAAGCACTTTGTGTGGAACATAATGATGGTTACGCTAGAAAATTCGTATTCGAGAATGAGCGGTTTGAAGAAGCAAATTCTCAAATACGCGTTGCAATACGTTATCGACTGCGTAGTTATTTGAAATTGCAATGGGACAACCATAAAAATACTGAAACCTATCCTAGCAAACGCATGGTATAAGGAAACTTTGAACTATGATCAGACCCCAGGTCTTCTTGCATCGAACATATAAATAGCAGGTGGGGTCATCAAACCACCTGCGTTCAATTGAATTCGAGAAGTCCTTTATTATTTTTGTTTGTATTGACAATCTTATGAAGGATAGCCATTACTGATAAGATAGTATGAAACGAACAACCCCAGATGGAACCACGTCAGTAGTCGATAGGGATAAAATTGGTAATTTCTTAGGGCGAGAAGACAATATTTTATGAAGCAGGTACGCCATGCTTATGTAGTCGGGGAAAGGGCAGCCTCGTAAAATCTAACAGAATAACTGAAGTTGTATTCAGGGCACTGAGGCCCTTATGAAAAATGGAATGAAAAGGATCCTGAGAGATAACTGGAAATGAAGAACGATCAAATTAGATCTGCCAATAATTAGAATATTTACAGGACTGGGTACTCCTCACAATTTCTCGACTATTCTCTTAAGATTTTGCACTTTCACAATGCTTCACTAAAGTCTACTACTTGAGCCCGTACAAATATTTATACTTCTTCTTTACATCTGTCATTGGGCCAGGCTATGCCCTTTGCGGACAATTTTTGTGACGTGCCTAAGACTTCTGCGCTCATACTAGGGATATGTCTGGTATACTATGCAAAAAGGCGGTAATTATGGGCGACATTCTCCCGAAAAACTTTTTAGCACACAATTTTGATACGACGGCATTGCAAACATAGCTTACATTTGCGATCATATGTCCTATTCCAGTCCATGCAGTAATCTTCAGCGATCAATATTTTTTCGTAAAGTCAGCACGAAAGAAATTCGCAGGGCTCTTTTTTATTGAAAGAGAATAAATCAACTGGTGAAAATTGCTTGTGACCAAAAACTTTATGCGAACGTATCAGCTCTAGCAATAGCGAACATTCAGAAAATGGCACATAGAACCATCAATTGTACCTGAAGCACTAAAATAAGCAATTGCCAGTCCTATTTATAAAGATGAGAAAGAAAACGTTGTCGGAAACCACAGGCCGATATCGGTGGGGTACCTCAAGACTGCAAACTAGGTCCGTTGATATTTATCATTTACATGAACTATACGTAGCTCTCAAGAAGTGTATCACATTAGGTTACCCAGATGAAACGGATATTGCGGCCATGTTTTCCTTCAACTCCATTACAACATTATGCCATAACATGCACATCGTTCCACCGCACATTCTAAAATACGAAGAGCAAATAAAAATGCAGAATTCGAAATATTGGTCAAAAGCCATTTGCTAGTTGAAGACAATGACGACTACGAAAACGCATCAAGGCATAAGTTCTTCAGAGTTATAGACGACTATATCTTTAAGTGGAACTACCATATAATGGCACTGATGAGAAAACGTTGGCAATCCGCCTACACTCTATTTCGTTTGAGGTACAGGTGTCCATAAAAAGTTCTTCAGCAGTATAATCTCAGATTGGTGGAGTCTGTACTGAGGCGTGACATCATGACGGCGGGTAATGCCCCGCAGCCGGTCCAAAAACTCAGCATTCTACACGGCGTATATTCAGAAATTAATCAAAGGATTGGAACGACAACGAAGTCTCGAAGATACTCTCAACATTCCGACTCGACAACACGTATAAGATACCAAAGCAACAATTTATAAACATATAGTCCCAAAGTATTGGAACGAGTATGGTAGAAGACGATATGCAGCAGCGGTTCCAGATACATTCAACGACATAGCAACATCAAAGACCGTACCAGTAATGCCGATTCACTGGTCCATTTCGCGATAAAATGTTGTCGTTGGATCGAAGTCTTAGTAAGTCTATGATCTCATATAGCATGTTTATATTTTCGAAAAAGTAATCACTGATCAGTTTCCAGTTAATGTCACCAGCGTGATGGTTACACTAAATAGTGCACTTTTGTGGAAATGAGACTCATGAGTCTCTTTTGGATTTGGCTCAGTATTGTCTGCTTGTTCACAAAATTGTTGAGCCAAAAGTGAAGCTCATCACTAAACACGATGTTTCGAAAAAAATGTAGGTTGAGCTCAACCTCGAAATTCCGCCGCAGCTATGGTCTCGTAGCTTTAGTTCCTGCATCATTTGAATCTTATACGGGCATAGGCAGACATTTTTTCGCAAAGTTTTTAACATATTGGACGGATAACCGCCAAACTGTGGCGATTGACAATTTAAGATCATCCGTCACGCTATCACTCACTCTAAACGTGATCAACAATCGACTAGAAATGAGATCCCAGCTCTCTCAAAATGTAGGTTGATTTTATTTTACCAGAAAAAGGAAGCTGACTAGTCTGATCTATCTAGTGCTTAGGGTCATCACCATATGTTTCTCCAACGAAGCTAAGTATTGTATTTGAGTGTCATCCTGGATAACAAACTGGGCTAAACCTGTTACGTCGAAAGCCTCCCAGGCGCTGTTGGCCTTCTGTCGATATAAGAGGAGGACTTGAATTTTTACGGCTGTGATAAGGTTAATTATATCCTATATGTCCATTGTCTGGCGAAACAAGCTTTCACAAAAATACGTCAATGCTGCTTTAACCAGACTACAAAGAACGGTCTGTATCGGCTGCATGGAGGAAATAAAAAGAAGTGGTCATTGCTACAACGGGGACTGGAGCTATGTTGCCCTTGGATGCTGACTGTCTTGTGACTCTAGGATTACGGGCATGAAATCTGATGCAATGACACCAGAACTCCTGTTGCGGAAAAAATACAAAAACAATTCTTCAGAATGATGCGTCGCTGATGTTTTTCTGGAGGAAAAGCGATAGATTTCATACCTCGTTAGGGAAACTTGGGTCCGTCTGTTAAGCGGAGATATGCGCAATACTGATGGCAGTGAACAATATTGTGAAAACCTTGTTGAACCCTCTCATGACATTCAAGCTAGTTAGAGAAATGAAATCGCCAATAAAATTGCTAGGTAAGAACAAGAGGATGGTTTTTCGGGAGCCTAACTTAGGCTAGAATTGCCTGCGCCCTCGGTTTGGTCTCATTTAAGCATAACTGCTGATGGCATGACTCTCCGGGTTGCCAGCAGACCAAACGAATGCATCCCGACGTTTTTAAGAGGCCAGCTGCTTTCCTGCTGTTCCACAGTAGGAAAGACTACAGGCTGCTTATAGGCATCGTGACTACACTTTTACAAAGCACTGCAGTATGTATAAAGTGACACAACATTCTGCGCGACCCTTGTTCTGAAAGTGATAAGGACACCGCGGACACTCTTCTTCTGTGAGGATCCGGCCTACTTGAGCATCATATTGCACTGATCTGATGGGTGCTGGCACTGTAGGATGATGTCATAATGAATTGCCAATCTGACGAATTAGCTACAAAAAGATATTTTCTATGCACGTTGGTGTGTAGATGAATGTAGGGATAAGATCGCACCAGCATGGTAAATGCAACAGCCCTAAACAACGATAACAATCGAAAATGGTCTAGAAGGAAATCTAAGGAACCGAATATGACATTTTCTACATTGCGATACGAATTCCTCGTAGATTCGATGGCCTATTTTCTCCAGCAGCATGTGGTACTTATTCCTTAAGACGTTCAGCTGTTCTTCCGGTATAAGTAAGAGGTTGGAGCCGCACTGCAGTACTGGTTTTCCCAGCCGTGAACGCATTTTCCTCCGATAACCATTACTTCAGTTAGTACTATGTTGGATATCTTAAAAGGTCAAGATAGAGTTTGAGAGTATGCAGGAATAAAGGAGCTCCCTCCCGTCTCCGGGTGGATCATGTTGTTGAGGGAACTACTTGGTAGTCTTGAATTTGTAGCTTCAAATGCACCATATCCCCAGTCACTTCTTAGATTTCATAGCACTATGGCCATGCAGTGTTCAGCATCATTTTTGTTGCAAGGTGTAGCTCTCTGATATGGGTTGGTGGATCCCGCCATGTGCCAGTGACGAAACTTAAAATGTGTCTTCATACTAGTCTATACATGGTAAAGGTTTGATGAGTGGATTAAGAACCATGACCCGAAAGCCTTTGTCTGTTCTCTTCAGCAACTCATTCAAGAATTTCTCTTTAAAGATTAAAGAATTGATTATAATCAACTCTGTGCCTCACAGACCCCTTCAAAAGGACATGAAATCCTTTAGAATTTGAGTGTGAATTATATTACGAGTAGCATGCCTTTATTGAAAAACGCCACCCATAAAATGCCCCCTATAACCAAATTGCGGATACGTATTATTTCGGTTTCTTTACCAACCATGCTCTGTATAAATTTGCTCAACCATTCAAACACTTTTTTGTTACGTATTCGCCATAGAAGCCGTTCGCTGCTTTTTAGAGAATTCTATTCACATAAACCCAAACCCAAACCACAACCGCAAATCACATTTTCCATTGCAGAGATTTGGAAAAGTGCCCAAAAACGGGAGGATAACCTAAAATATTCATAAAATAAGGAAAACGACTTAAAAATTAAAGTAAAACCTCATCAGAAAGGCATTCATTTATTTGGGCCTTCTGAATTGATTCCACCAACATGGAGTTGGCTTTTATCCACATCTGTATCCAGTCTGTAGATTTGGAATCAATTTTCACAGATTTCATTTCGATAATGATATTCTCTCTATTGAAAATGACCCAAGCAATTTTCATTTATCATTTCTCTGTTGCGCTGCTGCAGATGAGGAGGAGTGTAGTTGAAAGTTTGGGCTTTCCAAAGAAGTATCCTTGGACACAGTTTTGGAGTGTCATAAGTAATTGCCACTGAAAGTTACTGGGAGTGATTTGGTTTAAGGAACTTTCAGGCTTGCCAACTTTCTGAAATAAAGGGGAGATGTGAATATGTCTTTATTTTGACTCACAGTCGACGCGGTAGCTGACCAATTTTACCACATATAAAGGAGGATTCAAACCCCAGGTAGTTTGAATCATTTGCTTGCAGAATTAAATGTCATAACTCACATAACTTGTTGATTGCCGCAAAAAGGAAGACAGTTGACAAGGCATTCAAAGTGAAACTCGAACCGAATCCATGTGCGTGGCGTAAGGATTTAAGTCAATGTAGGATTGTATTTCCTTGAAATCAATTTGCCATTATAGACCACTTGTTGCGTGATTCTTAACAGATGTTCACGTAGCCTCCTCTCAATGACATGAAGATTTACTTCAGAAAAAGCGAAACGCCTGAAAGTTTATTGGCAATTTGCCCACTTTACTGGCTGCAATGAATACAAATGGTATGCTCGTACACACTCAAAGTAATCGTAATCGGTCTCGATTTTTAACTGTTTGTGAAAAAGGAATCAATCACTCAAGTCACCAGGTGATAAACGATTGATGTCTGCCACATCGTTACTCTTTGTCACAGAACTCTTGCCCTATATCAGATTGCAGCTGTCACTAATTGCGTCGCCCGTGTCTGGAATTTATCACGCTTGGATTAAATTGAATATTAAACCATTTTGATGATAAAGGTAATGCGGGTTCACTTTCAGTTGTGTCCTTCTTATTCTCCGTTGGGTTACCGGTGTATTGTAGTCAAGGATCCTTTTGAACAGTCACAACAATCGTCAATATGATTTTCGGGCTTGTGAATAAAATTGATTAACTTTGGGCGTCACCGGGTGGCGGAGATCCATTTAACTTTCTCCTGTGGAAATCTGAGCGAAAGTTGGTTGTCTTCATTATGGCTTCTGTTGTGTGTTCATATTCAATTAGGGAAAAGATGTGGCAAATTGTCGGCTAGTCCAACTAACGACAAAGTGAATTGAAGAGATAAAGTGACTGTCGATAAATCTGCAGTAAAATAGCCACTTGAGTTGAATGTTCGTAAAATGAGCATCGAGAAACTTGGCTCAAGTCTAGTGTTCTTTGAAGACCTTGTAAGTATCCATATACAACAGAACTTATGAATTGAACTATTAAACCGCAAAGAACTGTTCGAGTAGCAGATACGTTGGCATTGTAATGACACCCAACGGTGTGGAGAGCGTACATACGACCCTCTGCCTGCAGAGTAACATTGTTGAAGTTCGTCTTATCGGTAATACTCTTGGTGCAGTGGCCAATTTTATTAACCACTACGCTAGAAACCCAAGTTCGATATCTACGTCAAACACCGAAAAATGGAAAAAAATAATTTCTGACGTCACCATCCTTACAGTAGGCAATAGCAACTCTCTGAATTTTTTACTGTCTCATCGGTTTCGTATCGTGGGCAATGAAAAACATGTGATTCGCTGAAACAGCCGACGCTCGTCAAAACTAAGTCAGAGGGAAGTTTGTCTCGCCGTATAAGTTGATGTGGCCTACTTCCATTTAAGGATATATTCGACTGTTGCAATGCTACTATTCCTTTCTTGTTTTCTTTGCTCGTTTGGAATCTGTTCTAGATGATGTTTAAACCTTGGACGACTGACAATAATAACTCCGAGATACTTAAGAAACTGTTCAGATTTATGATCGGCGACGGGTGTGCAAGGTGCTATAGTTAACCAGCGACCCAAAGTTGCAAACTTGTTTCATTGCTGCTACAACCACCACGGCAACGTCATCAGCAAACCTGATAACCAGCGCTGTATGCATTCTGTAGGTGTACAATTTCATCGTACAATCAAAATCGAATGAGTGTTTTAGATCGTCGGCCTGGATATCCTTCAGGATTTTGGTATAAGACTTTTGGATGCCTTCTACCTTTATTTCCATCGGCAAATGCATTTTTCCGAAAACGTACAGTGGTTGACAGTTAAAATGCGATTTTTAGCGAAAAAATCAGTCACAAGTGTCGATCGACGAGATGGCGCATATGACGAATACGATAGAGTAGATGGAATTGATAGAATGAACTCTTTGTGGACAACGCCCTTAGAATCGTAAAAGCAAAACATCATTGTCGTAACTTTTGACTACTCCAAACGAGATTTGTTGGGTTTTTGGCTCGTCTGGTTGCTGCATCATATTGAAAACACCGCGTTTCATTACCAGTCACAATGTTGTGAAGGAAGTTTTTGTTCTTTTTGGCCTCTTTGATGATGTCCTTCGAATGTTGAATTCGGAGCAATTTTTACTCGATGCAAACTTCACTCTGCTCCCATTCGTCCAAATGTCATGAAATGTTGTCAGTACATCAGTGAAAGATCTACCTTTCTCACGCATGTAATTGCCAATAGGTGGACAAAATGTCCTACAGTAGGGGGCCTAACACCGATGGTTGTGGCACACCGTCAGAGTCATGGAGCAGGATTCTATTCAATTCAATACGGAGATATTCCGGTATCTAGTAGTGGGTTTCACACACAGAATGACAAAGTCGATAAACTAGAAGATGTCACTTAGCCCTTACAATTTCTTAAGAAGAAATGTTGCGGTCATAGGTTATTTAACGAACAGAGGTTGGCTTATGTGCATCTTTGCGGTAACTTATTTGATTCCGTAATAGCCCATCATCAGAGGCAGTAGCTGAACTCACTGGATACTGTGATTCCGGGAAGATGCTACTGACCATGAAAGGTAGTTGCCTTTTGGATTAAACATTATCTGCTGAGATGACCATCAATATTGTTACCACGTAATCGACTTACACCTAGGAAATTACCTCCCCCCAACTGTTTTGAGATGATGTTTTCACCTAAGATAACCCACTGCAAATCGGTTGTCCTATGGTAAATGTGTAACTGATTTGAAAGAAATGAGAAACTGGACCCTTACAGATCAAAGGCTTTTGTGAAACGATCAAAACATTCAGCGGAGTTAGTAGCCTGGTCAAAATGCTCAGAGAGCACGTATCAACTTGGAGCCCAAAGAAGCGACTTTTGTTCTTACTTTCGCAACTCACTTTCAATCACCTTTGCGATCAATTCAACAGTGGCTCACTACCAACTCCAACAAGGAAAATGAGATGAATCACAGGTTGGCTGCCAATTCTATACAACGTTCCGTGGCTTTTCTGATCTCAAGTTAGCTGATTCCGATGGCTTATATCCATTTTTGTTGCAAGAGTTACAGACTTAATCTCTATTTTGCCATTGGAAGACATATTTAGTGCGGATAGCAGGCACAGACTGTCACTAGCTCGCCAAAATCTTTAGACTCATTAGTCCGACTTCTTTCCTGCGGAAGAGCATAGAGAAAACTCCTGTGCTGAGATGCTAGATGCTTACAGACAGAGAAGGTCTTGCGAATGAAGGTAGAATTGGACGTGCACTCGACAGGAGGGAGTACGCGTTGGAAATTGTCATTGTCCTTGACGGTGTTTTCTATTGGGTGACTAAGCTGTTGACAATTTCTGATGCTTGGAGTCTAAATAGGAGGCATCCTCTACCTTCTTTAATGGAGCGGTTAGTCGATATTCTGCTTGAAGTTTTCAACAGTTCTAATGGTAATCAATTGTCTGAGTCTTTTAAGTACACACAGCTGCTGATTTTATTGGTAAATGACAAGTGCATCAGTGTATGCGTTCTCAGTCCATCATCTTAGAACTGAAATTGTTCTTTGAATTAAAGTGAGGGAAACGATTGGTCAGATTCCCTGCACACTTACTTATCGAACATTAACCTTTCGGGTCCGCTGCTTTTAGTTTACTTAACCGAGCTTCTCGGTCTTCAAATACAGGTTCGATCGCTCTGTCTATAACCAGTTCATAGACTTCGCGGTTGCGTAGTCTCATCCATGAGTCTCTTTTCCAGATTGAACTAGTCGGAGTTTTGCTGAGATTTGTGATTCGCAGACCTTTGTTTGGAATCCACCTGGTTAGACAGCCCGAAACAGGAGCGATTACACAGAGTTATTTTTCTTAACAACGTGCAAGTGTAGTTGTAGCTTGAGATGTTATACAACAGTGTATTGAGTTTACTTTCAGCCGCCGGCACATAGTTTGTATTATCCTTTTGAGTACTACCTGTTCGAAAGATATTCAGTGTAGGCTTTAAGTGCACTAACTGGAAGACTTGGGGAGCTGTGGTCTTTAGCTGGAATCTCATCTAGAAAGGGAATATATCGCAGTTAAACCTAAAAAAATGGCATCAAATCCATCAAAGAAGTGGCCTTGGTGTGTTCTTGGAGACTTAAGACTTTTTCTTTCCTCTTGGAATATAGCATTCAGATAAAGAGAACTAGTCCATTGTATTCCTTGAATGTTCCTTTTACCGGAATTGTTCAGTCTTTCAAAGAAAGATGAGTAAAGTGCCTCAAGAACCAGCAGCAAAAATATCAGCGTAGACCGGACACTCTTCCACAGCTTGCTAGGATGTTGAGCCTCATAAGCACAGCACACGTAACACACGCTTAGCAAACAAATCTTACTTACTGAGGGGCAGCAGGAAAGCTGTTAACATTTTAGAGACGTCGGAAAGTTTTAGTTTTGTCTGTCATCAAGCTGTAAAGTCATGCCATCTGCGCTAACCGAGGACGCAGGCTACCCTAATGTAATCCTGTTAGCCCTCCCCTGCAAGTTCATCGGCGAGTTCAATCAATTCAGTCTATCAACTGCGTTAGATGAAGTCTTGCATTCTCGAACTAGCTTGGAGGTCATGAGAGGGTTCAGCAAAGCTTTAAACACAGCTTGGCTGGGGATACAGATGTAAATACTTCGTCCCGTCCAGCACTGGGTAGACAGACGCAGCGAAATCCAAGGCTATCGATCTGAAGAAAGATACCAGCGCCGCATCCTAAATTTGTTTTGGTGTCGCCCGTGAAAACCCGACTGTATTCCTGGTTTGGCTCAGATTCTGGCCGAAACCATTCCTGGTCAACAGCAGTTCTGGTCTCATTGCATCAGACGATATGTTCATTGCGCCAAAGATCATTTTTCTTTAAACAGAAGATGACTTTGAGAGTGCAGCCCATAATATGAATATTAAGAAGAAGGAGATTTATCAGTGCGGCCAGATGTACCGTCCTTTGAAGTCTGGTAAAAGCAGCAGTGACGTATTTTTGTGAAAACTGGTTGTACTAAACAAACGATGAATAGGGTACCTTGTCGATGACAACCCCATGTCTTGCCGAGAGCTCCTTTACACTGCTAGAAGGCCGAAAGTGCCTTAAAGTCTCCAAAGAAGTTTGTTATCCAGGATGAAAACCAAGTACTTGGTTTGGTTGGAAAATCGGATCAGTCAGCTCTTTCTCTTTCTCGTTAAGAGCACAACTTCAGTTTGAGAGGATTGAGTGAAAGCCCATTTCTAGTGCCCGCATTTTGGGGGCTGTCTGCGCTTTAAGCCACCCTTACTGTTTTTCAGGGGTTTGGTGTGGATGTCAGTGCGAGGCTAGCAGTAAAGATTCGCTTAAGAGCTACTAGCAGCTGGCCTATAACTTTTTGTAATACAACTGGCTGGCTCTGGCTCACAGAAAATGAGATCCTTACATGCTAATTCAAGTTAAGAGAAAAACTCCTCAAGCCTTAGGATGCCATTGGGAATACTAAAATCTTACATTCCACTGACTGTTGGTTGACTAATGATGGCTTGTCTTGAGTTTTCTAAAAAGTGAATGTGTCCAACAGCAGAATAGACTGTAGAATGTTTGCTATCAGTTGAATAAGGTTTTTGCTTGACACTATGATGGTACTGGGCAATCGATGACACTTTGTATATGCTTTCTGGAGCGAAATGGTTTTCAACACTTGACTTGAAGAGCGGTTACTGGCAGGTAGAGATAAATCGTACGGATCGAGAGAAAACTGCCTTCACTACAGGAAGCGGTCTTTGGCAATTTGCAGTGATGCCGTTTGGACTGTGCAACGCTCCGGCCACCTTCGAGCGACTAATGGAACGAACATTGCAAGGACTCACCTGGAAAACCTGTCTAGTATATTTGGACGACGTTATCGTCATAGGTAAGACGTTCGAGGAGCACCGCGAAAATCTAAAAGAAGTGTTTGAGAGGCTGCGAAGTGCTCATTTAAAACTCAACCCAGAAAAGTGCGCCTTGTTCCGTCCGGAAGTAAAATATCTGGGTCACATTATATCAGCAGAAGGAGTAAGAACGGATCCTGACAAAATCGAAGCCGTGAAAAGTTGGCCCTCTCCAAAAGATAAACACCAACTGAGAAGCTTTTTGGGACTCGCCACGTATTACAGAAGGTTCGTAAAAGATTTTGCTGGCATTGCAAAGAGCCTGCATCAACTTACAGAAAAAGGCCGACAGTTCAGGTGGTCTGGAGAATGCGAAAAAGCATTTCAAGAACTGAAGCGACAGCTGTGCAATGCCCCCATCTTGGGTTACCCGACGCCCGGAAAAATGTTCATCGTGGACGCAGACGCTAGCAATGTTGGGGTCGGAGCTGTGATTTCCCAGGTTCATGATGGTCAAGAGAAAGTGGTCGCATATTACAGTAAAGTACTCTCCAGACCTGAAAGAAACTACTGTGTAACCCGGCGCGAGCTTCTGGCTTTAATTCTGGCTACGAAGCATTTCCATAAGTACCTCTATGGACAAAAGTTCATTCTCCGGACAGACCACGCAGCTCTGAAATGACTACTCCAATTTAAGAACCCTGAAGGCCAAGTTGCAAGATGGATCGAGCAGTTGCAGGGCTACGACTTTGAAGTGCAACACCGCAAGGGAACACTCCACTCAAATGCTGATGCTCTCTCTCGTCGACCGTGCGGGGTAAATTGCGAACACTGCAACCGTAAAGAAGCGAAAGAACAGGCAACTATCCAAATGATCAGGACTGAGCCAATAGAGGGTTGGAGTATAGACGAAATCCGTTCCTCCCAACATTCAGACAATGACATCGAACCAATATTGGCCTGGAAGGAACACGAGGAAAGACCAAGCTAGCAGCAGATATCAGATCGGAGCCAAACTCTGAAGGCATACTGGGCACAGTGGGACTCGATTTTTGTGCAAGATGGATTGCTGAAGAGAAAATGGGAAAGCGCAGATGAGACAACATCTCGTATGCAGCTAATTGTGCCACGGTCCAGAGTCAACCAAGTGCTCCATGAAATACATGATGGAATCTCAGGAGGCCATTTGGGAATAAACAAGACGTTGGAAAAGGTAAGTAAACGTTTCTATTGGCTAAGCGCTAAACAAGATGTCGAGAATTGGTGCAAAAAGTGCATAAGATGTGCGGCTACCAAGGGTCCAAAAGTAAAGCCACATGAACAAATGCAACAATACAATGTCGGAGCACCTTGCGAACGAATAGCCATCGACATCGCTGGGCCGTTTCCCGAAACCTTTAATGGAAACCGATATACTCTCGTAGTCATGTATTACTTCAGTAAGTGGCCGGAAGTATTTGCCATCCCAAATCAAGAGGCTAAGACCGTAGCTGAACAGATAGTCAACAACTGGGTAGCATAAGATAACGAAGTGGTGGCTGCTTGGGCTGCAAGCACCTTGTCACTTAACGCGATTACATATCTTTCTATAAAGTGCTGACTAACTAGCATCCCGATCTACTAGTTCTATGTTCGCTTAAAAGGATCGTAATAAACTCCATACTCGGCACAAGATTGCTTAAGGAATGCCAACGACTAAGAAGGCTTTTGGCACAAGAGTAGGCATTTTGAGGCCTATTCCACTGTAAGACTATTGTGACAGAATTATTTAACAAAAGCTACTTCAACATTGGATAAATGTCGCAATCGTACCTTCGTGCAATAGCAAGGACAACGATGACAACTCGAATGAAATAAATCATGCACAGGTACAAATGTTGCAGTAAATCGTTTTCCTTCCTCCAATTAAATTATTTATTTTCATTGTTCACACGTGTAATTTTATATTGTATCTGCAGCGCTCAAATAATTTTCCATTGAATCCAGAACTTGGTTTACCGTTATTCTCTCTCACCGACAAATTAAACTGTCCGCGATGAAATTTCTGCAACAATAATTCCTTATTGTGTCGACGGATAAAACCATGAGAAGCAACCAAAATTGCCATGAATTCTCGGTCCTTACGCAATGCCACAACATACAACATACTCATACTCGTTTCAGCGACTCATGGAGGCATACGTAAATTGGTGGCAAACAAAAGAAAAACAATCCATCTCTCTCTCTCTCGGATACTCGTATCTGGTGATTTATTCAGATCTCAACAACCTTCCGTCCACCTTCCACCGCATTCGAAGATCACGAGGCGTATTTGCCTATTTAAATGGAAATTTCACTACATAACATACGAGCACATCCGAACGAGTATTCTTGAAACGTTCCACAACAGAGCTCCATTCGAATTCGAATTGAAATTTCTTGATTTTCATTTGCCAGTAAATCCACAAACAGATAGCAGTTGGCCGTACGTTGTATTCATAGCTCACGAGGTAGGGTACGAGTATCTTTGGTTTATTGTTTCATTGTCAATCCAAATGAAGGAATAGATAAAAATAAGGAATCGAAACCATTTGTTTACTTCAATCCGATTGTAGTGATGTAAGAAAGTAAAACAAGAAGATGGTTGCTTCCGGAAGACTGTTGCATTGATTTTACAGAGCTGGAACTGGAACAGAACCCACCCGAACAGCTAAACTAACAAGCAAATCGATTTTACTTCTCTGAAGACATCTCGTCCTTTTTCTACGATAGAGAAGATATAGATACTCGCACGTTCAAACATGGATAGATACGAGTACTTTGGACTGTGTTACATGCATTTGCAGTGAAGTGTAAAAGACATAGAGGTGGGGCGTGGATTTATTTGCTATTTTCTTGTGTTAACCATCCCCCACTTGTTCCTCTTGAAATGCGGATTTCATTACAACGAGTTTCATGGTCGTGTCAGTTGTACTCTCTATCAGGATAGCACAACAAAACAAAAAAAAATTAGTAAATCCTCTGTGAGATACAAATTTTGGAAATGAGTTTATAGATCTGAACATCACTGAAGTCTGGATGGGTACGGATGGGTTGTTTAAAAGGTGCATTAGAGAGAAATGAACATTTTAAAATTGATTATCGTTGAAGTACACTTAAAACTAGGAAGAGAAATAGCACACACAACAACAAGGATGACATATGCAGAAGAATATATGAGAGATAATGAAAGTGATGCTGTCTAATGTTGGAAGAGGATCTAATTGATGCACTGTCTACCTTTTGTTTGGAGAGTTCTAACTCTAGTTCTAGTCTACGTTCTATGCCTAAATCTACCCGATGCTGTGTTAAAAATTCATATCAATTGGACTTAATTCCTTCAACTTACACAAGAAGTCATTTCTTTAAAGGGGGTTTACGTTGTAAAGATCTTTTAGTCTTTTGCGCCTATCTTGGACAAGTGTTTGTATTCGAAGAATCCTGCACACTACCCATGAAGCTTCTCCGCTCTCAGCACGTTTCATAATACATAGTCTTTGCACCTCTCACTAGTTAGTGGCTTTCCCCATCAAACCGTTGGAAGGAGCGTTTAACATCGTAGCAACAGACGCGATTCTATGCAGCTTGCAAAGAGCTGAGCTGGGCACCGCTCTCTGTACCTATTTTGCAACGATGCCCAAAATACGGCTAGTCAACTTGACTTCGGGGAACTTTAGCTGCAGAAAAGTCGTATGCAGGGTGAGGTTCTTTCACAGCTCACTAGGCCCCTGATCAAGGGTGAGCTATTGGTTATATTGATCGACTCGTCCTTATGTCCTCAGAAATTGGACGGAACTGAGCTCACACAATCTAAATCAACGCGATTCCGCATCGAAGAAAAAGTTTAGTTTCCAATTTTGGGAGGAGGAGATATCAAATCGGCTGTAGTGACTACTGGACAACGTTCAGGACAACACCGTGGCAGTGGAAACCATTATCAATCTCATTTCGCTTGATCTATTCTTGATATGCAGTTCTTCTGTGGCCAAAACTTTAGGCTGCAGAAGTTTTTACGTGTAACCTCCTACCACCCTCCATATTTTCTTGTTGGGAGACTACAAAAAACTTTCCAAAAATGGATCAAATGAATGGAAAGCTGCTCTAAGGTACTGGCTTTGTGGTGTGATCGGACAATGGCGCTGGAGTCTATTACGAAGACCTAGGATCTTACCTCTTCTCTTGAGCAGAGAAAGGTAAAAACCTGTCTGAAATTCACGATAATCAGATCAAGGATTGTAGCGAAACCGAGGGATTCCTAAATGAGATATCGAACGTCATTACGGTGACCCCTTATTGGGTACCGAATACCATGAACAACATGGGCAACATAGAACCTGACGAGTTGGCGAGAAAGGGATTAAAATAATCACTCACAGTGTTAGGGTTCAATTTTACACGTAAGCTCAATGAGAGGGGCGAGCCTTCTCCAGCATCTTTTTTTTTTTTTTTTTTTTATAATTTACACGTGCCTAAGGGGTTTGATATCCTTTTACTGTTGCCAGGGCGCGGGCGGAAAGTTAGAAGGAAGAGAAAGGAAAATTGTTTTTGTAGTGGTTTGAAACTCAGGTGTGTTTGGTTTCCATATTCGGTCTCCAGGGGGTGGAAGTCCGAATTGGACGAAGAGTTTTTTTTGCTTCACTCAGAGTGATTCGAAGTATAATTCACAGTATTTTTTTCTGTGCTTGAAACTCTACAACAGCCAAATCTACGTGTCAGTGTTATGCCTTCACACGCAGAATTTTTCTGTCTGAGTTCCAATTACAAATGAAAAACTGACTTGCCATGGGCAGGACTCGAACCTGGACCCTCCGAGTGAGAAGCGATTGCTAGTACCACTACACCAAGGCCGCCCCTATCGAATCTTAAAGCACTGCGTCATTGACAATTACGCTGAATATCTGGGCATGCACTACAACAACTTCCGCATAAGCTGCTGGAATGAAGAAGAAATTGGGATTGTAGGTCTTTTCCTCACTGAGAAAAGAATGAGAGCGTTGGGGTTACGATTCAAGTGATTTGTAGTTTCTCGACTTATCTTAATGCCTCATGAGGCTCCGAGCGGTTGCGTCAACTTTCAAAGACCTCTCAATACGTTTTCAAATTTCAAAAAATCTACTAAGAGTGCGAAACTTAATTTTGCCCAGCGGCGGACACTCTGTGGTTCACATAGACTTCAAAAATGGCAGCAGAAATGACAAAGGATACTAAGTTTAGGTGCGCGCATACCAGTTAGTCAGTGAGCAGGCTGGAAATATCCTCGCGGGTTACTTGTATAGGATTCTGTTTTCTGAAACTTTAACATGTATGTGGACCACATCTTTCTGGGAGTGACACGACATGATAAATTCTTCAGTCTAAGTCTTGATTTTGAATGAAAATGCGAGAAGATTTTCGTCTATACGAGTACGTCTATTGCGGAGTAGACTTCCTCCTCTTTTGAAATTCTGGACAAGTTAAGGCTTTTGGTCGACTTAGATTGCTGCGTTGAGTTTTGATGAGAATAACAATCTACCAAGACCGTAAGGCTCTTATGGCTCCTATTTGTGCCTCTCGATTCTTCTAGGTTTTGTGATATTATGGGTTTTTTTCTAAACCGAAAGTAAGCAGTACGATGGTGCTTAACCAAAGGTTCAATCCAGATTTTAGTCCCATTTTTTTGGTAAAATTGTTGGTGCTGACTTCGAAGGCTTTGCTTGCTTTCCGTACGTGTTGTTCTATATATCCCTTCTAGTTTATTTTAGGGTTAGGTATCACTTCTATGTTTTTGCCATTGTAGGATAAACGCCAGGACTGGTTGCTTAAGCGGTCAATTCAAAAATGAACATTGTTGCTCAGAGAATATTGCTTTCAATCAAAAAATTTATGGAAAACTCGCCATTAGTCATTTCTTGCAGTCATTTGGACCATCTGAGATAATCGTTTATCTAGCCTTCCTTGCTTGGCCGCAACGAATTCGAACCTCTTTCGGATTGGGCAGGGTCGATGCACATTGAATCCTGAAGTGCCAGTGTACCATCTGAAAGACTTCATCAAGCATCTCATGTTCGAGAGCTTAGATGCATTGTCTCTGGAATTCATAGATTCAATTCAATGCATTTCATAAAATTCAACTTTTACAGGTTCCATTGTACCAACCCTCTGATCAAAAAACCAAGAACACTCAACACATTCCGATCACCTCAAGACACAGCTTCAATATTCTGAACTTGTCAAAATTTTAAGGAGTCAAGCCCAGACCTTTTTGTAGCCAAAGCACGTGAAGACACTGAACAGATACAGTAATAACATTCAAGCTAAAAAGACTGCAATCAGAAGATACTGCTGAAATCGTTTCTCATTGAGTTCAGTTTTCCAAACCTTTTCTACTAACATCAAGCGTAGAAGACTAGTGACGGGACTGCCGCAAACCATTAGAAACGTTGTACTAAGTGTGTTAGGTTTCATCCACCCACCTCTATGAAGAGGATTGCTGGCAAGCGCATACATTAAAATAGGAGACGTGCAAACGGCGCTGTAGGAAGAATAAGTACTTCCCAAACACTGCACGATCGAGCTAATGGAATGGTGCTAATGCAAAACAATGCTGTTTAGATGTTTTACCAGAAGGTAAAAGGAGTATCCTCAACCGAACACAGAGTCACGCAAAGTCACTGTCGGTGTTGGATATCTCGAAGGATTTCTCTTGAATATTTTCTATCTGAGACAATGACCAACGTTCCTCAGGCAAAATGTGGGATTGAACCCAAGCGACGATCGATACTAATACCGTCTACCTGAGCAAAAAGTGGTTAGAAAAATGACATCCAGGCAAAGCCGGAATAAGATGAGAGCAGACCGTCTATTTACTGCAGCAAGTCTTCAAAATATGATTGTTACAGATGTGATAAGGAAACTCCTTTTGAACTGAATTAATTACGAAGGGATTCTTTTACTTAAAACCGCATACAAAATTCCACCTATGATACTCTGTCAATTCGTAGACTGATAGGTCGTTATCAGTATGATATTCAGCTAACTAAGTCCCCTATAGATCTTATGGCAGACCTTGGAGATTTCCAAGGAACTAGTCTTGGCATCCACGGTAAGCTTCTTCACTTGCAAAGGCCACTCATGGCACCACAAGTACCTTTTGGTTGTCGTAAAAGGATTTCGGCGAACACAAGGTTTCCCATCAGTTGACAGCTCCGAAACGTTTGCTTCTATTGGATCAGAGGAAAAGATTGATTTAGTGGCAAGCGAAGAGAGGTTTTTGAAGTTCCCGCCGTCTATTTCCTCTAGGTTTTCGAAAAAGTATTTCCCTAAAAATGTTCTTCAACTACGTGATATAGCCTCGCATTCACACAGTATGTGCGTTATGTTCTCAACAGCTTGCAGATCATCGCAGAAGCTGCAAATATCCGTATTTGACAATTTGAGTCTCTGTGCGTGCTTCCGCAGGAGACAGAGTCCTGTCAAGGTTCCTATTACTGTCATAAGCTTATTCCTGTTTAATTTTATTAATTTCCTTGATCTTTTGCCGTCAAAAAGCGGCCCTGTGTCCTTCAAGATTTGACCACCTTAGGTAGGCAGCCTTTGTGATTTTTTCCTCGACAGTGCCCCCCATTATGCAAAGGGGTGGTTGGATGTTGGTAACCTCACTATGTATTGTCGGGTAGCCCTCATCTTCTTGCAAGCTCATCCCCTGGTTGATTTTCTTTAATACCCCAGTGTCCTGGCACCCAGCACAGTCTTACCCGGTTCTGACTTATGCGACAGCCCCTGACTGTATCAGAGTTGACGTTGGTTGATTCCATTGCCTTGAGTGCTGCCTGGCTATCGAAGTAGATAGTGATATCTCTTTCGGATACCGATCTCATCTGCATTAGTTCAGCCGCCCTAAGGACAGCCAGAACCTCTGAATCTGTTCCTTCCTCTGTTTTCGAGCCATCTGTGAAAATTGCAATTTCATTTGACCTGATTATTGAATTTTTTGGACAGTTCTCCCTCTTCGGAAGGACCGACCAAGGAAGGAATTTCATCCGTTAGAATTGGATTGCCTGGCAGGACTTTGACTTGCTCAAATGGAAAAAATTACCCAAGATCTTGCTATTGGTTGGTGTCCAGGTCTACATCGGACTGAATTTATTTATTTGAAACGTATCTAAACTTCATATGTACTGTGCTGAGGGAAAAGGTTTGTATTCTTTGACAGCACGGTAATATTCCGCTAGTTTCGGCATTGATTTGTTGCCTCTATATATACAGATGTCATCCACTTTTGTGGGTTTTACTGTAAGTTAAGACTGAGGCAGCGTGTCATAGGTAAAGCTGCATTTGTGACCTATACCACCTTGATCAAAAAGTTAACCACCGTGAGGCGTTCCCATTCTTCCGATTTGAGCTCTGTTTTTTTTGTTAAGTTGGTAAATCTGTTGTTGACATTGCCTCTAAATCTTAGCATCGAATCTTGACATTTGCAAAAATTACGTAGCCGAGAGTACATCTATCTCTTTGTGTTGTGTGAATTTAAATTTGCAACAACGAACTTGTATTAAATTTTGCGTAAATAACGGATTTAATGGTGCGCGAACGTTGGAAAAGTGTCTCGGCAACTATTTTCTAAAGAAAACGGTCAGTCAAAATTGCTTTCGAGTTTCTTTCAAGACTAGAGACAGCCTTAGGAAAGACCGTTCAATTGAAGTGAATTAAGAAGATATTGGCTAGAGAGGGAAGCTATAGCACAACAGTGTCTATAAAGCTGACAAAGAAGAAGAGAAGCTTATCCGTGAACCTATTGTAGATGCTTTGGGGACGAAATGGTTAAGGACGTCCACGACGATCATTTTGCGGTGAAGAAGATGGAGTAAATTATTATCAGGGAGTACCGTATTCCTAAATTGCCAGAAAAGCTGGACAATTATTGAAGAAACTAGCTTGTGTGCATACTTTAGGATCGGAAAGCCAAGCGTCAAAGAAGGATACCTAAACCGAAAAAAGATACTCCACTTAGGAACTACCATATTGCCGACTTAGGTCCGTTGCCACAGACGTAAAGAAGTAGCCCTACATATTCTGTGATGTCGATACTTTTTCAAGATTTAACTGGATCAATTCTACAGCAACCGTGGAAGCTTGAAATGTAGAGATCGATATTTGGGTACTTCGAGGACATAAATTGGACAAAAGTGCTGCATTTATTTCGAACATTTGCGAGGCAGTTGAAAGGCATAAGCAGGGCGATTTGCTTCAATTCAAACCCTAGCAAGTAGTGCCTGCATACATCCAATTGAAAGATCACTCCGTTCCAATTGCTGGTGTACAACATTGCTAACAGGCACCGATTCCTAGATGGAACAAAGTGAAAAACATATCAAAAACCAAAAAAAGAAAACCGTGCGACGCGTAGTAAACGACGGAACTCATCAATAAAGTTTGATATTACGAACACAATTCGGCACAAATGCACCATGTCCGCCAAATGGCGGACATCACGAAAGATCTCGCCCCACGAGTTCAGAAACTTTGCAACGCCTGAGGGTAACGAAAAAGACAGAAAAGGCAACGAGAGAAGATACCATGCTTACGCCGCGCTGTGTACAAACAATTTAAGGGTACATTTAAACTCCTTAAGCGCGCGCTGATTATATAAAAAACAGCCATGCTTAGCCATGAATCCGAGATAAGTCCACAAAATTAAATGAGTGGAGGCCGGCTTATGATGCAAGAGGCTTATGCGTCAGACGCCTGACTATAACAACGTCGCTGTATAGCCCATACAGTTCGAGGGTGAATCTCCTCCTGTTTTCCGAGTCAAATGGGAACCCAGGATCACACGCAGTATATTTTTCTCCAAATGGCCAAGCCTTTGTGCCATCGAGCAGCACTGGGATTATAAGGGTACTGTATAAAACTAGCTTGGTTATACGAGAGAGGACTCTGCTGCTTAATTGCCTGTGAACCCCAAAGAAATAGCGATTGGCAAGAGTAATTAGTAATTCCCCTCTGATTTCTGTGATGATGTTGTCCTTAACTACCTCGAAGTTAGAACTTCTAAATGGTAATGTTCTGCCCAAGTCGTGGGTGTTGTGCGTCCTTTTGTGATGACAGAATGTAACTTGTGTGTCCTCGTTTACCGTCAGAACCATTTTGATTGCATCCGTCTCAATATTCATCGAAGCGTCATTGACGACGCACTGTGTTCACCCATTCACATCAATGTTGACCAGTGAGTTTTGTACGATTTTTTCTAGGGCGATTTTAGAAAAGTCGCATAAAAGCGCTACGTCTTGTCTAAGACCTTTCTTGACATTTGACGGCAAGGTTAATACTTTACCGAGCTTAATGGAGCAGCGAACATTCTCCATAGTCATCCTGCTGCACCTTACGAATTTGGCAGGGATGTCTAAACTGGACATGGCCTTGTATATTTCACTTCGTCCCTATACAAGCTGTCAAACGCGGTTTAAAGTCGACAGATGGTGAGTGTCGATCTGAGATTCTTGGGGCTTTTCCAAGATCTGCCGTAGTGTGAATATTTGATAGATGGTGGACTTTCCTGGCCTGAAACTTTTCTTAGATGAACCAACCATAATATGGCAGAAAAGGTCTTATAGGCGATTTAATAAAATTTATTTTTCTATAGCTGGCGTAGTCAAAAGGGTCTCATTTTTCGTGGATCGGACAAACGATGCTGAGATTCGGTACTTCGGACATGCGGTATCTTACAGATAACGAAGCGCATCTGCTGGAGACCAGCTAACATACTTGGACTTAGACGAACAGTTGAGCTCAAACTTCATAACTGGAAAAGCCAAGGACAACCTCACATGGCTTAAATTCGTTTTTGAGACAGTGGCGTGCAGACTGTCTCCTAGTATTCCTAGAGCTGATAATCTAACTTCGTTATTCCCTTGAGTCTTTCAGAGGAGCTCATAAAATTGGTGACATTGCCGTCGGTAATAGTTCCTCTCATCATTTAAAGTAAAACTTAATTTTGTTCTTCTAATGGTTTTGACTATTGTCTGCAATGTTACACCCCATGCTTCCTCCTTTTTGTCGTGCTAACGTGTCTTCGCATAGAGTCATCAGATGCACTATTCTGAAAGGGATTCGACTCTAGGTAATACCGCATGCAAACTTTTTTATCCTTACAGGGTTCAGCGAAAGGAACTCAAAGTCATTCGCACTTTTATAACGAAATGCACCCTTTGATGGGAAACTTAACCCCTGTTAGTGGGAACGCACGGCACAAGGTGAAGTGGCAAATCGTTTTCACGTCCTCATTTGACACTAAATGAGAGGTGAATGATTGCATTTTGACGGCGTACAAGGGTATACGAGTACCTTAACAACCTGCCTGATTAGACACTTTTAGTTCAATTAATCCAAAGGATGGCTGAGCGTTCAAAGGATACCCATCTCAATTAGTTAACCTCGAAAGTATACTAAATTGACCTTGTTACGTTAATTAAATTCTTCTTCTCTGACTAATTCGCGTTTTATGCGACTAAGCTTTGAACTTTTTTCGATCCTTTTCCCCTTTTTTTATTTGGCAACTTATTCAATAAGAAGACCAGAAGAAGGAAAAGTAAAAATCGAAAAACAGAAAAGAGAAATTGAAATAATTAAACAATTCTCCGAGGTGAAGTTTCTTTTAATTAAAACAAAAAAAGAACACAAGCGTACTACATACTCTCCATATACATACACTGTTGCCTTGCCGCAACCTCAACGTCCCAGGGAAGACAAAAAAAACAGCAAAACCAAGAAAACCGAGAAAAAAAAAGAAGAATAAAACTGCTCAACTATTTTACAGCTCAAAATGTTATCCCATTAGGGAGTGCTGTAGCTGCTGGTAGCAGGGAGCAGGACCAAACTCCATACATACTGGTACTCGTATATCGGTATTCATTTATTCATTTCTGCGCGGTAGCCCTTGAGCCCTTTGACCAGCAGGTGGTTGCATTAGGTGTTAAATCTTTCGGGGATTACTTTGTAACTGGGGGTTGCCTTGAGAATAAAGTTTTACTTTTCGTTCGCGTTTATTCATTAAAATCAACCCATTCGCCCACCCTAGTCTATTCGTACCTCATGCAGGTCGTGTTAATTTGGCAATAATTGAACAATAGACTGAGACTTATGCAGAATCTGTAGAATCATTTCCTGATAATATCCTGCTGGACAGGGCATGTCAAAACGTCATGCAGCGAAATGGCAGCACCTAACATATGGTAATGACAATGGAAATAGCAACAAATGATTTACATTTGCGGAGAAGGATTTCTACTCTGCTGTGATGGTCATTAATTCAAGGATCGACAGTTGGATGGACAGACAGAGGAATTCGGTATTCGAAATTTCCAGCTCTCAACCTGAAGCTGTTGACAAGGATCTGTTTGCAAGTGGTAAATATGCACTGACATGTGGACGTGCAAACGTATGCGTTGTTTGCAATTCTATCCCTATTCTATATTGCTATGTGATCACTTACCTGTGTTTGGCTTGAGAGGATGGCCACTGTATTTGCCGGATATGTTGAACATGTTCATTAAGTTGTCCTTTCGAATCTCGACTGCGGTCAACATTGTCTACATTGTGGAGTATTTGAACAATTTATTGGTGTTCGGTGTTACTGTCAGTGTGGTTTCTTGGCAAAGATGGACAAAGTTCTCATAATAGAATCAACCCCATTCACACTTAGCAAATAGAGGAAATTTTCTTCAACGTTAGTTTGATATGCGGGCTGCTACTGCAGAATGTTTCAATGAGCTTCTTGATGAAACCTAAGTGCAATGGCCTAAGTATGACGTAGTGGTGATTCTAACAACAAACCACCAGAATCTTTGTCAATCGTGCATTCCTTCTCCTCTCGTCAATGCCTTTCTAACCAGCGCTTCAAGTGCTGCATTAACTGATGAAATGTGAAGGCAAGCTCGAAGGAGCCGCTCCAGGAAGAGAGTCCGGAATTTTTCCAAATAGAACGAGTCAGGCCAACAATGTCCGAAATCTGCAGAAATGAGCAAGAAAATGTACAAAAACTTTTGTAAGCGCATTACTAGCAACTTCTGGGTCAGTGGTTTAGGAGAAAATAAAAACGAGCGACATGGCTTCAATCCAGCAGGAAGAGCTCCCTCCTAGTCTCAGAAAACTTTGCATAAGAATCACGTGATTTTCAATACGCCTCTCTAAAAAGGTGTAAACAATTTTGCTGCTCTTCGCAACTATGTACACTCTAAAAGAAAGGCATACCTCCAGTCGACTTGACCACGATAAATTGTTTTGAATCTAAAAAATCTCCCAGTCACCTTCTGTTACAAGAACATAAGAGAACTGCGTTCTAAAACTCATCTTCTGCTCTTCCATTTGATATCTATTCTCTAACGTACTCGTAGACATATAAAAACAAGTCGCACACCCTCCATGATTGACTATGCCTGTCGAACTATTCACAACAGCTTTGACTGTACTCTTGTTGACACTTCGTCTTCTTCTAAGCTCGACTTGGTGTCAGTTAAAATAACACCTTGTACGTTATGTGTTGCTACATTCTTCCTTCCGGATCTTACATTGGCATCCCCTCTAGATCCTTTTAGAAAGAATATGCGCTTTCATGGATGATCTAAGACTGATAGTGGGGTCGGTGGCGGTGTTTTCTCAGATAAGCGTAATCTAAGCCTCACTTTCCGTCTTCCAAATCACTGTAGCATGTTCTGGGCGGAAATTTTAGCGATTAAAGGGCTCCTGTCCTGGCTATAGAAAAACGCGATATCTGTAATGGATATCCACATCTTTTCAGATAGTCAAGCCGCTATCAAGTCCCTGGACTCAGTCTCACTGAATTCTAGAACCACCCTTGACTTAGGGAGATGAAAAATCAATTCAACCTTTACCTATGTTGGGTGCCGTGTCACAGACATTCCAGGGAATTGTAAGACCGACGAACTCGCCAAAATTAGAATCACTCTACCTATTCTACCGGAAAGGATAGCACCGGTATATCAATCGCAACGCGCAAATTAATATTGAAAAAGAAAAAAAGAATAAACCTTGGGTGGACTATTGGACCAACATGTCTAGCGACCAAACAGATCTGGCCAAAGCTGGATTTGAAGCGCCCTAAGAGTTTGATCCTTCTAAATAGGAAACATCTCAGCGCCATCATTGGTGTCATCACTGGACACTGTCTTTACAAATGATTTCTGCAGACGAGGAGGAGAAGGAAACGAAATTCCACCTACTCTATACATGCCCTATTTTCTCCTAAAGAAGGAAACTCCACTTAGGAGCTTTTTTCTACAATGACTTAAGCGATCTAAACAATAAAAACGTTTACAGTCTACAACGCTTTATCATAAGCTCAAATTGCTTCCAATGGGGAAATAGGCCTACGTGGGTTGGTCTCTTCAACAGCCACTACGAGTTTAACCTAACCTAACCTAACCTTCTTCCGGCCTAACCTTTCGAATCCTACCAACTTGCTATTGATGCAATTGATAACTTGATTGGCTTTTGATGATATCATTACCTTCGGCGATTTTGATCTGCCTCAGCTGAAATGGACGCCATCTGAAGCTTCTAATCCCACTTCTACTAAGGAATGTATCTTCTTAGGTCGGTTAACACACTCTACTAGGCTATGTCATGTTAGTGGCGTTTCCAACTATATGGAAAGGCAATTAGACCTTATCTTCACAACTGATCCCATCAACTCCTCAGTATCGTGTTGTTCAGCAGCACTTGCAAAAGCTGCATTAAATTCAGTAAAATGGCTACAAACGAGGCCAAATTGTTTACTTTCGAATGCCAACAGCTTCGAAACCGGTACCAGGAGATTTCCAGAATATAAAAACGCCCTCAAAACTATACCCAAAAAAATATTAATATGCTACAGCCAAATATCTTATACAGCCAAGTTCATATACAAATTGCCTGAGGATCGGCTCTTCTTGAAGCATTTTCCTGTCCGGATACTGTTTTAGATAACATTGGAACTATGATACAAATACGCTTGGATCAGGTTCCATCATTGATATCACTTTTGCAAGCAGTGGCCTACTGAGAGATAATATTGTAACTAGCGCTTGAATGATCATTGTACGTATAGCGATGTTTACCGCCGACACCAGTTCAGCAATCTGCATTAACCTGAGAACCCTCAAACGGTCTGAATGGCATATCAATAATTTACAGTTTAGATGGAGATCTACTAAGCTTCGTCGTTAGCGAGGCGATAATTAAAGCCTGAACCGCCGGAGATTTTGTAATCCTGGAATGCGTCAATGTCGAGCCTGGTAAAGGGAAAACTCCGATCTCCTGCATACTCCTGGAGTCCCGAAATGGCGGAACTGAGATTAGTATGCCACTGAACGAGAAGAAATTATATACCAGTGTACCCCCGGGCTAGTGATGCCGACGACCAGTAGGTGCTTTGTACAAGTAATGCATATCGAGTCTAGTCTAAGAAGCGCCTTTGCTTAAGAGATCTTTGCGAACCGCTTAACCATGATGTATGGAGTAAAGTTTATCAAATTGTATCAACGACACTGGCACTCGTCAACTTTCCTCGCCAAGAAAATAGGGTATTCGTTGGTCAAATTCACGACTGAATTGCTCAAAGCATGTAAAAAGTTGCGCGACAAAAAAATCTCTGCGACTGCATGGTGTTCCAGCGACAATGACTATTGTTTTTGCCAAAGCAATATCGTCATATTTGTTAGCTTGACACTTTCGGAAAAATTGAAACCGTGGGAGGTCCATCGGAATACGGTTTTCGGAAGTCACGTTAAACAATGGACGCACTAAACGCGATAATAACTAAAGGCCGAAACGCAATACAGGGGAGACGCTGAAAAGAAGACACCAAGAAATATTGCGCCATCATAACACGAGAATGATAACGAGCTATTTCTCGAATAGAGATACAGAGTACAAAGTCATTTGCGATGTGCCACAAGGCTCAGTCTTAGGCCCTATATTATGGAACACTATGTTCGAAGATTTTAAGCGATGTGTCGATTAATGGATTTGCAGATGACATTGCCGTGGTGGTTGTAGCAGAAACGCTAGAAGAAAGCCAGCTCTGCAGCAATGAAACATTTGGAACTGTCCATCGCTAATTAACTAACATCGGTTTGCAACTCGCCGATCATGAAACTTAAGACGTGCTTATTACGATACGATTAGAGTTGGAGGGCACAAAATTGTTTCTGAGCCGTCTAAGTTTTAAACATCACCTAGAGCAGATATGTGACAAATCATCGATACCGTAAATGTACTAACAAATCTGATGAGCAACATCGGATGCCCGAAGCAGAATAAAAGACTCCTTCTTGCTTAATCCATGGTCTTAACGGATTAAGAATAGTCAGTGCGGTTCGAACTATTTCGTATGAAGCTATACTCGTCGTATCTTCAATGCTTCCAGTCGACTTACTTGCCGACGAAATGGTAAGACTCAAAAGCAAGCGAGTCCAGAATGACCAGAATAGCCCATTGTATCGAAACCTGCACACATCGTCCTATACCAAGTATCAATGTATGGATTAATCGGAGTCACGGCGAAACAAGCTTCTATTTGACGCAGTTTTTGACAGGACATGCATCTTTCAGGGAATATCAGTTTAAACGCAACAGATATTATGGTTCTCAAGCTGTCCACATTGTGAAACTGTCTCGGAACACGTGTTTTTACGTTTTCCACGTCACAATGTGGGAACAATTTGGAGAGTGGCCTACTCCCGATAATATCGTTGCATGCACACGAGTTTATGTGTCAAAACGAGGAGAACTGGGCCCTTGATAGTAATATAGCAGCGCATGTACTCAGCCATCTTCTGCGAGTAGAGCATCACCGTAAAGCGAAGTAATGTCTTAAGGCCGTACGAAGGCCAATGGTCTGTTCAGGTGGAGGTGGTTTTAGCCGGTAAGAAGCCGGCACGGCCAATGGAAGTCGGCGTCGATGTTTCCACCTATAACGCAAAGAAACCCTCCCTTCTCTACATAGTGATCCAAATCACGGCCTTCCAATAGTCACATTGTAGCCCAGATTCACGACCCACTTCACAGCAAGACTTCCAAATAAATACAAAAAAACATCAATCTTTCTAAGAAGTACTACAAGTGTCAAGTTACTTTGCCGCATTTCCTCTGTCATCGAACTATACTCGCACTTTCGCTTGCAAACACTCTTTCATCTGTTCAAACATCGTTTCTAAGCAAAAAAAATCTTTCTATTTACCTAAGCTGCCTCATTCAAATCCGTTAAATAAATATTTTCAATCTCCAAAAAGTAGGAATAAAAAATGAAGCAAATGCAGTGTTACAATCGGCCTTAGAAGCACAGATACGATTACGACATTTCACACCTAATCGCTATCTCATTGGCAGTTTCCTAACAGGGCTACAAATTTCACATTTGTTTGTCGAGCATTAAAATTTATCACAACTTACGTTGGGCTGATTAGATTCTGGAATTCTGGAACGCTTTCGCGTACGCGAATATAAAAGCCACCGACATTAGTTTCCGTCAATTGACTTCAGTTGAGTTACAATGAGGGTTTTCCTGTCAATTTTTCTTCTGGCCACAATTGTGGCAATTTGCTCGTCGACCGATGTCACCGATGCTGAATGGTTTGGTTTTAAAGTCTGTACTCGCAGTTTTAATGTAGAATTCATTTTGCATCAAATTTGTTCACTTCTTTTTCCTTACAGTCACTTTATTCAAAGAATTATGCCTCTGCGGCTGCGGAAAATAGTGCACGTTACTACTACGCCGTTAATAAGAAAAATATTGCAGCCCACAATACACGATTTACGAGCGGTTCGGAGACATTTGACCTTGGTGTCAATCAGTTTAGTGACTCACGGTTCATAGAGTTTGCGGCACAATTTCCTCCAACAACGGCCATTCCATCCAATGGAGTTGCATTTACTCCACCAACAGCAACACCGCAAGCCTCATTCGACTATGCCACACAGGGATTTATAAGTCCTGTTCAAGATCAGGGACAAGCTTGCAACAGCGGTTGGGCATATGCTGCTGCTACAGCTCTTCAAATTTTCCAAGCCGTAACTACTGGCAATCTCAACACGGTACCACTATCAGCTAAGAATTTTATTGACTGTGCTGGAGGAGCCAAAGCGTGCGTCAATCAAATTCCTCAAATCGCATTTGACTATTTGACAGTGTACGGGCAGCAAGTGTTTCTATTGCCTGACTACGTCAATAATCCAACTGTTGGTCAAGGAATGTGTCTTCCTCCACCTCCTTCATTAAATGGATTCAGTTTGACATCATATTCTACCATTCCAAATGCAAACGATGTCCTCTTGAAGTCAGTTGTTAATTATTTAGCTCCAGTGGTGATCGAATACAATCCAGGAACCTTCGAATTCATGCACTATAAAAGCGGTGTGTTTACACAGCCTACACCGACCACAACTGCTGCTCACCCCTTGACCGTTGTGGGCTATGGAACCGATCCAATAAATAATTTGGACTACTGGTTAGTACAGAATTCATTTGGACCTACTTGGGGTGAAAAGGGTCTCATGAGAATTCACAGGAGCACTGCAAAGCCTATTACAAATAAAGCTGTTTTCCCGTCGGCTTAAGGTTTAATAATTTTTTTTTGTTAGCAATAAATGAATGACATATTTAACGTAAGATGAAAAGTCTTTCTCAATTTTTAGGTCGTCAAAATACGTAAAAAGTGGACTTTAGTCGTGCCGTGTTCTCTAAGGTGATGTCTTAGAAAACGGACAAATCGATCTTTAATGTTCTCAGACGAACCCCAATGTGACTAGAGTTCAAATCCAATTACAAGTATCATAGACTTTGGTCATGACCCGCATTACTCACTCCTATAACAAATCCGGCTCCAATTAGAGTTACAAAACTAACATAAGCATCCCAGCCAGTCTCTTTCGATTTGACCCCTACTGCCGATTTTCGGACAAACATTGAAATATTGTGATCCTTCCTAAGCCGTACATATCGCTTATAGAATACCCTGCCGAGCTCTTTACTTCCTGACCATTATAATCTTCAAACATTCAAAACCAACGGTCATCGGTACCTCTCTTTTTTCCTCACTACTTTTCATTGGCCTGCGCTGTTTTCAAACATTGTAAGGGTAAAAAAAACCACAACTCTCAACACATAAGCCTTTCCCTAATTTCGACCTCAGTACTGAAGCTAAGTGTCTTAACTTCATCAAGGATATAAGAGAATATACATACGTCGATATCTTTTCTATGTACACGACACGATCTGACGGACAAGCGTCTAGGTTTCCATCCAGTCGGAAAGCCTCCCTACCGATATTACCAATTTCAGAAGACTTTATACAAAGTATCACGAGATTTTCAATACGCCTCCGCAAAAAGTTGCAGACGATCTTGACGCTCTTCGCCACTATGAGTACTCTAAAATAGTCTCACACCTCCAACACAGTCGACTTGAGCACGATAAATTTTTTCGACCCTAAATAGTCGCTCAAAAACCTTCCTCTCACCTTCTATTACCGCCGTTTGTGTCAATTTCATGCTTTCCCTTTTGATATCGACGCTCTGACTCAAACTAATCTTATCCCAACATAAAAAACCAGGAGTTATTCCCTCTTTCTTTTAATGTTTTTCGGGATGATGATCGGAACCCCAGAACAGAACAGTTCAACCTTCACCTATGTTGGGTGCCGGGGCACAGACATTCCAGGGAATTGTAGGACCGACGAACTCGCCAAAATTCGAATCACTCTACCTATTCTACCGGAAAGGATAGCACCGGTATATCAATCGCAACGCGCAAATTAACGTTGAAGCTGGATGCTAAGAAAAGAATAAATCTTAGGTGGACTGTGGGACCAACATGTTTCTCGACCAAACAGGTTTGGCCAAGTATATCAAAATTGAAAACATCTCAGCGCTATCATAGGTGTCATCCCTGGACAGTGCCTTATACGTAAGCATGCAAACGGCTTGGCATCTTTACAAATGATTTCTGCAGAGGAGGAGGAGGAGGAGACAAACTTCCACTTAGTCGGTACATACCCGGCTCTCTCCGAAAGAAGGACATTCCACTTAGGAGCTTTCTTCTACAATGGCTTAAGCGATCTAAACGATATAGACGTTTATAGTCTCCAACGCTTTATCATAAGCTCAAATTGGTTCCAAAAGTAGGGGGGCTGGTACCTCCAACAGCCACTCTAACCTAACCTAACCTTCTTCCGACCAAATCTCTTGTATCCTACCAACGCCTCTGCTGAAATGAACTCCGGCTGAAAGCCTACCTTTTTTCATCGTTTCTTAGATCAGTTAACACGCAGCAGTCTACGGCAAGTTCATCCCATTAACTCCTCAGTATCATGTTGTCCCCTATCACTATCAACTATTAACAACTTTCATCCTCCTCTTCTTTCATTTTTTCACAACTCTCCCCATTAGTCGTCTTACAATTTTGACGAAATAATTTTTCGTAAAATCAATACCTATCTAAGTAGGACTTCCTTTGATGCCCTCTCCATTTTTTACAGAGAAATATTCAAATCCATTTCCCTTTATGTGCTCTATTCCCGACACTAAACATCTTCTACATCTCCTCCTTGGTATAATCGTAGACTCCCCTCTCTACAAAACAAAAGAAACTAGTTATGGGCGGTGTTCCTTCGCACCTATTCTTCTTCCGACTCTTCGAACTATGTTCGTCGAACTCTACAACACTCTCTATCGACGCTACCTAAGTAGTGCCCAAAACCAATCTTCAATTTGTCAATTGCAAAAGTCTCTTTCCTTCGAAAACAAATCTTCAATCTTCAATCTCCTACCATTACCAACTTCTTTGTAACATTTTTCAAAAAATCATTTGACCACATCTCCTTCGTATCAGAACCCTCTTACTTCAATGACCTACCAAATTTCTCCTTTGAAGCATTTCTCACTCAAAATTTATGAATTTCTCTTCTCGTTTCCGACCTATTTCGTCTTTACCTTACACTGGGAGAGTTCCCACAGATTTGGAAGACCTCTTTTATAATTGTTATGCCCACAAAAGGATCATAGAATGAAGTTATCAACTATTGTGACATTGCCAAACTCTCTCATATACCCAAACTGCAAGTCTTCCGATCAACTACCACAAATCTAGTTGAATTCGTGTCTTTTGCTCTCGGAGTCTTAGAAAATGGCAAAGAAATCGATGTTATCGCTAAAATATCTCACCAATTCATCCTCTTCAAATTGGCTGTTCTCGGCTTTGAACCTCTCTTATTAACATGGACATCTTACGTGGTAAACCTAAATTATAGTTTCCAGTTTAGATCCGCCCTTTCAGTTCCTTTCCTGGCCTCCTCTGGGGTTCCACAAGGCAGCCATACTGGTCCCTTACTCTTCATTCTTACTATTAACGATATTGAGAGGGTGATGAAATACACCATACGATACAACAATTTTTTAAAACTATTTCCTCTCCACACCTTCTTCAAGAAGACCTCCATCGGTTTTCACGTCTTTATTTACTCTATGATCAACCTATTTCAATCATTTCAAGACCTTGACATATTATTCGACAGGGAGCTTAAATTCCGTTCGCATATCGATAAGATGATCCTTAAAGCCAACTCATCATTTGGCTGGTGGACGTGGTGGTGGGCTCTAGCATCTGCTCATATTTTTTACAAAAGCCTGAGAAATCTCAGTAAAAGGAACACAGAAGAAGTACAGTGGACTACGAGTATTTCTTTGAGTTGAACACTCTGTTGGGCCAAAAAATAAAGGTCACTAGGGGCTGCGAGGATCCAGCTGTTAAGGAAGACACTACACTTCCTTTTTCACTGTCCAATCATAAGCAGATAGTGAATGATTCATTTAGAATAGTTTCTTTCTTCAGAGTTGATGGAGCTAGAAGATGTACCATTGCAGTGATTAGTCAGGTATCGTCGCAACATTGGATGACCAGAATTGAACAAGGCAAACTCAGTATGAGTATTGACTTTCGTCGTCCACCCTACTCATGCTTACTTTTTTCTCTCCCCTAACTCCTGCATAATGTAGAAGGCACATCGGGCAGCGCTAAAAGTGCGAACGAACCACCTACATTAAGTTAAGTTGATGGGCCGTTGTCAAGATAATGACGACCCTAATAGAAATTTTAGAATCCATGAGGGTCGTCATTTTAGAACTCTTTAAAATACGAGTATCTATTATGGTCGTCATTATATTGATGACGGCTCATCAACTTAACTTAATGTACTCGTAGGTGGAAGGGCACAAACAACGAACTTGGAGTGTGCATCTGAAGGCAGTTGGCCAAAGACTCCACTATCAGGAATGGGGTGTTTTACTGGTTGAGCCCCAGGTTCGTCTCACCATCTAAGTGAGTAAGTTTCTTCCTTGTAGCAACGGAGGAAATTGGTAGAACTCAGGAAGGCTATTGTAAAAATTTGAAGAAGTTTAACCTCATCACCAATTAATTGGTATCTAATCCAAGTGATTTAGTGAAAACCTTTTTGTGGTGACCTGTCAGCGAGGAAAAGCTCTGAGCTGACACGCAGGTTTACGCTCTCGCCACTCATCTCTTCACTACATAGTGCTCTCTACACCCACGATGCGCTCTCTCGCTCGCCGGTAATCATCCACACAACTTCGGCTACGCGAGTTAGTCTGTTAGTGATCGTGTCAGAGCGTGGTAGTCTAAATAAATAAAAATAAAGAAATTCTATCGAAATTACCACTTGTGTTTGTTATGCTATTTACTGTTTCAGCACCGGTCATTACATTGGCGACGAGGATAAAAAAAAAAAACAAAAAAAAAGGAGAAACAGACAGACAGTACTCGTAAGTACTCGTACACACATAACGTGGTGTGGATGAATGATTAAATGATTACATTCAATTGTAAACAAGTTCATACTAGTACAGGTGAATTGACCCACATTAAATTGTGAGAAACAGAGAGAGGGATATATGCATAAATATATAGACTGCACATTCAATTGTGGTGAAGATTACTTATTACATTCAATTGTAAAACTGGGAAAAACAATAAGTTTCGTGTCTGAGCAGGACAAGAAAGTCTTCACATTGAATTGCAAACAGACCAGCTGGCTTAATCGTTCTTGGTACAACAGGTTCATAAAAATGAATGACACCGGAATAAGACCATTCCTGTGTGAGACTATTGATAGAGCGGTCATTCGATTCGAGTGGTAGAAATGGCTCTGTTCATTTTCATTGTATTTGGAATCGGGAGAAATCGTAGACGCGAGGTAAATCATGTGCAATTTTTTTCTATTTATCTATTTATTGTTTGAATTTTTAATTTAATGAGATTTGTTGTTGTAGTATGTAGTATACTCATAAAAAAAAGAAAGAAAAGTAAGTGGATGAGCGAAAGTAAGAAAGTTGATAACAGATGTGAGCTATGCCCATTAAATTAGACTAAATTGTTGTAATCGCATTAAATTGCAGGGAAAGGGGGTTACATTTAATTGTAAACCATTGGCATTAAATTGCGAAGTTGAACATTAAATTGTTCTTCCTAAAAGAGAATATGGTGGAGCAAGAGTGAGTAAAGCATCACTCCGGGCAAAGGCATTCCGGGAAAGAAGGATGAGTTTATACGATCGACAAATCTTTGATCCGATCAGAATGGGAGAGATGGTATCGGTCATCACATAGGTGATAGATATGTGCTCAGTATATGAGCAAATCGCGAGCCAGATGGAAACTATGGCCCCTACACCATCGTCGAGTGGTATCAATAACATTTTCTCTGCGCAAAAGGAGAAATATTCAAACCATGGCAGAGACTGCCAGAGATGTGATTAGGTCATTCTAGAGAGAGTAGTGGCTGCCCGGCCAGAAATGTCAGATGCAATTAGTGTGGGTTTGTGGGACATTTCGCCAGAAGATTTAGGACTAAAACAGATAACGAAAGAATAATTTTGAAGACAGGTGGAGTTCAAAAAGAAAAAGATTTGGTTTGTAGACGAAGAAAAGGAAGAGGAAAAGGTGACCAAAGGGGAAAGGGATCATGAACACGATTGCATCGAAATAACAGAAGAGCTAGGCGAGCCATCAATTGGGAAAATTGTTTGCTCTGTTGGTGCTGTTAGCTGGCGATGGTTATGGATTCAGGGTCACGATTCAATCTTATAGGGGAAAAAGACTAGGAGCAATTATTTATAACAATTCGAGAGCATTGCTGAACATCCGAAAGGAGTCACCAAACCGGTTCAGAGCGTATGCAGGTAAGGATCTGCTTGAAATAATATCAGTTTTGAATCCCCCATAAGCGTGAATGAGCGAGCAGAAGCAATCGCTTCGTTCTACGTTATTAAGAACGGCAAACAATCGTTACTAGGCCGTGAAATAGCGATCAAATTAAAAGTTTTTAAAATTGGGGTTGACATTAACCATCTTGAAGAACATTGAAGAACATTCCCAAAAATAAAAGGTATATATGTAGGTTCAACTATCGTGAGGTGAGTCAGTCAAGCCAGTACAACAGCATCTACGTCGTATTCCATCTGCGTTGTAGGACATTGTGACATATCTAGGGAAGTTCATTCCGGATATGGCAGACGCTACGGAATCATTATGCAGTCTCCTTAAAAAAAAACGTCCCCTTTACGTGGGGCGAAAAACAAGAGCAGTTTTTCCGGTGATTAAAGAATTCTCTTGTGAAAATTCCCACTCTAGCTTATTTTAACTCCAAGAATCGCACTCGTCTAATAGCCGATGCAAGTCCAGTCGCGTTGGGTGCAGTCCTGTTGCAGTTTCAAGATGGAAACTCTCAATTTATCTGATTTGCCAGCAAAACCTCTCTACTGTAGAGAGGAGATATTCACAAACTGAAAAGTAAAGCCTGGCGTTAGTTTGAGCTGTAGAACGCTGTTATTACTATCTCGCAGGAATAACTTTTGAGCTTGTGACTGATCATAAGCCCCTAGAAGCCATTTTTAAACAAACATCAAATTCTCCAGCTCGGACTGAAAGATGGGTCCTGAGACTTCAATCCTTTAAGTTTAAAGTAATATATCAGGCGGGTAAATTGAACATAGCCGATTCGTTATCAAGATTGTACAAAACTGAAAAAACTGACTCGTTTGACACCCATTGTGACAGCGTTTTCCATGCACTTACAATAGCGAGATAGTAAAATGCATCGACACGGATCAAGAACTCGTAGAAGCAGTAAAAAGTGTAAAGAGTGACCAATGCTAAAGACTAGTTCTTCCCATTTCAGTTGGAATTGTGCACCCTGGTGAACATTCTTTTTCGCGGTGCCCGAATTGTCATACCAGCGGTATTACGACAAAGAGTACTAGATCTAGGACACGTGAATGTCTACTAGTTTCAAAACCATCACCACCAGTTCCCATGCAACGACATGCATTCCCAGACGGACCTTGGCAATGTATCGCAATCGAAATATTGGGGCCATTACTAAACCACGATTTCAGTTTTGTCGTCATTGATTATTACCCACGATATCAAGAGACAAAGTTTATGAAGAAAATTACAACAGCGGATATCATTGCCAACTTGGAGGAAAAATTCGGCAGGTTAGGCTACCCTAAGTCGATAAAGGCGGACAACGGTAGGCAATTCGTTAGCAGCGAATTCAAAGACTATATTGAAGCCAACAATATTGAATTAACCACCTGTCTCCCCTATTGGCAACAGGCGAACGGCGAGGTGGAGAACATGAATCGATCAAAAGTTCACCTTAATGTACAACGTTACACCACATGGTACAACCGGTGAGTCATCGTCGAAGCTTCTTTACAACAGAACAATCAGGGACAAGATTCCCTCTGTACAAGATATAAGCGAAAATATTTTAGATTCAGAGGCGCGAGACTTAGGCACAATGAGGAAACATTTGGGGAAAGAAAAAGGTATTGGTGTCGGCGATAAGGTTTTGCTTCGTAGCCTGGTTCCTGCAAACAAATTTACACCGACTTTTGACTAAACCGAGTTGAAGTGGTCCAAAAAGGCACGAGCGAAGTAGTTGTTCGAGGAGAAGACGGAAAGACCTTCAGATGAAATGTAACCCATGTAAAGAAGTTCCCAACTCCATCTCAGACTGATGTAGAACAATCAACAACTGAGGAGACTCACGACCTCTCATCTGGTGAAGGTAAAGAAGACGTCACAGATGATGCTCGGACCGAGGATTCTTCCATGAAGCTGAAGCTAAAAAAAATCGGAGGGATGTGGTGACCTGTCAGCGAGGACAAGCTCTGAGCTGACACGCAGGTTTACGCTCTCGCCACTCATCTCTTCACTACATAGTGCTCTCTACACCCACGATGCGCTCTCCCGCTCGCCGGTACTCATCCACACAACTTCGGCTACGCGAGTTAGTCTGTTAGTGATCGTGTCAGAGCGGTATAAATAAATAAAAATAAAGAAATTCTATCGAAATTACCACTTGTGTTTGTTATGCTATTTATTGTTTCAGCACCGGTCATTACACTTTTTAACACAGCATACATGTAGACTTGCGTAATGCAAGGGATTTTTCTTGAAAACAAAAAACCTTTAATACTAGCTCTAGATACTATTTCTACATGAGGACCACCTCTAAGACTATTTGTAATTTAAATTTCAACTTACTCATGGCTATTACCTAAATTACACATATATTACTCGATCCTCTGAGTATGGACATAAAATTAAAAAAAATCATAAATAAAAGAAAAGGAATACAATGCATACAAATGGAGAAGAACAACATGAAAAGGATATGAACGATGTCCCAAGTCCCAGACTATCATATTCCACTGTACTCGTAATACAACTTCTATTCCTAATATACTCGTACTCGTATCTACAGTCATACAGTCATAAGTATCTACTGCACGCAATCTGTCATTTTATTTTTTGACTGGCATTATTAAAAAAAAAAAATTGGACAAATATTTTTCATGGAGAAGATATGAGATAAATCCGAGAAGACAGACGAGAAATAAAAATAAAAATAAAAACAAATGAAAACGATGATCATGAAAATGAATGATTAAGAGAAATAGCAAGAAACTGAGGGGAGTTGTGTATATTTCACATTAAAAAAAAACAACAGAAATAGACAATTTCTTTTTATCTTTTTTTTTTTTTGGTATACTCACCTTGAATACCTGCCGGCAGAGGAAGTTCTCCTTGACGGGAAGTAGTCTAGATATTTTTATTTGTTGTTCCATTATTCGAATTCGGATACAATTCATGCATTCAAATTGTCGGGATTGGTTGTAAAAATGTTTGTTGTAGTGGTTTTTTTTTTTATTTTGTTATTTGTTGAGGTGGCATTGGCATGACGTTCATTTGAGGCAAGAGAAAATGAAAATGAAAATAATAGAAAGAAAAAGGAAATATGTAATTTTTGTTGCTTTAGAAATTTTAAATTAGGAGAAATAAGGAAAATAAGTACTCGTACAATAGGTTTTCAAATAGAATGATGTTGAGATAGATGTGTGGCTTGGAAGAGGAATGTGTTGTTCGATTCCATTGAAAGGACTACGAGTACACAATGGCTTTGAAGTCGAAATTGTTAGGAAATAATTTGTGTAAATTGCTTACGGGACAAAATCATCGTCAAATTAAGACAACTTAACACGTACCTTGCGAAGTGTACTTGAGTTTGAGTTTTATTTATTCGAGTAAGATAAGCAAGAGCTCGTAAACATCAAATTTTTACGGCCGATTTTGCTTTTCATCCGATTCTACTCTTTGAGATAAGATTCTTGAGAATTGTACAACAATACGAGTAGTATCATCGTTAGCAGGCACAACATATGGCTGAAGTTCATAAACGGTAAGGACCATTGTGACCTCCACCAACACAAGATGCAAATCTACTCTAGTCTACTTACTTACAGTCTGGAGTGAATCTGGGTCTCAACCAATAAGCTTCTCCAGCTATCTATGATCTATTAGCGATTTATTGATAGCTGCCTCTAGTGCCGCACTTCAAGTTGGTTTTAAATGCAACCTGCGCGGTTCCTCGAGGTTAAACTCGAAAACTCTTTTGGGCTGGAGTTGTGACATTCACTCGCTCAATATGGTCCAGCCATCTTAGACGTGGGATCCGTAGATGCCTGACTAGACCTACATATGCCGGTATACAGAACATGAATACCGTGGTTGTATCTCCTTCAGTCTCCATCTATACAAACTGAGACGAAATTAACACGCAGCATATTTCTCGCAAAACCGCGAACTGCCAATAGAGCAATACCGGGATGATTAGGGTATTATAAAGGGTTTTCCAATAGGGACAACTTTGAATTTAATTCGTGAACGCACTCTTTCACTAATCATCAAACTGTCACTGTCAATTTATTCAGTAAACTCAACATTTTCACCATGGTAAAGTACACGAACGAGCAACGTCTGCAAATTATAAAAATTTTCTACCGAAATTCGGAGTCGGTGACTGCAACTTTAAGAGCGTTAACTCCAATTTTCGGTCGTAATTCTCGCCCTAGTAGACAGGCAATAACAAGTTTAGTGCAAAAATTTGAGTGTACATATTCGTTGTGTGATGTTGCCGTGTCAGTGAGACAACGGGTTGGTCGAAGTGTCGAAAATCAAATCAGCCAATTCCACGGCGTTCTCAAGAATTGGGCATCGCTCAGACCACATTATGGCGTATTTTGCGTAAGGATCTTGGTTTACACACATACAAGATCAAGCTGACTCAAGAATTGAAGCCGATGGACCATTTGAAGCGACGTACGTTCTCCGAATAGGTTCTGGAGAAGATGCGCCAAGATGATGAATTTCATCGCAAAATCATCTTCAGTGACGAAGCTCATTTTTGGCTCAATGGGTTCGTCAATAAGCGAAATATGCGTTATTGGTCGGGTGAAAATCCACATGTGCTTCATGAATCACCACTTCATCCACAAAAAATAACTGTTTGGTGCGGTTTGCATGCCGGCGGCGTTATTGGGCCATATTTTTTCGTCGACGGTAACGATCGTCACGTTACTGTGAATGGTCAGCGTTATCGCGCCATGATCATCGATTATTGTTGGCTCGAATTGGAAGATATGGACTTGGACGACATGTGGTTTCAACAGAATGGTGCCAGCACACGCTACAATCGATTTATTGAAGAGTAAGTATGATGAGCGTGTTATCTGATTGGGCTCCTCGTTCGTGCGATTTAACGCCGCTTGACTATTTTCTGTGGGGCTACGTTAAGTCATTGGTTTATGCCAACACGCCGACGACGTTGGAAGAGCTCAAAGCCAACATTGGACGCGAAATAGCGGCCGTTTCGGCCGAAATGTGTGGCCGAGTCGTTGAAAATTGGGGCCAACGAATCGACCGCTGCAAACGTGCCCGCGGTGGCCATATGGACGAAGTCGAGTTCCATTCATAAATGTTTTGATTGTAGTTCAAGCCGATAATAAAGATTTTGAAATATCTCAAATGGTTTGCGTTTTATTTAAGAAAAAAAATTGTCAAGTCCTTATTGGAAAACTCTATATAAACCCAATTTGTTCTTACGGGAGAGGGCCCTGCTACTTAACGTCCTAGCCCAAATAAATAGCGACTGGCAAGAGTAATTCTCTGATTTCTTGCCTGATGTTATTTCTGCTTGTAACTGCGGATGAAGCAGGCGAAGTTCTTAACTACCTCGAAGCGATAATTGTCAATGACGACGTTCTGTTTCATTTATCCTCGTAAGCCTTCAGACACAATTTGGCCACTCCTGCCTTAATACTCGCTGAATCTTCCTTGATGGTACAGTGTTCGTCTAATCACACCAATGTCATCCGGATAGCCAAGAAATTATACGGACTTAAAAGGAGCGTGCCACAATTCTTTGCGAGTGAGTTTTGCATGTCACATGACAGTGATTCGTCTTGTCTTAAACTTTTCTTAACAGTGGAAGACCAAGCGTTCTCTGTAGTCAACCTGAGAAGCTGACAATCTTGCCCGAGATGTCAAAACTAGCATTGTATAGCTTGTCCCTACGTGTGCTTTCATATGCAGCTTTGAAGTCGACAAATAGAGAAATTAAACACCAAAGAAGGTGCTAAAAACATTTTCAAGCTGACTAAAACTCTGGATGGTTTGAATATCATGATGAGCTGTTCAACGTCCAGTTCTTTCGCGACAGAACGATCTCCCTTAAACCGATCGAGTTGCCAAATCTGCAACATCACAGAACACGAAGTGCCGGCGGCGGCTCGTAAAATGATTATCGAAACTCCGGCTCAGTTGTAAATACGCTACGTGAATTTTCGTCGTAAGCCGTTCGTCATCATGGCTTCAGTGTGCAAGCAATTTGTCGCACCATGGAAAAGTTTGAGCGTGAGTACACTGTTTTGGATTATAAGCCACCAACTAGCAGCGACCAGTTTCGAAGAAAACCCAGAAATGTCGATTCGGCGACGATCAGTTAAATTGGGCATCGCCAGAGAGTCAACTGGGCTTATTTGGGCCTTCATCCGTATAAGACTGTGACCATAGACAATGCCGTGAGTTCGCTAATTAGGCGCTGGAAATGTTGACCGGAGATCCGAATTTTAGCCTAAAAAATCATGTTTTCGGAGGAGGACCATTTTTGGCTCAGCAGCTATGTCAACATGCAAAACTGCCATTAGTGGAGCGAACACAATCCACAAGTATTCGGCCAAGCATCAATGCATCCACAAAGATTGACTGTTTGGTGCAGTTTATGGCATGGCAGCATCGGACCTTGTTTCTTTCGAGATGAGGAAGGAGACACCGTTACCGTCAATGGTCTCAAGTGTAGAACGATGTTAACCGACTTTTTGTGAACAGAGCTCAACAACATCAATATATTCGAGCTGTGGTTCCAACATGACGGCACTACACGCCATACAAGCGACGCGACGCTCGAAGTTGAGAAGGAGAAATTTGGCTTTCATCAAGTGGCCGCCGCGATCCAGCGATTTGACACCACTCGATTATTTTCTCTGGGGCTACGTCAAGTCCTTAGTCTACGCTAAAAAACCAACCACTTTGGACCAGCTCGAGGCAAACATTCGACGCGCTATTGCCGGAATAACGCAGCACATATTGGACCGAATTATCAGTTTTTGATGACTGACCGCTTGAAACATGGCATGATCGTAGCTTCAAAATAAAGCCAGAATCAATTTTATATCTCAGACCGTTATCTATCGTTATCTGGTCACCAGAGAAATATCGACTGCGAAAAAGCCTTTAATCGAGTACTGAGGCAGATGGTAGCGCCGTCACTCAAAAGTCAATTAGTTCCTGAACACCTCATAAATTTAGTGCGCCATACCTATCACCAGGTAACAACCCGAGTTAAGTGTGCCTGTGGGCTTACTGACAAATTTGAAGTCAAAGTGAGTATGGATCAAGGCTCAGTTCTAAGTCCACTCTGCTGTTCAATCTTGAGATGGAGCTTCTAACCCGCGATATCCAAGGAATTTTACCGTGGACGCTGCTTTATGCTGATGACATGCAAGAAAGGCTATCCACACAAAAACTGAAATGGTTGAATTCTGTTTTAGTGAAGACCATGACAGTTCAGTACAGCTCAAAATAGGTGACCAAGAATGACAAAGAATCGATGGTGGACTTACCAGGCCTGAAGCCGCGCTGATATGGGCTAACCATAATACGATGAACACATCTTATAGCCGATGTTAAGGAGACTTATTTTTCTATCGCTGTTGCAGTCGAAAGGGTCGCATTTCTTGTGGATCGCACAAACGATGCTGAGATTTCATGCTTCGACCATGCTTTCCTCCGAACTTATCTTACGAATGAATAGGTCATCTCTTAGCTTGTTATTTAAAATTATTTTTACTTATTTCTATTTATGTCGTTGGCTTCCGATGTTGTATTCGATCGACGGCTCATTTGTGACTTCCTCTAATTCTTATTGGTTCGATCAATACTTGATCGTTGGTTTTCTTTTTATGGCTGAATGCTACTTTTGTAGATTTTAGGATCGATATAACTACCTTAACTGCTTGTAGCTCAGATGGACGGCATTCTTTGACGTCTTCGTCCGGGACCAATCGCTCTTTCTGCCTGACGTCGGTATTTTGACCGTCACCGGTCTTGGAGTCTAATAATATTGCGTGGTCGACTGTGCATATCCGCAGAATAGAGATTATACCATCCGATCGATAGTTGTTACAGTTTCTCGTGTCGCCTTTGCCTTTATACAGGCATTCGGTCATCATTTTATTGAACAAAACCCAAGTTGCCGGATTATCCTCCACGCTTCGGAGGGTATGTTATCCGGTCCGACTAGAAGTCATTCTTTTTAACTGCTCACATAGTTTGGTACTGCTAAGGAATTATTCATTTAGTAACTGGTTTAAGTAGATTTACCATCTGCTGTAAATTTTGTGGCTCTTCGTCTTATTTCGGCGAATCCATTCCATACGAGCTGTTTTCTTTTCGTTAATCTGAAAGATGTTGCAGTTTTTCTATTGCTTGTCACCTGCTTATGAGCTGTGCGTATACTTTTTCTAATTCCCGATACATACATGATTTTACTGATATCGCAGGTGCTCTGACTACTCTAGACGCGCTTTATCGATTAAAAGACTTGCCTTGTGTCCCTTATGGGAACTTCGCCTCATCTCAGCACCGGTTATATGTGGAGCCGACCTTTTGAAACACTGGATGAAGTGCCTTGTGCGCTCAGTTCCTCCTCTTTATTTATGGCATTTTTGAACCGCTCTTTCAAGTTTTGCAGCCAGAGCTGGTCTGGATTGAAGCCGGATTTCATTGGGTTTTCTCTGCTTTTTTTTACAAAAAAATTCTGCCATTAAATGTTGGTTTCACTTGTTAGTGGTACGTCTAAAATCACTTTAGAATATTTTATTCATCCTTTTAAGTTGTTCCAGCTTGGATAATCTGGATACGTTTTCTAGTTCAAAACTTTTGCCCGTCATTGTGCCGACGTTCGACTTATATGAGTGAAAGCAGTATTAGATATGGCACTGCTCGAATGTGAATCCATTACTTAAGACTAAGTCAAAGGGTCCCACAGGGATGAATTCTTGTACCGTAGCTGTTTGTCCTTATAGATGGCCTCCCGCACACAGTGCAACCTATAAACATATAAGCTATTCGCTGGCAATTCAGTGAAAATTCGATTATTGTGGGCAACCATGCTGCATCCATTTGTAAAGAGGTTTACCGAGGCAGACAGTTTTCGCGACGAGTGAGAAATGTGAACGATGTGGAGAGGTATACGTTATTTCTGGGGTAAGGCTTCAGCGTAAAGTAGTACCAGATTAGATAAAACAGCTCCTAGAACACTCACCCGATGCAGATCAACCTTGTTTTCTCACTAAATCGTCCTGTGTTTATCGCATCAGGAGCCTGTGGATCTTGATTGAACAGTGGGTTGACTTCAAGTTAATATTTTGCCTGTTGTTCACTGACTACAAGAAGATGTTCCAGATAAATAAACAGAAATGCTGTCTGAGAGGTTCGGGATCCAAAAAAGGGTAAGAGAAGGTTGCATACTCTCACCAATATTGTTCCTTCTGGTAATGATATGTTGCATGCTGCCTTCTCTCAGACATCTGGGTAACGCTGTCAATGGGTGCATATTCTATTACAGAACTATGGACCTTCATGATACCTGTATTATCAGGAGCGGAAAGCTTCAATTTTCAGCTCAACGGAGCTAGAAATTAACTGAGGAAAGCCAACTAGCCCCGGTACTATATCATCTGCTCGAGTTTGCATTGCTGGTAGAGAGTTTTGGATATCATTGAAGAACTCTTATGTCCGACGGCGGAATCGATTGCAAAATTTCCAGTCGTAGTGTAGGTAGAAGTAAGCAATGCAAGATTAAGAACCTAGCTCCGACTGCTCCACTCTAATGGTAAATCCATGCTGTCATATAGGTACACCACGTTTAAAGTGACCACCACTATTATCAGAAATCCATAAACGTTCGTCAATAGGTCTCTTCGAAACATATTAAGAAAATTACAGCCTGACCATATCTCTAATGAACAGCTTTGCCTGAGGACGAGCCTGATATCTATAGGCACAGCCATCCTATGCCTGAAGTAACAACAGATTTGGCTTACATTTCGAAAGGGTGACAGTTCCATTACTAACGACGCTTTACAATGGAATTCTCTATAAGTGGAGAGCCACTTTCGTCCTTCTATGTAGCGTAAGAGATTTCCGCCGGTTCATGCTGGATACCACACAATTGTTCTAGTTGAGACAGTGTTTGGTGTTCCAAACACATTCATCGTCCACCCTACCCGGCAATACTCGCTGAATCTATCAATATTGCGAGCACTATAGATTCTGACCTCAAGTAGATGACCTGCTTGGCTTTTCACAAGATCAATGAGCTAGATGTCATTTTTAAAGCTCGATTAAAATCTGCAGCAAATTAAATGTTGAGAAGAAGGAGAGAACCATTTTCGTAAAGTGCAGGCCACAAAATTCTTACAGTATACCTTGGACTATGTGAAATTATTCATTTTTATCAGAGAGCCTTACCGTCCTTCACTGGGCCTGTCAGAGTCTTAATAAGCATTTCACTTGGACCGATTAGTTGGCGGATTTTTTCAAAAGGATTAACCTCTTCCAAACCACACAACATCATCATTATAATTTTGAAATTGAAATATTTTGAAAAAAAAAAACTTACTTTGCCATTTCGGAGAGCTGGAGTTTACCATCTTTGTTAGCATCAAAGACTTGCAGCTGAAATAAAATTTAAATAATGTGAGATAATGTAGCAGAATAAGAAATAAAAGACTCAGCTCTAGCAAATATTACAACAGAACTGCAAAAAAGTTAAAAGAGGAGATTACCACCCACGAGATTCCCCATTCATTTTCTACGAATATATTTGGGAGGACAGTGAGGATTAAAGTAGCTTTAGATGTGGGCATGGTGCTGAGTGAAATGTGAAATGTGAAAATTTGAAACCCAGTTCCATTAGCATTTTAGAAAATGCTGTCAGCAGATACTCGTATCCACATGGTGAATGAGGAAGTATTCGCGCCACAGTAAAAGTTTTAATTGAATGGATGCACAACTTTAAAGTGGATGCTTAGTAGAATTTAATAACCGAATTGAAGTCAGTGATTGTTGAGAGATTGTTTTACGGACTTTTCCACAGTTTCCACAGGAATTGTGGATTTATCATAATGTGAAGGAAAACGTCGGTGATTTGTTAAATTTAAAAGCAGCATACCGAAGGTGGCATGCGACTGAAAATGTGCCTTGTGGAAGCAGAATTTAATGCTGGTTCACTTAAAACAAACTTCAATAGAAAAACACCCGCAGCAATGCTAGTAAAAATAACTTTGACACCCCCATGTGGCGCTATCTAGGAGCTTCTTCGAACATTGCTGCGTCATTATAAAACTGGCCAAGTATTGGTTGGTGTTGCTGTGCAAAATTTCATTTCTTCGAAACGACAAAGCACGACTCTGACACGGAGGAATACTCGTACTTTCTTACCTCTTATGTCGTAATCACAAGGGTGAGTTCAGAAGATAACCATTATCCAGTACAACGCTCCGGAAAGTTACGCGGTTGAGGACAGTTTCTGAAGCATACTGCCTAACAATGACAATGACAACACGACAACACAACAACACGGCATCACGACAACACAGCATTACGACAACACGGAATCACGACAACACAGCATCACGACAACACGGCTTCACGACAACAACGGAATCACGACAACATGACCGTGGCCGTGGTGTAGTGGTACTAGCAATCGTTTCTCACTTGAAGGGTCAAGGTTCGAATCCTACCCATGACAAGTTTCTCAAGTTTTTCATTTGTGTAATTGGAACTCAGTCAGAAAAATTCTGCGTGTGAAGGCATAACACTGACACGTAGATTTGGCTGTTGTAGAGTTTCAAGCACAAAAAAAACCAAGTGTGAATTATAACCTTCGAATCACTTTGAGTGAAGAATAAAACACTCTCCGTCTTAATCGGACTCACACCCCTGGTTAGCTAATATCGAAACTAAATACACCTGAGTTTCAAGCCACTACAAAACAATTTTCCTTCTACCTTTCCGCCCGTAACAGTAAAAGGGTATCTAACCCTTTAGGAGCGCGTAAATTATAAAAAAAAACACGGCATCACGACAACACGACGTTCATGCACGTGGTGGGGTCACTCGGCCTCTAGAACAAATGAAATATCAAAAACGAAAGCTTTGTTAACTGTTATTGGAGGTAAAATGTTAGATCGTAACGACTGCCATAATATCAGTTGGCTCCTAGGTCTTGACAAATCAATGAATGTGGAGCTGACATCGGTATATAGAGGAACCAGCACGTAATGGTAGCTAGCGTAATGGTAGTCTTCTTACTACTTACATCTGCGAACAGCAACCAATCGTAGGATACCAAGGTACATAGAATCACCTTGCCACAAATGCACAATTAGCAGCTTCGTTGTTGAGGACATCGGCCATCATAGGAAAGATGTTTTTATGTCTGTGACAGACACCATTGCCGTTACAAGGCGAAAGCACATGACTTACAGCAGACACTTCAAGATGGATCGATAAATGCATTGAACTCAAAGTATCTGCATTGGTCACAGTAGGAGTGTGAGTTTTAAAAAGCAGCAAATATGCTAACTGGTGGTCAACGTTCAAAACTACGAGTACATCTGTTTTTTTTTTATAATTTGCGCGCCCTCAAGGGGTTATTGTACCCTTAAAATGTTTGCACACAGCGCGGGGGAATGACTTGACGAAAATTTGCTGACTACGGATGAGGAACAGCTTGCCAGGTAGCGGAGACATTTTCAGCAGTGCCTAACCACTTAGGCAACAGAGTTGCAAGTAAGCCTCTAACAGAACAAAATACCGGTATCCTCTCGAAATTATGACATCCGACAGGCAGTTAGCAAACATGTCGCGGTCGCAATGGCGAAATTCTTCCAAGCCCTCTTCAGCACTCTTGTGGACACCCTATAACCAATATTTTGGAAAGCTTGGAAATTCCCAGTCCTATTGGAAAATAGTAAGCTGCTCTTGAAGGAAACCTGACGGAAATAACAGAGGTATACGCGTTTTTTGGCGGAAGCTAAACTAGAATATATCTGGATCGAGTGAAGGAACATCTCGATTCAACGCTCGACATCGTACAGGCAGGATCCTCCAGCATCGACGATAACACCACCCTGCTCATCATCATTGAACAATGCGTCGAGCATAGATCTCGACTACATTTGTTGTTCATCGATTTTGAGAATCGAGATGCTGTATGGTGAGTCTTGTGCAGGAAAGGGACACCAAAGAATCTAGTCGAATTTCGCAGCTTAGAATGACCAAATTGTAACTTTCCGAAAATGCTATTTCAGTGTTCTGATTCAGATAGCTCTATTTGAAGAAAAAATGCGACTACTCTCACACAGGATATTGGATCTACACCAGATAGCCCACAACTTTGAGGGCTCAAAATCAGCAAAACCCCAACGCCGCTCAATTCAACATTGCCGGGTAGTAAGCTGGAAAAATAGGCAGCATGAGTGCCTACGTGGACAGAAGAATTCGCGAAGCAAAAGCTGCGTTCGGTTTGATGTCTTAAATCTGGAGAAGCAGTGTCCTCAGCACAAAATGCGAGCTGGGACTCTTCCTTCTAACGAGGACGGCCTTACCAAAGACTGCTTCTACGAGCATCTCTACAAAACTTACAGGGAATGAAGTTAAAACTGTTCTGGGCGATTTTAATGCCAAGCTGGCCAAGGAGGGCATCTTTCGTAATACGCCCGGAAAGTGAAGCTTCCACGACATCACCTCTGAAAACAGACATAGCCTAGTTGATTTTAAGGTCGGTCGAAGTGTAAATATAGCCAGCACAGGGTTGCCACTATAAATATCTATAAAGGAGCCTCGCTGATTGATTACATTCCTCCAGTATTTTGGATGTCCGAATGTTCCGAGCAACTCAAATCGACTCAGATTAGTGTCTTCCTGTAGCCAGATATCAGTAACAGTCCAAGGCCCGCAAACCTTTGTGAGAAAATTCAACCTCGAACGGCTACAACCGCAAAGAGACCGCCGTGGACTTTTCCGATCCAGTTTTCCTTAACCGCTCGAGAAGCCTGATGCCGCCAGCATTAAAAAGTAAAAGACTAGTGAGATTACTCCGCCTGTGATGTGCTGGGTTGCAATCCGATCCAACAAAGAAACAGACAGACAAACTTAGGAAAACAGTAAAGCAATACAGGGCCGCCTTGCAGAAAAGAACGGAAGGGACCCGCGAGCTCTACGAGCAGCAAAGAAGGGAAGAGCATAGGCGAACTTCATTCTTCTGATAGCAACTCTCTAAGGTTTCGATCATGCACTTCTCGTGACCATTTTTCTGAGGCGTCTATGCTCTTCCCTTCTTTGGTGCTCGTAGAGCTCGCGGGTTCCTTCCGTTCTTTTCTGCAAGGCCCGACGCGTGGAACCTCAGCATCTTTTGTCCGATTCTAAAGATGAGAGATCCTTTGAGGTGCGCCAACTACATGAGAATAAGTCGCCTCAACATTCCATATAAAATTCTGTCTGCCGTATTATGTGAACCATTAGAACCCATCACAATCAGTCTGACCGGCCATTATCAGTGAGGTTTTAGGCCAGACGGTCACATGGTCACATTAGAGTTCCAAATTCTATGTACGAGTATCCATTTCTTTGATTTTAAAGCCGCGAAATGGCAACATCTATGGAGATTAACTATACAGAGTCACGTCTAGTTTTGGGATGATGCCGGCAGCGTCATTCGACTATGCAGAATGACGACGGAGAATGCACGCTGCTCTGTCAAGGTCCAATGTGTTGGATGACTTATGCAAGTTGATGGGTTGTCACATGATTTCTTCGTAAGTTAACGCCAGAGGCACCGTCTACAAAAGCCTGATAGGTTGACATTGACATAATGGGAAGCACACAAAGAGCTGTCAATGGAGCGTTGGGTACTATTAAAGCAGAAGCGCAAAGATGGTTGTAGCGGACAAAGTATATATTGTACCTTCATCTAAAGGCGCACAACATCGACTCTTAAGACAAAACGTCACTATACGTGGCTACATCTTTGAGGTAGTAAGGGACTTCATCTACCACGGCTCTGACAACGACACCAGCGCGCATATTATTTAGGAAATCACCCTAGATATCTCGAGCAACCAAAAGGACACTGTACTGGCTGTACAGCGATGTTGACCTCATCATGGCTTCGATAGCTATATCACCCTGACTGTACACTAGCGTCAAAGTTGGAAAAGTTTTTAACTCCAACCCAGAGGGACGACGCAGTAGAGGATGACCTCATCTTAGATGGTGTGGAACGGAACCTCAGTTTGCTGCAGGTAGATGCCAAAAGAGCCTGCTAGCTGGAGAGGCATGTTAGCTGGTGTCTTGGTCCACCCCGGATTATAGTTATTCGACCGCATGGGGTTCTTCTTATAAAAGGAACTTGGGATAGCTCCTTTTGACATTCATGAGTTTTCCATATCACTTCGACGGTAGAAATTGTGCCAATGCGGACCCGATTTTCGGGTCAACGACATCATTCATCTCGTACACTTCATGGAAAATCGCCCCTATGGTTTCTAACTTGTCCTGCGGATATTCGATCGCAAGGAAGTTTTCATCATCAAAGGCTTCTTCTGGGTCTCTAGCATTTATTCACCGTCCGTTGGTGGGAGGATCTTTAGACATGAGTGCCGTTTAGAGCCCAAATTTTATCGTTCCAATACAAACTCACATAGAAGCCCTATCTGTAACTCTCTTTTATTATGATTAGCAGGTTTTTGATTGTCGACTTCAGTGTCATGACCTCTGAGCTATGACTGTCATTAAACTGCCGGTACAAACTTTTTAGCCTTGCGTCAGTGCAGTGTGTCAATGGTTGTGTTGCGAAATGTGCTCTTATTTTCGGTATGTTGACACAGAGGTGTCGTACCTTCCATAGTTCATTTTACGGTCTCGTCCTTTGGTAGAACGGTAGGGAAAGAGCGAATTCGTGGAGAGTTATGTTCTGAATATACGAGTACTAAAGAACTGTTTCCAAAGTTCCCTGCTAATTGCAAGAATACCTTGAACAAACTCCTCCAGTTCCGCAAGTTCGTTTGGGACCGTGATTTCGGTACTGCCACCGCAAGGGTCACTGTCAAACACAAACGTGCGCAAACAGTTTGTAGTATTGTATGTTGTTTTGTGCCTGTTAGTTATAGTCATGTGTCGACCAACATGAGATCCAGATAGGAGCCATCTAACTATCTAAGTTTAAGGCTCCACTTTCTCTTTGGACTGAAAGTGATGTAGAAACAAACTTTTTCGAATTTCTTGAAAATCCCAATACCAAGGTGCAGTGCAATTTAATTAAAACCATCAACTGTGAGCACTTATCTATTTTTAAAGCTTTAAACAATCGCACCTGAACCCTTTGCGTTATTTGACTCTACCCGCACACATAATTACACATGACTGCACACCGAAATCCAAACAAACTTTAACTTCATCAAATTAAAAAAATAAAAAAAGAGAAAAAAGTATCTGAACACAGTACTCGGTGCCCTGTCAGTTGATTTTAACAATTCCTATTAATGCTGCAGGACATTAAAAAATAAATAAAATAAAACTACATGCGAGTACTACCAGCCAACAATTAGTTTGCGTAAAATTCATTTAGTCCATCTGTGGATGGTACACGCAAGGTTTCATGGCACAGTAAATAGTTGTTGCCGCACTGTTATCCTTTCATCCTGTCGGTGCACACCAGCTTTAATGCAATGCGACAATTTAATTCGACCTAGGGGCTGCTGTTATGGTGGCAGGATGCAAGTAAGCATCCTCATGTACGAGCATCTACCTGATACGTAATTTCAGTTGCAATTATGTACATTGCGTATGGCTTGATGTTGAATTTTTCTTCTTCCAAAATGTATCTAATTTAGCTACGTAGTTGATTTTTAAATTTAATTTTTAATTTTTAATTTTATTTAAATAGGTTGTGGCTGTAAGCAGATAATGAGATGGAATGCTTAAATACCGGTCATTGCTGGAGCAGCGGTTGGTGCAAACCCACACAGGTCCTTGTGAAATCGTCCCGTTGTTAACCACATAATATCGAGGTAAGCTCTGCTTAGTTATTTATTAATGTATTTGTAATTTGATTACGGCCCCCGATGACGAGCACCAAGGCGGTGATCAGCCCATGGTGTCAGTAGATTCCTCATGCTCGGGCAATCTATCTAACTATGTCTGGTGACAAATTTTAGGACATTAGTCGTGCAGGGGTTATTTGGGTGGCTTGTTATAAGTATAATTAAAGATTCCTTGTCAAGGAAGGATACTAGGTACTTGTGGGGTTTTTGAGAGGGCTTGGCGCTATTTAGGAACCCAGATCCAAGAGCCGTGCTGCAGTGTTGTAGTGTTTTTCTTAGGGAATTGCTTATCGATGTTTTTATAGGAAGCCCAGTCCGTTGTTAACCTAGTTGCATTTGACTTTGCTGATGACTTCTTATCTTTGCGGTTAAGGGAGCTTAATTGGCTATTTCACGACAATGGAGGTTCCTTCGAATGTGTTGTTCAAAATGGGCGTGTGAGTGTTGTTATACTCATCAAAGTGTGATTACAGGGGAGATTGTCTCACCACTGCAGGGAAAGTTCGTGAAGCTTTGCAACGCCTTCTGGTATCAACTGGGAATTCTTCGGAAACTACGAACAGGAAAGAGCAAATGTCGAGTCCCCTGTAATACGTATTATGATGAGTGCTGATTGGTTTGTGGTTCAGAGAGCTGCAGCAGTGAATTGAAAGCCTCGACTACGGAAGAATTCTTTGTTGAGGAACTTTGGCTATCGTACATGGACAAGAATCGGTTTCTGGCACTTCAAAACTCTCTTCGATTCACTGCAGGAAGGACCTCAAAACGCTAGATTCCTCCAACTGGGACATTATTTCAGATAAATTTCTTGGCGAGTGAGATTTGCTCTGCTCTGGTAGACCAACTGTGAGCACTCGGAAGGTAGGAATGACGCTGACTTTATATCCAGAGCACAAAGCAGTCACATATCCTGAAAACAGTGACCGGATACTAGTGGCTAAGAAAAATCATCATCATACAGTGCTATGCTCCGATCGAAGGCGCTTCTTAGGCCCTGTTACACCAAATGCTGTTTACAACCAAATGTTAAGGTTATAGGGAATTTCAACGCCAAGGTGGGAAGCAACAAACCTATGGTGAAACGAATGCTTTGAAATTGCGCTCTTCAAGGTCAGAATTGTAGTCATTGTGGTCATTGTGGTCACCTAGTTATTAGAAATACGCCCTACGATCAGTTACAAGCAGCACACATCAAACCAGATCGATCACAATGCGATCAGCATCGCTTAGCAAACTATCTCCTGGACGTCCTAAGCAGACGTGGAACCGACATCGAATAAGAAAATGGATCACCCTCTCATTTTAACTTTTGTACGGCACCGTACTACATCCGTCAATTGCAACGGCTCAAATCCGGCTAAATACCGGCAAACTCAGAAATCTTCAGCGTTTGGGGACCGATTCAGGAATTATCTTGCTTTGGAAGCAGAAACAATCAGCAGTTTAGTGTCGGAAAATGATAGAAAATTCACCACACGTGACTATTGACAGACACCTAGAGACAAAGTGATCAGTGTAAAGTATCAAAGCAACATTTACGAAATAAATTTGCCAATTCGTTGTCACCTTCGTATAGGACTCACTCCATTTCTCTTATAGAGTTGCGAGTTGGAAATACGTTTTGGCCAGAAAATCGTTGAGCTATTCCGAAGACACTGTCCTTTTGATAGTGGTGATGCACACATATATGTTAAAAGGACGATTCCAACATTTAACCAGAGCAGCCTCAACTTGGTCTTTAACATGCGAGAGCAGATTTTGCCCTGTTTGGCAATATCTAGTTCATCTTTCTCTTCTGGTACATCCAAGACATTAGAAACACTCTAGACTTTCGACTGGTTGCCTTGCAAAGCTAATATGTGAGGCTGAAGTCGAAAGGCTGATGATCTTAGTTTTGGCGGGGTTAATCATCAGCTCAACGATATTTGTTTTCCCTTCCTTCCGCTAGTCTATAGCCCTATCACCAAAGACAAGGAGCCCTTTAATGTCTAAAAAAGTCAGCTCAGTCTTCTTACATTATTCACAACTTGGATGCTGGTCCTGGCGACCAATCAGCCAAACGTGACCAAAACGATCAAAGAAGAACAAAGTGCGGCTTCAATGACTGCGTGGAAAGTCCTGGACTCAAATAGGCCCTGAAATTGTTTGCGACAATCGTGGATGGTACTGAGCAGGCACTTATAAACCAAACAAGGCTGGATAGAAATACTATATCTTAGGAGAAGCGAAAAATTGTGGAAGCATACCACAGTACATCATACTCGTAGCAAAGCGTAGCCGATCAACCAAAAATCAATACTACCCGGGATTTAATCTGTAGATGCTCAATAAACCAACCCTACCTCCCGAAAAACCAAAAGCCATTGGAATGAGAATAACATTAGTCGACTTTGCCACTTTATTTCCTTTCTGCAATCTCGACAACTACAGATTAGTGCCCTTCATCAAGAAAGGGACAAACCTTTTGCAATTGATTTCCTAAGCCAAGTATCGGTAATCCGAGTCCTTGGAAAAATATTCCTGCCAAAACTAAAGTACCCTACTTACGCCATCACACATAGCTCCACAATAAAGATGTTTTTTTGCTTCTGCGGATGAAAGAAAATACCCTATCCCACCGCAGCACCCGTCATTTCTAGAACTTCTCCCCAACCACATTTCACATCTTACTTTCGTGTGAAAATCTTGACAATTTTTCACCTGTGTTCCCGATTTGATTCAATATGTCAACGTGACATTGAAAAATCATTTATAGTAGTTGCTCCACGCTAACACCTCTCGAATTCAAGCCCCCACAAAACTCCCAAAGTTTCCTGTGCCAAAAAATATCGAAGCGCATTAGTTAACGACAACAATGACATTCGGCACGCTAGGACACCATATTTTAATTTTCACCGTAATCCGTTTTCATGTGTCCCCGCGTCAGTACCCTCCTTGACTTTGTCGTCATTCAACCCCTTTTTACCACAAAACCTCTGCCATGTCGCATGTGAGAAATTTTCAAAATTGGCGCACAAATATTTGTGTTGCAGAAATAGTATGTTTGAGCAGAACAGTAGTGAAAGGCAGTCCTCATTGAAAATATTGGAAACACGACACCCAGTGCAGGCTGAAACTTATGGTTGCCGATGGCTTGGGTTATAAAACGTCGATTGGAATTTCTGTCACGAAGTTTCCATCTTCAGATGAAATGGTTAATAGCACAGACGGTGCTGGGCTGATGGGGTTTTGGGAAGTTTCAGGAGTTTTTCTGGCGTTCTTGGGTTATATGGTACGAGTATGTGTGAAGAAATGTGAAGTTTTCCCTATGGTGACACAGGATGGGCGGGAGAGTATGTGATGTTTTATCTATTCCTTTTCTGAGGAGTAATTGATGAAGGGGGAAAGGAGCAAGTGTCCGTAGAAAAATTTGTGGGTAATTTATGGCAGCTTGAGAGAGTTGGTGTTTTTGGATTTGTTTTTATGATATGTAGGGATGCAAGGAAATAGGTTATGGTTCCGTTGGGAATGCCAAATGGGAAGAAGCCTGAAGACATAGTCACTTCATATTTTTCTTTCTTAACTTGTGCTCTTATACACAATTGAGAGAATATATAAATTGTTGAGGTAGATAAGGGAATACCAGTATACTTAAGGTTGGTGATGTTCCAGGATAATCGGTCTATGAGAGCACGTCTGTAAGCAAATGTGCATAATAAAGAAGATCACTTTAATGAGAATTTTTACAGTTTTAGACAATAAACCTATTTGAAGTGGTAAATGTCGACAATTGTCATTTCCTTGCGTCTTGAAAGCACCCCAAAGGCTTTGGAGTATTGCGTGAGCATCGGAAGAACACCACTCCCCCTTGGGCCGACACGAGCTCTACATGCTAAAGGTGACAACAGGATTTCGACTTAATTATCTCTCCTCTGGTGGTTCTATTTAAGAAGAGCTAACAAACCAACAAAGAGGAGGATACTGACTCACGTTGGTTTTGAATGTTAGCAGGTTATAATGGTCAGAGAATAAAGAGGCAAACAGAGCATTTCATAAGCGAATTGTACGGCTTAGAACAAAATCGCCCGAAAAATGTTTTCATAGCTGAATGACTACGAATCTTATTGGCAATTTCTTGCATTCTTGCAGGAAATATGTCACTGTATGGCAGTCAATATTCTTGCCTCAAAAGCCGAATTGCCGGCCAAATAGTAGGGACGATCGAATCCAAAGAGATCGCATTCTGGACTTTCGTCAATAATGAGGGAGTTTTTGACAAAACTGGCCAAGATTCATGAGATAAGGCATTAACAACTCAAACCGATATATCATAGCCTTTTCTGAAGAGCTTCTCGTAAAGGGATGCCCATTCCAAATATAGACGACATTTTGGCAACCATTTTAAACCCCTGATTCCAAACAGACGTGAATAAGTTCGACAAAAACAGAACTTTCGATAAGGAAACATTCGAAGAGATGACCTATGATAACCCTAAGTGGAACAGCGGAGACTCTCGCACATCGCCTCACAAATACCACCACCACTGTGTGCGATGTATCCATGCCTAGAAGGATAACCAGCAGGACGGCACCACCGTGTTACTGGTGGGACGAGGAAATAAAGACACTTCGGGCTTACAAGCGCCACGAAGGTCAGCGTTCAAGAAGGAGACTAGACCGTCAAGGAGAGCAAAACCGCGTGCTTTAAACGCCTCTGTGCGGAAACTGACATAACCCCATGGTAATGACCAAATTGAAGTGCTACAGAACCTTCAATAACATGTCAAATAATGCTGAGATCCATAATAGAGCATATTTTCCCAAAATACCAGCTACTATGTGCAATATTGTAAGAGAAGTCACTGCAGCGGGCATTCCACTACTTATCCAGGCATGCAACAAGATAGGCGACAACAAGGCAGCCGGACCCGACCGCATTCCGAACAAAGCAATAAAAGCGGCTATAAGAAAGAGACCAGAACTGTTTATAATGACGATGCAGAAGTGCCTCGCAGAAGGAACGTTTTCCGAAAAGGAAAGAAGCCCCCAGGAGAACCTGGAGCCTGTCCTGTCTATTTTACACCGTGGGAAAGATCCTCGAGAAGATAATCTAAAATACAATAGAGTACTCGTAGTGGCAGAAGTAAAAGGACTCCTCTCAGACTATCAATTTGGTTTAGAGAAATGCGATCTACTGTTGATACTATAAGAGCAGTAGTTGATATCGCAATAGGTGCGTTCAAAGGGAAAACATAGATCCACGGCACAAAGGAGTACTGTGCAATAGTAACGTTGGCCGTTAAAAATATTTTTAACTCGACCAACTGGTCGTTCATTAGAAGATCACTCGCCAAAATGGATAAACCATATTACTTGCTGGGTATAGTGCCGAGCTATTCCAACAACCGGAAGCTGAGGTATAATACAGATGAAGGTGAAAAATACTACCAGGTCACTGGCGGAGTTCCACAGGGATCGGTCTTAGGGCCCTTATTGTGGAGCATCATGTACGACGGAGTCTTTCGTTTGGCATTACCTGGGGGGTGACGGTAATTGGATTCGCCGATGACATTGCCGTCGTGATAGTAGGTAAACAGATAAAAATTGGCTAACAGCCACCAGCTTAGAACTACCCGACCATAAAACAGAAGCTGTCCTCATAACTAGTTGAAAAACTGTAGAATTCACCAACTTCCAGGTTGGTAACCAAATAATCCGGCCTAAAGAAGGGGATATATATCTTGGGGTAATGCTGGACAACAGATTACGGTTCAGAACACACGTGGGCATAGAGAGTTGTCACACCAGTTCTGTTATATGTTCAGTCTGGACGTAGGGACTGCAGACGACGGAGACCAAAAGGAGACTATCGTCAACATACAGACTCTGCGCGCTACGGACAATCACGGCTTTTTCGAACCATATCAGATGAGGCCGCCTTTGTTATAAGTGGAATGGATACAGCTAATACGATGCCAATGGAATCAAAAGGACCAAAATTGAAGAAATCGCAGAGTCAATGAATTTTTATTGATGAGCCGTCTTTTGAGGTTTGGGAATAAATAATAGTCTGAGCGCGCCAAATCGGGCGAATACGATGGATGCGACAGCAATTGGAGCCGTAGGTCATTGATTTTAGCCGTGGTGGCGATGCTCTTGTGCGCCGGCGCATTGTCTTGCAAAAACAAAATTTTTTTTCGCTTCATGTGAGGCCGTTTTGCAGCGATTTCGGCCTTCAATCGCTCCAATAATACACAGTAATACTCGCTGTTGATGGTTTTTCCTTTTTCGAGGTAGTCCACGAAGAGTATGCCATGACAATCGTAGAAAACCGACGCCATAACCTTTCCGACCCATCGAGCCTCCCTCGGCCGCTTCGGAGCACTCGTGCCATTGCCGTGCACTCATTCTGTTCTTTGGTGTGTAATAGTGGATCCAAGTTTCATCAACAGTTACCAATCGACGCCAAAAGTCCGCCCGATTCCGCATCAGCAAGTCCAAACACTTTTACGAAGTGCTCTCGCGTTCGTGGTTTTGGTCAGGAGCGAGCATGCGCGGCACCCAGCGGCAGGATAACGTTTTCATATGCAGAATATTGCCCAAAATATGGAGTGTGCGCTCAGTGCTAATCTTTGTGGTATCTGCTAGCTCGCGCACCTTCACTTTCCGGTCAGCCAACACCTTTTCATATATTTCTTTGACATTGTCCTCTGTAACCGCATCGGAGGGCCTGCCGCTGCGGACTTGATCGGTAGTGGAGTTGCGGCCATCACGAAACTCTCGAAACCAATATTTAACGGAGCATTAGCCCCATAATATGTATCCAACTTTTGTTTTGTTTCCTTCGCCGTTTTGCCTCTCAAAAAATAATGTTTTATGAGAGAACGAAAATCGTTTTTGTCCATACTCAACATGATGCCAAACATGTCAACAACAATCAGCTGTCAAACCAAAATTAAAGACAGTATCGCACTGAAATTTGGCATGTCTGCCTAAGTATGAACGGACTTCAAGGCACCATAACCTTTTTTGCAATAGCAGCGCATTCTGGCGGTCAAGGAGGTTACTTTTCACCCTACCTAGTTCAAGGAAAGGCAGATGGACATACAAACTTATACCAACTATCCATGACTGGGTAGAACGTAAGCATGGAGACTGGCATGGAGAACTTGGCCCGTTGATAATCTTTGATCACATGTTGCAGTCACAGGAGAATTGGGCGGAAATATGTATTTTCACAAAAATGAGCTACGGAGAATAGAAAGGCTAAGAAAAGCAACAGCAGAGGCCTCAGAATCTGCAGAATCCTCAGAAGCAGATGACACAACACAAATAGCTTGATTTGCGGCAGTCCCGCGGGGATAATGGTCAAAGTTAATGCGTAGACATCGGAGAAAGCTGAGATCATTCTTGGAACAGCAATGGAAGGCTCCCCATACATATGTATACTCATACTCACGGACAGTCAGGCAGCACTCAAGGCTAGGCTCTAAGTTGTTCGACTCCAAATCAGTGCCACATTGCTTCAATACTCTTCAGGACCTAGCTAAAAGGACCTAGGCTACCGAAACAAAAGTCGATGAGATCAAGAGTTGAGAGAACAAAGTATGTCTATACCAGGTCTTTGTCAGGCCAAAACGAACTATAAACCTTAACTTCAAAAGGGATGATATCAGAAGACTGGTCAGCCTTTTAATCCGATACTGCCAGCTGAGCTATACTTAGAATTTATCAGGAAATTGAATGTTGCCTTTGTACGGAAGATCACGAAACCGCAGAACACACACTGTGCTTGCTTTCTCAGGGAAATCTTAGTGACTAAAGAACTGCACAGTATCTCCACTAGAGTGATTCTCCAGTTCATTAGAATCCCATCTGGCATCTTCAACTGCCTCTTTGGTGCGATATGCAATGTCGCAATGCAATGGCATTTCAATGTCACAGCGAACCGTCTTAGAGCCAAAATCTATATGTGCTACTCAGATTGGGTAGCGCCAGTCTAATAGAGAAGAATTCAGCCAAATTGCAAAAGTAAAGGTGACCGTAGACAAAGAAAAATAATCAAAACCTTTCGTCTCACACACTCATTCCTTTATTACTTAAATTTTCAACAAATTTTCGAGTTAATTCGAAGGGAAAATAGCTGAAATTGCAATAGGCTTGGAGGGGTCTCTGTGAATTCGGATAAAACCAGATTCACCCCAATTAGTTCCCCATGAATTCTGTACCAGCCAGTAGTCCAAATTTGTCACTAAATCAGTTCCATAACCCACAACGGTCATCGGATGAGAAGCGGACTGGGTCGGTGCTTGTGTGAACACACCTTGCTTATAGTGCATCATTTCAAAGGATCCTGGATTATATGTGAACACCACTGGAGCAACATAATTAACAATTGACTTCAAGAGAGCATCGTTTCCGTTTGGAATGTTCGAGTATGATGTCAAACCGACTCCATTCAATGAATTAGGTGGACGAAGACACATTCCCTGACCAATAGTTGGCTGATTCGGATATTCAGAGAGTGGGAACACTTGCTGCCCGTACATTGTCAAATAGTCAAATGCGATTTGGGGAACCTGATTGACACAAGCTTTGGCACCCCCAGTACAGTCAATAAAATTCTGAGCCGAAAGTGGTGCTGTGTTCAGATTCCCAGTAATTGTGCCTTGGAAAATTTGTAGAGCTGTTGCAGTAGCGTATGCCCAACCGCTATTGCAAACTTGTCCCTGATCCTGGACAGGACTGCTAAATCCTTGCGAGGCATAGTCGAATGAAGCTTGTGGTATTGCTGTTGGTGGTGTATATGGAACTCCGTTAGATGGAATCGCAGTTGTTGGGGGAAATCGTGCCGCGAAATCTACAAATCTCATGTCGCTAAATTTGTTGACAGCAAGTTGAAATGTAGTAGTACCTCCCGCATAACCCTTGTTGTGTTGGAGAACTCTGTCCTTATTAACGGCGTAGTAGAAACGTGCATTGTTTTCCGCAGCGACAGAAGGATAAGTCTTAGTATGAATTAACTGTAAAAAAAAAAAAACAAGTAACTAGGGTGCAAAATGATTTTGTAGAATCATCATCTGAACAGACCTTATACAACTGCCACTCGGAGTCGGCGACAGAGTTGGACGTGCAAATTGCCACGGTCGTGGCCAGGAGGAAGATTGAAAGAAACACTCTCATTGCTGCTTCTCAAAGGGTGACTCGATGGAAACTAATCTCAATAGAAACCTTGGCAATGGCTTTTATCTTCGCGACTTCGAACGAATTCCAGAAATCTGAAATCTTATCAGCCCAACGTGATGTGTGATAAATTTAAATGTTCGGCAAACAAAAGTGAAATCTGCCACTGAGATAGCGTTTAGGTGTAAAGTCTTTGAGATGGATATTCGCCCACAAAGTTATCACAATTGTCTCCTTGTTTATTCTGATTTTTTCGGAAACTAAAAACACCTACGAGTACATACATATTTATTTGCTTGTTTGGGACGACGAAAGAGTAGGAAATGATTTAAGTTCGTAATTAGACACCTCATCGTGGTGCGAAAAGATGAATTTTCTTTCTGAAATCCGACTATTTTCGAACCCATGCTTGAGCTCCTCTGACAAGCCACGTATCGACTTGTCTTAGTATTTTCCGGCTCAACTCAGGGAATCAGAGGATGTGCTGATGCGTCTTCATACTCTGTTGCTTCCTTTAATGGTTGTGGCTCTACAAACTGGCACTGGCATGCAAGCTGAACCTCTGGCGAGCAGTGAGAGTAGCCTTTATACCGGAAATTGGAGCTTCTGATCAATCAGTCTGAGTTCCTTTGTACTAACATCCTTGGCTGAGCTTCATTAGCGCACAACTGTTTTGCGGATGCATTCCTCTATCTAAGATGGAACATGCTTACAATTGAAAGCACACTGCTTAACACTCCCAAATTATTACGCCTAGACCTAAGCAGATGATGTAGCTGGTACGGTCAATTGGATAATGCCTATCCCTAGACGTGATCGATGATTGATGCACTAGAAATGTCTTTTCAGAGTCTCATTACGAGAAGGAAGAACTAATGGGTCTGTCTCCACCGTCGGATTTCTGCCACTGCAAAGAAGCTTTCGGCAATACATTGGCCTTGTCACTGAGTAGGATCCGTTGGATCCTCAAGACTATGCTAAGACCAATTACATCCCAGCGGCAGTTGTGCGGTGAAACAAGCTTTTACGAAAATATGTTAATGATGGTTTGATCAAAATCTAATCAACTAGGCTGCATGGGACCACTTCCTGGCTCCGTTCTTCCGTACAAAAAGAAGTAGCACTCCAGAGCTAGTGTGTATTGTGCCGAAAACAAATTGTGATGACACCTCGCGCCGAATGTTCTGTAAAATCTGGTCAAATGGACAAGCTAGAATCCAACTTTCCTTCTGCTCAGGAGGGATTTCAGCCAGATTGGGCAATAATCCTCTATCGCTGCGATTTTTAGTGAACACACAATTGAAATTTTATTCAATCAACCGTCGATACTTCCATCGCGGTCATGCACCGCCTTCAAAATCTCAAGGTGCCAGTTGAGCATAAGAATGTTCTGGTGGTCTGCTTGTTGCTTCAAAAATTTCCTACTCAAATGCTGCACTAACTAATCAAAGAATGGTTAGGGTCTAACAACGATCCCTAACAATTGGCTACATTTGGAGGCTTTACTCAATTTCCTGAGACTAGATTTGGAAGCAGTAGATCAACAGAGGCTTGGTGCACATGGTACACATGGACTAAAATCTTGTAACCTGGCCAACCTCCATTACGAAAGATCAGTACATCTGAACGGCGACAGAGTGTGGACAGGTTACCTATCTGTATCAACTGCCGTGTACATAGAGCATTTTATAAGGAGGACATCCAGTCCTTCAGAAAACCAGATAAGATAGGATCTTGTTTGGGAGAGCTTCAGTTCAAACACAACCAATTCAGACTTTCATGCAAACAACTCGTATGGACGACGAGCTGATGGTAGGCATTACTCAAGTAGATTTTCCTTCTAAGAGATCCTCCCTTCCATTCTTAGGTAAACCATGAGAAAGGGCTTCGCGACGAAAGGTTGGGACACAAGAGCAAAGTAAAAGATTGCTCCAGTCCCCTTTCTAAACACTAATGTCTGCCTCATCGTGGATTTGATACCTTCAACGGTGTTTCAATGAACTGAACAATCGACATTAGTCTCCTCTTGAGGCTTTATTGTTTAACTTTTTCGACAGGCAATGAAAGAATCTACCGGCCCAACTTCCCTCACCTTTGGAACGGCATGAATTCCAAATTTGCCATACGAAAGCTTACACATTTAGCTCACAAGTTCCATCATCAGCACCTACGAGTAGCAGACATATTATTCCGGAGCAGATACTCTGAAGGAAGAGACATTAAAGTAACTCCAGCAGTAGCGGGATTCCATCTCTATAGAAGCTCCTTGAAGGTGTTTCCATACACGAACGTGAAACATCGACATTTTGAATGGGGTTCACTAAGAAGAGAGCAGCTTCGGATCCGCAAATAATTTTTTGGACGATTCGATCAATGCTGACATTGACCATATATCAACGCGATCTACAAACAAGATACAGCTTTGGGTTGACACAATTAGTAACGAGATTCCAATCCAACTATTCACATGGCTTCTATGACTCATCAGGAAATGCATCAAAGAAGGACGTATGCATCTTCTCATGTCATACCAATAAATATCTTACACCCACTCTTCAGCGTTTAGAACTATATACTCGTACATAGTTATCAAGCTTCTAAATTACATTCGACAGACAGAAGGACATTCCCACATTTGTTTAAAGTGATTCCTCCCCTGATTCCACCCAGACTCCTTCTCACTTTCAACTTTCAACATTACCAGGTCTCCTATCATAATGTCAACCTTATGACAAGACCTCTAACAATTTTACACCCCATTTTGGTCACCTCATTATTGTAGCTACAATTTCATTTGTAATCAAAAATTAATATCCCATTACAAGGACTATTTACACCTTTGCTACCCTGAGACTTCATGGGACTCCAATTGCAACCATAAAACACGTAATTAATGACCCGAACTTGAAACACTTTAATCGTCCATTAACCAAATCCGGCCTCCCCTTTTGACATGGAACTTTCCGCCACCTGCACTCAAACACAACAACGCCCAATCCTTATCCAACTTATGTGCGGCATGTACAATACATTTTTGAGTGTAGAACCCCCCTCAACTAATGGAAAAATAAAATCTGAACTTTTAATAACGAAAATTTTGAGTTGCCGCCCACTCACCATTCAGCCTTCCAAAAAGAAAAACTTTCACTTCTAATTTATCCACAGGGACCACAAGCCGAAAAGACGGAACGGAACGTTCCCAGATCCTGGCGTGTCACATTGTATTCATTTCAAATATGTTGCCGTCGTCGTTGAAAATTCCTCACTTCAGTTGAATGCCCGCCAAGTTGACGTTGAAGACGATGAAGATGATGCCTGGAAGCCTACTTTGCCGTACCAATGTGTGCAAGGAAGGTGTAGCATTTTAACGGTAGCCGAGTCACTTTATGACAACAACAAACAATTCACAAGTCAAGTGGTCGTAAAATTTACCTTCACTCCCAGGTGTACTAATGAAACATGTCAGCTGAAGGAGGGGTTTTATTGAGCAGGTTAGTCTTGTACGAGTAGATGCAAAGATACTCTGGCACATATGTACGAGTAAACACGGCAAAGGTGTAAGTGATGATGAATGTGTCATATGTGGTACGTGGCTGACAAAGGTACGTAGATAATTCTTACCGAAATTTTAGGATTCCATCCAAAAGTAGAGCACAGAAGAACTGTGTCCTGTGAGGTGGTTCTAGGGTCCATGGTAGTTTACTTTTCAAGGTGATTAGTTTGGCTTTTATTTGCAGTTTAACAATGCCATGGAGGAAGAAGAGGAGTTGCTACATGACATTTGGAATGGGGTTCATTCGTTTGTCTATGCCGTACGTGGCTGAAAAGTTTTACCCAGATAATATTGACTACGCTCACAGCATTTGGCTTGGCATTGCCATTAGGACTTGGCACATTTCTCTTAACATCATTCGACTGCGAGTGAAGGAGGAGTAAGTTAGCAACGATAAACTCTCAAAAATTAAGCAGGATCATAAATTTGGGTCCAAGTCGTGTTTACCTTGGGCAATCGCAATCGCAATCGCAATCGTCCTAGTCATTGTAGTTTGGGAGGAAATGTAGACAAGAAAATTGTTTCCCTTAATTGCCAGGTGATGCGAAGGGATTTGTAAAATCTGTCGGTAATGGGACTTTATCAGGGTTTTTACGGTCTGTACGAATTGCTGTAAGCTCTTTATTAAGGTACCAAATTACCAAGGTACGAGTAGATACATTAGGAATTAATTCGAAAAAAAAAACGAAATTAAATCATTCCACTCTCGGATATATGATTGTGCTTTTATGGAGATTTCAGGCCTAGGAGCACGACTGATGGATTGATCTGCGAGGATTTACAACTGAATTTCTAAAAATTCTCTTACTTAGGCTTGTCTTGAAGAAAGTATGTAGTTAACCGAGTTCCTTAGAGTTGAATATTTCCAGTTTAGCTTACCACAGGTGGTGTTGCACGGTTGTACGATTAGGGTAGGCACATCTATACAGAACAATTGTGCCCACTTCACATCGTGATGGTAGCTACCAAGATAGATTTATATTAGCGAGTGTTGAGCAGGAGAAAATAGCTAAACTACTCGTATAATAGGTATTTGGTTGGCTCTGAAGGAGGAGGTACGGCCGGCGGATGAATTGAATAACGGCTTGACTGAATCAACACTGGGGTCTGTAGTAAGGAAGGCGGAATCCTTATATGTCCTACTCCAACCGATTTGGAAGTGAAGTGGGCCATTATTTTTCAGGGCTAGCCAGTGTGCTGTAATAGAGAGGTTTGGTCAACAGCAGCAGGTTATTAGCTCCGGAATAGTCGGCTCCTTTTGCACAACGATTCCGAGAAATGGACTGGCCATCCATGTTGGCAGATTGGAGTGTAGATTACTATCCGTCCTAGTAAAGACGATTATTGTAAAGCAACTAAGTGCCTCGGATAAGGACGGACATACTGTTGACAGCCCAGTAAAACGAAAAAGGGAAAAGACGTTCGAAATTTCGCATGGAATGTTTGGACCTTGAACAGGCCTTCGAACAACAACAAAAGGTCTTAGAATGCTACAGAGTAGCTACACCGGACAAATCATTTTGTGTGATTAACGGCAAATAGGAAACTAGGATCACTTTGTTCGTACAATCGGAAGGCTTAATTTACACGACACGACGTTTAAAGACGGACTTGGAACAAATGACTGTGCTGCAGTGCGGAATATCATGGAATATCAGCACACGGTTTCAAGTTGATCATATTGCAATCAAGCGGCTAGAAGTTTCTAATAGTTACAGCCAAGTCACGCCTTCGAATACTTTAGGTGCCACAACAAAAGTGTAAAACTGTGAGAAGACTTAGCCGCAATCGCATCAAACCGCCAGAACCACAAAACCTGGTCATGGTCATCGATGCCAGAAAACGTCAGACAGGGTTTGATCCAACCACCATCAAGTCGCACTCGAAAAAGAGCTTCTTAGAGGAATGGGAACGGTTCGTACAGTGAAGAGAGAACCAAGAAAGAGTGTGAAAAATGAATTATCGAGGAAATGAAGGTCTGCGATTCCGAGCAAAGTATGGATCAGAGACCTGTAGAGAAAAGTAAGGAAGCTAAGGAGAAGCTAAGGATATAGAAAAAACTCTTCTGGCAAGGCAGATCCAAATTCTGCTATCAGACATAATGAACCATTGAATCTGGACAATGGAAGCCAGCTTAGATTTTTGTCCACCCGACCTAAATGGAGTGAAGAAAGCAATATCCAAACTTTAGCATAACAAGGCTTCCGGACCAGACGACCTACCGGCCGAACTATTTAAGGTAGCAAGAGATGACTACGTAGAGAACATGCACCAACTCATTTACAAGATTTGGTCAGGAGAAAGTATGCCTGATCAATAAGAAAGGGGATCCTCGCATACAAGATCTTGTGTATCACATCATTTGAAAGTGAATGCCCAAAACCACATACGAGATGCACACCGTGACCAAATATTCAGATTAAGACAGATCCCTGAAAACCAAGTCGTCTCGGCCTCTTAATCGATAGACGAACTATGTCAAGTTTTTGTATCATAGACAAAGTTGACGGATTCTGCAGAATAGTTAACAATCGAGAACGCTTGCATTCTGTTGAGGAAAGAACAATCTCACCTGGAATTTTGATATTAATGACCCTGTCGTTGGTCATGCCCTATAACTTGAGAAAATTGTGAGAAACTCTCAGGCCAACCCAAGAGGAATAATTTTCCAAAAGTCTGTGCCAAGTACTGGCACGAAAAGGAACACGCATAGCAATGACGAATCGGATAGAGTGTCACAAAAGACAGCTTAAGCGATTTTGTCTACTTTTTCTATTAACTATGACAATCTCTCCAGAAACCAAATAAAGAGATACACTTGTCAATCTTTGGTCTTAGAAGGAAGTTAAGTAACAAGGCATTGTCAAGAAACACTTACGAAATCATAATCACCCCAGTCCTGGTCTACAGCCTTACAAACGACATCGACCTGATCGGAAAGGTGTCTGGTTAAAAAGTCTTCTACAGTGGAGGTAAACATTGCACAAGTGGAATGCCCAACTGGAGGTAGAGAAGTTTATTGGTTCAGGCCTAGCTCCCCCCGGCATAAGTCCATTGCGTCATCTAAGAAAGAGGAGGATGGCTCAGAATCCTGTAGAGCCACTCTATTTCATTCATAGGCTCTTATCTTTCGAGGGCCATAACCAGGCAGTAGAATTGACTGTGTTTTGCCTCTTTTTACCATCAAACAACTATCAATTGGGGTTGTTGGGGTGTTTCTTCTCTCGGGCTCCATAAGAAATAACTTTGCTTCGGATTCGTTCGGTCTAAAACCATTCTCATTCCCAAACAGACCAGTTTTTTGACTCTGTGAAACATCAGTAAGGCATTACTCCGAGGTGATCGATCTTAACAGATAAATGGAAAGATGGAAAGACTCAGTGAAACTAGAGGACAAGCTGAAGGCTTTGAAAGGAGCAAATCGATCAGACACTTCAAAATGTGGATGATTTCAAGTCTCCTGGTAGAAGTGGTTTACGAGTGTAATGTAGACAATTCATACGCAGATATCACCAACTCAATTCAAGCCTTCCACTGGTCTTGATATCAAATCTCTAGGGAAGGCTGGAATTGGGTTTAAAAGCGGATACAGTGACTGCCAATTAGTCGGCTTGCTGAAAGGCATGGAGGGAATTTCATGTATACAAAACTGTTTTGCAAATGCATCAAGAATGAGGAATGATTACGCCTTCAAAGTTCAGACGGCCCTTGATGTAACCGCAATTTGCTTTCTGGCAAGCCTCAATAGAGCTTGTTGCCTTCAGAGGAAAAAGGAATCTGAACAGCCTGACTTTTTTGAAAAGAGCTGTGTGTTATCCTGGATAGCAAACTAAACATTTTTTTTTTTTTTTTTTTTTTTTACCAGGTTTTAGGACGTTGGGACAACGCGTTGTCCATCAAGTGGCCCTTGTGAAGCAGCCGGTAATTTTAATACCGCAACTAAGTAGAACTTATCAAGCAGTTTTTATTTCATAAGTTAATCACGATTGGTAGGACACTTTCCAATGAAAGACCCTACATATTCCGCTTTCTTAATGCGGTTTCAATTTATCGCGCAAGGTCCAACGGTTTAGTTCGTTGAAGACGGCGTAGTATGTTTCGTTCGTCCAAGATTTCTAGGACTGTATTGTTGATATGGCCGCTTAACCGGACTTTATGTTTTCTTGCGCAGTTCCTGACTTCATCTTCCACGAAAGGAACTCCGAGGTCTCGATGCAGGTCATTATTTCTTATAAACCATGGGGCACGCACAAATTGTCGTAGCACTTTATTTTCAAAAGTTTGTATTATATTTATATTTGATTTCTTAGTACAACCCCAGAGTTGTATACCATAGGTCCACACCGGCTTTAGCACTTGCTTATAAAGAAGCAGCTTGTTTTCTAAGCTTAGCTTGGAATATTTACCAAGTAGCCAGTACATTTCTTTGTATTTGGCCTCTAGTTCTTTTCGTTTCTTTTTAACATGCGTTTTCCATTTAAGCTTCGCGTCAAGTGTCATTCCCAAATACTTAGCTTCGTTTGCAAAGGGGATACACACCGAGTTTATAGAAATGGGCAAGTGATTTATCTTTCTGTAGGTGAAGTCAACATATACAGATTTTGTCTCATTAAGGGTAATTCGCCAGATCTTTGTCCACTCGTAGACTTTATTTAAAGCAGTCTGAAGTTTCGCCGTTGAGTCTTCTATTGATTCTCCAACCGCTAAGATAGCGGTGTCGTCAGCAAAAGTAGCGAGAACAGTATCCTCGACGTGTGGTATATCTCTTGTATATAAGAGGTACAAAAGTGGGCCCAGTACGCTTCCCTGCGGTACTCCGGCTAGGATATCTTTAAATTTCGAAACATCATTTCCGTATCGAACGCGAAAAATTCTATTTTCAAAATAGCTTGTCAATATATTATAAAGCTTTAATGGCAAAATTCGTCGCAGTTTGAACTTCAAACCTTCATGCCATACTTTGTCAAAAGCTTGTGAGACGTCAAGAAATACGCTCGAACAAATCTTTTTTTCTTCCAGGGATGTTTCAATTACATCAGTAATTCTATGCACCTGATCAATTGTTGAATGCTTAGTCCGAAATCCAAATTGATGGTCGGGAATAAGATTTTGGTTTTCGATAAATGGGAGAAGACGTTTTAGCAAAATCCTCTCAAAGATTTTCGACAGGATCGGTAGAAGAGAAATGGGTCTGTATGATTTTTTATCGTTTGGAGGTTTTCCTGGTTTTAGTACCATAATGACTTCAGCAACTTTCCACTAACTTGGCAAGTATTCAAGCCTCAGAGCCGCGTTAATAATGTGTAAGAGCTTTATAAGTGCTTTTTGAGGTAGCATTTTCAGAACTTCTCCGGTAATAAGATCATACCCCGGAGCCTTCTTTGGTTTTAATTTCCTTATTACAGTTTTAATTTCAGCAAGAGTTGCATTTGTCATTACAAAATTACTATATGCTATTTCTAAAGAACTGGTGTCGGGTACCAGTGTTGGACCGTCGGAGGGCTTGAAAATTTCTTCAAGATAGTCGACAAAAACCTCCGCTTTTTCCTTATCCCCCTTAGCCCATTCGTTATTACCGACCTTGATTGGTGGCGCGGGGATTTTGGGCCTTTTTAAGCATTTTAAAGCTTTCCAAAGCGAGTAATTTGTTTCTTTTCCTGCCGTCAGGTTTTGAACATATGTATTTACTTCGGAATTTCTGTAACTTTTAAGAGTCTCCTTGAACAGATTACAGAGCCTGTTTAGGCGTGTTTTATCCTGCGGCGCTCGAGTTGTTTGCCATCTTTTGCGAGCTTTTCTTTTTTCTAAACTAAACATGTCGCGTCGAAAATTGCTAGGACGCTTTCGGTTTTTTTTTTTTTTGCCAAGGAAAGGGTATTTTTAGTAAGGCTTTGCCCAATTGCCTACGTCCAGTAAAAAGAAATATTCATCATCGAAACTGGCTTTATTATTTTACAAAATACTCTCCATAAAGATTGGTAGACTTTTGCATACATTTGAACCAATTTTCGAAGCACTTTTTCCACTCCGAACGAGTTTACTCCAAAACGAGCATTTTGAGCACATCGGCCGCTTCTCCAGGCGTGGAAAAAACGTTGACCTCGCAATTTATTTTTGATGTGCGGGCATAAAAATAAGTCATTGGATGCCAAGTCAGGGTTGTACGGCGGATGATCCATCAATTTGATGTTTTGAGTGCTTGAAAAGTCGCTTGTTTGGCCCGACCTGTGAGAGCTCATATTGTCGTCTTCACCGGTTGCTTTTCCTTATCTCTCCACAGACGTCTGTCAAACAAATTGTGGTGTACCATTTCGAAAGGACCGTTCTACGTTGCTCTAATGGCACTGTGGTGACATGTCCGGTTTTCTGAAGAACATATTTCACATGAGTCAATTGTTTCCAGATAAATGGCATAAAGTTGTGTTCGCCAAACTCCAAAAATTATTTGTCTTGGGTGGGTACTGGCCTTCACAAATTCACAGGGCTCCGCTCTAGATGCACTAATAGATTTGCCTGCTGTTCATACTCATATTTTGGCAGAACTCTCAAAGCAATCTGCCGGTTACGAAGTCTTTGGTATAACTTGCACCAGTTAGTCAGGACTGGCGTAGTCAAAATCTGAGTCACGAAAAGGATGTAGTCGGGTTCCCATGGAAGTTTATAAAGATAATAAACGCGGCACTGGCATCTTCGTGGAGGCTGATAATGTCATACATCGCAAGTCTTAAGACTTTGCTCGTCTTTATAACCATTTACGAGCTGCATAGCTCCCGTTCAGAAGGCTGAATTCAATAAATGTTGTCAGGGTTCTAGATCGATGAGTAAATCTCAGAGGAGCCACAGGACTACTCGCGTACTTGCAAGCCCTCACCCCAAGGTAGATCGCTGTCAGGTATTTCTATTTGACAACCTTTCGGATGCTGAGTGCGGCCAATATGTGATGACGGCGATATACAGAGATCTACTGCTATGGCGTATGTTGGCCCACTCATTGCTTAACGCTCTCAGTAGTTCTGATGAATAGGCTCGAGCATGTGCAGATGTTGTACTGTCTGTTGGATCGTGTCTAATATGATCGACGATTGGTGGTCGGATAAAGCCGACCCTCATGACCATCATCCAATCGTGCAACAAGGCTAAGTTTTTAGTGTCATCTTGGATAAAAAAACGTCTCTTACGCAGTGTAAGACAGCTGCCAGCAAGACATGGGGCTTGTCACCGAGGAAAGTCCTTCTGATCTTCACGGCTATGGTAAGGCCAATTATATGCCTATGCCTCGGTTTCCTGGTAGAACAAACCTTCACGAAAATACTTCATTGCGGGTTTAACTAGACTCCAAAGAACGGTCTGTCTTGGCTCCGCTCTAGATGCATTAAAAGATCTCCTTCCATGGCCTTTTCAGTTTAAGGGGAATCGGGTTTTGGTACAACACCCATTGGAGCTTTGATGAACTTACGAGCCGATTGCCTTATGGACGTACTATCTGATGCTATTGACAACAGATCTCCTGAAATATGAAATCAACTACCCCTGTGACTAGGAATGTTTTCGGCCAGAATCTGAACCGGAAAAGGAATAAAGTCGGCTCTTCACGGACGGCTCCAAAACCGTCGGGTGCAAAGCATTTGCATCTGTAACGACATCCAAGCTGCGCTTAAAGCCTTGCTGAACCCTGTCACCATATCCAAATTAGTTTGGAAAAGCACCCTTGTGTTTGTTCAGGGAAGATAAGTGAATAGAGATACGATGACAGTCTTTACTCCTTCCTATGAACAAGCATCTGACTTTCACATTTTCAAAATATTTTCGGTTGATTTACTGAAATGAAGTGCGAACAGTGACTCCAAAGCTTCTGAAAACATTCAGGGCCCCATCATAATAGAAGATGATCTCATTAAATGAAACATGGATCCCCATCAACTGTGTGCTAAGTATTATAATTACTCAATTACGTTATGCCCACTTAAAGCCATTAAGCTCTCAAGAAGCAATGTCATGACTAAGGGCTCATCTTAAGCAGATTCCTACATCGCTCTTCGAACACCAAGACAACAGAATGTGAGTCACTAAACACTGCATCTTCAACAATCTGACCAACGACTCGCATCAAATATTTATCGGAAAATCTAAAGACCTTCTCACCAGCACTCCTGAAATCGCTCAATTTTTTCACCCCGTCAGTTGAGCCCTTGTTTTAATTTCATAACAAATCACTTGAATCCCATTCATTCGTCCAATTCATGGACGTGTGCATTTAATCAAATTAATTAGCATTCCCTTCGTAGAAGCTCGTACTAATCCCTCTTCCGAGCAAAACCCTTATCCTGCATTACCATGTCACTGTCACTGTCTTTGGAATTCTGTCATCACTGCAAATCCATCAACGTGGACTGCATCATGTTCTGATGTGCTGATGTGCACATCCATAAAATACAAATATAATTAGTTTGCACTACGAGTAGTTTACCATTCCAATCCCCTCCTCGTATCTATTTAGAGGCCCTTCAATCGATTTTGTTAGCCATCCCCCTGGAAAAGCCAACGCCACCCCACTTAACATAATTCCACTCTTTGTACTCACCATTGTGTCGGTGTATTCAATTAGTTTGTCCTCTGAAACGTCGTTGATTTTTTTAGCTTCCTTCAGCAAATCCCTCAGGAAATTCTTTAGCTCATCAGCCTCAATGTATCCACTGTTGTCGGTGTCATACTCTCGCCATATCTAAATTAAGGACCAAATAAAAAATATACGAAAAATCCAATTAAATCGCTAACAAGACGAGATTGCTTAGATAGGGCCAAGTGTCTGTGTACCTGGACCACCGCCCTATAAGATATTCAAAAATTTAAAAGAGGCGCCTACATACCTTCATGAATTCCACACTCGATTCCAGAGGATTATCGAAACGGAAGAGCAAAAGGAAATTCTCCTCCATCGGTAGCAATTGGGCGAGCTGCAAAGATACAAATTAGATACTCAGTCATGGATAAATTTGGGGAAACATGTAGAAGAAAGAAAAATGAGAATCCAACACCTCTGCCAGTACCAGTTGTAGCCGGATGAACAATTCGATTTACAGGAATAATTGCTCAGGGATGCCATCCAATTGTGTGTACTCGTATTTGTCATTAAAAATGTCCTCTTTTCTGATGGTTGGGAACGAGATTTGAGAATCATAAATTCGCCGCAAATCTTAACCACTGGATGCTGCTGCAGTACAACCATAAGCGTTCTGTATCTATGTATCTATTTCCATGGCACATTGCTTGCCGGTTTCAAATTCGAGGAGTCCTTCTGCTCCTGCCTGCAATGTATTTTTATACAATTTCTGTTGGGACTGCTGTAACTGCGACTGCAACAGCTGCATGACATGGTTAAGTTAATGGTTGGCTGGTGGAATGAGTGGTTAGTTCCTGTGGTTTCGCGTGGTTGGAATGGCACGGATGCAAAGAATTCGCTTAATGGAATTTTATGCAAATATGTAGTAGCGTAGAAATCCTTGGAAGGATTCTTCCATGACAAAATACAAATAAAAAATGCAGGACGACCGGTCCTTGCGGAAGGAAACAACATTTATCTCCTTTGGTGAGAAGCGGATTGAAATGGTATTTGACTGTGCACCGCGCCGGGGGTGGGCGGAACTTTAGAAATAATTGTAGTTAGATGCTGCATCGTAGATATTGTGGCTGTTCCTTGTGAAACTGTAATTTGATTTAAAACTTTTCGCCTTCGGATTCTGGTTGGATTTTGTGGTTGTGCAAGATGCACACAATTGTTGCTGATACGAGTACACATAATTGTTTCTTATGGTGAAATGATATCGGGTTTGAATTGTTTTCAAGTTTGTCCGGAAGCCGATAGTTTGTAAGGGATACCCAATTGTGTTGGGAGGTATTTGTAGAAGATAAGATTTGTATTTAAGTGCAATCAAGAGTATATTGTTCCAGATTCGGCTCTTAACAACAGCCAACAAGGAGAAGTGTGGCCTCTTTGGTTTAAAGGATATCCATTTGGAAGCCTCTCTCCTGGAAACTAGCTGCTGAGAAAATTTAGACGAAAAATCGGAAGATTTCTTAGATGGACAACAATAGTTCAGGGACCTTGACTGCCTTGCATTGCGTTCAAAAGGTTACATTTCTTCTCGTTCCAAATCGCTTTCCTTAGATATGATCATACTCGAATGTGGCTAAAGAGATATGAATTCTGTAGGTAGGCGTAAAGCCACTAATCGTTCAGAAGTTTCCCATTCAAAATTGTCCGATCATCTGATCAAATTCATATTTTTGCCAAGATCTTCCCTGTAGAATCCTATCCCCGACGGTTTTAAACTTCAAATTGGTCAATGAAATGGTATGCCTCAGGAGACAATTTTATCTCCTATATTCTTAAATAAAATTAATGGTCTTTGCTGAGCCTATTTGAGGCATCAAACATGTTAAGCTGCGGGAAGACCATCTTACAAAAGAACCTACCTCTACTGTATAACATATATTGGAACAAGAGGAAGAAAAGAAAAGGGACATAGCTAACTTAGAAGTATCTACAATACGTCATCTTCTTGATTGTCGTCATAGTCCGGTAGAAAACTACCGTCAGTCATGAAGAGATCGTGGACTTGAGTAAGAAGTCGTCTGGTTTTTGTGGGGAGAAAAGAGATTCTGCTACGACTTATTCGAGCACTACTCGGTCTTAGGTTAAACGAAGAGGGCCTTAGAAAATCTGCATCGACGGATAGTCCTATGATGACACCCGTTCTCATTAAATAATAGCGACAGCACCTAGACTAAAGCAGGATATCAATCAAACTTTGAATGTCCGTGACAATATCACTCTCGATGAAAAGTTCTGTTGAGGGTATTTGGGAAGATAGTTCTGACTGGTTCCCAGTATGAAAGGCGTGAGCATCAATACAATAATTAAGTGCATGAGTTGGCAATGTAAGATACGGACTTTCGCTTGGGATCCCTAGACGCAGTCAATGGTGATGCCAAAGACTGCTTCAGCAGTGGCTTAATTTGAGCTGGAAAGGCCCAATCAGAGCTCAAATTATTTAGTTGATCCAATGCGATGGATGCAACAGGATCAATGAACCAAAAGAAGTGCTTCCACAGTCGTTGTGGGCTTCCGATCTGGACCGCCTCTACCTGGATCGAAGTTGCGCCACCAGGTTAACAGACTTAACGTTGTGCAGCTACAAACAGTAGGGGACATAGATAAGTTTACTGCGAAAGATTTTTAGAAGTACGGAAAGAACAAAGACCGTCGAATATGCATGTAGAAGTCAGACGAACAATCAGCGGAGGGTTAAGATCGTTAAAAGGCGGTTATATTTCATTTGTTGGATCGGAAGGGCCGTGAATAGTAAAGATAAAATAATCAGCTCCTATTTGAATGCAAAAAGTCTTGAGAAGAAGGCTTACGCTCCCCCAGATTTGAATGATGACAAGGATTGCTTCTACCAGCTTTATATTTAGGTCGCTTTGGATATCTTAATGATCAATTGAAAAAGGATGGTAGCTTTGGCTGTACTGTTCGAATATATACCTCACACAATATTATATCTTCGGAAAAGCGAGCTTTTCATCATAGACGGTCCTGGAAGTGGATTAGCTGAAAAAGGCCCAAGGCACAGCCGTAGTATCCTAAATGTCTCAACATTTTAAGGAGACTGCATTGAGCAAGACCTTTCGGCATAGTTTCGACATAAAACCCCCGCAATTGCAAGACCCTTTCTGATTAAGTCTCCTATAACTTTTGCAGTTAATGACGACACTACCTGCAGAGATTCCACATCGTATGCACTGAGTTACCCTTCATCAACATAACGAATAAACTAAATTTATAAAAAATTATAAAAAGTGGGAGTCCTAGCTCATCGGCTTCGTCGTTTCGATGGACATGAGAACGAGATTTATCCTAGAGCGACAGGGCAATAAAGGAAGTCCACGTCGTAGATAGCGCCCTTGAGTAGAAGGGAGCCGAAAGCATCATACTGTGCCCAACTACAGCCCAGTTTCACCTCAATCTGAGGCAAGGAGCAGTTCTAGCACTATTTTCGTTCAAAAACATTACAGCAAATTTGGGACAGCAAACAACTAGTAATAGGCATCGTAGAATCCGCAATGGATAATGAATGAATGATGGTTCACTAAGGAAGGAGATATTGCCTCCGAAGATGGATGTCAGCCCACATCCTGGGGATTTTTTTTCAAGAGGGTGATGTTTTAAACGACAAGTATGGGTTAATCTGTCGCTTAGCGAGCCGTTAAAGTAAAACATTTCATTGCTCCGAAATGATTAAACGCGCCTTGGCTACGGACAATATTTGGAGTCTGAACGACAAGACCCTCATTGAAAATGTGTTCCCACACAACATTATAGATTCCTACAATTCCTAGATCAGGAAATGATGTACAAAATCGACATCCTTGGAATAAGCAAAATAAGCGTGTGAGCACGGGATCCAGCCCCCCAAAACTGGCAAAAACTTCTGATCTGCTCTGGGAAATCAATGAACACTAGCATACGGCTCTTGCTTACACCGAAAGCTTCAGATATCCTTATGTTCATTCATCTTATGATAACAGGTTGTTGACGGTTAAGGACACGGTTCAGAACCTAACAACTGTCCAGTCCTCCGGTCCACTAAACTACATGGATGAGGATGACAAGGACGGTTTCTAAATCATACTGAGCACAGTCAAAACTCGCACATGCTCTCGGATGACCTTTGCAACGTCAACCGTCTGTTCATTGGAGGCAAACGGTGTGATTTCAAGGATTGCCACGAACCAGATCGATTATTTACCATTAGCCGACGCTCTGGTACCCCCAAGGGATCCAGTAGATATGGGATCATTTTTCCATAAGTGGAGAATCAATCAGCAACTAAGAGTATCGACGACCACAGGAACGCTGTGAAAAAGGTTTTTACGTCTGGGACGGGCACTATTGTCAGGAGAAGGCGAAAAAGCCACATCACATGGCTAACTGCAGACACATGGAGATAGGTCGAGGACTATAGTGAATTTGAAGCAGGGATTGCCGAAGCATGCTTCATGAACTGGATGAGGAAGGTCAGAGAAATGTAAGACGACACAAGCGTAACTATTATATGACAGGTCAATCCACTAGCCGTGAAGCCTGAGGAAGCCGTAAATAGGTGTGGCAGTAAGACCGTCTACCCGTTCTCAATTCTTTGGTAGATATCCTACAGTCACTAATGTGATAAACATGAGAAACTCCACCTTCCCCGAAGATTGGAAGAGGGGAGTGACTGTAGCTGGGAAAAGAAAGGCTACCTGATGGAATATGGCGCGAATACGCTTATAGTAACAACGCTCGACATCGAACAGACAGGCTTTCGCGCTGGATCCTTCCGAAATCGATCACAACATCTTGCGAATCATCATTGACGAGTATAGATTTCCGTTGCTCATTGATCTGAAAAGACCTTCGATAGCTCGAATCAATATGCTATATGGCGAGCTTTGTATAGGTATACCAGCACAACTAGTCGTTTTCATAAAGGCTTCATATGACGGCGGTAAATGTAATGTCTTACACACCAGTAAGGTGTCGAAGGAATTTCAAGTATGCAGTGGAGTACAACAAGGTTGCATTCATTCCTTGTAGTAATCAGTGATGTAATCCGGCGGCTATGTCTAGAGGAAACATGGTTCTTAGATGGACTATGAGATCATGAGTTTACCTGCTCCCAAAGATATTGTACCTGCACCAGAGTAGGGCCCAAAATAAATTCGGTTAAATAAAGATGACTTCAATTTCTCAGCATAGCACCAAGACCGTTCAGTTCAACATTACACGGCAGCAAGTTGAAAAAGTAAGCAGCTTTCTATAGCTAGCTTTCGAACTAGGTGGGGACGGAAGACTTGCCTTTTAAAGACAAGAAAGAGCCATGTGGAAACAGTGCTAACCGCAGAAGATTTTAGTGGAATAGTCTCACCTTACGACGGTTAAATGCCTGAGCCACCCTAGGCAGACATGGAGAAGGACAGCCGAGGTGGAATCCAGTTCTTAAGGGATAACATAAAGCGAACTCAAGCGCGTTGCAGAACTTCGAATACGATGGTTAGCTCCCTATGCCTTCACGAAGAGACAGAGAAGTAAGTAGGTAATCACAGCAGGAGCAGTTTAATTCCTTAAGCCCATAGGGGGAGAAAAGTTCTAAGTTCTAAGCGAGTTTAAAGATCCAAAGAAGTCAAGTTAAACGCACAAGTTGAGGAATACTGATCCACATTGACGAACATAGCAAAGGGATGGAAAGGATTCCTAAAACGATGAACTCTCGCTGCATTTCGTGCAGCAGATTATACGAGTTTATCAAAACTGCCACACAAAACAGGGATGCAGAACCAATCCAACTTTAGCCGCACATGAAGTAATGATTTCGACAAACGTGCTTACCTCAAACCAGTTCAACAAAACTCCTCTGTACTTTCTCTGTCAACTTTCACCTCAGTTTCAGTCGGTCTCTGGGTTCTCCACTAATGCTGGTTAAAGTTCTGAGAAACTTTGTTTCCTTAGTTAAGGACGGAAAATTAATTCAATTAATTTCTGTCAGATAGCTTACTCCGCGCTAATATGTGTGGCAAGTAACGTACCTCGAATTAAAGTTGATTTCTCGCAAAATTGATTGAGTTGCCCTGGTGATGTAATGCTGCGTAGGCCCTTCGATCCCTACACGACGCTCCATAAGTCTTACATTTGTCTTCCCCATAAATGTCCCACAGAGATATGGACTCATAATTTATCACTCAGACGTAGATAGTGTGGGATAAAGGTTTGTGATTCCTTGATGCATTGCTGTGCGGCACCATTAGCGCGCTTACACGACTTGATTCCTTAACGCTCGTTTATGGTCATTGGAAAGATTAATTCTAATAAATTTATCATAAAATCGCGATGTTGATGGCCATCAATAACGAGATCAGAATGAGGAATTTCTGGGTCGTCACAGGACAGTACTATGAGACGTATCAGAATCAAGAATTATCCTTCAAGTATACTCGTATCTATGGGAGTCATATGCAAAGAGGGAATTTAGAATTTGTGCCACACAGTGTTGTATAATCCAGCAATAACAGTAATTTGGTTTGGAGCCTGTGTGGAGTGTAATTACTTCTAACGACTTAGAAGAGACGAAAAGCACACGACACGTGCTATGAAGAGATCGTAAATGAATCATCGAAAGAAAATTACATCACTCTCGAAGGACGATGGCTGTTTTTTTTTTTTTTTTTTTTTCCTTTTTTCTATTATTTATGGTCTCGCCTCTGGATGAGAGCATCGATAAATTTGTGAAGTCATCGCCTGGAGGCGGTGGTCCTGAATTGTTGAATTCGTTGGAAAATGCTTTAAAGTTGGCGAACTGGAAGTGTGTGTTCTTTAAATTTTCTGCAAAAAATTAAGTTCATCCAACTGATCTGAAGGCACAAAATAAATACTCCTATTCCGGTATTTTGAGGGACAGTCAAGAATAGTCTTTTAGTGCTGGGTAGGCTTGACATTAGGATGCTTGACACTGTATCTCTCATCTCTCACAGCTCTATTGCTAGGAAGGTGGTAGATGTGCATCAGTATCACCCTACCCTACGCCTTCACCATGATCTGAGAAGTTCGATGATGACCTGGAACAGATAATTTTATAATGTTTTTGAGTACATCCACCAAGCACCATCAATATTTCCTACAGCGAACGACTGTGGATGGAATGTTCTGGTAAAACGCCTTCATTTTCACTCCCTCTATCAACTTTGTCCTCGCTTTTAGTCGGTCTTATAGTGAGCGCCTGAGCAAAGAACCCTCTGGCATGCCATCGCCCTCTGGATAAGTCAACGGACAGAGGGTGCCGCACAATCACCAACTGCAGCTTTTATATCGCCGAAGTGGGTTACTGGCTCCGAAATATCCAGCAGCGTTTCGTTGTTCCGAGTAGCACCCCCATTGTTGTGCTACGGTTTGTGGATAGGTATTAGGACTTTGTAGGAGCTTGAAGGTAAACTGACCGATTCTAGCGGTCTCCTGCGTTTGCAGCCGTAAACCGTAGAACTTTGGTGGGCTTACTTGACTCATCTCTTGTGATGAAATATGATCCGGCTCGAGTGTCTGGTGTCAATCGCAATGGGTTCATTCAATCACGGGATAGCCAATTCCCTTTTTGGATGTTAAGCTTCGGGTTACGCCAACTTACATATTCTAAAAACTTGAATCCGTTTTTGGACAAGGAAGGCTTCCCTTCCCAGCCGGGTATATTAGCTGGGGCATTGCTCATATGTTCGGTCGAAGAAGTCATAGAATTCGTCTTTCATGCCGAAATGTATCAGTCGCCGTAGTATGTTAGATGTGGCAGTTTTTCAGCCACTTTTTTCCCGTCCCATCTCATCGCACTTCATTGATTGCAGTAATATCAGTATCTGGCAGTGTCTAGGAGGCATCCCTGCGGGTTTCCATGGGCAAAGCAGAAATTCATTGTCAGTAAAACGCTTGCTGGGGTCGTCAACATTACATTCCTCCGGGACCGCGTTTTTGGATTCTCCCTCAACTGTTTTCTTTTTTTGCGAGGTGTTCAAGTTAATCCTTCGCCTTAAGGTCCTTAATAAATCGCCGTCGTTCTCTACTCCAAGGTCTCGACATAAATATGGAGCCCCTTTTAGACCTGGTCTATGAATTCGTCGAAGTAATTTCCTGACTTGACCCGCCGTTGATGCGTATATTGGATTCCCTCGCTACCATACTGTTGAAGGAGAAGTGGCGTAGTACTTAACACTCTCCCCCTCCTCTCTCACCTTCAACCAGCTGCACCAGGCACCTGGGCTTCCTGCACTACGTGGAGGTGAGAGTAGAAGTTGATTGGTAGAGGCTTAAGTGTCGACGTTTGTGTCTTCATAACGCGCAACACCACCATCTAAAAGCTGGATCACCAACTTAAAGTAGCGAAACCACAGATTCCATGGAGTGGAGTACTCATGAATCAGCAGCGTTTTCATATTTGCCTAAATCCAGGAAGCCACATCAATCACACACCTCCATTCCGTTGATTACGTTTGGTTTTGACAAGAACAACTTTATTTACCTCACCTCCGTGTCACTTAAGTGCTCCATTTCAAGACGGTTCTCACAAAGTTGAAACTTTTTCCATCCAGGCGGTTATCAGTTTTGTGTTGACGACAATCCCCACTCAATCTCCTGCCCATTAAGATAGCACCCCGACAAATTTGCAACCTTAAATTTCGAACACCCCTATAACAAGCGTCACTACTGTGCTCGTATCTCCTGCGAAATTGATTGTCCCCTTTTGGCTGGCATACTCGTATATCCATTCTGCAGATACTCAAGCTTCAGTGGGGTTGCTTTGGCTACCACGTTGGATGGTTCATCCTTGGTGTCAGAAAATACAAAAAAAAAACGAAAAAACTTTTCACTACTAATGAGCAACACTTCTTTGGGGTAAGGTAAATTTCTTCCCATCACCATCCCCATGTATCCTTCCCAATCAGACGCGATTGGGTATTTGCAACTTTGACAGAAAATTATTTGAAAACGTTTCAGAGAGTGAGTTCGGCAGTATGCTTGCGGCTCCACAATCACTTGTTCGGGATTGTAAATGACGGTTTTCGAACACATATCGGATGTTAATATTTGTTCATAGGAGTAAGCTTCAGAATCGGAAGCGGATCCATATGAACTTACTCGATGCCACATTGATTATTCTCTCCAGTTGTGCTGATGTGATGGTTCAAGTAACGCCGAACTCTCTCCCGTTGCAGATGAGCTTATTCGAATTGGGTGCGGTACTGCAGTTGGAGTTGGAGTCTAGAGAATGTCTTTTTTTTTCATTTGATTTTGATGTAAGTACATACCTCTCTGATGTCAATTTTGCCATCCTGGTTGTCATCGTAGGCCTCCATGAAACAGGATTTCAATTCAGCCAACATTGTGTCAGTGACAGCCTGAAAATGAAAAGAGAACACAGAGCAGTGGAAGGATTAGATTAAAATGCCAATTCAATAGCAGCTAATGCGATTACAGTAATAGTGGAAATAATATAAAATATTCGCTTTCGTTCACCCTTTCCTCTTGGTTTCGTTTCGACGACTCAGCATGGAAGGAGGATGAATTTGTTGTGTGTCAGCTTAATTGGAGTACAGTGGGAGGAGGAGGGTTGATTCTCTGTACGATGGTACGTGTGAAAGGAATCTGATTTCTCTCAAGTGTACCCCGAGGAAGAAGAAGTCTTTCGTACCTAGTAACGTACGTAAGGAGGTGTCAAAGAAAGCGATTGGCAAAGAAACGAATTTCATTTTTATTGAAGACCTTGTTGATTTGCTCTAAGGACTCGTGAATGAGGGCGAAAGGTAATTATTTCATGATACCCTGACAGTTTAATTAGGGTATTTAAAGCCAATTTATGGGCTTGTTTATTTGACAATGGGTGCAGACAATTTTTAAGGATCTTCTATCCGTATTTTGCGAGAAAATACCTTTGTTAATATATTTGGAGGCGACAGAAGGTAGAGAGAGATATTTTAGCGCACTATAATGAAGGCGAAGCCAGGTTGTAGGAAAGGCTGCGTTATACATCTTTTCGTCGCATGAACATTAAAGCTGGCTAGAAGAAGATGTAATTAATAAGAATCCCACCAACTTGCGACAACCTAATGTCGTATAATGTGAAAACTGACGTCAACAGCAGACAGAAATTCAATTACTTGTTTGTCCAAATACCAACCGAAGCTACAATGGGTCCGAGAAAACCAAATCCGTGGCTAAGGACGTTTAAGAGGCTTCACACTGCGATTTAAAAGACCGAGAACTTAGCTTTTTGTCCCGAATTCAGTGTGAGTATCACCGTCTAAGCTAGAGCAAAGAGCAATTCTACAACCTGTCTTAGTTGCTAAAGATATAAGCTACGAACAGATCGGGGAATATACGAGTAGTACCACACCGATCATTGTTGCGTCACAATATTTGCTCTATGATTCGGTGCTACCGTCACAACCAGAGTCAGTAGCCGAAGTCACTGAATGTCGTGAGTCCAGGAAGATCTGACTTATCATATAGTGTGAAGCAAGCATCTGCCAGATTTCATACTATCCTTTGACCTGATTGTCAACAATGCCGGATAATGTTGTAAGAGAGCTCAGAAGAGATTACTGATTGGAAAGTATGTACTGTCAGAGGCTTTAATGTCAGACCATAGGATAGGATTGGATGCCAGAAAAGGAGTAATCCACGAAAAATCAACTAGACACACTTTAATGAGGAGCTCAGTAGGTTCGTAGGTCTTAGCCTACAAACGAACAGAAGGTGGTGAGCCTTAAATCCTTTAAGATGACTCGTTTAGCTAGGAAAAACTTCTACACGACTTCTATGTGTGCCACTCCTGTGGCACACACCAATTTGCCTGAGGCCCTCTTCCATTTGTATTCACCACCCAAGATGAGCAGTATGCCCTGCATACCAAGAACTTGCAAAGGCCACCAGAAGAATATGAAAGTGCAGCAACTTAACCTAAATCACTGCGAAGCGGCACAGGACCTTATGACACAAGCTGTTCGAGAGTTGAGGATTGATGTGGCCGTAGTAAGCGAGCAGTATAGGAACCTCGATGATAAAGTTTGGGCAGCGGACGCCTCAAAGAGAGCTGCTATTTGGACCTGCGGAGACTACGCATTTGAACAAAGAATGATGAAATCTGGAATAGGGTTCGTCCTAGCGAAGATCAATGGGGTATATATGTACAAGGTATCTCCAAATGGAACGCTGGAAGAACTCCAGAGATAGGCTGGTGAATGATGCTAGAGGTTGTACTCTATCAACCTTAGCTGGTAACTTCAACGCAATGAGCACACATTCACCAGAAACGGCGTAGGCTCCAGAATTGATGTAACTTTTGTAACAAGTTCCCTTGTGAGAGGATCAAGATATAAAGTCAGTAAGGACTACACCCACAGTAATCACCAGGCCATCCTATTTGAAGTGCAGGCAAGGAGAGCAACCCAGCAGCGGCTTTCAAAGAAGACACAACGAATGGGGTGGAAGACAACCACACTGAACGAACACAGCTTCTTCCTGATTTTTGGAGAATCCACAATAAACCCAGGAGCAGCATACACGATGGCTGCGGAGGTTACTAGAACAGTGTCTAGGGCTTGCGACGCGTCTATGGTACGGAAAACGTCAACAAACCGCCAACCAAGAGATAGAAGAGCTACGCAGCAAGTGCCACAGAGCTAGGAGGCTATGCCAGCGATCCAGAGGTTCAGCCCTCCCACCAGGATTTATAGGTGCAATATAAAGATACTCGTAGAGACCATTCGGACAAGCAAAAACAATAGCTTTAAAGAACTCTGTGAGGAAGCAGATATTAATCCCTGGGGTACCGCCTACAGGACGGTCATGAAAAAACTAAAGGGCTCTAGGGCACCCTCATGCCACTTGCTGATGCAAAAAATAGTATCGGGATTATTTCCACCGCAAGCACCAACAGAGCATATAGAACCACCGCAGGAAGTAGGTGAGATACCACCAGCTACGCGAGCGTAACACCTGGATGTATGCAAACGATTTAGCAATAATAAATCACCTGGATTGGACGGCATACCAAATAAGGTCCTTAAGATAGCCGTCAAAATAAACATAGAAGCATTCGTGGAAATCTATAACAAGTGTTCAACAGAAGGGGTATCTCCACACCAATAGAATATGCAACGTCTTATGCTGCTGCCCAAAGGGAATAAGCCAGCAGATGACCCCCCCCCCCCCCCCCCTTCCGTTCCATATGTTTACTAGGCACGATGGGTAAAATGCTGGAGCGAATAATATGCAGCCGACGGGAGGTGTCAATTCTACGAGCCTAGAAGAAGCCTTTCAGGGCAGAAGATGGAGAGGAGGTACCAAAAAATACGGCGCCATATTAACATTGGACGTCAAAAATGCGCTCAACTCTGCAAATTGGGGACTCTCTTGGGTCAATGATGGTGCCATGGTTTTTAATAAGAATTATGCTAAGTTACTTCGACAATCGGTTCCTGCTCTACGATACCGACGATGGGGTAAGGCAGTACCACATAACTGGCGGAGTTCCGCATGGATCGGCACTAGGACCCCTCTTATGGAACATTATGTACGACAGGGTTCTAAGACTTGGAATCCCGATTGAGGCTAAAATCATAGGCTTTGCAGATGATATTGCAATATATGTATGTGGCGGGGAGACACCTGTATGGTAGCACCAATATGGGCGAAAGCATTGAAAATTAAGTCATACGCAAGAAAGACTAACTCTGTCAACAGACTATGTGCTCTGAGAGTTTGCTAAGCATATCGGACAGTGTCAGATGATGCTATATACGAGTATGTCATTGCGGGAATGCTACCAGCAGATATACTGGCTACTGATCTACTGATCTACGATGCCAAAATTCGGGAACCCGGAGTTTCAGTCAAAGATATCAAGATGGGAGAAAAGCAGCGCGGCACACGTGCATGGCAAGAGAGATGGAACCAGTCTACAAAGGGGAGATGGACCTACCGACTTATATCCGATATTCGTAAATGGCTAGAACGTAATTACGGAGAAGTAGATTGTTACTGAAGTCAATTAGAAGAGATACCAACTCCTGAAAACATCGTAAACTATATGCTAACATCAAGTGTAATATGGGATGCGGTGAAACGGGCTGCGGCAAATATAATGAAGGAATTTTGGCGGTTGGAAAGAGAAAGAGATACCACTAATGCACTCTAATACAACAAAGAACAGCAAATACTGTACATAATGTCGAACCAGCAAACGAAGAAAGAAGGGCATAAAGTGCTTACCAGCCCCGCGAAGTAGTACTTAACGGCAGTTCCGTGGGGTGAGTGGTAGAAGAGTGCAGGGTGTCGGTTAGTATGTAGGCGCATCCCAGGTATTGAGTACTTGGGGTTTGCGAATCGTGCATTACCAGATCCAAAAAAAACCCCAGATGAGCTTGTCGTCTACCGCTTTGAACCTATGGTTGGGAGTCGAAAATTTTCCGGCCGCGGATTCAGGGTGACCGGAAGTTAGCGTTTCTGATGTCAAAGCTTTTGGAAGATGCAAATCAATCAGTTGACACTCAAAAATAAAACTTTTTCTGTCTCATTCCCGAGTTTCACTGCCCAACGGCAGTAATCAGCTTCTGTTCCTAAAGGGTTACTCACCCGCCGTACCTTGTATCTGTCATAGGTTATGGTGACACTATAAAATACTCTGCTGCGCCCTTGGATAGCATCAAGTCACTTAGCACCGATGGCATATGTCCAATTATGACACAGAAAGGTAAAATCCAACTGTCGCCAGCTCCGAAAAGAATATTTACTGCAAGCCTGGCTCTGGCATACATACCAAAGCGCTGGCCTGGTTTCCGTCATGTTAAAGAGCATAGCGAACAACATACCTGTAAACGCAAAAGACTGCACAATCTGGTGGTAAAAATTGAAGACGCACTCCACAAGAAGGGTTCGACTCGCTGAATATCTTCATCAACATTAGGGATGCTTTCGACAACTCCACTTTTGTAGGCATGTGTAATTCAACCACACAACACGGTATTAGGGAATGTCTGAGGCACATATGTAAATGATGACAAGGACTGCCCACAGGATGGATTTCCGTTCTCATTGGTATGGTGCATTGCTTAACGCTGTCAATTGCTCTAAAATCAAGACTCAGGCATGATTTAGTCATGCTGCCAATTGCATCATGCGACTGCCTGTTCTAAGGTGCAGATAGCCCTAGAGATGGGATTTCAGTCACTTCTCCCGAAGCCGACTGGTCTGACTCATCCCATCACCATATTTTTCGCAACGAAGCTTTGTGCTCCTTAGGACTTTCCTTTACTTCGCAAAATCTGCATTGTCGGTTTTCTGTTAGTCCTGGCTCCTTGGGATCTAGTTGCCTGTGATGAGACCAATTTTATCCCATGCATAGGTTGTTTTTTTTAGAACAAGCTTTTACGAAAATATGTGAGTATTGCTTTCGCTAGAATACAAAGGTCTACCTTTCCTTTCGTTTCATATCATAGCTGCATTCATAGCACAGGCTCTCTCGCAACTCTCCGTTTAAAGAGAAACAGTCTTTGTAAACCAACCGGAAGACGTTAGCCTTATGAACATGATGTGTGATGCAATGAAATGGGAACTGCTGTTGCTGTGAAAATACGGAATCGACTTTCCCTGTACGCGGGAATTGTTTTGGCCAGAATCTGGACCAGGAAAGAAATGCAGTTGAGCCTGCACCGATGACATAAACAGCGATTTAGGATGCGGCGCTTGTATCTTTTTGCAGGACGCTCTCCCAAGCGGAAGTGTACTTTATTGTGCTGAACCCTTTCACAGCCGAAAATCTCGTTCGAGAATTCAAGGCTTTTCCTAAATCATAATGGAATCCCAGGAAATTAATTCGCCGATGTTCTTCCTAGGCAAGGCTTAGAGGAAAGTTTATTTGGACATGCCTGCGACCTCGGTTGAGGCTTCCATTGACGGTTTGGTTCCTGAGTGAGAAGCAGGGAGATTGATTAATGAAGCAGAAGCACTGCAGATTGCTTAATGAAGCACTCAACTGTTTCTAAATACCTAATTGTGCTAGGTATACATGAGTGACACCACTTCTTGGAATGCTTGTGTTAAGAGTGATGATGACACCGCGGAGTGGTAAATTTAATTAGTTAAAAGCAGAGGACTGCAGTCTTAGCAAATTGTAACTTGTCTTTCAGTCAAAGTGTCTTAAAAGTTCGAGATGACCGATTGGTTTGCATGTACGCAAACTTACTCCTCGAACACTTCCTCTTTGAGGTACCACTTTGGAATCATGTACAACTCCGCCAGACAACGCGTGAATTCAGTTTTACGGATAAAAGCAGAGAAGGCCATGAATAAATCTATGGGGCGGTCTATGGTCTATAGTCAACCCACAAGCCCAAAAGGTAAACCGTGACCAGATCTTAGCTCATCCATCTCAATGTGTCTGGTAGTTACGTTTAGGCCAATCGATATGACATTGCAATGCACGCGATTTGCTCAGACGTATAGAGTTCTTAAGTTCAAACTTAAGTATAGAGTTCTCTGGTCAAAACAGGCGAGTTCAAAATAACACTATTTACTCCTCTTCTACGCATCGGTTGCTTGTTGGAATAAGTTTCACATAAACAAGTTACTGCGTCTTTTACTCCAAAGACTGGTGTACCAAGACTACATAGGGGGTTTCTCCAGAATGCCTACATCTGCCCTAGATACCCCAGTTAGTCTTTTCTTTTAATATTTGTATCATGGGTTGTATACTTCCATCTCTTAGCTAAAACGGCCTGATTCGAGATACCACGGCATCGTCTTTACGCAAGAAAATAACTTAGATCTGTCATCTATTGACGTGCCTCTTGGCGTCATGACACCAGAACTTTCTTGAATATCCTCTGATTAAACAATTAGTTTGACCAGACTCTAAGCCGGGGAAGATGTTTTATTGAATCTTTATTTGACCCTGGCATCGCAGTGACCCTCAAGGCATTGCTTAACCCCGTGTTCACTTTCAAAACATTGTATGAACCAGCGATTGCTCTGAATGCGTTTGTTAGAGGTCTTGTTTGCTTTGTAGCGCTAACTCGGATCCGCAAAAATTACATCTAACATGGACTTACTTTAGAGGGTTCAGGAGATAATTTTTCAGGATTCAAAACTGCGATTTGCTTTCCTATGAACACAAACGTCGGTCGATGGCATGTCGAACCACATCATGTTCCCGGGAATCTCTTTTCAGTGAATAGAGAAGTGTACGATGAAAGATGCTACAAGTGACCAATAGGTTTGACGATTTCTTCTCCAAAGATATAGTGAAAGGCATCCCAATTTGCCTACTAATGTCCTAATCAAACTTACTAATTTTTTACCCACACTAGGCCAGGGTGAAGAACCTATTGCAAAATTTGTTTGGGACCTTTTCTTTAAAATTCTGCTTAAATGCAAACACAACCAATGTCCACTTCGGCAATTGAGGAAAAACGTCCATTTGAGAACTCACTGCCACCGACCGTCAGTCAGCCTTGAGTCGTAAACAGAAGAGGGAAATTAAAACATTATCTGCGTCTCCGGATATTTCCCTGGGGAACTACATAGCGTGATAACAAAAGACATTGTCTTCCAGAATGTTGCCACACTCCTCAAATTTAATGAAAAACTATTTAATTAGATCTCTCATCTGTCTACACTGCCGCTCCTTAGATAAATTTGTGTCCTTAAGTATCCCTCAATTTTCATCTCGTAAATAGGAAACGAAGACAAAAGCTTCACTGATGAATTTACTGCCAGTCCAGCACCTAAACTTACTCACATCCTTGGGATGGAATAAAAAAAAAAATAAAAACAACAAAAGTACACATCCACCCTCTGAAATGTAGAGCAAATCCTTGGGGTGATATATATTTTCTCATTCGCCAAAATAGATTCTCAAGCAATTTCGCAACACAAATCCTGATCCTGACTGCCGCTCAGGTTTGTTTGCGTTTCTCATTTCTCTGACATGCTGCCAAGATGTATCTTTTTATTCTACTCGTATCTGGAGTACCTGAAAGGCTCGGAAAGATACATATACATATAGTCTATAGTCGTCCTAACCTGAATGATGCCTCCTTTGTTCGGAAGACCGACCAACCTACAGACTGATGGTTAATCTAATTTTCAAGATTTTTCACTACCGCACTGAAGTCATTCAGCCAGTACGTGTATCAGAGTAGTATTTCGAGGTTCAGACACTCTCTGACAAGTATCCTTCTGGGAGAATAGTGATAAGTAACATTTTTCACTCTTTTGGGGGTGTTCAGCTTCTGTTGTGCTCTGCGGATTTTTGTTAATTTTCAGTTAAAGAAATTCAAAAAAAAAATAAGGGAAAACCCATTGTGTGAGGTAGGTAGGAAGATTCGTATTGTTGGCAGATTCACCTCTGGAGGGCATTGTGGTTAGCCGCAGGATGATTTATATCAAAATTCAATTAAGAGTGAGTGAAAAGGGATGCAAAATTTTATTAGGTTGTTGCTCCCCTTTTGATTGGGTTTTATTGTTAGACTTTTGAAGGATACTGCCAGAGTTGGATTTGGGGTAAAAGGATTCGTCATAATATTTCTTAGGCCATCGGTCATCTGACTCCAACCATTGAAGTTGGCCACTGGGTTTAGGATTCCCTAAAAACCACCTGCGGGACTATATCAGTGGCTCGTATTTAATGCGTACGATAGACTATAATGCAAGCTGCATGCTGATTTGGTTTTGCCAAATTTCTGAATTGGAGCAGATTTGAGAATGCAATACATACTTTATGGGAAGTGTGGCGTAAACTGGAGTCGATTCATGGGAAAAATTGCCCATTTTACAGGCCGAGCTTCTTCGTATCATCTCACTTGTGGGGCCAAACGCTTGGTGATGTTCTCGCATCTGAGCGACCCAATTTTGTCCTGTTCTTTTAATCTCGGCTGGAACTTGAGCTTCTATTTTATGGCAAAGCCAATCGATTTGCATTTTTCTGCCATAAAATACTGCGGAGTCTTCGTGCATTTTAAGTCACCCAATTTCCTCAGTTTGCGACAAATCCTTAGTATTTAAATTGTTGGCACATTGGCAGCATGACTCCTTCTAAATGGATGTTGTTTGTTTTGCTGAGTCGGAAAAATGGCTGATTCGGAACCCGTCATCTTCTAGCGCCTATACTGTAAGTTGTCTGAAAGCCTGTCATAGCTTATAGTAACACAATCATCGGCGAAAAGAAGGAGTCGTTTTGGACTCATAGAACGATCCAAATAAGATCTCCAGGAACCCTGTCGAATGTATTTTCCAAAACGATGAAGACGATATGCAGTTCCTCCGAATGTTTGCGATATTCCTCCATCATTATCCTTAAACTTTGAAATGCGACATGTCTCCCCCAAAGAAGTTTCGCATATTTTCATAGTGTGCGATATCAGCTTAAGCGATTGATAGTTGTTACACTTTCTCGTGTCGTCTTTGCCTTTATACAGATGAACAAGAGAGCTTACTTTTCACTACTTAGGCATTCGGTCGCTCGGTTCATTCGTTTGATTGCTTGGCTGCCTACAATTTTCTCTTCATGCGCGACAACCGAAGAATAGTTCGGAGTAGCAATTCTTCACTGTACTGAAATTTTGAAAACATTAGCTCGTTCGCCGGTTCTTCGACGTTGCGCTTTTCTATTGTTTGTCGCCATGGTTATGAAAGCCCCTCTTCCCATTCCCCATACAAAGCTTCTACTGCTATCGTATGTGATCTTGCTATGCATTTTAGAAACGTTCATTGTTGAACTCAACACACTATCGGTTTCGCTCTATCGCCATTTTCGTCTTATCTTTCCACAACCACGTTTTTTTTATTCGGATCCGGATCGATGTTGTTCCACATATCGTTCGCGCTTAGTTCATGTTCTTAGTTTATGCTATTTTGAGGCCATTTAGCACCCAGAGTTGGCCACTTTTCTTGTTTAAATTGTAGCAAATGCCGGTTTTCGTTGACTGTCCTTTGGTTTATATCGCTCAGAAAGGATCGTTCTTGCTAGATCAGTTCAGTCCGTTTAAATCTGCTCATCAAAAACGCGCCAAAATATTTCTTTTTCTGATTAGATACTGCCTATTTGCAGTGCAGTAGTTGCAATATTCTAAGTTTCTTGCTCAGTTCGCTAAGTTTTGTAACGCTAACGATATATCTAGAAAGTAAATCCGCACTTATTTTGTTCTATTCCATATTAACAAGGTTTGTACGCTTTGCACGTTCTTAGCGCCTTCGGCGATGGCAGACGACCTCTGAGCCACAATCTCTGGAGCCTCGTGTACAACAGACTCCCAGACGCCTAGAAATGCCACCGAGGGCCAGGCTGATTGGCTTTCCGGACGATGTCGTGATGGCGTTGGTTATCCCCACCAGGCAAAGATGGTTCGAGGGGACTTATGTTTGAACGTCGCGGTGGTACTCGCAGGCCAGATAAATCGCTACCTCGACTCACGACTGACCTTTGAAGAGGAAATTGCAACCAAAATGGCAGCTAAGCTCTCTAGACTGATGCCCAATGTAGGGACCTACGAGAGGTCAAGAGCAGCTTACTCGCGTTTAGCACTGCCTACTTTATATTGCTGTACGCCGCCGAGTTGTGGCGAATGTGCTGTTGAAACTCTGTTTCCGAAATCGCGTGGGTGGCCGTTGTGTTGCTGACTCTCGCGCGTAGGGATAAATTCCAGTTCCAGGAAGCCGAAGAAGGTAGCAATAGAAGGGGTAAAACGTCGGCGCGCTGGCAGTAGGGATACAATGAGGAGATTGTAGGTAGGTGCACACACCGACTTAAACCCGTACTCCACCCATGACTGGAGGGAAATCACGGTGAGGTAAATTACTACCTCAACCAGATTTGAATACGCCAATACAACGCATATCTCTACCACATGGCATTGAAATCATCACCCAGATGTTACTATTGCCCTGCAGTGGATGATATATCTGAGCTTCGGTTGCGCAAGGTACCATCAACAGCGATCGTTGTTAAAGGATCTCCTGGACCTGATAACATCGAACGAAACATCGTCCACGCGATGTTAAGTTGCGAGGACGCATGGAGGACCGTGGGCACTTACGCTCAGTCGGTAATAAAGGAAACTATATGGGAGGGGGATCTGTGTGACCTACCTTCTCAAGCTTAGCCATGGATAGGTACGGAACCAAGCTGTGCTGTCTCATTCGCTCTGTCAGTGTACCCGGCACAGCAGTGGTGCTCCCAAAATTAATAGAAAAAATGGAAGCACTGCCGGTGGTGCAGATCCCTGCTGCGATGATTCCTGCAAGTTATCAGGAGAGTGAAACACCAGGTTTCCACACGAACAGTCGCACGAGGAGTCTGAATAGAAGCACATCGATAAGAGACCGTGATACTCTTCGGATGCTTGAGATGGGTGTCTTTTAGACTGGATGAGAGACGAGATTCCTAGGTATCGCCTTATTGCAAACGATAATTGGCAGATTATTAAGAAGAATTTTAGTGCCAATGTTGTTGGATGTAATTGAGGGCTTAACTCTGATGGTAAGGTGGAAAGACCGAGAGCCCGTCTAGTATAGTCAACGATTTTGCGTCAATAACCATTTGATCGGCTACCGGTGCGAGGTTGGAGACATTGCATTTGCTGTTGAATAGAACTCTGGACATGACAATTTGTGAGGTGGTGAATGAGATGCGCGGGAGGGTTATGTCTAAACAGTTTAATTAAACCAAGTCTTGCACATCCAGCAGCAAAAATGTTGAGCAACATACGTCGTAGTGGTAAAACATGCAAGTTACGGAAGGCGCTCTACGGACTACGTCAATCTGGGAGCGAGTGGCACATAGAACTAGGTGAGGAGGTCTTAAATTAGGCTAACCAGCCACAAGGAATGAACCTTGTGGTCTTTCCAAATACTGTCTACGACTAGAAACAAATCAAAGTGAAGGAATAATTGAGCTTTCGCAGACTGGATATACACTGGAACTACCTAATCAGTACGGGATGTTGATGCTGATGCTGATGCACAGATTCTAACTAGGGTGGTTGTGCTGTTGATCGCCGTCGCGTCGTTCTTACACCGAATATGTGTTTTTGCTTTGAGGCATGACTATAACATGGAGAACGCAGTAGCAGCTATTGCACTGCCATCAATGGAGGTGGATTTTGTAAGTCTGGGAGGCAAGCGAGTTCATTTACTTGCGTAGCATACTATGTGAACTCGAGTTACGTTAGTGGACCGATGTAATTATTTTAACTGACCACAGAGCTCAATGAATCAGTCTTCCATGCTCTCAGAAACACACAAATGCCGACGGATGTGCTGACAAACTCTCTAGCCCGAGTAACACATGAGCAGTGTCTAGAAGCTATGGGTTTTAGGATTTTGCAAGTGATGTGAGGGTTGAGAGAGTGTGCACAAGATCGATATCCATCTGCTTCTATAAAATTGTATAAAATAAGCATAAAATTATAAAAAGAAACAACAGTAGATGCTATGGCTTAAAAATGTCAGAATTTTATTTCGACACCTTCGAGGTTGTCATAACAAAATTAACATATCAACCCACAATAATTATGGAAGGACCTACATTTGTTCTAGTAGTCTTGATCCTCCTCTTGATTGTATAATTTAGTTTTACAGTGAAATTCCTAACTACAGCTGCTGGGGTGCAGTCAGGTATCGCTGCTCCACTTTCATCGTCAAGACAATCGCCATTCGCATCTGTCTGCGTTTGAACAGTACCCCACAAAGCAATGGAAGCGACTAAAACGAACAACCAAAAATAGGAATTCATATTTTGGATCTTTCGATTTAACTCGACTAACTGACGGTGACTGATTGATATTGTCAAACTGCCATCTCACTTTTATATGCGAAAAATCAGCCAAAAATTTCAAAATTCTCAACAAATATTTGCACAAATGGCGGATTCATTTTTGCAGGAAAAATCAAAAAATTCTAATTACGCAGTGAGCACAATTGGCAATATTTTGTTTGAAGTTAAACTACATTGCGGCTGGTAAATAATGTTTTAGTTGGGCTGAGTTAAAAATAAAGCCAATGTCAAATGAAGACAATATTACGTTGCCTGTGCTCAAAATTGAAAAAGGAAACCAAACCACCATCGTTGTATTCATAGTAGCATTGGCCTGCAATTATCTTTAAGACTCTTCTATCAAAGCAAACCTAATTAGGCCACTGAAACTGAGGGGCTCATCTGTTGGAATCTGATACAACTCGGGGTAATGGAGGATGGTTGACAGTCAGGCTATTTTCTCATTGCTTCGGTATTGACACCATCAAGCAGCCTGCTTAAAGTCCTCAAAAGGGCAAATCATCCAGACCGGAAATGCTCAAAAAATATGATATCACCATAATGGGTTGAAGCATGCTTGAGTCTCACTTCGCCAGGTGATCTGATTAGATCCGGCTCACAACCCTCTTGTATCACTGAGCTTGCATCTGTTGTGGTGACGGAAGAGGCTATCGTTGAATACCTTGATGGCCATAAGCTGCAACTCTGAAGAGAATCTCCAATGCCTGCCTGGCACCGGCATACCCTCTAGTCGTACTTTGAATTGTACGGACAGAATTGTCTAGCTTCATGTGCGCTTGGCGAATGCATCATCTGTTCAAGGTACAGCATCTACCAACGCGGAAGTCGCACTTGATAAGAATTAGTCGATTCGCTGGACATTTTCATGTGAATGTCACTTTTGATGGTATGCTTCACTCGATCAGACAACACTACCTAGACAAACTTTGTCGATTAGAGCAATGCTTGTCGACCTTTATTCCAGCAGCTGATTACGCCAGATATGTGATTTCGGTGGTAAATAGGGATTGCCCACAAGGCAGCATCCTGTTCTTACTGATATGGTGCATTGTTTAACGCTGCTAAAAGTTCAAACGTAGCAGTAGAAGTCCGACTCATATCATGGGCTACACTCTTTAAGCCATTTTCTATTTAATGAGAAACGGTTTTTCTTACAACGCACGCTGAAATTTTGATGATCTTGCTTGCAACTGTCTTTTGGCTTCTATTGCTGCAAATGTACGAAATCCTTTGTTCAAATCAATGGATTCGGCCAAGTTCTAGGCCAGAGAAAAAAATGTAATCAGGCGTTCACAGGTAGCTCACAAAACCGGTCTAGGGTGAGGCGCTGGTATCTTACTGGATGACAACAACTTTAGGTTTCACTTCCGCCTGTCTATGGGTGGTGCCAATTAACTATTATACAGACTACAATGTCTGTAGTGACAGCCATAGTCTTGCTTAACCCTTCACCAATCCACCGACTTCAACGTAGTCTGAAGTCTTAATTTACTGAGTCTTGCTTGGCTCCCAAATCACAATTGAATCACGGGAAAGGAGATTGCCTTTGAAGGTTAAGAGGAGAGATTTTTTAGAACCAGATCCTCCTTAAGAGCTGCCTGCGTTCTCGATTAGGCCTTCCATTGACAATCGGTTTTCATATCAGCGTAACTGAACTGACAAACCAAACAAATTATTTCCGACGTTTCTGACGTATACTGCCCCTCAAGAGGAAAGACTTCAGAATCCTTACAACCGGAAAGTTGTTCAACGTTTCCGAAAAGATGAGTTCGGTGAAAACCTACTTATAAGCTCCTTTCGAGGCAGTTAAAGAAAAGCGTCTCACATGCTTTAAGGAAAGTAGCGCTCCTCTACAAACGCCCCACAACATGCTTTCTGTCACAAGAACTTCTTATTCAACATTCAATATTTATCTATGCCACAAGAGAAAGGCTCAATCCCAAGCTGATGTGAAGTCTGGTCGCATATTCAAATCCTGAGGAATTTCCTCGCCGGCAAGCCCGATGTCTTGCCGAAAATATCTGTCTTACGCTGCCAGAAAAATTAAAATTCTTACAAGTTTTCGATGTGACATGGTCAGTCCAGATAAGTTTCTTACACACGATAACACGCACATCATTCCTTTAGCTTAAAGAAAGTTGACTGATAGATGGCATAGTGCAGTGGTTAAGTTCTTTGACTACTACGTCTGAGGTTTAAGTTCAATTCCCAGGCAATGTACTGAAAAATAGAAAAAATATTTTCTGAAGTCATTTAGGTAGGTAATGTTACATTTCCGAGACTATGGGTACGTCCGTCATTCTGTTGCTATTCGGAGTAGGGAAAAAACGGGAGGGCTCTTTCCCTACAAAAAAAATGACAAGGCGAAGGATACATTGAGTGGAAAGACTATACCGGACCAGTTGTCGATTGCGTCTAAATTTTCTGTTGTTCATTTACACCATAGGAAGATGCTTTGCCAAAGTCCCCTTCGAAGTATGAAAGTACCTGGCCAGTGAGCAGACATCCCAAGAAGTGATCGAGGGTTGATGTACTGGAAATGGGCTGTTGGTCAATCCTTTAAATGCTAAAGATGTTCTCTTTACGAGGAGAAAACAGCAGACTTTAGAATAAATACGTGGCATCAAAACATCTAAGGCTCTGTCAAGGCAAGATATGTGACTTTTTACCAAGAGGGTCGGTTGGACCCACACAGCTATAACAAGATCAGTGGAACAAGTTTTTACGAATAGATGCACTCATGAATCTACTCGTCTTAATATTGTCATCATGACTCTCATAAGTAGCGTACGACAGGTCGGTCGTATTTCTAGACTAACCAGCCACGCTCCGTGTATCACTCCAAGTAGCTACTCGTTTTCATCATTCATCCCTTGCTGCCACCGACAAATAAAACTAAAGATCATCTGCTCGATTTTCTCATTACACGAGTCAACTGCAACGAATTCGATCGGTCCCCCTTATCAAAGACTGAATTGGTGAAGTATGAGCGTCTTGTTGAGAAGGAAAAGATTTGTTCGAAATCCAAATCGGCTCGCCCGAAACCTCAGATCATGAGAAGATTCTGGGGCGTCAAAACCCTGAACTTCGGTCAACGACAGAAGCTTCTCCCAAACCTCTGCGCCACAAAATATGGCAAGACACCCGGCAGAAAGATGGTGCTTGCACGCAAGATCATCAACTTTGGAGTCAAAGGTGTAGTGATGCTTACGAAGGAGGAAGATCAATCACTCATTCTCTCAGGCTACCTTATCGAAGTCTTTCCAGTCAGTACCGCTTTCCCCAAATATTGCACCAACCGTGGCTTATAATCTGACACCAAACACTGAAGGCAATTGCCATCGATAACAAGAAGTCATGGGAAAGAGGGCAGAGACGGCCCAAACTTCGCTGTCGGAAAGAACGAACTCTTTGTTGACTCATATGACAGCATCTACAGAGACATGCTATATGGAGTTATACCTTCTCTTGGCTTTCTACCAAACTCGCCAGATTGTGCAGAGTGACGATGGAAACTGCTCGTTGCTCCATAAAGGAATGAAGGAATCCGCGATCGCTTTGGAGGAGGAGACGTACCATGTACAGTGCCATGAACTTTTGTTTCCTCAAACTGGCTGTGTGTTGTATCAGTGTTGTACTCAAATCTCAAATTCTAAAGTCGTCTTGCAGGTATAGGTAGACTAGTTCAAAGTAGGGATGAAATGCTCCCCCTGATTGTCGTATATCCCCAAAACGTAATCATTGCATTCTATCGCTGTATATGATACTAAACCTCGAATACCTTCTTTCTTTGTATCGTGCACTGCTACGTATTTGATGAGAAAATAAAAAGTTGCTTACAATGTCAAAATAAACTAGAAAGGCTCACAATTTGTGTTGCATCGCCTTTCTTCCCACCGATTGCGTAATGTACCGAACTTCTGCAGTTCTCTTTCAGTCAGACGATTTACCTTTAACCCAGATAAAATCACGTATAACGTTCCACTATCTGCACAATACTGGTACAATACAACAGCTGCAAGGTGCATTTTCCAATGCGGCAAATGCCACATCATTAATTCAAAAATTAGTCGATTCGACCTGATTTCGAGAAACTTTTGCACAATTGACCCCAGCGCAGACAAAGTCCACTGCACGAGTATCTGCGCCCTCACTCACCACACCTATAGTCCTTCAGCTTTTTGCTGAGCCCACAAATCATTGGATTGTGCCAATTCAACCAGAAAAAAGGAAACTCAAGCATTTCTGTTATGTCTATGAAGGGATGGCTCCAACAGATAGGTACTCCATTTTGGCAATGGATTCACCTCCTTTGGAGTCCACCAAACACTAACCACGGAATACTGGATACTGGATACAGTCCTTGACTCCAATCGACATGGATTTGGCTTTGGTCCCTCACCGTAAGCATTGTCTCAAGTACGAGTGGATTTTAAATAAACAAAACATTTCTGGGTCGTGGCATTGATTGAATATCAAATTCGACGAGACGAACATCCTTTTTCCGCCCACTGTGAGGCGTTTTTTGTTTTAACTCTCCATCAACTGTCAATTTTGCAAGCGAACGAAAGAACTTTTTATCCAATTCAAGGTTCCACGGTACCTTCTTATCCTTGGGAGAACAAAACAACTCTAGCAATTGCTTAAGGATATTTCCTTTAACTCAATTCGTGCACCTGCGTTTGCTTCATGAAATATGGAGCCCCGGGAGTATGAGTCCAATGTAGAGGGACTTACAACCTGGTAACCTGGTGCGCGGATTCAGAAAGGACACCTAAAGAACGAAAGCTGCTGTTTTAGCGATGGCTTCAAGGATATATGGAATTCATCCGATAGAACTGTTTGTTTTGTGCATTCAAGGGCATAAAGTCTTCCAAGTGGTCCTCCTGTTATCTGTTCGGTTTCCATTTGGAGATGAAGTATCGTAAAATGCGATTATATCCATCTTGGGGAGTTTTATTGGCCTATTTACACAGTTGGCAGCGGCATAAAGGATATAGAGCGAATAATACGAATGAATATGTAACGCGGGAGTTATCGTGTTTCATTGTAGAATTTATTCGTTGAATGACTTTTTCGAGCGGGAGAATCGATGTGCTGATGCGGTCTGCAGAAAAAGTCTGGAAAATTACAGAAATAGCGTGGTAGTCAGATGGAAGAAACGCCAACTTGGGAGTACCTATGTTACCCTGAAAGGTGGTGCTTCTCGAGAATGTATTATCAGCGGTTTTTTGTGAGTCGTAAAGTGAATAACGTTCAAATATTCTTTGGGGTAGTAATAAGTAGGGTACCTGCTGGCGTGGGGTTTTGCTTACCGAGCAGGAAGTCGCAGATAGGTTTTTAATTGGGAGGAACCTACATGTCTATTTGAGAGGCCTTGCTGGGGATTACATTTAGTCAATGGTAAGCTGTTTTATACGGGACTTGATTGCTGCTGCAGTAGGAATTACAAGGTCTTGGTTAGGACCTAGCAACCGTTTAGAAATACTAGCTAGTTATATGGGAATTCATAGTGCTTTCGTCCACCTCCTATCAGAAGATCCCTGAAAGGGATCTGAGATTTAAACTAGTACAGCACGCGCTTGGCCACATAAACAATTTTTAACCAGAGTTCCAAGGTCTATCAATTTGGCTGTTGATCGAAGAAGGTTTATAAGATTCTACCTATATTCAATGTCTGGCTGAATTTAAGGCAAACAGGAGGAGAATGAAGTTTTTCAATTGATGTCAAGATGTAAGATCGTGATCAGAAAAAATTGTTTGATGACTCAATGCTAACTATACTAACAGATGAAGGCGTTAATCTTGGCTCCGAACAGACTTACAATCAAAGATTTAGGGTCTCAAAGTGGGCTTCAAAGATTAATGCGTTGAACTAGACCGCAAAACAGTCCAAAATCTGTAAAATCCTTGCCATACTTAGAATTGAAGTACCTAACAGCTGGAGCGTCAAATGGACAGGATTTCAGAAGTTGTATTGTGGAGCACTAACTCTTTGAATGCTCCTTATACTGGAATATCTGAACTGTGGACAGAACTAGAACCCATTACATCAGAGTGGAATACCTACACCTAGATGTGAACTCAAGCCAAAAGCTAGGGAGTGGTCCGCGGTACCATCATCACTCAAAGCAAGCTGCGGGGGATGCTCTATCATATTTCCGAACACTTTTAAGATCTTAGCAAACAAGTGTACCACCGTTACGACACCAGATAGCAGTCAACAGTGATTCCTATTAAAGTGCGGCAGGAAAGTCATTAAACTTTAAGGTTTGCGGCATACTAGAGAGTCATACCTTCTGAAGTTATGCACACACGAAACCCAACTTTAAATGAGAACCCGCCGGTAGTCCTTATGATATTCGAGCTCAGAGAGACTCTCGTTTAAGACCTGCCTAGCAAGTTCATCAGTGATCTTATTTCCAGTAAAAACATGGTGACATGGGACCCAAATAAGCCTCAGCGAAATTAGGCTTTCGACTGCGTTCTCAAAATGGTCGACCATTTCCGATCATTCAAGATCTTAAGCGCTTCTTGCCTGTCGCTACAGATGCTGATACATCGCCACCTTCACCACATCCTCATAGTATAGTCCATTGTCATCAGGATTGCGTATATCGTCCTCCAGGAACATCCTACATCGGTTTTGGAGTCATCCCTGAAGAGCTGTTTACACGTATTTTCGCCGAAACCATTTTTGTGTACAGGATTTCGTACATTCGCAGCGCACGCTAAATCATCAAATCTTGTAACCAAGACTATTCCTTTGACAGTATTACCCATGATATGAATATGAAGGGGAGGGAGATTCATCGGTGCTTCTAGAGTACAATTAGGCCTGAGAGCCTGCAGCCAAGGCAGATTATTACGACAGAAAACCGACTGAAAGGGTATAATTGTTCTTATCATAATCGGGATGTTCAAAAGAACCCTTCTCCTCGACATCTCTTGTCTTACCGGAAGCTCTTTCACACTAGTAGAAAGCAGATTCTTGATCTAAAAAGTTTGTGATGCCTTTCAGCACTAGATGAGTCAGAGCACTCAGATTCTGAGTGAGTGACTTGGGAGGATTGACCGAAAACCCATTTCCAGTACACACTAGGGCTGCCTGCCCCTTAGAGCGCAGTTGGTCTTCTGTTAAGACGTTTTCGGTGTTTTTTTACTTGATGGCTGTAAGTCTATGTTCTCCTACGGAACCGTCGATCTACAGGAGTTTTTCCCAGCTGGATATGTCATTTCAGAACATTCTCAGTGAAAAACTATTCCGCCATCCTGAGAAATGATTCTCCAACGAAGGATAAGTCAACTCTGAAGCAGATCTTAATTCTCAGAATGGAACCATCCTACATATCAAGTCTTTGTCGATGGTATTTTTTAGTATATTGCGTGGGATTTGAACCTTAACCTCTGAAGTAGTAGCCGAAGAGCTTAACCACTTAGATATTCCATCTCTAAGACAACTTCTTTTAAAATGAAGAGGAGGGTGCGTGTGTTATACTGTGTAACAAAAAATTCACTGGACTAAACCCTTAACTCTCAAAACTCCCAAATATTTTCTGTAAGACACATTGGGCTTGCCAGCGAAGGGAGCCATTTAGGTCTGCACGACTATGGTAACACGCATTCTATGCTATTCGTTTGCTGTTTAGTCGAATAAGCTTTTCCGTGAATTATGTCAGTACTGCTTCCACCAGGCTCAAAAGAATGGTTTTGCCTCGTCAGCATTGTTGAACTTCTGTCTCAAAAATATTCGTATTACGGGCTACACCCTGGAGGTCATTGAAAAGATGTGAACTTTGGTACAGGTCACACTGAAGTGTTTTTGATCTTGATCGCCTGATATGCCGTCAATGTGAAATCAACTTTCTTTGTACTTAGATCTAGCTTCCGTCAGCATCTGGTTGAGGAAAGGAAAATAGTCGAATCTTTACGGACTGCTTCAAAATCAATCGACAATGAAGACCTGTAGGCTTAGCGAAGAGTGACAGCCTTAAAGTGTCTTTCAAGCGGCGAAATACACAGTTCTAATAGCTCTGTCAGCTACCTTGCTCTAATGCCATCGACCTCCACACTATAATCGGTGCAATGCTTCTATAAAATCAGCCAGAAGACTGAATTCACTAAGTCTTTTCTGGGTGTCAATGCACAATGGTATCGCGAGAAGTAAGTACGGGACAGACTTTTTGTTACGCAAAAATCGCAATAAAACTTCTCAGGATTTCGATCAGCTTCCTTTGGCAGATGGATTCTTCGTGACTACGACTGTGAGTGGTTTATCTCCCTCGACATCTCTGAAAGGTCAGTGGTGTTCTCGCTACAGCATAAAGAACTTACATGGGTCCTGCATTCAATGCCCTCGCTAAGGCGATAGAAGTCACAGAGCTACAAAGTATTTCTCTAGAAACGACCGCAAGCAATTTAATGCGGATATAAGGTGCTAATGTGGGTTCTGGATGCTGATAAGTCCGAGCTGTGAGGTCCTAGTGGTTCTATCCAATATGTCAAGGAATAGATGCGACACATTTTTGAGGGCTCTGCACGTGAGGATGTATGGAAAAAAACGCTTGGGGATAGTAAATAACGACTTTGTTAACGTATAGAACAGAGAACTGCTCCGATGTTACATACAAGGCCTAAGCGCTAAGCCTGTAACGTAGCATGACATGGAATACCGAAGAAATTCAACTAAATTTCCCTTCTTCAATCCATTTTCCCTCAGAAACCAAATCCCCATTCTGTAAAGATTAACAGATTTTTTTTTTCAAAATTTCCTATAGCAACATCCTGCCGGAAATCCTCTATATATCTCTGACTATAAGCCAATTACCCACATCACAAACTCAGACCCATTCAAGGAGCAAAACTCATTCAATTTATTCTTCCCATAAGTCAATACATCCGAAAGGACAATTAAACTTTCTGTCTCATTTCATTTGCAATTCCTTCCCTCCACGCCATATCGGAAACCACTCTTTAGATCCGACTTTGGAGATTCCAAAAAAAAAAAGGCATATTGTGAAAAACCATTGTAGATTTGAGCTTCGACTTAATTCCGAATGACATGCCTCTAAAGCATGTTGCAGAAGCAAAGATACACGAGCACAAGTAGATGCTCAATGTGGTTTGTCCTGGTCTTTAAGGATAATCCTAAAAAATTACTTTGGCAAAGCTTCTCCTCTAACAATCATCATTCAGCAGAAGAAAGTGTATCAACTTAGTTCCCCAATGAACCTATATAAACTCGTATGTATATTGCCTCCTTCAGTTATCGCATATTTCAGTGGTTTAGATGGCCTACTGGCAAACCACCCGCGCTCCGGGTGAGAACATTAAACTTTGACTTTACAATTTGTAATCACATTGTGAGAATAGTATTATCCTTGTTCGCTTATTTGGCGAGTTGACGGTAAAAATGTGAAACAGAGAAGCAAAACAACAACAACCGAAATCGAAGAGATGAAAAGAGAGAAAAAACACACCACAAGTCAGGTCGTTCTCTCATGATGAGGATGATGATGTCCTTTTGTTTAAGTTTGCCCTTGCAGAAGTTTTAATTGGGAAAACTTTTAACCAGATGTAGACTGCGGGATACTAAGATACTACGATATACAGATACAAAACTCCTTGTACTAACTTTGACTGGCTGCAAGATGTTGACGATGACCACTTGAAAGATAATACTTTTCCTTCGTTCTGTGACGTTAATGTGACGGCATCACCTTTATTTAATGCCTTCTTGGCATTGGCAAGGGATCGACAACAGCGTTGCCAACATGGGAGTCTAAGAAAGAAATTTCTACCGAAGGACATGATTCTCAAGAATCACTGAACCGTCTTTAATCGAATTTATACCCCACGATTGATTTATCCTTAAGGATGGCTATAGGCCATGTCATATTGTGCTCTGATTCGTTACAAAATTTATAAGTTTTTTCTTCATATATTCTTCATATCGAACGAAACATCCTGTAGACCGCGGATACTTTCATTAGTATGGCAACGCTGCACCCACAATGTAACTAATCCCTCGAGCTAAACAGGATTTTATTCCCACAGGAAAGTTGAGATTCAGGTTTTCAGAGTTTCATTATACCAGGATATGCCCAGCAGGAAACACTTGGATAATCCGTTAAGCTATTTCACGCAAATTAAAAGGGAATCACTGAAGAGTTCATTCGAATTAAGAAATAATTCAGCTCAAGTCGAGAGGACTACCTAAGATATTGCAAATCCAATAAAAGGATATTATCTCGTTACCATGGCCCGTCTATCATCCTCACTGCTGGTCGACTATTGGTACTTACCTCCGGACTAATATCCGTTGCATTTGCACTTGACACAAATTCTCGTAAGAACCCGTCCAGCTCAGTACCCTCAATGTAACCATTTCCTACCAAAAGATACAAGCAAATGGGGAGAAGTAAAAAGTGGTTAGTGAATGAAATGGAATCAGAAAATAGTTATTTTTCTAAAAAAACCAAAACAGAACTTACCATCCTTATCATAGTGACTCCACACATCCATGAATTGGTTGGCAGAGAGTTTCTTTAGTTCACGCGATTCTGGATCCCGATATTGACGCATGAAATTTTGTGCTTTTTCGATTTGTAAACGTTTAGCTGCAGCTGCGGCGTCCATTCTCACTGTTTTCACTGTCGGTTTTCTATTGACTATTTCAGTGTTCACAATTCACAAGTGTCCTTTGTGCTGATACTGCAAGAAAAATGAGAGAAAATATTTCTTTTTAAAAAAAAAGAGGACACCAACAGAGGAACAACTATTAAATTGTGTGTTATCTTTCGTTCCTGGATTGGTTATTCGTTTCCGATTCCGTTTCCGTTGCGGTGACGGTTTTGGGTTTCGGTTTCGGTTTCGGTTTCGGTTTCAGTTTCACGTCCGTATTGGAGTTTCATTGTTATTTGGTGGTGAAAATGGAATCTTATACTGTTATTTCAGAGATATAATATCGCCATAATGGAGGGGATTCAATGGTATTAGGATGGTGAAGGATACAAGTACCAGTTGGGGTGCTACGTACGAGTATTTTTGGAAAATTTCTTGAGAGTATTATCCGAAGACGTGCTAAAGCTGTAGTTATTGTCGATTTCTGGGGGGATTATGGGATGATCAGAGAAAACGTTTACTTTTCCTCTCCTGATTTAAGGAAGACGAGTCGGATTTAATGTGTTTTTAACGAGAAACGGTTCTGAATTGAATTGCAGAATGTCCTGAGACAAAAATTGCTTTCTGTAACAATATAAATGCACATCACTGGGGATATACTTCTTTTACCATCCAACTCTATATCATGGGGCTTTGTAAGGATGGGCCATCTGGTGGTTTCTTGTTTAGTTACATTCTAGTTTGACACTGAGATTTCTCTGGGGCTTAAAAGCTAACAAAATCTCAAGGATTTACACCTAATTTCGAACTGACTGCTGTGTTGTCGAAATAGTGCGATTTTTGGGAGCAAATTTGTGTTGAAATTATGAAGCAACTGGATCTGTTCGTGAGACTGGCATGTTAATTGAAAGTTGCCGTCGTGACCAGACCTAAATATTCCTGCTATTGTCGAAAGTATGAGCCTTAACGCGAGAGCCTCAACTCTGAAGAACAAAATATTAGCTTCCAAACCCGAAGACAATTCTGCATCATGACTTCGGAATATTTGTTCACAAGGTTCAACTTGCCAAACCTCAATGTTTGGTACTGGAGGAGCTGAAGATTGGCATTGGTTTGACTCTTTTTGGATGAGGAATGTTTTCAACTTGTTGGCCCTGTAAACAAGCAAAACTACTCTGCCTATTTCTAAAGAAGTCAATGCATTCTTAGCGCGTCTGTCTGACTGTCTGCTGTGGCGCTTTGGCTTATTCAACTTTGAAGATGGCAACAACATCACTATTAGAGTGGTCTTGACGTTGCTTCTGTGTCAAATAACCTCTGGAAATACCTGGATGGTGTTTGGCTTGACTTCGACGAACAATCCCTGACTGCACCAATCTACCAACACACAAATCAAACAGGACATAATCTGTGAGAAAAATCTTAAATGGATAGTATGCCGCTTCGAACCTTACAAGACACCAAGAACAATTTATATCTTCCATGCACAACTAGAGAGTGCTTTTCGAGATATCAGAGTTTACCCTGTTATGCGTTCTTAAAGCCTTTTAGCTCTCGATACAATACCCAGTTCCTGAGCTATGGTAGCCACAGTTTTCATACCGAAAGCAGGTCAAACCTCCCATATGCAGCGCACTCATCATTCGGCCTTCCTTCCTGCAAAAAACTGTTGAAAGAGACCTCGATCTTCATACCAAGTACGGTGTCAACCACTAAAGATTGTCGAACTAGCAGCATACCTATAGAAAGGTAATTCGATTGATACCATACTGCACTCTCGCTCAAGCAGTATACTCGCACATTGATCCATTTCCTTGATTGGCAATGAGGGAGCTTCCAACAATGTTATACCTTTCTTTCAGGAACTTGTCATACATTGGCGTAGATGTCTTCGTCTACGTCTTGATCCACTTCATTGTCAATAGCAGAATCATAAATACAACCTTTTATCGGTGACACACCTCAAGCAAGTGACCTCTCGCCTTTCTTATAGAATTGTTGTCAATGGGATCCTTACTAAATTAGAGAACGTGTGGATGTCTGGATGTGTGTCGTGGCAGCATACCCAGACGACGTCATTTGTTATATACATAATTTTCGACATAATTTTCAAGACGTGGCTCAGACCTTAGAGTAAATATGGCCAAAACGAAGATACTCTGATTCATCATAGTAAGTGACAGGCCTTACCCTGGACAGCAAAATGAATTGGAAAGAAAATTCTCCAGAACGCAACAGAGCTGCAGGCTCGACTTAAAGTCCACAACCCCATCAATCACTGGGCGGACAATATGGCAAAATTTGGTGGCCTACACTGAACAGATTGACCATGCAACGGGCTAACTATCTAAGTATCATTGGAGCGGTAACAACTTCTCTGCTTCATTTGCAACATATAGACTTTTTCGACATGCAGATTACGTTTACCTGGGCTGAAAGACACCCCACAATGGAAAGAGCTAAATTCATGACATGCCAGACTACACACGCTGCATTGCCTTCGCTAATCAATCGTCATTCAATTACCTGAAATTGAAATTTAGTATTCAATTTCTACAGGCGTTGGTGCAAGAGTCCTCCCTGAGGACTGCTGCATATAAACATAAATCCTTCACTCTTCCAAATCGAAGTCAATCAGATCCGTAATTTCAATTACCATAAATTCGACATTGGTTAGAGGTAAGATTGCATTCTGTTGGATTTCGGGACACTCGGGCGTTTTATTGAACTGCTTCGCTGATGAACTGGAGAGAGTGGGATCTCCAAGAGAATGGTATGGAATTTAAAAACGTTAGCCTTCTAACGCCTTACACCAAACAAACGACTTACTTTGCACTCTATAGACAGTTGTAGGTGAATTCATTGAGATATCTGTGAGACATCTGAATAATATGGCCGCTGCTCGATGCTAAATTATCAAGAGAGTTGGTTAGCCCCAGAAGGGATATTTTCAAACTCACAAACATTAAGATGCTTAGGAAGCAGACCATAGACTTGTCCACTGAGCGGCATTGTTTAACCTGCCAGCATCCTCCAGAATGGAACGAATGATGTCGATACACATGACCAACCGACCACACGAACTGGATCTCGTTGACATACTGCAACACAACATTAAGGACCGAGTGGCTACTTTTATTTTCGGTTGCATTAGACGGAGCATATAGGACCTAGGCGATTAGTGCAAGAGAACAGGGAGGTATTTAGCAACAAGAGACCAAGGATACAGACGAAAGAGTTATTTTACACGAACAAGACTTTTCGAAAATAAGTTGCAGCTGTTCAAAATTCACGGACAAGAAGACCTAGTCAATCTGACGAGCTAAAACCCAACAACCGCGAGTGTGCCACAGCCGACCAATCTTCTTGCAAAGGCTTTTTCAATTCAAAATGATACAAATCAGCAAAGTTCACACATCCGTTTTGGAATACACCCATCATGAACAACCCCGATAGCACTTTGACGTACCTCGTGGAAAGGGCTAGTCGATTACTTATTACCTTACCCTCATAATAAACGTCGGAGTCACAGTATTTTTTTTGTATAATTTGGGCGAGCTCAAGGGACTGAAGCACCCAACAAATGCTTGTACACGGCGCGAGCCAAGGAAAATCAGGGAGGAAAAAATGAGAGGGGCCGATGAACGTTGGTTATAAATGTTTGAAGGTTATAATGACTAGGAAATGAAGAGCTAGGCACGATATTTTAGAGTGTGTCCCAAAGTGGGCTTGAGGCTATACTGATGAGCATTCATAGCGAAACAGGTTTTACGGTTAAAAGTTTGAAGAGACGGAATGCTACTGCCACGATAAAACAGAGTGAGATACGAGACATTACGTCTATGTTCGGGGGTTTACCATTATCTGAGTGATATTAGTATCAGCTATGAGTTTTATCGCAAGGTTTTGAATCCTGTCTAGCAGGTGCAGAGATGTTTTGGAAGCAAACGACCAGATGTGGGCATGTACTCCAATTTCGGGTGGAAATTGAGGCCAGGTCAGACCGGGTGAAGTATTTCTTATAACGCTTGAGGAAACCTAGATATTCCGCAGTATTTTTGACGATTCTGGCACTGCCTTCCGTGGTAATTGATTTTGCAGCAACTGAGTCTTTGTAATGAATTGTAATGCGTCTTTCGTATCACAAGTCATAGGGAGTTTTTTTTTTTGAGAACTAGCAACATGCTTTGAGGATGTGACCGTACATCACCTCGAATCAGAACCTTGTCTTAGATTTAGGGAGAATATCCAGACTTGTGAGATGGTAACCTATGTATAAGTTTAAGCCAAGTCCTTGCATAAATCAAATAGAATTAATGAAGTGCGTTCCGCTCTATGGATTTCAGCATTTGCTCGGTTTTATAGCTTATGGAACAGCTTTGTTTGTTGCTTGAAAATTTATCGAGAGCAGCTATTCGAGGATCTTTTCGACATTGCCCCAGGACACTCTGTTCTTTTAATGAAGAATTGTGGGCATTTTTTGAACAAAGGCTTCCATCTCCGAATCCGGTTTTTGTGTTCCCTTTGTGGAACAGTAGAGCTTCAAGTTTTCTGCTACAGAGAAACTTGGCTGTTATTGTGTCGTGAAGGCCCTTTTGCCGAATAGGTTTTCTGTATCGATTTCGTAGTTTACTAATGAAAAAAATTGTACGAGGTCTACGTCCAAGGCAGCATGCAAGCGCTTTGACAGTCTCTCCAACACCATATCATTTTTTTCTTTCTCTTTCAAAGGTAAGTAGCTACAAAGTAATGGTTAGTCCTGAATGTCGCGTCTGGGAGATCGGGTAGTAGGCTATATTGGGTTGTTCAAAAAGTCATTGTGGCAAACAAATGTTTGCCCGCGTTTTATGGCTGAGAGTTAACCTAAAAAACAGAACAAAATTCGCGCGCTTAGGTCGAGTTTTGTGCTTGCAATTGTGGTTCGATCATGGAGGATTTTGAAGAGCATATTCGCCATATTTTGCTTTATTACTTCAAAAAGAGTAAAAAGCAACTGGGGCAAGGGACTGCGTAAAGTTTAAGGCAGAAATGTCATCAAAAAACCCCATTGCCAAAACTTGTTCACCCAGGGACCAGTTTTCTATGATTTGCTTCCAAACAACAAAATCATTAATTCCGATGTCTACTGTGGTCAGCTACAGAAATTAAGTGATGCTATCGCACAGAAACCTCTTGAGCTAATTAATGGTAAGGTTTTAGTGTTTCATCAAGGCAACAACATCAGTTCGGTCATTCGGTCAACATTTTTGCAGCTTAGTTGGGATGTGTTGCCATATCCACCGCATGACCTAGATCTTGCGCGCCATCAAACTTCCACTTATTTCGCTAATTCCGAAACTCCGTGAATGTTAGAACTTTTACTTCTGAAGATCTCATCAAGCAACATCTTGACAAGTTTTATGCAGAGAAAGATAGGAAATTTTGTGAACGCGGTATTTTGAAGTTGCCCGAGAGATGGCTGGAGGTCACCTAACTTTGGATTCGAGCTTTGGGAATCCAACATCAAGGTTACTGCAAGGCTTTGGATATGCTTTCAATACTTCAATTGCTCGTAGTTGTTGCTGCAAGAGCGATAGGAACTCGAAGTTGATGGCTAACCCGTTGAAATAACTACAAAGAAGGGGAAATAGGCAAAAAGATCTGCTCTGATTAAGGAAAGGTCATACACTGTCTCAACATCCTGTGAGATGTTAAATAATTCGCAGATTCTCCACTTATATTCAAAATATTGCTAGTATCCATGGCCCAGTAGATCCTGCAACGATAAAGTCGCATAAAAATGCATCCTTAACCCGTGACGATTTCAGTGTTCTTCTCCTTTAAGGGCATTCATGTTCAAATTTGCATTTTGGGAAAAATATGAACCTCACTGTCTTATTAAATAAACGAACGTTTCCTAGAATACCATAATACTCGTCCTAGTCTCGGAAAGCTTCATCTTTGCTTTTTATCTGTTAGAGAAAATTCAAATTTAAACGTAACCCTGTAAGTCTTACACATAAGCCAGCACACAATTTATAGCCAAAAAATTCTCTAACCAGGTACTCAAAACGGATATCATCGAGCAAATCGTGTTCTAAGATGCATATTCCCTCACATGCAGCACCAAACAACTGCGTGTTTTTTTAGTGCTTAAAGTTACCTTTATTGATCCTTGCTCCTACTTATCCTTATCCCCTATCCCGGGAAAACTTTTTCGATGATTTTAAAGTTGCGAGAGAAAGATATCAGGAAAACAAGTGATTCCTTAACCCCGGCAAACTACTTTAACACGTTTTAAACCCCATCCCCCCAAAGCATTTCAGTTACAGTGGAAAAGTTCGTGTGCGAAAGTTTTCTGGCGCTCGCATATATTTAACGGTGACAAGATATTTTCAAAAATCATCTTGCCACCACTTGTGGGTGTCCTTGCTCTCGTGTGTTTTGCTCTATTACATTTACACTCTGTGCACCGACAATATGTGACCGTTTTTTCCCCCCAAAAAAAAGAGAAGGACTCGAAGTGGAAAAAACTTTTTCCTCTTCAGAAAGTAATATTCGTATTCTACCGTTTCGCGGAAGGATACATCCAGTTACTGTCTTTTACATTAGTTTGCATTGAGTGTAAGGGAAAATATTCCTAGAAAGCTAGATATCTTCCCTGTTCCGCAGGATATAGTTCAAAGGGCGGCTTTTCCTTTAGAAATGCATGTTAAAGCCTCACATGTTTGCTTGTCTCTAACACATTCGAAAACGGTTGCATCACTATAAAAATAGCAGACAATATGCACTATCAATGCTGTATATGGTTGCCTCACTCACAGGATAAGGCAAAAAGTAGTTCCATAGCGAACTTTCTGATGATCAGAAATCGTTGGAGGAAAAGTCCCTCTGATATAAGAAATGATGTTTCGTTAACATTTAAACAAGCGACTGTCTGTCCATGCTGCATCATCACAAAAAGCCCACATTTCCACGACGTTTCACTGCCGATGCGTGGGTTTCAATCTGCTGAACAAGCATGTGTCCACAAGTATTTGTATTCATCATTCTTGCCATAGAAGTCCCATCTCTGTTTCCTTATAAAACTTTAGAATCCTTTTGTTGCCGATCATCCCCCAATCCGAATTCATTCGTGTGCAAAATCGTTCAACCTTCAATACCTTACATGCGTCATTTTCTTAATACAGCTGTGGTTATGTAAGAAAACGCCCGGTTTTATTACTTGATTCGGAACTGGTTCAATAAAATGACGAGAGCAGGTCAAATGCCTATCCAATGAAGGATTAGACTTCTGTTTCACTGTATAAAGGCAAATGCGACACGAAAATGTGTAACACGCACTATTTGGCTTAGCCAGTGTCGCTTACAATGAAAATTTATGAGCGTTTTCCAGACTATTGACAACAAAATTCAGTTCAACACCTAATGTGACACAAAGCTTACAACATCCAATGAAGTTCCGACAGATCGTATATAATCGGAGCTAAAATCTTGAGAATGATGTGCGAGGACCTCGAAATGAAAGTAACATGCGAGTGCTCAGCGGGAATAACAAAAGCTAGGGTTGGAATTGGTAAACGACTAACAAAGATGCGGACTACATTTTCCCATTTTCCAATATGTGCAGACCTGCAGCCCAAAGACCTAGCAGCTGTATTAGCATCCTACTCCCAATTCCTCGTGGTACTAACTGAGAATTTTTCCGGAAAGGGCGAACAACAAAAGACGATTTGCGAGCCTTCTGCTAAACAACTCAAATCCTTCGACAAGAAGGAATGAGTCGAATGAGGTAAGATTTGTCGATCGGGAAGACCAACTGGGAGTATTTGGAGATCTGAAGTAGTATGGTGCTAGCTTGAGCAACACGAAATACATGTCGTAGTCTCATATTTTGGAAATCATACTGCAACCAGATACTTAAGACTAGATTCAAGAGCAATGAAAGAAAATTCACAATCCTTCAGTGGAATGCTTTTAACGAAGACGTGACTGAGGATGATAAAGGCAATTCCTATAGCGTTTTTGTCGCCGTCCACAAACAAGAACCTAATTGGAACATCGTTATGGTGATGGGGAATTTAAGCGCTAAAGCAATTAGGAAGCCATAACTCTATCCTTGAGCACGTGATAGAAAATCAGGGTCTTAGAAACAGGAATGAATTCTAGAATACCAGCAGCCTAGGCATTGGACGTACGCTCTTAAAATATTACACCTACAACAAGATCAAGATCTGGCTCCTTGAGCAAGCAAGCGGATATCGGACAAGAACCCAATTACCATCTCATGTTTGCTTTCATACACATTTTTACTGCATCCATCAACAACAACTGCTCAAACCTACTACACATTATCAGATCCAGACACAGGGATTTCGAAGCCTGGCACAAATTCTGGGACCATCTTACAAATAGAAACAATCAGCAGTACAACGCAGGAAAACGACGCTCATCACTGGAATGAGGTGAAAGATATTTTTGCAACTACAAACACGGTTACCGCTAGACACTTGGACACGGACCAATGTACAATCAAGACCCGGTAGCGCGTTCAGCAGTAAAGAGAACTGAACTGAGTCCCAAGCGTACTTTAATGTGAGACGTGATAAACGTCACAATATCGACTCACTCACTAAAAAAAATCACCAAGGATCACCACTGAGACGATGGTGATATGATCTCCAATAATGAGGGCTCTGAAGCAACAAAATCCCGAATTTGCAGTCAAATAACAGCAGCAGTCAAGTCCCTCTAGAAAAAAACGTGACACTATCCCCTATTTTGATTCCAAGCCTGGGAAAATGGGCAATTGTCAAAAATGGAAATCTGGTGGATTCCGGAAACTGGAGATGTCGTCGGGAAGATAATAGCTAGAATCATATTCGACGTCGAACAGGCAAGCAAGTCCGTTGTATCCTTCTGCTTCGACCACATAAACTGCCCACAGATTAAATGATCCACTGAGTTTGAGAAGTCTTTCCACAACTTGAATCGACATGCTACCTGATCAAACTTGCGCAGAAGAGGCATCTCATTGTCAGCCTTACATAAGAAGATAAGAAGACAAGTACCTTGTCCTACTTGATGATATGATATCGGAGAATTATATGCATACTGCCACCGTTTTTGTTATTGGTGATGTATTTCATGCAGCACTGATGGAAGGTAAAATTGGAGTTCGATGAGCTACAATGTCTTACTTGTCAACGAATCTGCTTAATAGAAAGCCAGGTGACTTGGCGATTCTCTGGAATCTACCTGAGGTGGTATTCAGCCTTATGGCCCACACAATATACAATACTTTCGTAAGAAAATTTAAACTTAGATTCCAAACCGTGGACACTATTGATGCAGATCACAAATGGATTTTGCACTTGGTGCTGGTATGTTTAATCTGAATCACATAGTCCCGATGAAGATAGGGATACGCACAAGTGTCTTTCAGGACAATTTATTTGGCATCAGAGTGTGCACAAACAGCAACCCCTAGCAGGCATACTCGTATAATATATCACCCTCAAGACCAGATTTTGGTGGGTAACAAGATAATAAACAAGCAAGAAAGGGCCCAAAGGGATAAAGAAGCCGGGCTCTTCTGCGCTATCCCTAATTTTAAGCACAACACCCTACAAAAAGGAGTCAAAAGAATGAGCATCTGGAGTAATACTCGGGGCTAAGGAATGATATCAGGAGGGTTTCCAGTTTTGTTTACGGACACTGTAGTCTAAGACAGTATAGTCTAAGACCTAAAACAAACCAGTCTCCGTAAACTGAGTGCCGATTCTGGTTAGAGGATAATGATGTGCTCCTCTTTGCCACTTAAAGATGTGTATCTTCTTCAAGAGTACTGTGGTCCCTCAAGATGTTACCAAACTTTCGACAAGTGGCATCCTTAAAATCCTTAGGAAATTTGGGCAGTTCCTTGTTTTACTAGCTCCCAGCGCAAAAGTTGTGCTCGAGGTGTCTATTGCAAGTCTAGAGCCACCTGGTAGTCCCATTCGAAGTATATTTAACAACCTCGCCAGCGGAAGTTATGATTTATTAGTTGTGGTCCAAGCACAGAACCTTGAGGGGCTCCATCTACTAATGGTTGTGCAACAAATATGAAATGTTAGACTGGCTTATGAAAAAGCATCTGATTTGAAGGAAATATCCCTGCAGCAATGCACATTATGCAAAACCCACCTGCGAATATAAAACCAATTTGAGTGCAGGTCAGGAAATATGGAAATAATGTGCCGGTATGCTTTCTACTCCGGGAGATGTTTGGATTGCACTTGAACAGAATAATCATTTACTTGTATTTGCTGCAATAATTGGTGTTTATTTGTTTTGATTGCTACGAGTACATACAGCGAGTAAAACAAACAGATCCCCACGGGGTTTGGAGAGAAAGAATTTACAATTCATCATTGCAGCCACACGACCATTTGGCTGGAGGGTACCGGATGGGATGTGCTGAATTTGCATTTCACTTAAAAAAAAAAAGTATCTTGGGGACTATGAATGTTGTTTTTGAATTTTAAACATCAATCTGGCGAGAGGGGTTTTCGACAACAGACAGCAATAATCGTTTGTTTGCAGGGGCTCTCGGTAGGTTGCCTCTGCAAAGATTCATGTTGAGTGTGAAATATGGTTTACGATTAGCGAATGTATTTACTCAGTTGGTTTGCGGATTCTATAGAATCTTTTTGGAATTGCGGTATTCATTCTTATTCGTTTAATTGTATGGTTTCTATAAAATTGTTTAATTATTATTTAATCGGACTATAAAAGCGTGTTTGAGGATCGACGATCGATAAATCGTTGCTGAATCGTTTATAGTTGAAGCTTTTCTAAGTTCAATCCAGAAGCCACATTTCATAGATGCGGCATTTATTTGATATTTATTTCCACGTATATGAAACACTGTATTTCAAGGCGGGACAATGTTGCTTCAAAGCAAATTCTTATCAACCTGATCTAGCTACTATAAGGACATGGCTACTACAAGTTCACAAACGACTTCTGCGGAAGCTACATGGACGAGGAGGACGAGGAGACAATCCTCCACCTACTCTGTATATACTTAGACGTCAATAGTCTCCTGCGCTTCGTCCGAAGCTCAAATTGGTTCCAAGAGTAACCACGATTGATTTGCATCTTCACAGTGCAAAGACGGGAAAAGAAGAGGGAGCAGTAGATAGAGAAACTGGTATTTAGGCGACATTCTAAGGAAAATAAATGTAAAGCAAGAGGTAGAAAGTATTGTGGAATTTTGTGAGTCCTTTCAACTCAGAACGCTTAATGAGACGAGCGATAGTTACAGATAAAGCGAGCTCAGATCTGTCGAAGAATGCGAAATGTTCGTAATTGACTATCTTTCGTGCCAGAAATGTAGGTTAAGTGTTTACCCCATTTCGACCGCCTCCCTAGCGTATATACCTTTAGATAGAGAGTAACGGGCTTCTGTCCGAGTTGGTGTGGAAGGAAAGTAAATCACCTTTATATAGAAGTTTTCTGGAGGAACAACTACAAATAAAACAGGATACAGTCTTGATACAGAGTATCAACCAAAGCACTCGGAAAAGGAAACCGAGAGCGCTCATCGGCAGTGCCAAGAAACTAGGGAATTGGCGGTCACTTGGCTTATAAGGAAGGTGTAGATGAAAAGGATGTATTTAAGGCTCAAACAGGATGGGATTTTAACCATTGAGAGAAAACCAAAAACGTACTATGAATTTCTTGCCCGAATTGCAGTAAGATGACAGATGAAAGCTAAGTTGTGTCTTATAACATATTAATGTAGCTCGTCTCCTACCTGCTGTAAAAGGCGACATAATGGACGCAGACACTTTAACACCTAAGATGAGCCCTTGGCGCAGTAACAACTAATGAGAGTATCCAAATAGGGGTGATCCGGAAGCAAATATAAATATTAATGTCAGCGCTCGACGATTTCCAGAGACGAGCAATATGATGCTTTTCAAAAATGTAGGGAATGTAGAGATGCCAGCAGGAGCGATAAATTGGCTTCAAAGTACCACAAGCCATGAAGAAAAACTACGTGCGCAACGTATGTGGACAAAACTTCTAAGAAAAATGTAAGAGCAGTTCGGAAACTCTGCTTGGTAATCCAAAAGGCCAACTCCGCATAAGCAAGGAAACGTGGAGGCGGAACAATGCGACAAAAATGACATTAAAGAACAAAAGTCGTAGATACAGCAGGAATTGCGAAACCGATAAAGCGCGACTCGAATTACATTACGAACGTTGCAAGAAAGCAGTAGCCAGAGCAACGATAACAGTAGAGGCATTGTATTGAGAATAATTAGAGGTGTCCTAATAACCTATAAGCAGGCGATAAGTAGTAGAAGAACTGCAACACTGAAGTACAGGGAAACGAGCAAATACTTTTAATATTGCGACAAAAAGCAGGAACATTTCGAAATATATTGAAGACAAGCAGGGACATCTGATACCTAACGAAGACTTCCCGCACAATAGCCCGGCTGCATACTTGTTCCACTCTATAAAGGCAACTTCGACACGAAAAAGTGAAACACCTGCCGATCGGTGAAACTTATGTCACATACTATGAAAATGTCTATGTCTATTAGAGACAGTCTATTGCATAACGGACTAGAAGATAACGACTTACGAATCAATCGCACTAAGACTGAGTATTTGCACTTCCACCTACTTCGAACCTGCAATTTGGAAGGAGTCATTGTACCGAAGTACAGTAACTAGCAAGAAAGTTGCGAAAGTTCACTGGTGAAATTTGAAAATGAGAAACCCAAATCTTATCATCCTATAACCTTTAAATCGGGTTTTCTTAAAGCCCTCGAAAGATCTGTTGTTACATACAATAGAGATTACTTAGATAGAGGTACGGAACCTACGAAGGGTGCTGTTTTGAAACTGCTTTCACAGAGTGGATGTCTTACTTACTTACTTAGATGATGGTACCGTTCTGGGTGAGATAATTCCTTAGGTTACATGCCTCTCTAGCTAGCATGGTTTTCCGCCAGCTGTGTCTAGTTGGGCCCACCTAAGATGAGCTCGTCTTTTACCGCGTTGTCACTCTGGGTTAGAATCGAAAACTTTTCGGGTCGGGGCGCTGATGTTCCGAACTTTTCATAGCTGTATAGTTCGCCATTGAAACATCTCCTTCATTTTTTAGGTTAGGTTAAGTTAAACAGGGGTATGATGGAACCTAAACAATCTTCCAGGTGAAACACCTAATTCCTTTGCAAAAGCCAAGAAGGCCTTTAAAGTTTGTGCCGTCTATTTCCTTTAGGTTTTTGGAAAAGCATTTCCCTAAAAAATTTTCTTCGCCTACGCGATATTGCCTCGCATTCACACAGAATGTGTGTTATGTCCTCAACAGCTTGCAAATCACCGCAGAACCTGCAAATATCCATATCTGACAATTTGAGTCCCTTTGCGTGTTTCCGCAGAAGACAGTGTCCTGTCAGGATTCCTATTGCTCTCCTAAGCTTATCCCTGTTTAATTTTATTAACTTCCTGAATCTTTTCCCGTCAAAAAGCGGCCAAAGAGCCTTACAAACCGTGTGTCCTTCAAGACTTGACCACCTTGGGTTGGCAGTTTTTGTAATTTTTTCGTCGATAGTGCCCCTCACTATGCAAAGGGGTGGTTTGATGTTGGCAACCTCACTATCGTCGAGTAGTCCTCCTCTTCTTGCAAGCTCATCCGCTTGTTAATTTTCTTTAATAACAGTGTCCTGGCACCCAGCACAGTCTCACCCGGTTCTGACTTATGCGACAGACCCTGACTGTATCAGAGGTGACGTTGGTTGATTTCATTGCCTTGAATGCGGCCTGACTATCGATGTAGATAGCGATATCTCTTTCGGATATCGATCTCATCTGCATTAGGTCAGCCGCCCTGAAGACAGCCAGAAACTCTAATTGGAAGACACTGCTTGCGTCCGGTAGTCTTATAGACACTCTTAGTTCTGGGTCTTCTGAGAAGATACCAGAACCTGTTCCTTACTCTGTTTTCGAGCCATCTGGGAAAATTGCAATTTCATTTGACCTGACTATTGCATTTTTTTTCCCAGTCCTCCCTCTCCGGGATGCCGAAGTCGGCCAGGGAAGGAATTTTATCCATTAGAATAGGATTGCCGTGCAATAGCTCCTCTAGGACCGTGCCATATCCGAGACTACTGCTCTTGATGTAATAAAGATTAGTGAGTCGTATCGCACTGTTGCCTGGAGTGTTTTTTGATCTGTAAATCAAGCGGTGTTAGGTACACCTTAGGGATGGTACAGAGCGCATCCGTTCTTTGAACCGCCACTAATTGTCCGTAAACCGTTTTCTTGTTGTATGGGTTCTACAACCACCACAATAAGCAGCCACAATAGCAGGTTTTAAGGCCCAAATTATTCCACCCTTTGTTTTGCAGATAAAAAGAGCATTATACACCGATTTGATTCTTTACGCAACGTTAAGATTCCAATTCAGTTTCTTGTCCAGAATCACACCCAGATACTTCGCGCTGTCCAAAAGAGACAATTCCACTCCGTTGAGTTTTGGGAGTTTGAACAACGGTATCTTGTGCTTTCTGCTAAAAAGAACCAGTTCTGGAAATTACCTAACAAACTTTTCTCTCGAAGCGCATTCCAAGTGTCCAAGCTTCTGCACTGTAAAGCAAGACTGGGGTGAACAGAGGCCCGACAGAGGACTTCACTACTCATTTTCCCAAAGAACCAAGAGTGATGTTTCGCATGATTTCCGCGCTAGTGTCGTTGTCGGAGTTGATAGTGGAGCCCTTCATACGTCAAAGTTGTAGCTGCCTGTCGTGAGGGTTTGTCCTAGGCGTCGATAGTAGCAAACGGTTCATTGACAGCTCGCTGTGTTCTTGCCTGTGTTGTTGCAATGTCGTCTACCATATATATGCGAATAGCTAAACAGACTTTTGAAAGATGGTGCCTCTGGAGGTGACTTATAATTCCTTCAAGAGCGATGTTGAAAAAGTCCTATTTCCAATAGGAAACGTTTCCGGCCCAACCCATACTGGTTTTTTTCTAAAAATATGTCAAAGAGTTAGTGTTTTCGATACATTATCAAGGAACCCGTTGTGTGCCATCTTAAGCTCTAATTTTTCCATTTTTGGCCGAACCTTGATGAATGAATTAGTTAGGATATGGTTTCGAAATGCTTAAACCGAAAACAGATTTACGAGTATAAGTAGAGTAAATGAAACTAAACCCTTGAATGACTCCTCACATCACTGTTCGAGTAAGTTATGTTTTCACTTTAAGATCCGCAGGCTATTCTTCCAAGCACTGCTGAGAATGAACTCCTCCGATTTGTGAAAGTTCCCTTAGCATAATAAATCCAGCTCTCAATTCTTATAAACCCCCCGGTTAATCTTTATAAACACACCGTAAACATCATCTAAAGCAGGCCTGTTTGCTCCCCCGCTTTGCAATAAACTTGAAATATTACTCTCGAAAATAATCCCAAACCCATTACGTTCGTCTCTATTCATGTCATGTACTCACTTCCATCTAAACCACGTGGAAATAGCACTCTTTCATTTAACCTTCGAGTGCTATGCAAACAAAAGATGCTTTCTACACATTATCTACTATCTAGAAATGTTGTGGGTGCTTCTTTTTTATAACAAAAAACACAACTTACAACCAAGAGCCTTGAGCCTTGAGCCTTGAGGCTTGAGGCTGTAGCCGCATTAAAGCTTCACAAAAGCGGTTACGCTAAATCTTTGCCCTCCATAAAAGTCGTTAATGTACGAGTACGCATGGAAAATCTCTATTTCACCCCCCGAGGACAACCTGCCATATTGTTCCATTAGACTTTATAACGTGGGCGAATCCTGCTAGAAATTTTTTACGAATCTCGTTTGGAAAAATGAAATTCACTTTCCAGGAATACCGTACTCGTATACCTTATGTTTTTGGGATTTCCTTTAATTTCGAATGGTAATGTGAAGAGCTCAATTCATTTTCTATTTGGACTTACGTTTCCAGGAAAGGAGCAGTCTCCTGCTGGGCTTTAATATTTGCCAAAGAGCAGGCTGTTCATTGTTGGATTTTCAAATACAATTAATGGCGAGCACGAGACAGAAAGGACAAAAGTCGAAGTACAAGTAGAAATGGAAAAAGAAAAAAAAACGAAACCAAAGGACCTGCGGATATTGAAGATGGTTTGAAGGCTTTGTTTATGTTTTTGGTTTTTTATTGGAAATCTGGAACTGTGGTGGCTGACAAGGGGAACAATTCTTGTAAATTTCATGTCAATGCAGTGGCAGAGCAGCTATAAACGCCGTCTTTCAATCAAAATCATACGATTTGGAAAGAAGGCATTATCCATCCTGATTAAGGTCACAAGAATAATGTGATGTAGACTAACCATGACTCCTCTAGGCGTTTGCAGAAGTTGCCAAGTTTTAAGGAAGTAGACACCATTTTACCATGGAGAATCATGATAAAAAATCATCGTCGAATCCTCGCTTATATCGCGAGCATCCCTTTTAACTACTTAACCATTGACAATTCAATACAGCTGCTGTAAAGTGGACTGGTGGTGGCTATAGATCAAGCCTCTGCGTTATTCTAGGGAATAGGGAGCTTGGCGCAGTTACTGATTGATAGATAGATCATTTGATCCGATCGCTCAATTGGAAGAACCGAAAGCGATGAACCGACTGCAGATAAACAAGGTTCTGGACGGCCAGTGGAATCAGAGAAAAAAACGTGTAGCAGGCATACCGAGAGAAAACCTTGAAAGTGCATCGGAAAGCGCAAGTTCTAAAAACCATACTCCCTCAGCAGCGACGGTTAGGAGAAATAAATAGCAGAATTCGCTCCAACTACAACCGATCAGTCCTTTTTAGCCGTTGTAGACGCCTTTTATACTGCCTCAAACAGGCCTTGTCTTAGGTGTCTTTATTGACTTTAAAGGCGCTTTTGACAATTAAAATTGGCAGAGTATCCTATCCAGGTTAAGCGGATTGAACTGCCAGGAAATAGGCATATGGAGAAGCTATTTCTGTGGCAGGCGCCCTTTTGCAGACTTTATCCTATGATAGGGTTAGCATAAACGTCAAGAAGTGTAGCCCTCAACCCTTGATGGATCCACTCCTGGAGCAATTGTCAGAGCACTGCAGATGCTGCGCTTATGCGGACGATCTGCTCTTCCTTCTGGAAGGTCGGTCTCGTATCGTACTTGAACGGATAGGAGAGACTGTGATATCAATTGTCACCGGATGGGGTGACAGCGGGACAAGACTGTGACAATGTTGCTTCGTGGCTCATTGAATGCAGTCCGTCGGCGTCCGAGTATACCCCTGTATGGCCGTGATCTTAGGTATGCTACATAGGTCATAACGATAGGTGAGCGAATGAAATTCCTACAAATTTATTGGCCAGGTATGGCGCATTCTAAGGAATGACTGGGGACTCGTACTGTGTAAGGTGACCTTTTTGGTGCTTGTGCAACATTTGGGGCATCGGTTTTGGTACGAAAGGGTAATGTCAGAGTCTGGTCGTCGGCATATCCTGGCTTACCAGATAGTGGCCTTACTTGGCTGCTAACCGGTTTGTAAAACCGTATCTATGGATGCATTACAGGTGCTTCTGGGTGTGCCTCCCCTGGACTTGGACTGGATACGTCGCGCTATCGCCTACAAGATCAAGAAAGGACTCTCGACAGATTGGGTCTCCCCGACGGAGTTGGGGATGGGATATGAGCGACAAAGGCAGGTCACTTGTAGTTTCATTCGGGACGTGTCGACCATGAGCAAGCTACCAGAGCTGATTTCAATCTCAGTCTGGGCTTTCTGCTGTTCGGTCATGGCTACTTGAATGCGTTTTTGTATAAAAGAAGCCTTAGCGAGGTTGCAGGCTTTACATGCGGAGCTCCCCTTGAGGACTATTCCTGTACATATGTCCAGTTTACTCAGATGCAAGGGATTTGCAAGCTATGGGCATCGCCTACGATCGTGTTGCCTACGATGTCAGTGGAGTTCTCCTTGACAGAGCGAAATTCAAAAGAATTCGTAGCTTCGCAAATGAGATTTTCCGTCGTAGATGGCATAGATAGTTAGGTGGTGGAAAATAGTTGGACAAAAGGCCGCCAGTCCTGGGTAGTGAGGTGCCCAACTGGAATTGACCGCAAGGTTGCGAAGCTCGACCGGAAGCTATATTCCGAATGGAGCTTGGCTTTGCATGTGTTGTAGTGTACTACGACCTGTGCTCAACCATGGGATTGCTATGCAACCAACTGGTCTGCTCGATGTGGAGTTGCATTGCAAACGGGTGCCACAGAATGGCGGAAGTACTAGATAGGTCTCGACCCTTCAGCAAAGGGCAAGTTCGTTCCTTACACACGACTTCGACTTCTGGTACTGGTACTGGTGTACTACCGAAGGGCGCTTATCAACGCATTGTTTTGATATCTCGTGCGAAGACGCTTCGTAGGCTTAAGCCTTCACGGCAGGTACCTACGTAAAACACAAGAGACATCTGCCTCAAACAGGGTTAAGAAGAAGGAGGTTGCTGTCACTCCATCTACTGATCATACGATGGCAGTATGATATAAAGACCTAAAGGACCAAAGGCTGCAATTTTGTTGTATAGAAATTAGTCAAAGAAATTCCAGTGGTAGCTTTCCCCGAAGAGGATCCATTCATCACTACAACCAGAAAAAGGCAGCAGTTCGAGTGGGTGGAAAATGGATTACATCAGAAAGTGCACAAGCAAAGGAGATCACGGACTGCTATATGCGGAAATGTTGTCTGTTTTACAAAGATCTGCTCTTCTCTTAGACGTAGTGAACGCTATCAAAACAAAAAAATGATTGCATCTGAACTGCGATCCTTACAGCCATAGTAAAGATCCTATTCTGCAATCCTAAATGAGCTTCACTCCTGCGTCAGATCTTGAAAAATGTGGCTATACTACGAAAATTAAAAAAAAAACAGCGATAATCCTTCAAATAAACAAAGACTCTTGGTCCTTTCTCATAAATGTTATCGTCGGACAAAACATGCTGAGACATTACGCCAAGAAGATGAAACTCAGTACAAATGATGTTTGCAGAGAATGTGGCTAACCTAGCTCAAGATAAAGTCCACCCCGTTTGTTTCAGACAAAGACGGCTACACGGGCATTTTCAATCCATTATCTGTCCGTCAATTTAGGAGTAAGTAGTGGTTCCTTAAAATTTTGCACTCAGCAGTCTTTTTGACTCAATTCTGGCTTGGGAGATGTGCCTTTGTACCAATATCCCGGACGGCAGACCACCGAAAAAGGACTGTAAAGAAATTTGTCGAGGAAACGCTAAAATCCTCAGCGACTGCCAGAGCCAGTGCTGACATTGTCAGCAAGACATTAGAGACGCCGCACCGGATGAGATGTTCCATCCTTCCACCGACCAACACAGCAAAAACCCTGGTTTGACAAAGAGTACCGTCAAGCCCGCGCATACTGCACTGCAAAGAAGGACGAGAGCTTACCACTGGAAATGAGCAAAGAATAAGAGATGAGCCTCGGCTTTTCAGAAAGAACACCAAAGAATTAGACAAGCCCTTGATTGAGACCATGTACCAGAAGACTCTGATGAAATGGTGTTCGGAAGTTCTACCAAAAAGCGGAAAGTCCTTGTAAGGAAGATAAAACGATGGCAATATCTGTCATCAGTCACGGTAGATCTTGAAAAGTTGAAAAGATTGCTTCTGCAGGCCAACATTCCGTTGTCAGGCAGAACTTGCTCCTATCAGTTCTGTTTTAGGTCGGATAAGTCCTGAATTGATCAAATATTCATACTACAGCTGGTCTTAAAGGAGACCCAGGAAACTCAAATCGATAGCCACTACCTGTTTATTGATTTTAAGGCCGCACATGACAGTACTCGTATTTTGAGAATGATAATGTAGAACGGTCGCTGCTCCACAAAAGCCGCTGATGACACTGGCAAGGTATTAGATGTTCCAACATGGTTTCTACAATGAATGTGCGAAACGCATAAGTCATCTCAAGAGGCACATACTACCTAGCATATGCTAACGACATTGATATGTTAGAAAGGAATCAGAGAGTTGTCACTGAAGCGTTTATGGCTATTTCAGCTGAAGTGGCAAATGAGGGTAGCAAACGGCTCAGACAACACGCCACAATGGCAAGATCTTGTATAACCTGATCTGGTAAAAGGCTTTGCTTACTTAGGCTGCGTTGTGCATTCTAACATCGACGCAATCGTAGACATCAAGAGAAGAATCACTTTTGCCAATCGCTGTTTCTTTAGACTGAGACGGCAGCCGAGAGATATGTCCCTCTTGCGACTAATGAAGAAAGACTCTTAGGCAATGTACAGGCTAAATACCGACATTGTCCTTCGTCGGCTTCGGGAACTGGTACATTTTGAAAGAAATATCACCGTCCGTCAAAAGGAAGACGTGCTCAAACGAAAAGGGACTTCAGTTAACTTGGCATGCACAACTAGAGGTGATCTAGGGCAGATAGTTCTAGATGGAGATAGCTGTTGGTTGAGCTCCCGATTCACACAGATTTGTAGCGCTTCTTATAGTAAGTAAGTAAGCATCCCCCTTGTGATATGAACCTCTCATTCGTATCTTTCCTGGTTACAGGGAAGCTTAACTATGGCTACTGATAGTGGCATTACCAAAATCGATTCTGCAGTCGTGTCTGTTAGGAAACAAACCTCTAAAGTAGGATGAGAATCATTCGTTTGGTCTCTCTGCACATGTAGAGTCATACCAGCTTGTGAGATATTTGAAGGCATTGGCTGTAGTTTAAGTCTCACGATTATGCAAGAATACCTCAACGGTGCCTAGGGAACTCGTTTAAGTGGTGACAGCAGTTCTTGACCTACAGGATTAGAACACGCCTTTCTTGAAGGAATTACTATACTCGTAGATGCCAATAAATTCCTTCCACGCTAGATTTTTTGAAGGACATTGTCCCACTTTTTCCCTCAGCCCATAACACCTACTAAATTTTGAGGACTACTCTATGTGGTATACAAGCCCACCTGGGACTGCAAAAATCCTGTCCTGTGGTGTCCACTCTAGTGTCTCAAATGATACAACTTCTATGGTCGGCTCAAAGTAAGTTTCAAATCCAAAACTACAACCAAAAATCGATTTCGTGATTTACCTACTCCTTGATTGGAGAGTAAAGGAAAGCCTCTTCTTCTCTGTCGTCCCCTACTACAAACGAATCGACCTAGCACGTTCGGAACTATTATACATCACGTGTTCGAAAACTAATTGAAATGCACTCTTGACTTGGAGCTAAACGAAGACAATTGCTACTCCCTATGGCACTGTCGGATTCAATCCATTCTGATACAATTTCGTTTCAGCTTTTAAGGAAATTGAATAAGAGGAGACAACAAAGTGGTGCCGGCTCATTTAGACTGATTGTATAGCCCTCTTTCTGTTGATTTTCTCTACCACTTAATTGGAAATATTAATCATCACGAAATTTAGGCCTCCGACGGAGAGAGGAGAGAGGAGGAAATGTGTGCATACCAATCACTTAATTAAGGATTTTACTGCCTGCGATGTACGAATAACTCATAGTCTGGCATTGTGCCTGTCGAAAATGTTTGTACCCATTAAACTGAACGATTTTGGGAGCTCCTGCTCCGATATTCGGCGCAGCTCTTGGAAATAATTCAGTTCACGTTCCTACCATAAAACATAAGCACCATCCCAGTACCATAGCCACCACGAAACCCTCATAACGATCAGGAGCAACGCCATTAGCGGAAGGAAGCGGAGAAAAGAGGAGGAATCGAGTGAAATCGAATGAAAGTGGGGATGTGAGCCGTGTCATTGAACTCCCCCTTATTACCCAGTCCTTGGGTATATTTCATGTCTATGTCATGTAAACAGTCGACACGTTCCACCAGATAGTAATATTAAGTCGATGGAATGTTTAATATCCGAGGAGTAAAGTCCTTTTCTTTCTCTAGCGACGAACGACAAATACGAGTACTTCGATGACATAACCTAGGATATGAAAAAATCAAGAACGCCGACGACTATGTGAATGGCACCGAGAACGGCAGCCGGAACTAACATAAAACGGAGTGTACTAGATGCTGGTTGTATTGGTACATAGCAATTGTCTACGTCCTTTGGGTATCGATTTTGTATTGACATACTCGTAAACTAGGATGTTTTAGAGGGAAAAATAAAAAAAATGAAAAATAACATACAACCACGTGGGCTTCGAAAGGGTTGAAGTGGAAGTTTAAGCACGAAATCTGATGTTTTCGCTTTCAATTAGAATGTCAAGGGGTTGTAGAAGTGGAAGTACGAGTTTTTATGTTTGTATGTGAACCTGCGTGTTTGCTGAAATATTTATTAGTTCCGACTTTCGGGGTTTTATTATGATTTTGACTTTGATTTCCAGTTTAGTCAATATTTTGAACGAAATGAAGCATGAAGACAAAGAAAATTCAAATTGGTACTCGTATGCCTCAAGGTTGGCCTCTTACAGCTGTACTCTTTCTAATGCCAACTCAATTTCAATCAACTATTTGACTTTGTGACGTCTAGCCAAGTCAACATTTAGTTCAAAGTCATAGAGCAGAGTGAAGTATGAAGGCACATAAAATTCAAGGTGGTGTGCCTCAAGGTAGAGCACTTGGTCGTGTAGTGTTGGCAATAGAAAATCAACATTGAAAGGCAGCTAATAAGGAGCAAGTGGTGTTTCAAAAACTGATAGTCATCCTTAACCTGTTTGCCATCGATATATAGAGCATCACTTATATAAACTCTCCCCCTCCGTTTCAGTAACTATTTCTTGATGCTCATGATTGAGGACAAAATAAAAACTAGATCAGGATATCCCTTGATGAAGTGTCTAGAAATCTTTAAAATTTAAGCAGAAGTTTGAATTCAATGACCATACCAGAACCACCCTCAAGCCAGCAAGACTTATGCTGCTTTTAGTGCATGGATTCCGGAGGATGGGTAGTGGATAAAGCAGGTATGCCTTGTGTTTACCATCTTTTCGCCTTTTCGAAAGGAATATCGCATTTCTACAACATTCAAATTTCACAGTACGAAAAGGTTCTACGATTAGAGGAACCATAAGACCAGATTATGAGTCATCTATCCTCGAAACTGCTCAAGTACATCAATGGCAATCTCAAGAATGAAATACAGGAGCAAAAGTTATTGCTTCTTACCCTATCCTGACCGGATATTGACTGTCAGATTTAAAGGTATAAAATGACAACATGTGATGCATCGATCGATAGCCTTGTTTTACAGCCATAGCGGGTTGGTTAACAGATCTGAGTACACAACTCTGGACGGCCACTGAAGATCTGTGGAAATATTTTCACAATTGGAAGCACAATGGGTAAGACGAACCAAGACAAATAGATATCAACGGTCAATTGGAGACAGATCGAAGAGCGTATTTTACTCAAAGGTCAAAGCCGTAAAGAGTCTTGCATTGTTCAGAAGTTGAAAACCTATTGATACAGCATATTGAACCTTTTGCTCGGTATGGCCCAGGGTCCCGCCATGACAATAAGCGGGGGTAGGACAAAGCTGGTCTTATGTAAAAGAACTTCATATTGGAGACGACTGATGTATCATACATAGTATTTGACCAGCGACAATATTGTCGCATAAGGGGTCTGCAGGGGTCTCACTGGTTGCACGACAGAGGCTTATTTCTGTAGAAGCCGCTGGGACTTGTAGAGGTGGGGAACGTCATGGGAGCTGTGATTTAAAACTAAAGTAGCAAGAAGGGTTCTTCGACTGCCATTGGAAAACCCCGAAATATAGCAAATACTGCAGGGCGCCATGACCCTAAGATTGGCGGAGCTTTTAGATAGCCCTCACCCTCGACCAAAAGAGAAGCCTAGCCTACACAACGACTTCGAATTGGTACTGGTCTGAATGGGGTTTCCCCAGGATGATCAAATGATCGGGAATGGGGATACACCCCATTGTAGACCAGGCTGGTGATTGACGCACTTCAATCCAGATATGAACATAGGCGCTCCGTGGAATAAGGACATACGGCAGGTGCCCACGTAAAACTTTAAGGCGTTCTTAGGCTTAGGACATGTTATATCCATATCTACCAGAGATTTCATTAGGCGTGAATCCGTGCTCTTCTGAGCTTAGGGTGGCATTCTATGGGTGATGGCATTCGCTTACAATGCTACCTCATATTGAGCCAACTTGCAACCGGACTGACTCTCACCTGAATTGGAGTGTAAACTATAGCCACTCTAGTGCTAGAGGGGAACCGCAAAGTCAAGCTGCAACTATATAATCCAGAGTCGCAGACTCCCGTGACACTAGAATATACCCTCCCTCTAGATTTTGTAATCTTATGGCCACATCTAGAAGGACAGCCTAACAGGCTTTTAGCTTTCAAATGAATCTGGTCATATGCATGTGGAAACCATTTATTCTTCTACCTCCAATACCAATCCAAACTTCGCCATTGAAAATACAAAACGTTCGGGAGTTACTGATGTAAAAGTAGGACCCGGTTCCAAACAACTTTCTTTAAATGTAGATGGTTCTATGCTGACATTGGATGAGAACCAGTTTAAGAGAAAGAAGGACCAACATTTGGACACAACAGAAAGTAGAATGAAAGGATGATCGTCAGTTAGTGTACTCATACGTATGTTGCCAAAATAGCTAGGAAAAGATGAGAGAATCCGTTGATTCAAAAATCGATTTTGAACAGATTGGTCTTTTGCGCTGACCATATAAACACTTTGCGGATCATTTTAGAGCAGTGATTCGATATCGCGAATGGTAACTGCGTGTGAAATACCTTATTCCTGGAAAGACTACCTCAAACGAAGCTCTTCAGATGAGAACAAGTAAAGGAAGAAAGGTAGTATAAGTTGGTCGTCAGGTTCGAATACAACAAAGTAGGAAAGTTCGCCAAGAGGATATGTAGCAATCGATTGAATGTATTTCTATTTCCATGGTCATGGTAAGGGATATCTTTCCTTCAGGAGAAACTGCAAGAAGTTTTGAGTCATTCACGGGCCTTCTGCTAGGGTGTTTGGAATGAATTCTCGCTTCTACAGTCTATCTAGTCGTGTCCTAAACCAACCTGGCTGACTTATCTATGGTGGTTATACTTTAGCTTAGCCTCCTATCTCTCGTTTACTTACTCCGTATCCGTACATTCTCTGCACCATTTACGGTGTACCTTCATTCGAAGCTGACATTATCATTCCTTGTCGGCAGTTAAAGTCATCTTTTATGACATCCATACGTGGTTCTACACTTTACTGATTGTGCGAGTACTAAAGCAAACTTCCTTCAATATTCATTAAAGGACTTACACATGAATTATTCCTCTGTCTCATACAGCAAACATCAGTCCATTGCCAGTAACAATGACACTACATCTCGAGTCATTCACAATCTTGCCGCCTGTTTAAGGGTTTCACTTAGAGGAGAAGAGGATCTGGTGAGAGTGAAGAAAGAAACAAAGTCCTTTTCCAAAGACAACGTAATTATTGATGGAAATGTTGACTAAATGAGTTCTTTTCGTTCATGCCATCTGTATTCCTCCAACCATGGTGTCAGTCCTGAGAAGCATCCAACTACAAATTAGCGGCAGCTCTGTACTCAGGATGTCATTGCTTACTTTCCCTTTCTTTCCCTTCTATGGCATGCAAGTGAGAATAATTAAAAAAAAAAGAGGGTCCTTAGTCCTCACCGTATCAACGAAACTCCCACGCATGTAAGGCACTTTGATAGTCCATCCAAGGGACAATGCGAAACAAATCCACATAACATACATACGCAAGTACAACTTCTGCATTTAACCTAGAGATTAATTTATAAATTTGCGCGCACCCCCTTCTCGTTTGTTCCCTCGCCAGATGCATACGCGAATTCTCATTTATATCCTTCAGGAGGCTCAGGAAAGACAAGAGAATGAGTACTGTATGGGGGTGTAAAATTTATTGTAAGGACATTATTTATGCAAGTTTTGTCGAACAAAGGATGTGGAAGGATATTTGCATGTGTACCGTCATTCTAAAGAAGGCAAAGTTCCCTCTAAGGATCGAAGAGCTTGGAGGATTCCCTCATTTCTTTGCAAAGTGAATGGCGCTTTAGTTTTGCAGTAATGTTTGAGTTGGTTGTACTGATGGTGGTATAGGTTACAGACTTGGAAGTCTTGCAAGGACACCATGCCATGGTATTGTAATGGCAATGTTCAACAATATTTGAATTTGGATGAAATACTTGTATGCCATGCACTCAGTAGTTATTTGAAGGGAAACTCTTGGTCGGGATGTACGACTTGTACGTACTTGTACTCGTACTCGTATGCTGTGTTTATTAATACTTGTCATTTAGACTGGTGGAAGGACGAATCAATTTGAGGAGTGGGTGCTTGGAAACTTAAAAAAAAAAATAAACGACAGAGGTTTGTTGGAAGTTTTAATGGAATTATGCTAACCACGATTCAGCAGTAGTTGGTAATGGGACCATGAGATTTTTGGCTCGCTGCCAAAATATGTATGGTAGTGGGCGTTGGAAATAAGTGACGGGTTCAGTGCCCATAATGAAGATGTGTCGATTACCACAAAAAGGATAATGGTTTGTTGGAATAATTTTTCTTAAGGAACTTGCAACTCTCAATCTTAAAGAAATCATTTAACAAGGACTGAAAACTGTGACATAGAGAAAGACGAGCGTTTATTTCTACGCGGATTTGGCGTCAGAGGAAGACTTAGTTGGAAAAGCCAGCCAATGTCTAGTGATATCGGCTCACTAACCTACGGAGCAAAAAATTGCCCTAACGAGCTCATTGATCAAACAAACAAGCTTAAAACGACGCTCAGATCCTACTTGGAAGTACATGATTGGTGGTGTAATAGGAAAAGTAGTCTAACCGACTTTGTGTCAAGCGATATCTCTTCAAAGTCATCGTCCACAAAGGATCAGTCTGCTGATCAAAAAGTTGCCAACCAATTCGATCAGACTACACTTAATGGAAGACACATCCCTAGGGCTTTGAATATTTGAAGTGTATCCGAGTGGGCATCACCAACACCAAGTACCAGCGAATTCAGAGTCACCAGGTTCCGCTGCAAAGAACGGAAGAAGTCCGATTTTTCAAAGAAAGAGCGACGGAATTGTTCGGTCAAAACTGTATAAATGTGTTTCTGTGCAAAAGTGTTCCAATTTTCGGAACTTAACGGCAGAGTAGAAGTTTTTGTGAACAATTGCAAGGCTAAAACTCAATACCCGGATAATATGAGCGATTAAGGGAGGTCTGAAAATCCTACTAGAGATGTGATGTAAATAAGGCTGCGACGTTAAGAAGAACAACTTCTTGAACTACGCCGACTACATGGGGATCATTCTATTTAACAACGCGTAGAATATCCCATCATATTTTGTGAACTTCTGAAATTTTACCATCAACCAGATACGGTAGATCTGGAACTATGCGCTTCAAATCGGAGTTGTTCAGCTCGTCCATTTGTGCAGGAAAAAATTTAAAAATGTAAGTTGGTAGGTAAGATACCTCAGGTCTGACACAAAAAGCTCAATTCTAGCTCAAGGTAGCTTGCTTAAGGGGAAAGTGACCTATGTCAGTTGGATGGTTGTTAGCATAGGATCGCGTTAAACGAAAGAAGCTGCTGATTGAATCCCAGGTCCATTCGGACCGTAGCGCTATGTAAAGTAAAGAAGGTATCAAAGCTGAATCCTCAAGTCTACGGCAAGTTTTGTCCACGCGTACTTCAGCAGCTGGATGATAGCTAGATTGACCCTAAGAATTTTCATTTTCCTGGATGGACTGTTGCAACCCACCCAAAATCTGCTTTTAGAAAATCTTCCCACATGCAGATCGACCTGGACATAATCTGTGGAAAAAGCTAAAATGGACAATTTCAAGCTTCGAACCTTTTAAGGCACCAAAAACAGACGGTATTTTCCCTCCACATAAAAAAACAAGTATTCTAGGATGGCAGAGATATCCTGTTTATTTCCCGTTCTTGAGCTGAGATAACCGTAGTTTTTATAACAAGAACAGGTAAGACCTTAAATATGCTCCCAAACGATCCCCAACTCATCAATCTGTCACCATTCTTGCTTCAGACTCTCAAAAAAATGCTTGATTTTCACGTCGAGTGTAATTTCCATCACAGAAAATCGCCGAGCTGCCAAAGTGCCGGTCAAGACCACACCTCACTCATCTTTACGACACACTGACAAATTATTCTCTCTCAAGGTGAAATGGTGGTGTTCTTTGATATAGAGACACCTCCTCGATCATCCACTCTCATCAAGAACTGGACATAAATAATTCCCTCTGTAGCTTCATAAATGCAGCCTTTGATCGCTGCTTGACAATAAGGAAACCCCACAGAAGAAAACTTCACGGGGATTGTCTTCTCTCCTTTTCTATGGAATCTACTCGCCAACGGCATACTTGCCAAATAAGGTAGCTTACGCTAACGACGTCAAAGCCATGCTCCAACGACACGTAGTTATGGCCCTGGCGTAAATCTCACCAAAAAGAAGATATGCCGCATCATTCCACCCAGGCTAAATGTCACTCCTCTGAATTCCTCGTATTGTGTAAGAAACCTAGGCCTTAGGTTGGACAGGTGGACAGAAAATGTTCCAAAATAAAACAAGATTGTTCTAGTTTCCCTTAAATCGTCTCAAAATCTTGCAGTTTTGAGTCCAATTCTGACTAATTGCATATTTGCATATGGACTCGCTAGAAAGAACATTGCGCGTTTGTTATGTATCATTGGAGCGTTAGGAGCCTGCCTTCTGCGACTCTCCAAACTGCAAGCTGAGTTCTTCGGCATGCAAATTGCAATGAACTCTGTCTTCAGGATTAGGAAAGAATGTAGAACGTGCCAGTTTACTAAGGTCGCATCGAGATCTCCCCCAATTAATTTAATTAACGAAAATTGACATCAACGTTGGGTTCAATCATCTGATTCCAGCAAGGAACGAGTGAAAACAACGCGAAGTCATTCTCAGTAAGTTCACCTTCAGATAGATCTGAAATAGCCGAAGAGGTTTCGCTGAACACTGTATCGTCATCGAAATTTTAGGTATTTAACAGGCCGCTGATTGGCTTACCCTGAATCCAATATATCCGTCGGAACAGATCATTAATTCTGAACACCATTAATTCGCAGTTAAATATCGCCGCACAGCTCTTAATGAGTTGGCTAAGCGGCACATTATCCCACTGTGTCAGATTCTGAGACACTTGTCCGCGTCTCAGGGTACTTCCTCGCGATGAATTGGTCTAACTTGAGCTTGAAGCTTAACAGCTGATCAGTTTGCGTCAATGAATTGGGGTGATGAACTTCGGTATAACTTAGTGGCTGAAAACTTTAAAGTTTTTTCGAAGATTTTTTTCAATGTGAAAAAAGTAACCGCCTTGACCGCCAGAATGCGCTGCCATTGCAAAAAAGGTTATGGTGCCTTGAAGTCCGTTCATACTTAGGCAGTCATGCCAAATTTCAGTGCGATACCGTCTTTAGTTTTGTTTTGACAGCTGATTTTCGTTCTCTCATAAAACATTATTTTTTGAGAGGCAAAATGGCGAAGGAAACAGAAGAAAAGATGGATAAATATTATGGGGCTAATGCTCCGTCAGATTACAAATATTGGTTTCGAGAGTTTCGCAACTCCGCAGCGGCAGCCCTTCCGATGCGGTTACAGAGGACAATGTCAAAAAAATACATGAAATGGTGTTGGCTGACCGGAAAGTGAAGGTGCGCGAGCCAGCAGATACCACAAAGATTAGTACTGAGCGCACACGCCATATTTTTAGCAATATTCTGCCTATGAACAAGTTATCTTGCCGCTGGGTGTCGCGCATGCTCCCTCCTGACCAAAAACACGAACGCGAGAGCACTTCGAAAGAGTGGTTGCACTTGCTGATGCGGAATCGGGCGGACTTTTGGTGTCGATTGGTAACTGTTGATGAAACTTGGATCCACTATTACACACCAGAGAAGAGAATGAGTGCCCGGCAATGGACTGAAGCCGGCACAAGTGCTCCGAAGCGACCGAGGAGGGCTCGATGGGTCGGAAAGGTTATGGCGTCGGTTTTCTGGGATCATCAATAAAAAATTCAGCTCACGCGAGGAATCATCGACGCCACGGAGAAGTATTTTGCAGACCTTCCGGGAAATTACTTTTCGGACGGGATCAAGAAGTTGGAAAATCGCTGGAATAAGTGTATCAAGCTAAAAGGGGACTATATTGAATAAAATAAAAAACCATTTAAAAAACAAATTTTTTTCATTCCCAAGGATGTTACTTTTCACCCCACCAATACTATACTATTCGCTTATAAAGGGTTTTCCTATAGGGACTTGACAACTTTGAGTTTAATTTGTGAACGCACTCTTTCACTAATCATCAAACTGTCACTGTCAATTTATTCAGTAAACTCAACATTTTCATCAAGGTAAAGTGCACGAACGTGCAACGTCTGCAAATTATAAAAATTTTCTACCGAACTTCGGAGTCGGTGACTGCAACTTTAAGAGCGTTAACTCCAATTTTCGGTCATAATTCTCGCCCTAGTAGACAGGCCATAACAAGTTTAGTGCAAAAATTTGAGTCTACATATTCGTTGTGTGATGTTGCCGTGTCAGTGAGACAACGGGTTGGTCGAAGTGTTAAAAATATCGCTGCCGTTCAGGCGTCCGTAGCAAACGATCCAAATCAGTCAATTCCACGGCGTTCTCAAGAATTGGGCATCGCTCAGACCACACTATGGCGTATTTTGCGTAAGGATCTTGGTTTACACACATACAAGATCAAGCTGACTCAAGAATTGAAGCCGATGGACCATTTGAAGCGACGAACGTTCTCCGATTGGGTTCTGGAGAAGATGCGCCAAGATAATGAATTTCATCACAAAATCATCTTCAGTGACGAAGCTCATTTTTGGCTCAATGGGTTCGTCAATAAGCAAAATATGCGTTATTGGTCGGCTGAAAATCCACATGTGCTTCATGAATCACCACTTCATCCATTTTAATTTTTCGTCGACGATAACGATCGTCACGTTACTGTGAATGGTCAGCGTTATCAAGCCATGATCACCGATTATTTTTGGCCCGAATTGGAAGATATGGATTTGGACGACATGTGGTTTCAACAGGATGATGCCACAAGCCACACAGCACACGCTACAATCGATTTATTGAAGACTAAGTATGGTGAGCGTGTTATCTCAAGAAATGAGCCAGTCGATTGACCGCCTCGTTCGTGCGATTTAACGCCGCTTGACTATTTTCTGTGAGGCTACGTTAAGTCATTGGTTTATGCCAACACGTCGACGACGTTGGAAGAGCTCAGAGCCAACATTGAACGCGAAATAGCGGCCGAAATGTGTGGCCGAGTCGTTGAAAATTGGGTCCAACAAATCGACCGCTGCAAACGTGCCCGCGGTGGCCATATGAACGAAGTCGAGTTCGAATTATAGACCAGTTTCTAAACTGCATATTATACTTAGACTTTTGGATGGCCTAGTGAAGGAACGGATGGTATTCATCTTAAGCAGCTTTATTAGTGATTCTCAGCATGGATTTTGGAAAGAACGTTCGACTTGCTCTAACCTAGTTCAGTTCACCAATCATTGATTAAGTTCCATCGAGAAGCACAAGCAAGTGCACGTAGTCTATTCTGATTTCGTGAAAGCCTTTAGTAGAATTAACGTGTGTGTCTTTCTAAAAAAGCTTGAGTGTTACGGATTTTTTGGCCCATTACTTTCGTTTCAATCGGACATTCATTTTCGGCTGAAATTAATGTTGTGTCTGGTGTCCCGGAAGGAAGCCATCTTGGGCCAATTCTTTTCCTCAAGAAATGCAGGGCATCGACTTTCCACGCTCTTCAATAGTGTCACAATGGACTGAAATCTGCTCTAAGTGCTGGACTACCCCAACCTTAGCTAACTTAAGGAAGGTAACCTGACCTTAGTTAGAGGTGATCTTTATCTGTTTAGTGATCCGTGATCGCGATCTTTTTACGAAAGGTAGTAATTGCGGACGAGACTATATTTGATGATGACTATGCTTTGGTAGACAATTCAAAAGATAAACGAAGCAGAATTTACTGCATTCTGTAGGTTGGCTCCAATGGCAAGTGAAGAGATATTCAAAATGTGACTCACCTAACTGTTGTAAATCCGCGCAATTTAATTCTGTTTACATTCATTAAAACTCTCTCTCTCTCTCTGTGATTATTCAATTAGATTACATCCATGTTCATCAGAGCGGATGTATGTACACATAATCTGTATTAAGATAAACAACTTTCGCGTCTACTGCGCGACTCCATTCTAATGGATGTTTACACATAAAATACGCCACAAAACCATTGGGATGCCACACCCGTAAATTACTTGTGTAAACAGAGACAGACCCCTAATCCCAATACTAATCCGAAACCGAATCTGAATTTGATAGCAAATCCCATTTCCATTTCAGTTAAATCACTTATGGGGCAAATTTGTGAGCCGCATACACAGGAAACAAAAAACAGAAATTGCAAAACAAATGGCCATCGGCGGACATCCTGCGCTTCTCTGTAAATAGCCAATTATTCATCTCAATTCACAAGCATATGTACTATGTACTACGAGTATGTATACCCAAAAAGACAAACAAAAAAATTTAAATGAAAATACGCGCATAACCACAGAGCGAGACCAATTCAAAACAAATAAACCTCACCACGACACGACAATACCCTGGACAGTCAGGGACGCAGGCTAATAACCGCATAACCTCATTTTTATTTTCTTATTGTCATGGCTGAGTTTGTATCCGTTTTATTTACTGCAAGGATATTGCCTTGTTTCATAATCTTCAGTCTACTCTGGCGTTGGTCTTTCACAAGTTGACAACAGTATCTTGTCATTAGGTGCGTGGAAAACATAAAAAGGACTAGTCCTTTGACAGCTCTAGGATATACTTCATAAAGATGATAAACAACAACAGGCGCTACAAAACAGGACGATGTATGAGTCAGTATACCAGTAGTACTCGTGGTAAGTTGAAAGTTCGAAACCACACCCTGTAACGACACAGACACTGATCCTTTGAATGAGAAACGAGCATCCCTCTAGCAATGTGATGATGATGACACAAAGTTTCCAATTTTTTTTTTTTTTTTTTTTGCAAAATCCTATCTCTTGGTGGCTGTAAAGTAAACATAGAGCTAGCCGAGGTGACGCAGAATAAAGTTTTGTGGTTTTGTTGGTTCTCCTACTCAACGAACGCAATGCGGTCTTCACTTCGCAACAACCGATGATAAATGGTCCTTAATAAAGGATACACTTTCGCTTTCGCTATATTCTTTTATTTTCTTCTATCTTTCTCTTCCGTTGTCGGTTTTTATTTTTGTTCTTATCTTCTTCCGGTATCGGATGGTTGTTTGGTCTTTCTTGGTTGGCTACAGGGTGTGTGGGGTTGCAGAGCATTTGTATTCATTTGTACACTTGACAGGGGATATTAACGTAATGGTGGTCAGATGACAAATTCTTTGTTGACATTTTCTTTTCAATTTTGGTTTTTCTCTTTTTTTCAATTATTTTAATGAAAGCCAAATTAAAAGGGTAACTGTTTTTCAAGTGGTAATTTGGTGGAGAGACATTTTTCAGCTCAGGCTGACAAGATGGATTAGGTGGTCTAAGTTTAAACTAAGAAGAGAGTAGGTCTGATTCGGCATGTGTGTGGGCATTGGTCTCAAGATCTTAATTGTCTCAGGTCTTAGCAAAGTAGTTCCTTGGATCTGAAACCAGATTCAGTTCATCCATCAGCCCACCAAAGTCCGGAATGGTGGAACCATGCACATAGAGTTCTGAGTTTGAGTTGTCAGTTACAGGTGGGTCTACAATGTGTCCTGCAGCGATTTGTATTACCGACCAGATACTGCCTATATCTTAACTATGAATGTATTGTCAATCACATGAAGTAGCTTAAGCAGGATTTTGCTAACAATAAACCGTCGTACGGATATAAGCACGTACAAAGGAACCTACATTCTAGCGAACTAAAGCACTGTAAAGCCACATAAGATCTGGTTATATAGACAGCTTGAGCTGAAAGGCAGACATTGAAGGCTGTGATAACAATCTGTCAGAGTTGCAGCTGCAGTCGCAAAAAACCAGAGAAACAGACAAGTTTTACAAAGGTCAAGGGCAGAAGTATGCACTTTAGTCAATTCAGGTCAAGTTCCATTGTCAACTTAATATTCCCCAGCCCACAAAATTTGGACCTTTACACAAATGTCCGGACCGAATGCAACGTATATCACTAGATGATCCAGTACTGGCTATAAAGGTATAATAGATCATCATCAAAGGCAGAACAGACCTCCAGCCGACAATATGACAATTGCTACCGAAGCCGTGATTGGAATAAGATGGAAGAGAGAGAGAAGAAACAATATTTCACGATTTACAAATGCCAATTCACCTATTATGAATGGTGTGATCAACTACAACAGCTAAGAAAATACCGCACAAATTACCAAGAGGACTTCCACAGGGTTCGATCGTTGGTCCAGTATTATAAAACACATTTGACGATGGAATACTACAATTTGAAGAGAAGCGGTAACATTATGAAAGTCTCAAGCTATGGCTCTACGTACTTACAAGAACTGGCAGACCATAAAACAAAAGTTGTCCACATGCTAAAAGTTGAGAACCGAAGAAGGAGGAATATCAGAAAACCATCATGGAGTCAGGATGGAACGTCTCAGTCAAAGTACGATGGTCTTCCAATCAATGTTTGTCTTCTCTTCTGCAAGTACCTCAATAAACTTAAGCACGCAGTTGGGAAATAGTACTCGTATCTTTCCTACAAAGAGTTGAAGCCTTTTCATCGAGCCACAGGAAACTTATGGCCGTAGCGTCGGAAACCACAAATAATGATGTAGGATGTACGCCTATGCAGCGGCGTAGGGAAGAGATAATGATACAGGAGGAGTGTTTTGGCCAAGTAGATATGTTGGAAGTAGAATTCCCAAAGCACTCAAAGTAGGATGTTGTGTCACTTGTGGTAAGGACACTTGTGTGCTATTAAGCAGCCTGTCGTCTTTTCAATTGAGAAACAGAAGAACATTGGATGGCCTCTTAGAGACATCATTCATTCTGAAGGATGATGCCATCTGAAGTTATGCTCACAATAAACCCAACTGTTAATGGAAGCGCTTATCCTGCAGGAAGCTTCTCTGAGCCTCGCTAATCAAGTTATTCGGCGATATAAACTGGACTCAGTGTATCAAGCCTTCCAAAAGCACTAAGATAAGACCTGCATTCTTGAACTAGTTAGGAAGTGATAAGAGGATTCATCAAGTCCCTAAGCACAGTTTGGCAGTCGCTACAGATGCAGACACTTCGTCCTCACAACTTATTCTTTACAATATACTCCATTGCCATAAGGAAAACAGACGCCAATTTTTCTAACGAAGATTGCAATTCTCTTAGATCCTTTTCGGAGTCATGCTGGAAGACCCTACTACATTCATTTCATCTGATTTGGCCGAAACCATTTCTAAATACAACATGCCACCATTACATCAGACGGCATGTCCATAAGACCAGAGTAAAAATCCGAGCGTGTGCTGTACGAAGCACCCTATCTTTCTAAGCGGACCATGGCTTTGAGAGTGCAGCCCATTACATGAATATCGAGAGGAGAGAGATCCACCAGTATGCCTAGAGAAGAGTAGCCACAGGAGCCCGAAAGCTCCTTTGCACAACTAGAGAGCCGGTCAAATATGTTTAGCACAAAGGAGTTCATTTTCCAGGATGATACGCAAATTTAATATTTAGCTCTGTTGGAGAAACGGATGGTAATGCCCTTATGCACTAGATGAGTCAAACCAGTCAGCTGCCTGCTTCTTCTGAAGAGAACAACTTCAGGTTTGATGGGATTCGCTAATAATCCATTTTGATCACGTCTCGGGCTGTCAGCAAATGGTCACAGAACGTCCTGAAACGTAGACGTAACAGTTGTTGAGAGTGCATGTATCATAGTACGAAGACAAGAGGACGTCCTGCTTTCAGATTCTATTCTGTTCACCAGAATTCTTCACTTTGTGTTGTCTGTTCAACACCGTACCGTCAAAAGTTGCGCTGGGAAAGTCCTTCCTTCTCGCACACAGTCTCGCAGGATATTCCGCGTTGACAAGCATGTTGCCTTTTGGACGGGGGATGCATTCGCAAGACAATTTTGCGCATGTGAATTTCGATCATTTTCTTCATGCCCATTCTCAACTCAGACTAATAGATCGAAGCTCTTGCAGAGGGTGTAGTCATATTTTCTGATTTTCGGTAAAAGGGCTACTCTGCCAGGCTAGTAGTAAAGATGCGCTTTAGAGTTAATAAAAGCCATCAAAGGATGGCTTCATCTGTCTACACAACCAATGACAGATACTAGCTATGGTGGAGCTGCTCACTTGCAACTTCGTTATTTGGATCTGGTTATTAGCTGGTTCTGAATAGGTTGCCTGAGAAGTGAGTTTCAAGTGTGGGACGGAGAATCTCTGCTTTCGACTCAGTGTAGTTATGAACATAGTGTCTGATTTTTAACGTAAACCACCTGTCATGTAGACTTATGTTTACGGTATGTCCATACATCCACGGGGGCAAGGATACGCCTTGCCATCGCTCTGCCGCCTTCTCGAGATACCAAATCGGAACTGTGTTACTGGCACAAGTTCCACCCTTGGTATGAGTCGAGGCCGACCTAAAACCTCTTACTGCTCTTAGGGTCGCAGCACCCAGTACTTATTGCAACTCTACATTGGGTCAACCAAAGGAAGACCCTTCCCGCGACTTTGGGTTTAAACCACAGCCACCATGTCGCTTCCACAAGGGGCCCGGACCGAGATCCGAGGGGCTCCTGACTCCCATGGTATCGTGATTTAAGTCCTGGTAGGGACTAACGGTGGTCCAGCCGCCAACAAAACCTATGACCGGCAACTTGTGACTGATCAAATCGTAGCAATCTTCGGTAACGTCATCTGAAAATGTTTACGATAAGACCAGTACTTTGCTCTGCCCCGTTTATTATTAGACAACGTCGCCCGTAGTTATGAACAGCTTCTTCTAGTTTTTGCTCTGTTCTGTATGCTTGATACCTATTTTAGGTAGGATAGGTACCACGGTTCTAATTTTGGTGAGTTCGCCGTAGGTCCGGCAAATATCTCTGTGGGCCGGCACCTAACATAGGTGAATGTTGAACTGCAGTGAGAGGTTTTGGAATTTCGTGAAACTGAGTCCAGAGATTTGATATCGGTCTGACCATGCGAAAATATGCGAATATCCCTTGCAGATATCTTGTTTTTCTTTAGTCAGGACAGGATCTCTTTAATCGCCAAAAACACGCGTACTGTGATTTGGAAGGCAGAAGGAGAGAAAACACCGCCACCAACCCCGCTATCTGTCTTGCATCCATCCGTATAGGAATGGATTGACCTGTCAGAGAGATTTAGAGGTGATGCTTATACGAAAATCTTTGTCAAATCAAATGTTGGGGCATAATGAAGTCGATGTTCTCTGCACGTATTCTTAGTGTGTTAAGAATATTTGTGTTCAAAACTGCGTTAGCAACCACTTTGCCTGCTGAAAATATCGAGGGGTGTCAAGTGAAACAGAATATCCAGTACCGCGGAGGGAGTAGTACATAAGACTGTCTTTTGGTCTTTGCTTAGGTTGCTGCAGCTGATTGTATTGTCTAAGTCCGTCCACCAGACAACTACCGAAACCTATAGCCAGTGGGTACTACGAGGTTGAATTCCCCATATGTTCCCGATCGTTTTTTTGCAAGAGAGGGAAGCTACTGTAACTTTCTTTACTCTTTCTTGAATATTAGATTTCCACTTCAGTGTCCTGTCAAAAATAAGACTAAGCTGGTATCGTTGGTTGGAGAGAGAGTATATGATTGGACTTTTATATGTCCTGGAGAAGAAGAGAGGATTAGTTTTATGGGGGCTTACTCCCAATCCAAAGTATTGAGATGCTTTCCTGAGACGGCTATAGCAACGTCATTCGCATAGGTAAATACCTTCCTACCACCCTCTTCCAGGTATACCCGCAGTTCGTCGAACACTAAGCTCCAGGGAAGCGGTGAAAAGGCATCGCCTTGTGGCGTACCTCTGCTGCTACATCTTTTAGTAGAAGCCCCACTCAGTTCGGAATTGATTATCCTGCTATTTATCATAGGACTGATCAACGCCCCAAGTGAGTCATCCGTCTTTAGAGTTGGCAGCACAGTCGTGATTGCGGATGATGTATTATGTCCAGGAACGCATTATAGAGTGTACTCTCTATAATGTAAGAATCGTTCGATGTGGCTAGTCAGTGAAAGTAGAGCCGTTTCCACCGACTTTCCTTTACAATATGAGCATGTACTGTTCTTTGATTGAGTCTTCCATATTCGGACTCTGTAGGTCTTTTCTCCCTTGTAGTTTACCGCAGAATGAAGAGCTGGCTTGTGATCCTTCTTTGATAATCTTCCTCATCGTATGTTCAGAATCGGAAACCCCAATACATGTTTGAATGATATTCGAAGGATTTTTCACCTTCATATCGTTCTTGTTACGGCAGACTTATCGCAACCAGTTCCCGTGTTCCCTCTCATGTAATCGAATAAAAGCGAAAAATACCTAAAACATGACTTAAGCAACAATCCCTTTCCTGTCACCAACATACGAGTATTGCATGTCGTTAACATACATTTTCCAACCACAAAGTGCCAACCAAGCGCATACTTTGTCAAATTAAAACTTAAACATGTTGCACGCCACTAGAATGCTCCCAAATTAATATTCCAACGAAATACTGGATTACCATAAATGCATGCACTCTGAATGCACCATGCACGAGCCCAATACTCTCGTACAACAAAATTTGCAAAATAAATTGGTCATGTCACATTTGGAACACTGCACTGGCACGTGTGTGCAAGTGGCAACACGTATCTAAACAATTACTTATGGTGCAACATTTTTGGTATATCATCCCACTTTTTGCACACAACTATCAGGAAATCATTTGACCTGAAGGGGTAATTAGAAGTTGTGTGCCTGTTTCGAGGTAGACATCCTTCCGTGAGCTATTAATTGACCATTAAGACTCATTTTCTCACATAATAACAATTTCTGGTTATTAGGTTGCACGACACGTAAATGCAATTAAGTTGCAATGCAATATCTGAAAATGGTGTGAGAATTCTCTACAAGGACATTATGCCACGAGGACATAACTATAGGGGTACGACAAAAGTTGGGGTTGTACATACTCGTAGAACAGATATGGTAGGCCTGTAGCTCTAGATTGTAGGATATATGTAGAATGCATGCAAGACTCACGTGAGACGGTTTTTCTGTTTCACATCTTATATAGTAACCAACGGAAAAAATGATCTCTTCCAGCAATTCAAACTCGGTGTGAGACTAGCTGCGACAAACAAAGCAAGTCCTTTCTTTGAATAACGAATGCAAGCATGATGGATTCTGAAATCAAATTCAATACGGAATAGGAATGCATACGGAATAAATGAACCTAGTGTCCATTGCCATGTTTCATTTACTGCCGCAGTAAGCCACTCGAAGTCAAGAAAGGTGCTCTATCAATCTGTAATCGCAGTAACTGCGATCGTTCATTGGAATTATCTCAAACATGCTGAACTATTTCACCGAAATATGCATCAATGCCGTACTAACACACACCGTATTAACAGCCGCCGCCTTGTAAGACACTCTCAGTTAATATAGATTTCATACCTTCAGTGTCGTTAATGATGAAAGTAAGATGGGATACAACAAGAGCCACCATGTATGCATCCTTCCCTTCTATAAGTTGGATACCCATTTGTGCTCTTAGAATTTTCTAAACTCTACTAGCTGGCGGTTAACTCGCAAAACACCCGGCTTATCCCTTGACAAGCTAATGGAAAACTCCTTCGGTATTTGGCCCACTCTCTATAGTCAAAACAGTGTAGAATACCTAGGTAGATCTATGTAGTGCACAGTAGGCTTCTAGTTTACTTCTTCGCCTGCAATCTTCAAATGGATGAAGTTCGCCCAAAATGTTTTCTACCGGAATAGAGCACGTTCGTAGAAACATAAGAAAACGCATCATATCAGCCTTCAGTACCTAAAGCGAGCGCCCCACGGTTCATCATCACTCTCACAGCAAACCCCGCAGGACGATGTCTCATTTATATCTAGCACACTAAAGTGTTTCTCTTGGAGACATCGGGAAGCATTTAGCTTGGTTTGCCGTCTTCCTGGAGAGTCATGTCTTATTTTATACACACACACAAAGTGTGGACAAAAGTTTACAGAGAAAAATGTTACACCAGAATGATCTTGTAAACCCCATATTTAAACAGTGGGAGCAGCAGTAGTGGCAGCTTGTTCTTCCTTGATAAGATCCTTCTTAAGTGGTCCCATGAATGCCAATTTGTCGGCGGCAGACTGGAAGCGACCATGACCCATTTTTGATGAAGTATCGATAAACTTTAGCTTGATTGCTTCTAAAGAAGCCCGGCTTGTGTGTACTAAGAGAGATTTGCGCAGAGTGATGACGGGCTTCTTGGATCCAATACAGCAACCCTTAAGCATAACAAAGTCATTGTTTACTTCACCATAATGGTTGTTGACGTTGACGCATTGTTCTTGATGACCTTGCCATCCTTAGTGTGGATTCCAGCTCCGATACGGTAGATCTTCTTGTTGATCTCAGTACGATGATGGTAGCCCTTCTGACTGGCACGTACAACAGTGAAAGACACACGACTTGGATGCCAGGCTCCAATACAAGCAACCTTACGCAGACCCTTGTGCGTCTTGCGGGGCAATTTCTTTGTGTGCCAACGGCTGGTCACACCTTTAAAACCCTTACCCTTGGTAACACCAACGCAATCGATCACTTCATCTTGACCAAAGACATTGGATACTTGGACAGCTTGTTCCAAATTATCCTTAACCCATTTGACTTTGTCTTCGATGCTGCCACCGTTCAATTGGATTTCCATGATATGGGCCTTCTTTTGGCGTTGCTTGATCAAACGGATCTGGGAGTGAGCAATGACACGGATGACTTTGCAGTAACGAACCATCTTCCTGAAGTCATTCTCGATGCTCTTCTTGCCAGCAGCATCGGTCCATTTCTTGCTAGGCTTGGTGAAAGCCTTCTTCTTGCTCTTGTACCAGTGCTTGTAGAAGCGACGACGGCATTCCTCCGATAAGTGCTGCGCCCAAACATTGACCAAAGCTCGTAGACCAAATGGAGTCTCGATGTAACCAACAGCTCCGACAACCATCATTGGTGGAGTTTCCAAAATGGTAACAGCTTCTGCGACCTCCTTCTTGTTGATGTTTGATGCAGGACGGTTAGCCTCGCGGACGATGTGAGTCATACCGGCCTTGTAGCCGACAAAGCATGTTAGATGAACTGGCTTAGAGGGATCATCCTTGGGAAAGGCCTTAACCTTACCACGGTGTCTGGTTGAGCGCTTCTTTGGGTAGAAAGCCATAGATCCATGGCGAGGCGCCGAAAATTTACGATGAGACATTTTAAAGTATTACAACGCGTCCTATTACTTCAGACGACGAAGATAGATAGTCATCTGTAACCATGCTCAAACGAAACCCAACTGTTGATAGAAACTCTCCTGGTTTAAATCCTGAAAACAACCGCGATGTCATTTCTCACTACAGACCCTACAAAAACTCAGTGAATTTACTCGTAGCTATCCAACGGAGTTCAGAGAAGCACAGTATTCTCGAACTAGGTTGGCAGTGGTGCGAGGTTACGGCCCAAACACTAGGCTGTCGCAATAAGAGCGGATATTTCTACAATATATTGTACCTAGTCCATTGGGATTCGGATTGCGTATATCCCTGTTTGGAAAATGGAAGCAAGTTTGCCTAGTGTTTGGTCGTCGTTTAAAAAATTAATAGTGCCACATCCTAAACCCATTTTAGAAACATCAGTGAAGTCCTAATCCTGATTCCTGTTTAAACCGCTCCTGACCACCGGCAAAGTCAATTTCGTACTTTCGCAGCAACGGGAGTTCTCGTGTTTTTGCATCAGATGGCATGTCTATAAGAGCAGAGCCTAAACAGAGTAGACCCGCAAGGTCACCAAAACTTTACTACATTTTGCACTAAGAATCACTTATTTTGAACAGAAGACGGCTTTGGAGAATGCAGTCCATGACACGAATCTCAGGGGGGTACGCAGTATATACTCGTCCCTACAAGGACTTCGAAATATCTATCTCCTGCATCTTTCCAAGTAGGGACAAATGGGGTTGATTGACAAATGGCAAATGGCAAATTCTGATCCTAAGATGTTCACCTTGCCTTCCAGACCTCAATAGAGTCTCAGGATCTGAGATACTGGCCGAGGTGGCAAAACCAGAGACAATAAAAGCGACTTTTCACTTGGGCATAATGATGTTTTTAGACAGGCAGCCTTCTATAAAAGCGAATGTTGACATCGCTGCTGTGGGAAGAACTAAAGACTCCTTGTGCTCAGCAGATATTGCTGGCTTGATGCACTGGAGTTGTAAGAAGCAAACGTGCAGACGACTAAGACCGACCGACCGACTAAGAACTACCTTTTAGTCTCTAAATGCATATGGGAGCAGGAGATAGAAAGGAAAACCAAGGATAGATGGAAAATCTTTCCCACATGTGAAACGTTTGACAGGAGTTCATTAAATTCACATCTAACAAGTTCCCACTTCCAGCACCGTTCGATGCTATAAAAGTGCATAGAATAAAGTGACGCAAAGAGAATACCCTCCACTTCCTTGTCATTGCCCCAACGTCTAACAAAACCAGGTCGCAAACTGCATCAACAACAAGACGTACCCCATCCCCTTGCAATCCTTCACCACAACGGAACCTTATAGACATAAAAGCAACCACAAATCTAACCTAAAACGACCGAATATCGTTCGAAAAACTTTTATCTCAAAACAACCGAGACCATGACGGGACAACAAGGGTCTAGCAGAACGTTTCTTAGTTGTTTGAGAGAAGAACTAGTTTATGACTTGTATCTTTAGGTTCTGCCCTGCAAAGCGTCCTTGCATACTCGTACTTCCTACTTCGCTGCCATTGCTCATTGCAGGTACTTCCCGAGATGGAGGAGACTCCATCAGAAAGGTTTTGGAACTTTCTGCGCGTAAGATCGTTGCCGTCAAGCATGTCACTCTTTTCCTAAAATGCTTTGTTAATTTACCAAGTGCGATCTGAACACTGTGCTTTTCCGACTTCCAAATCACTGTAGCGTGTTCCAGGCGGAAATTTTGGCAATTAAAGAAACTCTGTCCTGGCTGAAGAAAAACATGATACCAAAGGATATCCGCATATTTTCGGATAGTCAGGCCGCTATCAAGTCTCTGGACTCGGTCTCATTCAATTCTAAAACCGCCCATCAATGCCGATCATCTCTCATGGAAATGGCGGAGCAGTTCAACCTTCACCTTTGTTGGGTGCCGGGCCACAGAGACATTCCAGGGAACTGTAGAACCGATGAACTCGCCAAAATTGGAACCACTCTACCTATTCTACCGGAAAAGGGTCATAGGTATACCAATCGTTACGTGCAAACTAACATTAAAGCTGGATGCCAATAAAAGAACAGACCCTAGGTGGACTGTTGGACAAATATGTCTATCATCACTGGACACTCCCTCATAGGCCAGCATGCAAGAAGGATTCATCTAGGAGCTTTCGTCTACAACGACCTATAGACGTAAGCAGTCTCCTGCGCTTCATCATAAGCTCAAACTAGTTCCATTAGTAAGAGGATCATATATCCACGTGGCATCACAATGGGCCAATAGGTCTAAGTGGGTTGGTATTTCCAACAGCCACTCTTACCTACCCTACCCTAACACTGTGCTTAGCTTATTGTTCGAATGTGTGATCGAAGGAGCAATCTTTCGCAAAGCCATCCCTTTCTTCCGTTGAGGCATAAGCACAGATCAGGCCTAGATTAAGCAATTGAGTTTCGAAGCTGATTATGGGAAGTTTAGAGTGATCTTTAAGTCCAGCTGTAAGCCCGTGGTGATGGGCCATAGCTGCGATACTCATGCAACCAGAAAGATTTCTTGGCAAATTTGTCAAAGCCGGCGATGTTTATAGAGCAGAGATCATTGAGATCTCGAAAGTGGGGACCACCTAGGGATTGCATTTTGATGCGTGCCAAGGAGGTCTCTTGTTTTTGCAGCTGAGCCCTCGCCCAATTTTCAAGGCTTCTTCCATTAATGAAATTTTCTAATAGAAAGCTAGGGTAGACTAAATGACTGATCTTATCGTAAGAGTTTTCAGATGATGCCACTGAAGGTTGCTACAATTTGGCTGGCTACAAGCTGCCGTTCGTAGGTCCTGTGGAGTGGCGGATATTAGGATTTTAAACACGATACCGTGGGAACAGGGAACCCTGACTTGAAGAGGTAAACTCCTCTAGTCGGAGCGTCATGGTGGCTGTGGTTTAAAGCGCATTAAGAGTATTCTAATTGGTTTCGAAACGATGTAGACTTGCAATAAGTACTGTGTGCTGTGATCCTATGATCAGCAATAGGTTTTAGATCGGCCTCTACGGGTAAAACACGTGCCTCCAACACAACGAGGGCAAGGCGTATACTTGCTCCCAGGAATGTTTGGGCATTCAGTGAAATTAAGGTTTATATTGTCAGGAGTTCACTTAAAATACATGAGACGTTCTGTCCTGCAGCTGCAATAGAATACGTTGACGTTGCCTACTATTTGTTTCGAGTGATTCAAATCTAGCCACCATCCATCAGCGACGCTCGTCCCGTTGCGCTTGTCCGTCTTTTTATCCGCCACCAAACAACTATACCATACCTTTGTCCAGGATTATGCCTAGGTACTTGACATTGCTCGAGAAACTCATAGAGGTTCCACTTTGCTCATCTGGAATGATTTTCCTTCTCCGTTTTGGCCAGGTTAGGCTAAGGTCAAAGCTAAATTTCCGTGAGGACACGTTATAGAGTGTCTATGGAGGTTTGCCCGAAACATAATGATCTACTACTCCACATGCCGCGTCTTGTTTGATAAGCAAGGACTACGTATATAAGTGAGTTTGGTTTCCTTCTTATAGAGAGACCACCAAAGTTTGCATTTAAGTTCCAACGCTCCCTCTATATCAAGGAATGCCAGAATTGTATTGCATTTTCCTCGAGAGATGGAGAGTGAGAGAGAGAGAGAGTGCAGTGCGATCTCAACCGATTAACTATTTTGCTGGAGATTCTGGTAGTCCGATTGAGGATTATTCCGGGGTTCTAGCAGGAATAGTGACAGACTAATAGCTAAGATCCTTCGGAAGAATATAGAAAATTGTACCTACTGTGCGTATGAAACCTATGGGTACCTCAATCCAGACATTAGGTTCTGTTTAAGAATGCAATGTCCCTGATATCCCGAAAAGTATTCTGTAGTTGTTCAGGGAAGATACCATCGAGTCAGGTTCACTTGCCCATTTAACCATTTTCTCGCAGCTCATGTCCGGGTAGTTGCTGAAAGAACTCTCCCTCACAGTAAATCCAGGCACAATCCGGATGCTAAAATACTGATGGGATGTTTTGGAAATAACTTGCCGTAGTCCTTTAAATCCTTTCTTAGAAACTCATACTGCGCCAGGACCTACGTTACACATTTGTTACTTCTCATTTATAATCGTTTAAATGATACCTAGTTGGTTGTCCAGTCACGTTCTGACCCAGCTAGTTTGGCACAGTTAAAAGTCTTCCCAGTCTTGTAACGCAGTTCTCTATCCTCATTACTGTAGGATGTGAGTTTGTTATTAAATTCGTCAAGCTTTAGGTGGGATATCTTGTTGTAAACTCTGCCACAGTTCCACCCAGTATGACATGACACGCCTTCCGACTATTGAGATAAATGAAAGCAGTAGATAATTGCTTATTTGTCTGTCGTTATTTGTTCCAACTGTCTGTCGATTTGAAAAGGGATAAAACCCTTTTTGGCGGCAGATTATAAATTATAAAATCCGCATCTGCATTCTTGGCACACACTGGCTGGATGGCGAAGAATCCATAGATCTGAGCTCTGAATAAGTCACAATAGTCGCTTATTGCTAGATCGACCTCTGATGTCGCCCTTGACTCCTTCTAGGATAACCGGGATTCCTTCATGAACATTTGCCATTGCCTGACTTATGCTCTTAAGTTTACCCAGCAGAGGAGAGCAGTGCCAGCCGATTAATTTTTATGCGCATTGCGTGGCATTCTCTGCTTATGTCCCAATGGAAATTTATGCTCATAAATTGGAGTCGAAATCAGCGTTTACGTTACCCTCCTGCTGAGATGGTAGAGGCTCCAGGGATTTTCTTACGCAGAATTACAGCACTTGAGTAACTTTTCATTATTGAGGGTGGAAATTACTTGTTCCGCTCGAGTACACGTTTCCAATTAAATTTGTTGCCACATCCAGTAGATCTAATCTAATCCCTGCGACAATTTTAGCTCTTTTAGATGGATGTATCCTATCGTCTGTATCTATCAAGAAACAAACATTTTCGCACTGAACGTCATGTGGGGTAGGTCTAATGGCCTTATTTTTGCATTTGATTTGATTTTTATTTACTCCTACCTCTACTGCTGCTCCATAAACACAGAATGTGTCATCTGGACTGGGTTTTTCTTTGTCAAAACACACGACAATTAGGAAAAATGAAATATTTTTCACCTGACATAGAGTTGAAATGCCTGACAGCTGCACAAATCATTTCACGTGACAGAGTGTGAACAATTTCAGCAGAGCTTTTTCCTTAATGTCACCTGGCTTCCTAAAAATAGATATTTCCATCTCTCACACTCTGAATAAAAAAAAAAACAAAAACCTCCCCCCATAGGATCAATAAAGGAACCAGCTACGGCACGCAAGCTATCCTACTACTCTACCATCCCACTACCAGTGGGTTCCAGTCAAGCAACGGAAATCTTTTATTGAGCTCTAATTAGCAGCATTAGATGGTAGAGGGATGGGGATGGAACTAACACACGTACCATATCTACCCTCTTGTCATTCTCGATTCCCTGTAAAAGCGCTGACCATGAAACCGTACTAAGCTGGCCGTTGTTTTGTTTTCTGCACTTAAAGCCATCCATCCAGCACGTCAAGGTGAGAATGACATTTCTCAGTATTGCCGAGGAGGACTACAGTAATCTGTCAGCGTAGATGTGGACTTGGTAGTTGCATTCATCAGCGTGTTGCCTTGCATTTAAGGTATGAGGTCAAGGCTGCTTAATAGGTAAAGAGCCAATGGGGATGGATGAGATTTATACACGTGTATTCCCAGAACCGAGATTCCATTTTCATTTTAAAATCCCGTGATGTACAGATACCAGGACGCAGTGTTGGCAAGGCGACGACAAAACAACCTAAACTTAAGAGAAAAACCCTTTTTTCAATCGTTTTGTCTTAATCCTAGAGGACGGGCGGAGAGAACACCATGAATGGATGAATGGGATGCTTAAAGTCCTTCTGTCGGATCTCTGTATGCTAATATAATATATGAATACTGTGCCTTTTATGTAAAATTACAGAACCATAACAAAAGGATATTCTCGGATTCCTTTTACGCGCGCTTTTCTGCTTTTGAAGAGTGCCACAGAAGGACCGAAGCATTAGGGATTGCTACTATGCTATATACGAGTACTACTGCCTCCAAATGTGACTGAATGTACCACCTCCAAATGGATATACGAGCTCTGGGAATTTTTTATGAATCCTAGCTTCAAGTGGATTTATGAGGGTCATTTTACAAAGCAAAAAATAAAACAAACGCCAGGTAATGGCGGTGGTTTTGAGATTTGAGTAGGGTAGTCCGGGTATTTCCATTCGATTGTCATGACAATAAATGAAAGGAAAGTGCTGTTTGAATGTCGAGCGAGTTACCTTTCAAATGAGGGTAATTATAGTACAAGCCGCAAGCAATAAAAGGTTATCTGATTGCCGTGGAGGTGGGAAGTGAAAAGTTAGACGTGCGACAGCTATTTCGAATCTCACTTACTCGTACTCACATAACAGACCACAATAGAGTAGAGAAGAGATAAGGTTAATCAGTAATCACCATCCATTCATCGTACTCATATCTCCTCCAAAGTCTGGTTGAGTAGCAAACCCTTTGGGTAGGACTGCTGGAACTGGTGACTATAGCAATGTGTAATGTCCTTGATCATGAGGCCATTTTTTTAGATATTGAGTGAGGTTTTGACAACACCTTCTTTAATTGGAACTGTGTTGACGTGGGAAAACTTCAAAGCCATCGAAGAGCACAGACCCCATGTTAGTGGAATCGACTTTGAGATTATAAGTTGCCCCTATGCCGTGTCAAACAACGAGAAGGATTTTTTCCCTGTCGGTTGAATTTGCTACTACCCCAGTGTGGAATTTGTTTCCACAAAAAAGAAATAAAATAAAGCAAACAGAAATAATAAAAAAAAATTAAAAAGATTTATTTTTATAAATTTATATTTTTTGATGTTGCCTGCTCGGCTTCCTAATTACAACTGACTATCGGAAAAGAATGCTAAAGCGAAGGTAATATGCTTGTGGTATGTACAGTATACATTCTGCATTGTCTTGTACATAGACAAATAACATACCACAGCATCACGCCATAAAGTAGCGGCTCGATTGTGTGAAAGAAATTATATTACAGTGGCGTATACGAGTGGCAAAAAGTAATTTATACAGTGGTGTCGCGAAGTTGCGCTACAATACTCCCCTTCGGCAAAAAAACCAAAAATTAAATATATATATATGTAATTAATAATATGTTGTTATTTCCGAAGGTTAAATCGGACGCGCCTTAATGGAGTAGATGTATACGGCGGATCACTGTTATTGCTGGGGCGATATGATGATGATGAGTAACCGGATTGGACTTGTTGTGATGTTTCTGGTGTGGTCGTTACGGTTGGTTGCTCTAGGATGGTGTTATTGCTGGTGTTGTCGTTATTGTCTGCTGTGTTGTAGTCGGCATTGCTCAAGGTGAACACAGGCTTCAACCTATCGATGGATATAGTTGATGATCGACCACAAATGTCCACGATGAAGTATTTTTCATGTCTTGAAACAACTCGGTATGGACCTTCGTACGGTGGAGTGAAGGCACTATGTGATGCATCAAGGCGGACTAGGACATGGGAGCAGGTGGCAAGCTCCTTGAATATGAACACCTTCCGTTGACCATGACGTGTACCAGGAACAGGTGCAAGATTCGCAAACTGCATCCTCAGACGTTCGGCGATATCTTTGGGTGATAAATGATTAGAAGGAGATGGCACGAGAAACTCACCAGGTAATCGAAGCGGCTCTCCATAGACGATATCAGATGAAGTAGTACCCAAGTCATCCTTCCATGCTGTGCGAATGCCCAACAATACTATTGGTAATGTGTCAACCCAAGTCGAGCTTTCATGGCACCGAATAGCAGCTTTCAGTTGTCGATGTAAGCGCTCGACCATACCATTTGATTGCGGGTGGAATGTCGTTGTATGAATGTGTTTGCTGCCGAGCAGTTGACTGAGAGCATTGAACAGCTGGCTCTCAAATTGCACTCCTTGGTCAGTGGTTATCCGCAATGGCACACCGTAACGGCATATCCAACCGGCGAATATTTTCCTAGCCACGCATTCGGCTCCAGTGTCCTCTAACGGAAAAGCTTCAGGGAAACGTGAGAAGCGGTCTATGATCGTTAGGCAGTAACGATATCCTCTTGATGGTACGTATGGTCCAATAATGTCGACGTGTATGTGCTCGAATCTGCGGGTGCGTCCAGCTGGAAAGTTGTTGATTGGGGATACAACGTGGCGAGAAATTTTGTTGCGTTGGCAAGCTAGACACGCCCGAGACCAGCGACGACAATCCTTCTTCAAACCAGGCCAGACATATCGCTGTGAGACAAGTTTAACGGATGCGTTCGCACCAGGGTGACTTACACTGTGAAGAGATGAGAAAATCCGCTGACGGAGACTATTTGGCACATAAGGGCGAGCTAGCTTCCCATTGACATCACAGTAAATCGGCAGGTCGTATTCCGGGACGCTTACAGGTTGAAGATGAAGTGCGTCTTGTGATGGATTTCGGAGGCGGTGCTGGAGTTCTTCGTCAGTGGCTTGGGCTTGGGCGAGGTCAGTAGCGGACACAACAGTAGCGATTGCCTCAACACGTGACAAGGCGTCAGCGACAACATTGTCCTTCCCAGATATATGTCGGATGTCGGTCGAAAATTGGCTGATGAAATCGAGACGCCGAAATTGCCACGGCGTTGCCTTTTCTGGGTTCTGCGAGAAGGCGTGAAGTAGCGGTTTGTGGTCAGTGTAGATCGAAACGTTGCGTCCTTCTAGCAAGTGCCTGAACTTGCGCACTGCCGCGTAAACTGCATGTAATTCTAGGTCGTAGGGGCTTCGTTTCCTCAGGGCTGGTTGCAGTTTCTGGCTGAAAAACGCGAGGGGCTCCCAAACTGTACCTCTTCGTTGTTGTAGAACTGCACCTATAGATGTAAGAGACGCGTCAGTAAAAAGAGCCCACGGTAAATTAGTGTCCGGGTACATGAGAAGCGTGGCATTACGAAGCAGCTCTTTACATGCTGTGAAAGCTTGTTCTCGTTCTGCTGTCCAGTTGATTCGGTCTGAATTTTTGATGTTAGAGCCCTGCAGGCACTCATGGAGAGGGGCTTGGCACGTTGCTGCGTTTTTCTGAAATTTACGATAGAAATTTATTATACCAAGGAACTCACGCAACTGTTTGATGGTATCTGGGCGATGGAAGTTGATGATGGCCTCTACTCTTTCTGGCGGAGGACGAATGCCTTCTGCGGAGACATGGTATCCGAGGAAATTAACTTCGGATTTGCCAAAATAGCATTTTGCAGAGTTGACCACGATTCCGAACTCGGATAAACGCTTGAAGAGAATGCGGAGGTGACTTCGGTGTTCGCTATCGTCTCTGGATGCTACCAAAATATCGTCTATGTACGGAAACACAAAGTCGAGTTCCCTTGTGACTTCGTCAATGAACCTTTGAAAGGTCTGTGCTGCGTTGCGAAGGCCAAAAGTCATGAATGGGAACTCGAACAGACCAAATGGCGTAATGATCGCTGTTTTACAAATGTCGTCCGGCGCCACAGGAATCTGGTTGAAAGCACGTACCAGATCGATCGTAGAAAACACATGCTTCCCAGCGAGATTTGATGTAAAGTCCTCGAGGACTCGAACTGGATATCGGTCTGGCACTGTTCGGGCGTTGAGCTGCCGATAGTCACCACAGGGTCGCCAATCTCCATTCTTTTTCGGCGCTAAGTGAAGTGGTGATGACCAAGGGCTCGTTGAGCGACGGGCAATACCAAGTTTTACCATCTTATCGAATTCCTGCTTGGCAATGGCAAGTCGGTCTGGAGCAAGGCGGCGTGCTTTAGTAGACAGCGGGGAGCCAGGTGTAGTCGTGATGTGGTGCTGGGTTGCATGCTTAACTGGTTTGCAAATGCCATCGGGCTTGGTGATGTTGGGGAATTCGGCTAATATGTGCAACCATGACGAAGTGTTGGGTAGCACTTTGATCGATAAAACATCTGCAATGGCATATGTGACGCAGGCCACTGAAAATCCGGTCGATGAATCCAGGAGGCGACTGTTCTTCAAGTCTGGAAGTAAACCAAAATGGGCCAGAAAGTCAGCTCCTATGATAGGTCTTTCGATGTCCGCCACTACGAAGCGCCAAGTAAAATCTCGTCGCAGGCCAAAGTTCAAAGTGAGCAGAATGCAGCCAAAAGTCTTGATTTGTGATCCATTTGCTCCATAAAGACAATAGCTGGTTTCTGCTTGACGACCTGTTGTGAGCTTTTTCGGGTAGACGCAGAGATCAGCGCCAGTGTCCACGAGAAAGCGGACCTTGGTAGCGCTATCTGATATGAAGAGGCGGCGTGATTGAAGTGCGGAGTCGTATGCCGCCATTAGCGACTCCCTGTTCCGTTTCCCGCAAAGGTACATGGGCTGCGACAATTCTTGGCGAGCTCTCCCCATGTGGTGTGATACCAGCAAACGCTGTTAGGAGAAACCGGTTGCGAACGGGATCTTGAACGGGATCGTGGACGGGGTTGTGGACGACTGTGCACACGTGGGCGCTCATGCGTTGAATTTTTAAATGAACTTACCAACTCATTAATCATGGCTTCGAGTCTGGATAGCCGGGGGTCCAAAGGTGTAACAGAATCTGCGTAATTGGTAGCGCCAACAGCCGCTATGTGGTGGGAAGATGAAATTTCCATTATATGGTCGGCGAGCGTTGCTAGCTTTTCTAACGGTGTATCCTGCTGCGTTGCTAAAATCGTTTGGACTGCAGGTGGCAACCTGCTCAACCACTTGGTTCGAAGAATATTGTCAGGAATGTTATCGACAAGGCCTTTCAGTTGCCGCAAAAATTGAGACGGTTTCCGGTCACCCAAAATTTCCTTGTCGAGTAGCTGGTGGAGCCTTGTCTCCTGCGATGAGGTTAATCGCTCGATAAGCGCTGCCTTCAGACTCAAGTATGGTGTCACGGCGGGTGGATGAAGGATGATGTCTTGCACTTCAGCGGCGGCGGAGGCATCCAAATGGGAGGACGCAAAGAAAAACTTTGTTGTTTCGTCGGTGATAGCAGCTAGATGAAATTGGCCTTCAAGTTGTGCGAACCATAGAGCGGGTCGATCGGCAGTGAAAGCTGGTGGACGAACCATGAAACGCTGAACTGATGTGTTATCAACGGTTGGAGCACGAGCGTTGGTTGACGATGGTGTTGGATCAGGCATGGCTATATATTATCCGTGCGTCGGGGTCACCAAATGTGGAATTTGTTTCCACAAAAAAGAAATAAAATAAAGCAAACAGAAATAATAAAAAAAAATTAAAAAGATTTATTTTTATAAATTTATATTTTTTGATGTTGCCTGCTCGGCTTCCTAATTACAACTGACTATCGGAAAAGAATGCTAAAGCGAAGGTAATATGCTTGTGGTATGTACAGTATACATTCTGCATTGTCTTGTACATAGACAAATAACATACCACAGCATCACGCCATAAAGTAGCGGCTCGATTGTGTGAAAGAAATTATATTACAGTGGCGTATACGAGTGGCAAAAAGTAATTTATACAGTGGTGTCGCGAAGTTGCGCTACACCCAGTTTTGATAGGATTCGTCTTCCTGGAATCACAGTACTCAATCAATTGGGGTACTGCAACGACGAAGTTGTGTCATTTTCCGTTCGTTTTGAACTTTAACTAGCTCCCGCAGTTGATCAACACAGTGTTTCCGCTCAGCGTCGTTGGACTAGTCTCGTCCAATTTTCGTTTTTGGCGTTTTCTTGGAGCTGAGTGTTCCTGCGAAATCCAAGTTCCGCCCACCCGAATTGCAACATTTGCTGTCCGGTTGAAACCACCGCAGCTTTTGTTCTTGTCAGAGAGGTTTCGCGTCTTTATTCGATTTTCGTCCACTAGAACTGCAGCCTTTGTTGGTTGTACATAAACATAAAGAACCAGGAATTGTTCCCTCCTACTTTTAATGTTTTCCGCGACGACGATCCTACCCGCACAAATAAAGATTCCCCCTGTCGAGGCGTCCTACTGGCGATGGACAATAGCCTTAACTCTTCTCCCATTACAATTTCTTCATCCTCTAAAGCCGACTTTGTCGCAATAAAAATATCACTGCCTCACAAGTCCCTTTACGTTATATGTTGCTACATGCTACCAGCTCAACCTATCGAATCTTACCAATTTGTTATTGATGCGATCGATCATTTAATTGACCTGTCAGACCCTATTGATGATATCCTTATTTTTGGAGACTTTAATCTTCCTCAACTACAATGGACTCCATCAGATGATCAATCGTTTTTCATCGCTTCAAATGCCATCTCAGCTAAGGAATGTCTCTTCTTAGACCGCTTAACAGACTCAAGTCTATGCCAAGTCAGTGGTATATCCAATTAAATGGGCAGGCAATTAGACCTTATTTTCACAACAGATCCAATTAACTCCTCAGTCTCACTTTGTCCCCTATCTCTCTCAACAATCGATAACTACCATCCCTCCCTTCTACTTTCATTTTTTCATAACTCTTCATTCCAGTCCACTCATCCCACAACTCTCCCATCCCACAACTCTCCCATCCCACGACTTTCATAAAGCAAACTTTCACTAAATCAGTGAATATCTCAGCAGATCCCTCTTTAACTTTCACAACCTAAGTATAAATGATGCCTTATCCATTTTTTATAAAGAAATATTTAATTCTTTTTCCCTTTATGTTCCGTTTTCCCGCCTTAAAACATCATCTACCAGTCCTCCCTGGTATAATCGCAAGCTTCGTTCCTTACGAAATCAGAGAAATAAGTTATGGGCTGTTTTCCTGCGTACCAGATCCTTTACCGACTATTCCAACTATCTTGGTGCTTATCTTCATTTCACCGAACTTTACGATTCCCTTTACCAGCGCTACCTTAACAATGCGCAAGTCAACCTTATAAACCACCCTAAGTCCTTTTTCCAATTTGTTAACTACAAAAGAAAGTCCGATGGTTACCCTCCTTCCCTCTCTTTCAACAACAGGTCATCAACCGACCCACTCACCATTGCCAACCTATTTGCCACATTTTTTAAACAATCCTTCACCAACGACTCCTTTGTACCAGATCCATCCTATTTTAGTTACCTACTGAACTTCTCGAATGGCCTACCTCTCTCTCACATCTTGGACCCGTCTTATATGACGATTTCACACCCGGCCCAGATGACCTCCCTGCCATATTTCTTAAAAAATGTTCTTCCTCTCTTTCCCTTGCCCTTTCTAATCTCTTCCGTCTATCCCTTTCACAGGGAGAATTTCCTCAGGTTTGGAAAACCTCCTTCATAACCCCGATCCACAAGAAAGGATCAAAGAATGAAATAACCAACTATCGTCCCATCGCTAAACTCTCCCATATACCCAAACTCTTCGAAAGTACGAGTATTTTGTATGAAGCTCTAAGCTTCCAATGCAAATCACTTATTTCCCCTAGACAACATGGCTTCTTAAAGGGTAGATCAACCACCACAAATCTCGTTGAATTCGTATCCTTTGCCCTCTCTGCCCTAGAGAATGGCAATGAAGTCGATGTAGTTGCAACCGATTTTAGCAAAGCCTTCGATAAAATCTCTCATCGGTTAATTATCTGTAAATTGTCTGCCCTCGGCTTTGAACCCATATTGTTAAAATGGATATCCTCTTACCTCGAAAACCGTTTTTACAGTGTTCGTTTTAGGTCAGCCCAGCCCGCTCCATTTTTAGCCACCTCTGGAGTTCCACAAGGCAGCCATCTCGGGCCCCTTCTTTTTATATTAACCATAAATGATCTCGATATGATCATCAAACACTCGTCTGTCTCCCTTTACGCCGACGATACCAAATTTTTCAAAACCATTTCCTCTCCCCATGACTCGTTCCTCCTTCAACAAGATCTTGATAGTTTCTCGATCTGGTGCCTCAAAAATTCTTTGGAACTTAACATCGCCAAATGCCAATCCATCACCTTCTCACATAAGCGGAACCAATCTCCTCCCCGACTCTATCTTCTCCATAACCAACCTATCTCCTCCGTACAGTCTCTTCGCGACCTCGGCATTTTGTGTGACAGCGAGCTCAACTTCCGTTTACATATGGATGAGATAATCCTCAAAGCCAACTCTGCACTAGGTTTTGTAAAACGGTGGTCCAAAGAATTCACCAACCCATACGTGACCAGGTCCCTCTATATTACCTTTGTTCGCCCCCTCCTAGAGTACGCCAGTCAAGTATGGTCCCCATATCATCGTGTTCATATCTCGAGAATTGAAAGTTTTCAACGTCGTGTTCTTCGATTTGCTCTTCGAGGTATGCCCCGGGGACGATCCTTTTAATCTACCCCCCTATCAAATTCGTCTCAACCTTATCAACTTAAACACCCTCGAAGATCGCAGAGATGCAGCAGACTTTCTCTTCATTCATCGACTCCTTTCAGGTCACGTTGAATGCGCGTCCCTTCACAACTCCATTTTCCTCAACACTAACCCTCGTAATCTACGTACCCCTCGACTCTTCTATCTACCAACCCACCACACCTCCTATGGCGCGAACGAACCAATCTCCCGTATGCTACGTCAAATCAACTCAAACCCTACCGTCTTTGATTTCCACCGCACCACTCCCTACCTCAAATCCGTTCTCCTTCACCACTCCAACCAAGCTTAGTTTTAAGTTTTAGTTTAAGTTTATTTTTTAAGTTATAGCTTGTATTAAGCCGAATAAATGGGGGCATTCGCCCCCACCAAAATTAAAAATTAATGTACGACTCACTTCATCCGGGTGCCTGCAATTTTCTTATTCGTGGCTCTGTTTGGGACAGAAGAAGGGTTTGATCGGATTCAGTCGGTGTCACTTCTAGTTTCTATTCTCTGCCGTCGCTGGAGGAATGGAACTTTTAGCACTTGCGCCTTCAACAATACTTGCCGTCGAAGACTACGGGTGGATTGACGCTATTGCGAGTAGATAAAAAAGCACTAAACATTTTTGGGTTTTTTGGGTACCCATTTACGCATCCTCTGAAATGGAGATGAGAAGGATAAATAAATCTTAGTCCAGGTTTGCTACGGTCTTAATGGAGCCATGCTTTACTAAAGCACTTCTCGATAAAAATTTGTGGTCAGCACTGCACCGCGTATTGGCATAACTCTTCTTGTGAGACGCAGATTTATCAACATGTCTATAGTGTCCTCTACTTTTGCATTTGAATGACTACGTGCAATTGGAGTGCACGTCGTGTAAGGGAGGTTTCATCGTTTCAACCTATTGCTACCAAAACTACCAAAACACTTTCAGTTTGATCAGTGTGTGGACCATATTCTGCTGCAAAAATGACACCTTGCACAATTTTCACGTTTGTAAATGTCATCAAGAACTTGACAGCAATCTCAATGAGTTAGTGGAAGAATATTTTGCCGTCGAAGCGATAAACACAAAATTCAAAAGTGCATTGCTATCCAATGAGGATGAAGCAGCACTAAAAATGTTACGGAAATTCACCACGTGCGAAAACGATAGATACACAGTGCCGCTGTTATGGAAATTTGATCAAATATAAAGGGTTTGCCAATAGGGACTTGACAACTTTGAATTTAATTTGTGAACGCACTCTTTCACTAATCATCAAACTGTCACTGTCAATTTATTCAGTAAACTCCACATTTTCATCATGGTAAAGTACACGAACGAGCAACGTCTGCAAATTATAAAAATTTTCTACCGAAATTCGGAGTCGGTGACTGCAACTTTAAGAGCGTTAACTCCAATTTTCGGTCGTAATTCTCGCCCTAGTAGACAGGCAATAACAAGTTTAGTGCAAAAATTTGAGTCTACATATTCGTTGTGTGATGTTGCCGTGTCAGTGAGACAACGTAGCAAACGATCCAAATCAGTCAATTCCACGGCGTTCTCCAGAATTGGACATCGCTAAGACCACATTAAGGCGTATTTTGCGTAAGGATCTTGGTTTACACCCATACAAGATCAAGCTGACTCAAGAATTGAAGCCGATGGACCATTTGAAGCGACGTACGTTCTCCGATTGGGTTCTGGAGAAGATGCGCCAAGATGATGAATTTCATCGCAAAATCATCTTCAGTGACGAAGCTCATTTTTGGCTCAATGGGTTCGTCAATAAGCAAAATATGCGTTATTGGTCGGGTGAAAATCCACCACTTCATCCACAAAAACTAACTGTTTGGTGCGGTTTGCATGCCGGCGGCGTTATTGGGCCATATTTTTTCGTCGACGATAACGATCGTCACGTTACTGTGAATGGTCGGCGTTATCAAGCCATGATCACCGATTATTTTTGGCCCGAATTGGAAGATATGGACTTGGACGACATGTGGTTTCAACAGGATGGTGCCACAAGCCACACAGCACACGCTACAATCGATTTATTGAAGAGTAAATATGGTGAGCGTGTTATCTCAAGACATGGGCCAGTCGATTGGTCGCCTCGTTCGAGCGATTTAACGCCGCTTGACTATTTTCTGTGGGGCTACGTTAAGTCATTGGTTTATGCCAACACGCCGACGACGTTGGAAGAGCTCAGAGCCAACATTGAACGCGAAATAGCGGCCGTTTCGGCCGAAATGTGTGGCCGAGTCGTTGAAAATTGGGTCCAATGAATCGACCGCTGCAAACGTGCCCATGGTGGCCATATGAACGATGTCGAGTTGCATTCATAAATGTTTTGATTGTACATCAAGCCGATGATAAAGTTAAAAAAAATTGTCAAGTCCTTATTGGAAAACCCTATATACACGCTATAGGAGGTTTTTAAATTGGCAAGTTTTTAAGCAACAGCGATAATGACATAAAGGCACTTCAAGCGGAGCCAGATGGATGCAAAAAAGAATCAAAAAACTGTGGCAATTTAGTGTTTGTTAAAAGAATCCTGGGGTTGCTATGGTCGCCAGCCTATGACAGTTCTTCGTTTTCATTTGAAGGAAGAAACTTCACCGCAACTATGCTTAGTGCCCAAGAAAAAGGAAATTAGTTAAGATACTGATGTCGATTTTTGACCCTTTAGATTTAATTTCTAATTTTACGATTCTTTTGAAAATACTTATGCAAGAAGTATGGCGCTCTGGATCGCCTGGGACCAGAAGATAATCGAGGAGCATTACGCCCAATGGTTCGGTTTTCCATCAGCAGTAAAAAAATATTTCGGTGCCGAGATGTTATTTGAAGAAATGTTATTTTAATGATTATGCGGATGCTTACGCCGCTTACGATTGCATAGTAGCTCTCGTTGGAGCAAAGGCGAAAGTAGCTCCCGTAAAAGGAATCCCGATTCCACTACTACAACTCGAGGCAGCGCTATTGGGTGTTAAATTGGCGAAAGCCGCTGTAGATGGACATTCGATAAAAATTTCTAGCAAAATCTTTTGGACGGACTCAAAGCTCAAAGACTCTTGGATCAGCGGTGACTACAGAAAATACACATAATTTGACGTATCGCGAGTCTGTGAAATATTAGGGGAAACTAATAAAAAGGATTGGAGATGGGTTCCAAGTAAAATGCGGCAGACGATGCAACAAAATGGAAAGCGAATACCAACTTTCAATCGGCATCTCGCTGGGTTTGTTGTCCAACCTTTCTGACCCTCCCAGAATATGATTGGCTAGTACTGAGCGAAGCTGTTCTTTCAACACCGGAAGAGACTAAAGCTAGCTTCCTTCACCATACTGTAACAAATGAATGTATTATAAAATATGATTGAATTTCAAGATGGAACAAGTTAGTCCGATATATAGCCTTCGTTTTACGGTTCATTGAAAAGGCACGCAAACTGCAAAATAATTCCTCGGTCATTCTGAGTTCTTCAGAGCTGTCAAAGGTACAAATTTATCTGTACAGACAATGCCCACAGGAATCATTTACAACTGAATCAGTTCTTTTAAGATCCACAAAGCTAAACCAGTGTGAAACATCCTTGGACAAGAACAGCATCTTAAACTTACACCCTATATGGATGAAGATAATGGTATTCGCATACGAGGACGAATAGATACGGCGGATGAAGTTTCCGTGGATACAAAGGGACCAATAGTTCTTCCAAAAAACCATGCTGTTACTATAATGCTAATAATAAACGAGTACCACTTATAATATCATCACCAATACAATGAAACAGTGGTCAATGAATTGCGTCAAAATTATTATATCCCTTCATTGAGAGTCCTGCTAAAAGAAAGTAAAGGCGAAATGTCAATTTTGTAAGAACCTAAAGGCGAAACCGATCTGTCCAGTAATGGGTGAACTTCTAACTATAAGAAAATCTACTTAGAGACCGGCAGACTCTTTGCCAAACTCCTATGCAGCCAACATCTAGTACCGAAGATCAGTGGCAACGATGTCAACCCGCCATTAAAGACGCCACCACCAAGAAATTACTAGTATGACGGCCGCCAAGCACATGCAATTAAACAGGAATCGTACAAGACAGCGCTGCAACGAATGACAAGAGATGAAGAAGGAAACCTTATAGTAGAGTCACAGTCGGTGCTGAGGAAAACTTCTTTTGCAGGCTGTATAACGGCGATGAAGACCAAAATTCCACGGTCATGCAGAATATACCATCAATCTGACCAAAGCGAAGCAACATTGTTAAACCCAATAAAACTGCTGGACCTGATGTCTTACCGGCCGACAGCGGGCTGTCAACAGTGCGTTCACCAGTATTAACTCGGAATCTCCCAAACGGGGTTTAGACGTTTGAGCAAAACCAAGTACATGGTGTCAACAAGAAGAGAAAGAATGTCAAAGTCGATAGCTTTCACTTTGAATTAGTGAGGGACTCTGTCCACCTTCCGCCAATAACTGCTTCGTAGAAATAAAACACAGACTAACTCCTGTTAATTGTTGTTTTGTTGGGCTAAGAAATCAACTGAGTAGTAAGGCCGTACATCAAGGAGACTCTGTGTAAGAACCTCATAATTCCAGTCCTACTTTATGGTTCCTGAAGCATGGACTCCATCGTATGCAGATGTAGATATCCTCGGTCGTTTCAAGACAACAAATTCTTCTTAAGGCCTTGGAAGAAAAGATATAACGATGAACCCTCCGACCTGCTCGGCACCATCGATTGAATCAGAAAACTGCACATCAGTCACCAGATGAATACCACGGCTCCGACCCACAGAGTCTTGGTATCCAACCCGCTTGGAATCCAAGTATGGCTATAGATGGTCCGGTATCCTCAGGGCAGTCATGTTTTTTCAAAGTGCTGTCCTCACTTATAAGCGTAGAATTTAAAACTAACCCCCTAAAGGTCTTCACATATGAGCTCAAAAATGAAAAAAATTTAATTGAAAATCATGTCCAGGTCAGGTGCGGTAGAATCGACTATCGACCAACGGCGTTACGTAAGCTGAAACTACCTCCTCCATCTAAAGAAGGAACAGCACAAAAGAACTATTATTCACTCCTCTCCGCTGGAAGTCTATTCAATTCAACAAAGCTCGTTCGCCTATAGAAACTGGATTCCTGCAACCTTGCACATTGCCCCTGAGCAACAGTGCAATACGTTTTCATCCATTGTCAATGACATAAGACTCGGGATGCGATGCATTAAACATCACAGTCGCATCCACATCACATTTCCATTTAGGGAATCACATCTGCGACTTTAAACAATGGAACCGACCCACGCGGCAGCGAAATAGAAAATCTCCATCACCACTTTGACGAGGCATTCTCCAAACATGGAGCATTACGAATGACCCATCCCAAATGGGTTCCTTCAGTCTGCCGCCGGGTTATATTGTTCGCAGTTGACATGCAACTCTACCAGACTGACTTTATGTGTTCTTACATCATACTGTTGCTTCATTGGTTTTGCTTAATGGAACCATGTCAGTCCTCGTCAAAATCAGTTTATGGTCCTACATGCCCTACATGCATTGCTTAAATCGATTTATAAACCCAAAATCCCGGATGCAGCCAGCAATCGTAATTGCTGCATAATTAACCGCTTTGGATGGTCACTACACTACACCCCAGTTATCCACATCGATAGACCTACCCTTCAATCACCGACTAAAAACCCCCCCTTAGCGCACTGCCCTCCAGCTTGTTAATTTGCAAATTTGCAAACTTAATGAACCGTCTGTGGAATGTTAAATTAAAAACAAGAGTTAAGACCGACTTATCGGATTACTTTGTCAGGCGTCAGTGTTTCATTTTCAATTGAAGTGATGATGGTGCAACCTTTAGCCAGGAGAGCCAAATGCCTCGATTTCCTATTCTTACCAACACCAAGTTCCTATCCATGACACTGAAACCAGCTTAGACGGGGAAGGACCTCCACCATATCCGACCAGTCGACAGTCGACAGTCGACAGTCGACAGTCGACAGTCGACAGTCGACAGTGGTGCAAATTATCCAAAGTCTGGTGAAAGTAAAGTGCTTCACGAACAACATCGATTTTACTTTCTCGTCTTCGGCCTTCTAAAAATAATCGAACGAGGGAAAATCAATTTCATCCGCTAGGGGTAGGTTTGCTGGCATGGGCTGGCTCTTCATTAGAGCTTAGCACTATTATCAGCTTAAAGGCAGACATACTACGACTATCCACTTGGTAGACGTACATAACGTTTGTATGTACTCGTACTTTGGCTGTGCAATACCAACTTAGATCATAAAAATGGTGGGTTCCACCTCTAGGATGGGCTATTTATACCGGAGACCGGAGAGCTGTACTGTCTGGGGTTTCATGTAATAGATTTTATGGTTATGTCGTGCTGGAGTATCCTTATATTGGAGGAAGGAGTACTACTTGAGAAAACTACCCCTAAGGCCCGAAATTAAGTGACAGATTAGTTCGAGGGGGATAAGCAGGAATATTGGTTATCGATGAAGTCTGAAACTATATTTTGCCATCGGCAGTGGTTAGGGAAGTCCTTGACATATTCATGGCAAAGTTGAACTTATCAGAGAGGCAAATGGACTTATATTTGCAAATTGGATGGACTTCAGTGCATAATTTCGATCCAGATAAGGTACAATATAGGCGTTTCGGTGGAAAAGTTCTTCTAATTACAATCAATGCTAACGTCAGAGGTCTGAAAGCTATCTGAAAATTCTTTGCCAGAATGTCGAAATAGATATTGTAACGGAGAAACTCCCTGAAGGAACACTCATAGCCTCATAGTGGGTTGTTCGCGCACAATCCTTTGAAGTAACAAACGAGCACGTCGAATGCTCTACTCTAACAAAGGCCAAGACCTCTACAAATCCGATTTCACCAAAGGAGTCAAGATTTCAAGGAGTCCTTAGAATCAGGCATGCAAGCCTTGATTACAAACCGCATTTTGCCTTAATTCACAAGCCTTACCCAAATGTGTGACATACTCTCACAGAGAAGAAGGAGAACTCTGCCAAAGACTGATTTGAGCTCCTCAATTGTATCCCCTGAGATGGTCTGAACAATTTTGAGCCTACGTTACGAAAGTACGGCAGAGCGAATTGTCCTTAAGCTAATACTAGCTGCACTGACGACCAGCCGCTATTTACGACAAACTACCAGAGATACTCCATTGATGTGGCATGTTCCATCCGATAGGAACGAAACCATTATCAAGGTGAAGCGAGAGATGCTCGCGGACTCTATAAACAAAGGACAAACAGAGAACGTCGGCTTCATCACCGAAAGAAAGACAAATAACTGTAGCGGTGATGATGACCAATATGTCTGTACAACTACGCGAATACGATGATTGACATCATGGAAAGAAATCAGCGAGATGTCACTGGCGCGCTTCCTGTAATTGAAATAGAGACGACAAAGACGTAGTGAACACTAAAAACATTGGAGGCACTACCAGGTGGATGGACTTTTAACAAACTTTGGGTGCGTGACTATAGACGATTTTCTCCAGATCGCACTAAATGGAGAAAATAGTTATTCAGTCAGAGATCCGTTCCCAACAGTAAATAAAGTAAAATGGACTAGGTAAGCGGTAAGAAGGATATACGAAAGTCTTTTAAGGTAAGATAGGCATATCAGACGACATTGAAAGTTGAAACGAAGGACTACACCGACTAAGCGATCCAGAAAATGAAACTCTCGTAGCTAAAGTGAACGAGCAGGAGCATTTCGGTCGCCTGACATCTGATCAGTGGAAAAACATTGAGGAAAAACTGGGAGTGAGGCTGAATGGTTATTCTTTGGGGAACTTGGTGCTATTCGTCAGTAAGTTCATCGACGACACGAACGGTATGGGAACGGTGCCCAGCTTAAGTGTTGCATATTGACGGAACTGGCATTTTAAAATGCGACTTAGACATTGGTGTGGGTTGATTGTTGAAGAAACCAACAAGGAAATACGCCCATAGATCACTCTTCCACCTTGACTGCACTCAATACTGATATTGAGTACACTTGACCCTAAGGCCTGACTTTTTGACGAAGTGTCAAAAGATTGAATACCCCAAGAGTCGACATTACTGACCAAACTCAACAGAAGGTGCAGGCTTTCGGATACTTTCTTTGCTTCTCCGGTACAAGTCCTTAGGACAGCAGAACGCCTAGTGATGGTGAACACAATATCAAATAAAGATTTTGTCATCTACATCATAGTACTCAACCTGGACACTGTGGTGTAGAGAGAAATTAAGTCGCCTTTGAGCTAGTGAGGGCTAATTAGAATTATCAAGCGACGCAGAGATTCTCATCGAAGAAGGCATCTACAAGGCTCTGTGGATACCAAACAGAATTATGTCCGGACACAACTCTAAACTGGAATTGGAAACGAATAGGTCTTATCAAGTCAGTCGGTGAAGAAGGAAAGTGGTCAAGCTATTTTATAAAGACACACATACATTGACGTTTAAGCCTCTGCCTGTCAACCTTTGCTTTTACCTCCATGTGGTAAAGCCTGGGAGTCTAGTATATTTGGCACCGGACCGTTTAGCCAAACCCTTTGTTCAGGGTCTTAATCGGCTCGTAGCTCTTCAGGTTTGGGGTCGCACAGTTCGAAGACCGTCGGATACGGGCGGATATAATATTGACGAACCCAGCAAGTGTTTTAGGGACACGAATATCGGCATTGCACATGGAATTTTAAGACAGATCACGTGCTGCCGAACAACTCGCTGTTGGCCTAGACTGCTATAAAGCAACTATGACCGCAATGCAAGTACGTTGGGATGAGCCGAGCGGATGAAAAATAAAGACACACAATGGCGCCTACTTCAAAGAAGGAAGACCCTTAATTGCATGTGGGAGACTTAGGTAAAAACTCGCATCAAGGGAAAATTCGGAAATGTAAGCCTGATTTGGGCTCATGCTCTACAGGGAAAAATGATGACAGCATCAAAGACGAGTATTTTGTGTCCTCCAAGACTGAACATACCATATGGCATGCTCAGTGCCTCAATTATGACACCAAAAGGCTGAGTAAGTGTTTTCCGTTTTTAGATCTTTTTGGACGATGCGTAGCTTTTTAATAGCCAGCATATCTCAGAATCTCAGACTTCATAAGGGGACTCCAAGGTGACCTCTAAGATCGAACATATGGCATGCTACATACAGTGCCTTAATTATGACACCAAAATTGTGCTAAAAGATGTTAACGCAAGGCTGAGTAAGTGTTTTCTCGTTTTTACATCTTTTTGACGGCACGTAGCCTTTTAATAGCCAGCGTATTGTTCCCGAATCCCAGAATTCATGGGGGGACTTGCTTGGTTAACCCCTAATTGATTGATCACCAACATCGACTCGGAGCATTACCTGTCTTGTTGCAACCAGAGTATAAATGCGGATATGACACGGCGTCAAGTAAGACCATCAGATTTCGACGTTAAAAAGCTGCACCTGCAAGAGACCGCTAGATTCTTTTCCGATCTTTCTTCAAGCTCTATCAAATTCAGACCTCCATGCACTAACTGTGCAACACCAACGAGAATGTTATCAAGCCATTAGAGAGCTGCTGCTGATGTGATTAGTGAAAAAGCGTCGCCACAAAAAGACCTCTGGTTTGACAATGGTACATGTAGCCAAACAGGGCGGATAAACAACTGCGCTACAAGCAGAAAAAAAAAGAAGGGAAAAGCACAGGCTTCTGGAAAAGTAAAATATAGAGCACGAGAAACGCACTATCGAGGGAATAGAAAGATGTTTCAGCAGGCGTTAGAAATTTTACCAGAGAACAAAACACTGTCAAGGCACGCAAGCCAGAATGGAGGCCTGCAAAGATTAACATGGACAACTGGTAGTCGAGTCCTGAGAATATGGAAAGACTACTTCAGACTGCCCAAAATGATGATGCCCAAAATATCTCTATTGGACAAAATAACCCACCACAGACCAAGACAACAGATCTAGACGAAGTTAAAGTAGCAATATTGAAGCTTATGTCTTGTAAGTTGCTGGCGGAAACAGACTGGCTGCTGAGCTTTTTAAAACAGCTGGAGATACGAGTAAGCTGGTTGAGAACATTCACTCGATTCATAAGAAATAACGGCCTTTTGACTAAGTTTTCTGAACATAGCTCAGAAGATCCATTTATGAGCGATCTGGTAAATCCATACCAGTGGGATTTGAGCCCAGAAATGTCAGCCATCGGATAATTACTCACACTACGGCAGATCTTGAAAAAAAAGACCGGGAATTTCGGATCAACACTCCCATAACAGACTCTCATAAAGACGAATACCACCGACGGCTTGGCCGAACTGTCACCATCGGCAGTTATAACTTCGACGAAGTTAAGGACTTTGTCTCAGAAATCAGACGCAGAATAATTCTTGCCAATTGCTGTTTCTTTGGGCTCAGGAGGCAATTGAGTAACAGAGCCTCTTCTCGTAAGACCAAACTCGCTTAATGCAAGACTTACATCATTCCGGCCTTTTCTAATGGCGCAGAGTCTTAGACCTTGTCGAAAGCAGATGGAAAATTGGTAGCTCAAAGAGAAAGATATTGCCCGCGATTTTCAATCCTGTTGGTATTGACGGAAAATGGATGAGGAGTTTGAACCACGAACCATGTACGGGCTGCATAGCGACACCGGTCTGGTTGGAAATCTATGGACCCAACGTCTGAGGTGTTTGGGCAAAGGCCCGAAAAGTATTCGAATCTAACTTTGAGGATACTAAATGATAACCACATCTAACATGGCGCCCCCTAGTGGAAGGCGATCTTAACTAACGTTGGGTGCGACACTGGAAGCAACTGCCTTGGAGAGACGAAAAAAAGAATGTCTTTGCGCCGCGGCTGATATTAAGCCCGGAAACGTCCGATTTTGATGCCAATACACTACCATTTGAGCCACGGCCACCTACGGTTTACCCCGGACTGTAGCACCAGTGGGGCCCCCGCCCAATTATCAAGGCTTAATGACGTTGTCTAATAATGAACGGGGGCAGTGCAAAGTACTGGTCTTATCGTAAACATCTTCAGATGACGCTACGATTCGATCAGTCACAAGTTGCCGGTCATCGGTCTTGTTGGCGGCTGGACCACCGGTAGTCCCTACCAGGACTTAAATCACGGTACCATGGGAGTCAGGAGTCCCCCGGATCTCGGTTCCTCTTGTGGGAGCGACATGGTGGCTGTGGTTTAACCCCAAAGTCGCGGGAAGGATCTTGCTGTTGGTTTGACCCACTGTAGAGTTGCAATAAGGGGGAAACTTGTGCATCCAACGCATTTGGAGGTATTCATAACACATGCAAGCGATGTCAAGGCGTATTCTTGCTCCCACTATTACAGATGACCTCCTAAAAAACTACAGGCTCAACTAAACTCTGATTACCAGCAGCTATCAACTACCAGTAGTGACAAGTTGAAATTGGCCACTACAGCTGCCAATAATTACACTGGACGACGATTTGGTAATGCGATGCCGCAGCTAGCATTTACCTATTAATGTCGGCGAGCACTATCTTCCTACGAGTTTGTCTTTTGATTACAAGAGAAAAGGAACGGCCCAAAGAAACGGACAATCTGTAATTATGATAGCTATTGGCAGGCTCTTCTAATCACCTCTGACTCTGACTATCTGTCTCTTATGAATGGAAGCTAAATACTCCTGGAATCAAGTGTTTTCAAGAGACGAAAATTACCTCCACATCACATAGTCATCACAGATGATTCCAGCATCGAAATTTCCCTACCTACATGCGGAGATGAGCTAAACTTCAGCCCATAAAAGAACGTTCTTCCAGTAAAACACCATCACGGCATACCATCAAATTTAACAACACTCATCTTTCGCCCCCTAAAATTTAGAAATTTAAATTCAAAGTACCAGTCGCCTTCCTCACATTCATATCCGCCATCTATCTAAATTAAACTACAAAATCGATTTAACATTCATAACTGTAAAAACACCCATTTAATTTTCATTTCTAATAGCAGCATCATTCTATGCCAACGGCCAACAACACATTTTTTGAAAGCAATAACTGTCCCTACGACCATCGACAGTCAATACTCGTGTTTTGCTGCTTCTCTGAGCCGAAACATCCTAAAATTCAATAAACGGTTCAATGGAAACAGCTCAAAATATCGACAACGACATCTGGAATGGACACTAAAAACACATCGTGTCAGCAGTTTAGCTTGGCAAAAAGTAAAAAGGACTCACCGTCGTCGTCGCAGCTCGTAACAGCCCCCGTATATATCCATAAACAGGCACAGTTTGTCACTTTGTAATCGCTGTCGCCACATGGCTAACATAAAATACTTACTCGTATTTTGTTTCAATAATTCCCACTCTTTTAAAATTGAACGCAGAAGGATAACAAAACGATTCCACAAAAAAGTGCTTCAAGTTTTTTTTTATAATCGGAAACAGTAAATTTTTGAACCTTCCAACGCAATGTCCAGAGTAAATAAAACTCCAAATCCGTCTGATATACTTAATTCATTGGGTTAGAAAGAGGTCCTTTATCTTAATCCTTCTTAAATGGTACGAGATAGAATGACATCGAGCATTAATTACGTGCAGTCTGGCCATGTATCTGTTAGTCAGTTACGAGAAGCCTCGCATTTATACTGAACATTTGAAGGATCAGAAACAACAATGGCAATGTTAGACGAGGACGTAGTAGTGGCAGAGGAAGTAAACGTGAGTGTAGGTGGATTTTGAGTGGGTGTGGTAAGATAATTTATTGCAGCTTGCATCCGGGAATATTGCATCCGTAAATTCTCCAGTGAGACGAGCTTCCTTAGGGAGAACAACAATTTGCAATAAACCTGTCTCAGTGTCTCATGATTTTAACTTGTATGACAGTTACGGAAGTACAACGCGCCAGTGTTGACATTGTAATGTCTCGAAATTTTCCATCTGTTCGACCAACAAAATGTCCTCTTTCTCCTTTCTACCTCAAGTTGTTTGAAAATGGACAACTCAAATAGAGAACTTAACTTAAGACCAAGAAATTTGTTACATGGAAATCAGATTCAGAGTAGTAAACAACGGTAACGAGTACTATGTAATCCAGATGGTCAAAAAGCGAATACTTGTGCCCAGAATACTTTGAGAACAATGAAATCCTTTTACCCAACAAGTAAATGACTTAAAGCTATCCAACAGATAGACGTGAGAGAGTAATGGTTGGACAGTACAGTCGGAGGCTTTTATATCAGACAATAGGTACCTCGAACACGGAATCGGATACGAGGTCTCGGCCTTGTTAAAGAGGAACCGTCATAACCAAGAACTCAAGTTTGGATGCAAGGTCAAGCTAAACTCGGATAAACTCGGAACGTACCAGCAGATAGAGGAAGCTATGTACAACTTAAACGGTGGCCTTATCATGCCGAAGGACTCTTTGCAGCGACTACGTAACGAAACCTGAACAATTCTAACCAGGTCACTTAAAATGGCAGCAGAAACAGAACCTGCTTCAGATTTCCGGGACTACCTGGACTGCGGAGAGATTGAAGCTCTCATTGAAGACATCACAGTGTTCGAAGACATCGCCAGAAGCCAATCACCCGGAAGATCTAATGGTACCTATACCGAGTGGAGAGTAGAGCCCTTCTGTCTAATGCTCGAGACTCACTTCCCAGACAGATCAGAGCCGTCTTACAACTAGCTCCTATCACCGAAGCTACAAAAGAACTGAGTAACGCAACGCAACCCACCATAGCTGGTATTTGCCATCGATTGCGGTGACGGTCGAGGCCATTACATATGCTGTTGCGTCTTTTGATGCAGCCCTTCTGTCTAATGCTCGAGACTCACTTCCCAGGCAACCTGATCAGAGCCGTCTTACAACTAGCTCCTATCACCGAAGCTATAAAAGAACTAATTAATGCAACACAACCCAACATAGTTGGTATTTGCCATCGATTGTGGTGACGGACGAGGCCATCACATATGCTGTTACGTCTTTTGATGACCTTAAGTTGTGTGGCGTATAATATTTATATGAAAATAATATTTATTGCTAGCCTGACCTCTGGCGAGCAGTTAGACTAGCCTTTATACCAAAAATCGGAAAAGATGACTATGCCCTCGGCGAGTGCTCATGACTACTTAGTCTGACATCTTTCATGTTGAAGGGCTTCATGTTCCGAACCTGCTTTCCGAATACGTCCTCTGTCCAAAATGCAGCAAACTCGTACTTACCCACGCGGTCGATCCAGAGAAACTGCGTTTCAAAATCTTGTGATCATAATTGAGGGCGAACTCGACAAGAAGGAATAGTCGCTGGGCATTTTCATCGACATTGAGCGTGCCTTAGGATTAAAGTAAGGCTCCTGAACGGAGTCTTGAATGTAAATACTGACTGTGATGGCATCTTGGTCGACTCTCTGCTTAACGCTCTCAAAGGTTCTAATATCCACTATGCAGATAATCTGGCTGTACCTTCTGCTAGATCATGCCTAGCAATTGTCAATCCTACCTGATGATGATCTACCTCATCCATTTCTCCGGCGATGTTAAGTATAAGGGTGTCATCCTAGAACACAAACTTCTTCTGACACAACGCGTTGCGGCCAGGGTCTTGTCGGATTTCAGTGTAAACGATCTTTCGGCAAGACATGAAGCTGTCTCCCAAGAAGTCCATTGAACCTACATAGTTTTGATGAAACCAAAATCCTATGCTTTGGTTGTCTGGTGATCTGTCGAGGCTGTTTACGGGCTTCCGTAGGATGGCTAGGTCTGCTCTAGATGCAATGATGAGTCTCCCTCCTTTATATTCATATCATGGCCTTACTATGACTAGAGAATTCCTGATGCCGCGAAAGTACGAAATCGACTAAACCTGATTCAGGAGTCAGGCATTTAATCGGATCTTCACTGCAAAAGTTTCTTTTTGGAGGGCGAAAACGTTGAATTTCAGTTCTCGTTAAGAAAACTTGCCTCTGTCTTCGAAGCGGAGATACGCACAACCCCGTGGCAGTGAATTATATTGTCAAGTCCCTACAGAGCGGACAAAGTATCAATGCCTGTAACGACAGTCAGGCTGCGCTTAAAGCCTTGCTGAACCCTCTTACCACTTCGCAGTAGTTCGAGGCTTATCTGTTTGCAGTTTGCAAGATGATCGCGGAATACGAGATCCACAATGAACTCCTTATCCAAGGCTTAGAGCAGAGATTCTCAGGACATAAGTACTGAATACGTCATTGGTTAGGACTTTCATTGATATCTGGGTGCTATATGATCATAACTGCAGATGGCGTAACTCTCTAGGATACCAGTAGACAAAACACTCTAAGAGGTTCCCTGAACGCAGTCTAAAGGCTGTTTATGTCCCAAGTCACAGAATATGAGATCCCGGAACTGAGCTGAGCCAAAACTCAATAGGACTGCCTGTGTCCTCGGTGAGGGTTTTCATTGGCAATCGGGCTTCGTGTGTACATAATATGAGTTGGTATAACTTTCTAGAATGCCTACAGGCCAAACCAACAATTCCCGACGTTTATTGAAGGCCAACGACTTTCCTGCGGTGCCGTAGTAGGAAAGTCTATTGACTGCATACTGGCGTCATAATGGGGGATTACCTTTGTAACGTTCCTACATGTGATACAGCATCCTCCGTCTGTGAGAGTGATTACAACACGGCAGAGCACTTACTTTAAGAGTGTTTGGCCCACGCTCGCATCATGATATGGTGGGTGAGGGTACTATAGGCACATTGTGTGCTCTGTTGCAATAAAAAAATGGTAATCACAGAGTAATCAGTTACCTGGTAATCGATTTTATTTTACGACTCTTCTGTTATAAATATGAGCTGGCTTCAATAGCGTCGTTACCGCAATTAATGCTTCCGTCCGAATAATTGATTACCTTTGTAATCGGTTTAGAGGAATCTCATTTAAGTCATAGATCACCTCCATGAAAGGGATCTCTTCTTTTACTGCTTCCACTGCATCGACTTAAAAATAAACTTTTACTCGTAATTGCTTAATGTTACTTTAACAGTATCTACGTATCTAACGTACTCTCATTTGCTAAACCCTCATTTGGAAAAAAGCTCCAAAAACTCATTTCCGTACATATGTGCTGCAGGACATCAGACTCCTCAAGAAAGCTAATTACAAACGAAGTATTTGTGGCTGTGCGGCCACAAAAGCCACAACTTTATGATGTTGCTCTTTGGGGTGGTTGTACCTATTCGTTTAGGGTCCCTCAATGTCTATAAGCTTTTGCTGTGCAACGTTCTAATATGGCACCACATGGTACACATACTCCTATACTCGTAGTTGCATTTAGGAGATAAAATTATATTTACTCGTAGAATGCTTGCTGTTACAGCAGAGAAGAGGACAAAAACCACAGGAGCCGTATTGAGAAATTAGAATTTGCTACACGTATCCAGTGAATACACATGGTAGAACGCTTGTCAATGGATATCTAGTTAGTATGCCAGTTGAGTTACAAGACACACTGTCTCCTCTCCCCAAAGAGAATAAAGAGAGAAAGGGGATGCTGCTACCATTGAATGCTTCCAAATTAAATTCGGCAAATTCTTGCACGGTCGTGTGTGCTTAGATACACAGATACGAGTGCTCGTAAACGAGTTGGAGGATGAGTACTCGTACATGCAATATATCCAATGAAATGAAAGGTTGCCTTATGGGACACCTCATGGACTTGTGGGAGTATTTGCCGAGAGCTTTGTGGGGAGCTTGTGTGTCTTTAAGATCTGAGATACCGGCCACCTTTTAAGTGATGTGTGTGTATGCAGAGCAATAAATATTGATATAACATTGAGTTCAAGAATTAATCGATTTAATGTTAAATAGTGGCCCAATGTAGGGGATTACGGTGCTGGTTTATATTGGATAGTGTTTTGATTAAGACTAAGGGTTTATGTGGATTAGAGTTTGGGGGCGCCCCCATGTGATGTTTGGGATTCAGGAGAGCTTCATTTAAACCTGCTTAAGGTGATAGTCTTGACGATTAATAAACTAATAGTCCTTAACTGTTTTCCTTTGAGATCTGCATATGTAAGTGGTAGAGAAGACTTCACAAAGTTGTTCATGTGGAACTGTGGTATACGAAACTTATCAACTGTTCTCCTCTCGAGACTGAGAGGGATTTCAAAGCCCTGCAATCAGAAAGAGTTTGCGGTACTACCACCAAGAAAACTTTCTTTAAATTAATTTATGTGAGAACCAGAAAAATATCCGTAGACGTACCTCCGGGGAAAAAATCACTTAAGCTCAGTACACATTCTCATTACGATTAATGGAATATTTCGTCGTTTTAAGAGTGGTCTACTTCTCTAGAGTATCAATCAAGGAGAGCTAAAGCCTTTGTCAGGTTTTATATTTATTTAAAAATTGTGTTGGTTGAGGTGGTCAGAGGGAGGGACCTATGCCATCGCCTTCCGAAGGGTGTTCGTCGTCAGAAAAGGTTTTTTTCTCTTTTTAGGTAATCGAACCTTAGGACCTCAAAGATCATTACAGATCTGGTAGTACACACGAAAAGCATTCATGTAAGCGGTCTGAAAATCGATTGACTTTGACAATTGGAGCGGAATGTCACTATAGCTAACGCACGGCTTCCTCATCTCAATGTTCACAATGGAAGAGGCGGATGCCTGACTATAAAAACGTCAACCAAGGCACTCGTAATGTATTATAAATCTCCGAGCATTGTGAGCGGCTAAAATAGACTCGAAAGACTAATTATTCTACTTGCAGATGCTACATCAACGAAGAAATACTGCGAGGAGACTTAACTTTGAGGAACTGGAATTGCAAGAAAACACCAAATTGTTCTTTCATTGTGTATCCCTCAACCTTTCGTCAAAACCTTGGCACTGATGCCAAGCTTTACATGGTTTCCCCTTACTGAGAGCACGAAACGTCTAGTTTGGTGATGAGTGCAACCATGCGCATGGAGCTTTAAAACTACCTTGTGAAGCAATACGTAGAAGCACGGTTCATGCATTCTACGAGCATTTCCGCAGAAAATAGATAGAAAAAAGGTAATGCGAACATGTCAAGCAAACAGAAACCTATCGAGATGAGCAACGAAATTTAGTAGTATGGTTACAGTCGGGACTCAGGATATAGAAAAATCACTTCCATAGACTCTGGAAGGGCAGGGAAGACCAAAGCTCCGCTGTGAGTCTTGGATGCTGGAAGTTAAGATTTCTGTCAACCTAACCAAGAACAAGTAAAAACAGTAATACTTAAAGTTCAGCATAATAAGGTTTGCAGACCGAAAACTGAGCTTAATCTTTTCACATTAGGCCAAAACAAAAGGAGCAGTTTCGGTGTAAGGTCTGCAACAAAAATCCACATTCCCTTCGTTTGTGCAATCGTTTTCTTAGGATGGATATAGGTTTGCGAAAAACAACTGTCGAGAGAATAGGGGTATGTGAAAATTGTCTCGCTTATAGCCACAGTACCCAGCATTGTCCAAGTCGAACGCGTTGTTATTTCTGCCAGCAGCCACACCATTCCTTGCTTCACTCCTCTGCACATTTGCCTAACACAAACTCACAAAACCCCCATTTACACACTCAACATACTCCACACCGTTCTACAACTTACAATCAACACAACACTACACACTCTAACTTACCACATAACTCAGGATCTTATAATAACTTTGCAAATGGGCACTTAACTGCGCCTACTACACAATCCTGTCAAGTCCCTACTCTTAATGCCAACACCGCGTCTTTTCACCCATCTGATCGCGTTCAGAAGTCAACACCCAGCTGCTCAGGACTAAACACTTTCCACACTTCTAACAATAACATCACCCAGGTACTCTTAGCTGCGGCCCTGGTAAGGGTAAAGTCCGCGTCAGGAGTATATCGCACCTTGAGAGCCTTAATACGAGTAGATCCTGGTTCAGAAGCAACCTTTATAACAGAATCTGCCGTACAACTTTTGAGATTGAAAAGTCGTCGAACATTCGTTGAGATGTCAGGGCTGGGGTTGGTCAGCAGCGGTTCATGTCACAATTATGTTGACATTGCGTTTGGGTCTCTACACTAGACTTTTGACACAAACACACTGACTTTCCAGCCGTGGAAGCACATAAAGGAGTTGGTATTAGCAGATCCCGCTTTCGATAAGCCAGCCCGAGTCGATATACTCTTAGGTAGTGATGTCTATACTGATTTTATCCTTCCAGAAATTGTTCGAGGAGAAGCATTTGCATCGCCTATCGCCCAAAAAACCCAACTTGGTTGGATATTAGTAGGCAAGGTTCCAATGAATCCTCCAAGAAAGGGTCAAAGGTTCATCCAATGTCTAAGCCTAGAAGAGCAACTGAAGAAATCTTGGCAAATTGAAGAGACGCCATTCAAAACTATGGAATTATCAAAAGAAGACCAGACCTGTGAACTGCACTACATGCAACACACTAAGCGACTGCCCGATGGGCGATATGAGGTATCGTTACCATTTAAAGACGGATGTAAACCTGGGTTTGGTGCCTCGAGGTTAGGTGCCTTACATAGGTTTCATCAACTGGAAGGAAGATTCCATGAGCATTCAGCTGTTTACATAAATGCAAGAAGCTTCGTCAGATGGATTGGTAGAGAGCATGGACCAAGTCTGATGAATGGAGCCTATGCACAAGAAAGGAGACCCCACCGTATAAGATCTTGTCTGCCGTATTGTGTGAACGCCGAAAACCAGATCAAAAAGGCAGCCCATAAAGTCCGTCTCGACACCAATCGCCTCTTTTTCGATTTCAAACCCGTACACAGATAACCTCAAATACCTAACGTTGGGCAGATTGATGATGGAGAACGCTCGTTGCTCCGTAAAGATCAGAAGCAAACTCACCGAGACCTTTAATGATTTTTTTGTTTATCGTGTTTACGTAGTCTCTGAAACAGTCATGTACCTTTCCAAGCTGAATCAGATAGGAAGTTTGTTCGCCGTGATTCCGGTTAATCTATACATCGATCTCTGGTATAAGACGTCCATCTTTGATTTTGCGTCTTACCATTTCTTCATCAAGTATGTCGACAGATAGCGTTAAAGAAACGACGCGTATAGCATCATGCGAAACATTTGGAACGAACTGGCGACTCTTCGTAATAAGCACCTCTTCGGTGTTATGATCGGCGAACTGTAAATCTGCGCTACTTAATCAGCGACGTATAGTTGCAATTGTTTCATTGTTGTACAGTTGGACTTCTTGTATCACTTTTGCTAGAACCTCCAAGGCAATATCATCAGCAAATGATTAATCGACGCTTCTCATGGAATCTGTATTTCATCATCATAATGCTCCACAGTACGGGCCTTAAAACCGCGCCTTGTGGCACACCGCTAATAAGGCTCAATGAGGAGAATTCTTTTTGTGTAATAGCTCCGAGATAATTCGGTATTTCAACCCGATTAAGACGGTTTATAATCCGTTCCCGTCCAGGCTTATAGTGGCGTGGAAGGACATTGAGCTCTAGCTACAACATTACTGCGTTGATTGCGCCCACTAGATTAATGAAAATCGTATTCCTGTTTTAATGGAATTAATCTATTGCTATTGATCTGCTCAAGGATGTTTCTCACCACGTAAAGCAAATCAATGAGACGATACAACCTTTGATGGCAAAAAGGTGATTGGACCAGGTGATTGCAATTTCATGTGACTTCTTGGACATCATGCTTGAGAAAATTGTGCGGAACTCGCAAGCATCAGAAGCACCGTGCAACCTCTAACATAACATACGAGTGTGCTGATTTGATATAACTGGTAGAACGCAGCGAGCTACAACTGGTTCATTTACAAGTTTTGATTCAGAAGTGACAAAAATAGATTCAGCTGTGAAGGAGGGAAGCACTGCCAACAAGAAGGGACTTCACAACAGACTGCTTAATGCTAACTCCTTTTATGGCCCTAATCAGTCCAGTCCTACTCTATGACATAGAAAGAGGGACTTTTCGAGATACATATACCAACAATATGTAATTTACGGTCCTTACCCGGAGCGACAACACAGTAGATGAAGACCCCGGGACCTCAAACATCTACGGGTGCATATTCGGAGCAATTTATCCTCCAGACTGTGCTGACTGAAGACGTTTTTTTGTTTAGGACCAGGTCAACCGCAGACTGAAGCCACCACACTCTTCTTAGATTTTCTATGCAAATTCAGGCTACACAGACAATTATCCTTCAGATCGCGCTGCCTGAAAAGGCGTTTTTGGTTAGGACTAGGTCCGCTGCAGACTGAAGCCAGCCCCTTCTTAGATTTTCTATGGAAATTCAGGCCATCCAGACAAGTATCCTTCAGACCACGCTGCCTGAAAAGGCTTTTTTGGTTAGGACAAGGTCCGCTGCAGACTGAAGCCAGGCCCTTCTTAGATCTCCTATGCAACTCCAGGCCTGAGAGTGTCTATTTGACCGCCGCTCACATGCACTACCTTCTGCTGTTCTGAGGGCGACATCAATGGATTGAATCAATATCTGATTGGCATACCGCCATCTGCATCGATAGTTAGGACCTGTCGTACAATGTTCAAGAGACCATAGAAGCACAACCGAATGAGACTATGTTGGCTACAGGACAATGCAGTACAGAAGGGAATGAGTTGAAGCCTATCAGCCAGAAAAGAAGAGCATCGAAAAGGAGTGAAAATAGGGATATCAAGCCTCAACATCCGAGATTGTCAGATCTTGGCATTATGAGAACTTTTTGAACAGAACCAATGGATATTCGCTAACATAGCATATCTGATACGATGCGGGAGAAACGGAACGGGAACAGAAACTTGGCAGATTCTGCGATGAGCAAGAAGCTCCAGTAGGTCACATCACACATGCATTCGGAAAGGAGTATCGCGAAACCGAAGTATATAGTATTTTCTGGGAAAATATAGTACTTCTTTGTACAGTGAAAGGAGATAAGCTATTCATGCTATGGAAGGCAACTCAAACTTTGGGGAGAAATCGGGTATCCTTCAAGAGAAAATGTTTAGGTTATTTGCTTTTGGCTTTTTATTTCAATTAGTTATTCAGGGATATACTCTGTCGATATAACTAGACTTGTAGGCCACATTGGGCATCTAATCGTTTCCCAACACTCCCATACAGAACATCGAACTGCTGACATATTCTTCAGAAAAGAGTGGAAATGTCCTATCAAATTTGAGCTAGTCAAGCCAATTATCAATCTGATCCTGATCCCGTGGCAATCAAGGAACTATTTACTGTTCCAGACACTAAAGAGAAGCAGGAATTCCAGTCGAATAAGGCAATCATCTGCCCTTGGTCCCATTTCATTTAAAAACATGAACAACACAGGTATGTCCTCTTAAAACGACATCAAAACCCAACAATCACTTGACACTGAAATAATCAGTGAAATGGGGTTAAGTTTCAACCAAATGTATGTCATAACCGCCTACTAATGAACGCCCAAAAGCCCTGACATTAATCAAAGCCACCAGCTCGAAAAGAAAATTTAATTTAAAACTTCTCTTTTACTTCAAATTAATTCAAAACTCCGGACCGTTTGTGCTCCAAAACCTAACCAGAGACCACAACAAGATCCATGATACTCCCAAGATGTTACGTGATACGTTACTCGCACCAAGCAACTCTTCATCGAAAAATCTGTTCTCCAATTACACTGCTGAAGGCTTCCTCAGGAAATTTAGAAGCCCAGAGGCAAACAATATTCTCTAACCCTAACACTCCTGCTTGTATTACTCGTATACTCGTATAAGACAACCCAATTATTTGTCTTTAATTAAAGAAATTTTCGGAAGCACTTAATCAGGCATACACCCTTCTGATGCGTCCTCACTCACCCGGTCCAGTAGCGCCGCAGTAAAAGAAATGATAATTCACCCGAGAAAAGCACAGCAATTAACAAAGTTCTAGCTGTCGGATCCTTGTTTATCCGACGGCCACGGATACGGTGAATAAATTCAACCGCAATTGTCTCGAATTAAGTTCTTCTGGCGATAATCAATGGAATGGGGGTCCTTTGAATGCAGTCAAAAGTTGTTTAACGACAAAATACCCAATTAGAGCGGACGGTCATCCTAGAAAATTTCAGTCCCTTCTTTCTCATTTCTCTCTCTCTCTTTGTTTCTGTTTACATCACGATTGCTTTTAGACATCCTTATTATACGCAGACTTGAGTTAAGAGATAAATCTTTTAGTTGACCTCCTATCCATTTCGCAGAAGGCGCACAAAGTCTGCCCCTTCAAAGCTTATTAGCTAAGAAGGTGTTTTCTTATTCATAAGAGGGATTGAGATTTTATCCATACACACTTACACATTGGAGGAGCTCCATCAAATCCATCTATCAAAGCCTTTTCACCGTCCCACACTCTACGGATAAGGGTACAGGAAACCATTATTGTGTTACTCGTACAACTGACAGGAAGTTTTGGTAGCGCACGGTAGGGGTAACTCAACAGGCCTACTCAGCACTCGGAAGCCTTTCAATTAGACTAATTACGTGGAAACCAACATTTTATAGTGTTAAGTTATCCTTGCAGGAGCTGTAGATACTCTGAAGGTAATAAATTATTCCATTTATTTGTCAGTCATGATTCTACCGATGACGTTTCGATGAAAGCTTCCAATCAGTGTAGGTGAAGGTACAATACCACCCCCCGTCGACTCATTACTTTCAGAAGGATATGTTCCAGAAGGATAAGTTGTAGGAAATTATTCTCATGCTCTGTTGGTACCGTAAAAGAAGTCAAATCATCCAAATCATTAGACGCATAAGTGAAGCACATGCCCTTTCTCTAACAAAGGACTAACAGACAGGTACTGAGTTGGGATATACGAACATGCAGAACTCTTGGAATACTCAAGAATGTGGTCGCTTCAGTGTGCCAGGTTGGAATTGAGAAAAAAAAATCAAATTCAATATAAAAACAGTCCTTTCTCAGTCCTTAACCATAGTCAAAGCCGTAGAAAATGGAATAAGGGCAAATGCTATCCTGACTTTTGTACGTTCCTTGTCGTTGACTTTTTGGTTTGCCTCTATTTTCCTTTCCTTTTGAAGTGTCCTTGTAGGTTGGAGTTTTATTTCGAAGGAAGGATTTGTAAGCATCAGAAATTGGATAGGGGGTACATACAATGGAACGATGTCCTTATTGCTTTTCAACATTCTACCAATGACATTGGATGGATGAGTGAGTATTCATGGAAGTTCCTGATGTAAGATGAGTTGAGATGAGATGAGATGAGATGAATTTATGGCGCAATGGGCTTTATGACATAACGTGTCATTGATAAAGTTTCCTGAAAGTAATAAACTTCCTTGCACTATAACTGAGGCGTACGAAGTACCCTATACCGAGCCATCTATAGAGAATCTGTCGCATGTCCGGTGTCTTGAGTTCTGTGTCTACCATTCTCTATCCTAGCAGACTCTTTGGTATGTTTGGTTTTGTCCTGTAAAAAGTTAACTTATGGGTAGTGAGTTGTGTGCTAAAGGATGGGAGTAGGACCTGTGAGCTGCGAGCTACAAGCTACGAGATATGACTCGTGATGCATTATTATGTAGTCAAATCGTTTTGGACTCAATTTTCTACATGACCTGTTGTGACATTGGCAACGACGACGATGCCAGGATAAAAAGGCCTGAAATGGATTTATGACAGGATGTAGAGATTTCCCTTATTTTTTATTCCTCTTTCCCCTACTTCCATGAATGAACAAAAAAAAACAAAAACTGTTGCAGATGCCAGATAAAGGCTGTTTCAGTGTTTCAGTATTTTTGTTTCCTGATTCGAAATTAAATGGCAGGGAGGACTTTGAATTTACCGCATTTTGAAAGCGAAATAATGTCATCATGCAGAAGCTAAGTGCTATGTCTCAGTGGGGACTAAAAACGGGAATGGGAAGGTAGTAGGTAGGCTATGACTAACTGTGGGCACATTTGCCGCAAGGAAGTTTCCAATTTTGGCTTGTGAATTTCATTTTAATAAAAACAAGCTTTGTGGTGACATCCTAGAGATGTGACGGATTTCGTTGTTGCATTAACGACGACATAAGGATTTATTGGATTCTTCTTTTTTTCTTTATGATGAACCAGGAGATTGACAGAGAGATAAAAATCTGATTGCAGTGTGGACATCAATTTGAAGTTAAACTTTCGGGTACAAGGTATATGATTTGGCCAAAAGATTGGATGTTAAACAGTGTGAGAGCAAGGACCTTTTTTGGAAAAATTTATGACAGTAATTGAGTTGAAAATAGGCAGACTAGTGTGTTAATATTCGAACGACATCGAATACATTTTGGAAATGGCATTTTCCGATTGGTTTTGTGGAGAAGGATGGACAGGCATAGGTTGGAACATTGAAAATGTTGCTTTAATTTTTGGGTCAATGATTTGGAAATGAGCATATTGTGTCTACCTAACAGGGATTACTGTGAAGAGGCTGTTGGTTTACCATTTTTTTTTTTTGGCTTTTGGAGAAAGACAACTCCAAGCCTGTACAACAGAATTTTGCAGAAACATTAACCTGAAACGATGTCAAAAGGACGAAGGGACAGTGAGTTTTAAGGCCTTCAGATGCTCGTGTTCTCAATTATTTCTTCAGAAAAAAAGCCTCTGACTGCAAATCCTTTAAAAAATTCCACAAACAAAACTTGGAAAACCTGAGAATATATTGATAGAAGGGTCTTTGGTACCTAAACTACCATCCACTCTTAGCTATTTTGTAAAGTCAGACGACTCGAGAGATACGAAAGACATTCCCAATAATTTTCAGAGTATTTTTGGAAGTCAGCACCATTTATATGAAGCCACGCGGGGACATTCCGTTTCAATCTAATCAGTCTGGTTGGTTATCAAAACTTATTGAACTATAACCAGCTTAGATCCATTAAAGTCTCCAGGACTAGTTGGCATCTTTCCTGTCGACATTCAGGTGACTCTAGAAAAAATTATTGATGGATGCCAGAAGGGCCTTCATATAAAAAGAACGCTCTTATGCTTATCCCATTGATTGAAGACCAATTAGATTTAGCCCTGCACCCGGTAGTACCCCTTTCAAGCGTTCGTCTCGTCTGTTCAGTCCGAGGGTTCGTTAGATGTAGCATATTGCAAGGCGATTTTTTCTCTTCTCTCCTATTGAACTTGGTAATCAAGAAACTACTTTGACTTCTAGAAGCGAACAGCGGTAATGTGTTCAGTGCTATACACTGACAGACAAGCGAGTACTCTAAGACTTAATGAAGAATTGCATTGACTTCACCAGAATAAAGTTCATCTATAGCTGCATTTGGCATATACGAGTAGTTCGAAAACTGACAGATAGATGGCGACTCTATAACCAGATCCAATGGACCGTCTACATTATATTTATCGCGAATATAGTGGGTACAAGAAGCAACAACGTGTTGATGATTCAGAGCGCTGCGACAATGGATGAAACATGGATCCACCACTACTACACTCCGGAGTGAGTCAAATCGGCGGTCAGCTGAGTGGACAGCGAAGGATGAAACTTGATATCATACAACTGAATGAATGAAAATACGCACGACAGCGTCTCAATTAATGTTGAGAGAGGTTGCCCCTTGGGGTCCATCTGTGGTCCTTTTATTTGGAACCTGATGATGGATCCACTCTTGCGGCGACTAAATGAGCTCCGTGAGTGCTGCGCCTACGCAGATGACCTGCTACTCATCTTGAAGGCCAGTCTAGGGCCGATATCGAGGCGTTAGGAGAAAGAGCTCTTGCAGTTGTTGCTGAATGGGGAGAGAGCGTGGGGGTAAGTGTATCGCAGGATAAGACCGTTTCAATGAAGCTCAAGGGCAAATTGAATGTAAGACGTCGAGCTCCTGCGATACGTTTGAACGGCGTTGGCATTAGATGTGTGACTGAGGTCACATATCTGGGCATAACGATGGTTGAGAGTATGAACTTCATGCCTCACCTGGTTCGAACCAGACTACACATGCTGAGTGCTGTAGGCCAGGTAAGGCGCATTTTGCGATCTGACTGGGGACTCAACAGGCGTTCTGTTCGTATCATATACGATGGCCTTTTTGTTGCCTGTGCAACATATGGAGCATTGGTATGGTACGACAGGGTTATGACTGTTGATGGTCGAAGGCGGATCTGGACTTGTCAAAGAGTCGCCTTGCTTGGCTGTTTACCGGTGTGCCACACTGTCTGCACAGAGGCAATGCAGGTGTTGCTTGGAGTGCCACCTCTTGATCTGGAAGTGATGCGTCGTGCTATTGCTTTCAAGATCAGAAAAGGTTTCCTTCAAAATGAGCGCGATTGTGTTTCCCCGGAACAAGTGGATGGCCTATCCCTGAAGCAGCGTAAAACCTTGCTACACGCATGTGTTCTATCTAGATGGCAATCTAGATGGGATGCTAGCGAAAATGGCAGGGTTACTTACGGCTTCCTGAACGGAATTTTAACCTCAGCCTGGGCTTTTTGTTGACCGGGCATGGCTCTCTTAATGCATTCTTGCATAAGAGGGGGCTTAGCGAGGTTGCGAGCTGCTCATGTGGAGCTACATATGAGGACTGGCGACATGTCCTATGTGAGTGTCCCAATTACGCTGACATAAGGAACTTGTAGGCTATGGGCATCACCTTTAATGGTGAGACCTACGATGTCAGTGGAATTATCACTGATACCGTACGGTTCGAAAGAACCCGTAGTTTTGCAAAAGAAGTATTCAATAGAAGGCGCAGTAGGCAGCTAGCGGGAAGTTTGTAGGAATTTGTTGTTGAAAGGCCGCCAGTCCTGGGCAGTGAGGTACCCAACTGGAAGTAATCTCGAGGTTGCGAAACTTGACCGGAAGCTATATTCTGGTACCACGAGAGGTCAGGAGCCCCCGGAACTATGGTTCCGGCCTGACCTAGGAGTTGGGCCCCCTTGTGGGAGAATCGTGGGGGCTGTAGGTTTATACCCCAAAATCGCGGGGAGAGTAGACCGAATGGAGCTTGGACATCTCATGGCTTAGCATATGTTGTAGTTTGATAGGACCTGTGCAGGACCATGGGATTGCTATGGAACCAACTGGTCTATTCGATGTGGAGTTGCATTGCAACCGGGTGCCATGACCCACAGAATGGCGGAGGTTCGTGCCTTACATACGACTTCGAATCTGGTACTGGTGGTAGTACTTGTACTACCCGAAGGGCGCTTATCATCGCATTGTTTTGATATCTTGTGCGAAGACGCGCCGTAGGCTTAAGCCTTCACCGCAGGTACCTACGTTAAACACAAGAGACATCTGTCTCACATCCTCAATAACATATATAATCAACCAGGTCGAACGAGTCGTGGTCGCAAAAAGGCACATTCTACTGCTTCTTGGATTCATAGTGAACCTCTACCTACCTACCGTAGTCAATTGGACATGTCCTGCACTTTTTGACGCTGAAATGAAAACTTAAGACTGACTCAGACTCAGACAGATCTTCCTCTGCAATTTTGTATCGGGAGCAAAACTACATACTACATTGGAAACAATATTAATCTGGGAAAGGTGCTCTGGTAATTGGTACTTCCATACTTGGCTTCAAAGTGAAGAATGTCTGATCTAAGAACTCATGGTTTCCTTTAATGGTTTTAACATCGGTTGGAAGAATAACAATCTATCCATTCAGTTACCCTATCACAGCAGTATATTCGCAGGTAGGACAATTCGGAGACCGATAGGCAGGTCACAAAGTGTCCCTATCATATATTTTGACCTGACATGTCCTAGGAAGCAATCGGCCGTTCCATGGTGGAATACAGATCTGCAGCAAACAAGTAAGAAAACCAAAAAACCTCTAAACAAGTCCTTAAGACCAATTTGGAGGAAGACTGCCATCATTGTGTATCGAAGGAAGAAGAATATAGGAAGCTAATTCGGATTTCAACGAGAATGAAAGGCGAATCATATAAAGCCTTTCATGATCGAAGACTCGATGAATCAAGCGGGCTAGTCAAAGTCCTAGACTGAGACGATCTTATGTCACTACACTGAGTCGAAAGCAGAGATCCTCTGGCAAATGGTCAAGGCTCATTTCCCATGTCCTATCACTGAAGCTACAAGTGTCTGTCATTGGTGACATATGAAGCCTTAAAAACGCTGTTGAGTCTTTTGATGGCTTCAATTTTCGGTGATAAACATGACCAGTTGCTGGCGACTCTAAAAAAAAACTTTTAGTAGACCGACACTGTAACCTTTATACCGAAAATCGGAAAAGATGACTACAAGCTAGCCGAGAGCTCCAGGCCAATCAGATTGACTTCCTTCAGGCTGAAGAGCATAAAGAGATTGGTTCAGCTTTATGTGTCCAAAATTACTTCACGAATGGGTCCTCTGCCCAAGAAGCACGTGGCTACCATGTGAGACTGTGCTTTAAAATTTAAGGCGCACTCAACAAGATGGAGTACGCGCTGGGCATTTTCACCAACAGTACCCTACTTTCGACACCGCGACTAATATGTGCCCGCAGTGCGCCATCCTGTCTTCACTGTTCAAAATTTCTAGCATCTACGCTCCGATATATGTCACTCTCTCCTCTAAAGCGCAGGCATCCCTAGTCATGACAGACGATTGAAGCAATATTCAATCAATCCTCTCATAACGTAGGTTTACATCAATACAGTAAGAAGGTAGATGACCCGCCTGACTCATCTAATGCTTAAAGGCAACACCATCCGTTTCCCCAACAAAGCTTTGTATTTGAGTGTCGCCTTGGATAGCAAACTTCTTTGAACTAAATATGTTACGTCGCAGGCTGTATAAGGTGGGCAAAAGTAATGTCATAATGTGAATTGGCTGCCATTTTGTTAGAAATCAAAGAAACTAGGCTCTTGTTCCAGGAAAATGTTACTTGAAGGAGTAAAATTGATGACATTAAGTTGAAAAAATGCTATCGGTCAAAAATCACCTCCTGAGCGGAAGCACATTTGTGCTTGTTTTATGGCATTTTGAATTGTTGCTCACAAAACATCCAAATTGGTGATTTCTCCTTCAATGTTGGTTTTCAAGACTTACAAGGTTTGTGGTTTGTTGTGGCAAAGGCGAGAATTCAAAATGCTCCAAAGGAAGACGTCTGGCGATCTGGCCGGCCAGTTCAAATTGCCAAAACGGAAGATCACACGACCTGGAAACTGTTGGTTTAAAGATCTCCATCGTTGCCCGAGCTGTGTGAGCGGTTGCTTCGCTCTGCTCGAGACCCAATCCAGTAGCTAGAGGGAAAAAACACTCGTTTAACATCTGTCTGTAGCGCTCACCATTTACGGTTACGGTGGTGCCGTCGGCATCCTCAAAAAATAAGGGCTAATCACTATTTCACTGCAATTGCCGCAGCAAACATGTGGATTCTCCGTGCCCCAGAAATGCAAATTTTGTATACATAACCACTTAAGTGGAAGTTAGCTTCATTGCTTACTATGATTTTGGATTCGAAATCATCCTCTTCTTGCACCAGGTTTAACAGAGCATGGGAGTAAGTTAACCTCATTTGACGGTCAGCAGGCAGCAATTGATGAACGGTTTGCACTTTATTAGGGAACATCTTCAGGTCTTTCGCCAAAATTCGACGCAATAAACGTCTGCTGATGCCAAATTGTGTGCATCGTTGTCTCATCGATGTTTGTGAACTCTTTCGGATGAGCAATAGGGAGACCACCACTTCTTAGGACATCTCTAGTGGACCCAGTTTGTACGAGACACTCAGCCAAACGCTGCATTGTGCAAGATAGTAACAATAATTCCGCATTCTTCAGGTGTGTATCGCTCCACATTGATTGTTTTCAACTAATTCTCTATCTGTCTACAACATAAATGTCAAAGCACAGTGACACTTGACGCCATTTGCAAAAATTATGCCAAATTCACTTTATGGCATTACTCTTCCCCCACCTTGTAGTAGATAGGGTATCTTGATCGCACGAAAGCTTCATCCTTCCGATTAATTCAATCAAACTCCCCTTAGATACATATTGTAGTTTTCGAGCGGCGAACAGATGCTGGAACCTTTTAGATGCATGTCCTACGCCGCGGCTGAAGTGACCTATCGTAGTACGTAAAATGGTTTGGAAAGAGATGGCAAGAGTCCTACTAGGTTAGGGTTAGGTAAGAGTGTCTGTTGGAAATACAAACCCACTTAGGCCTATTGGCCCATTGTGATGCCACGTGGATCTATGATCTTCTTACTACTGGAACCAGTTTGAGCTTTTAATAAAGCGTAGGAGACTGTTAACGTCTATTTTTTCTAGATCGTTTAGGTCGTTGTAGAAGAAAGCTCCTAGGTGAAGCTTCCTTTTCTGAGAGAGAGCTGGGCATGTGCAGAGTAGGTGGGGGATTGTCTCCTCCTCTTCCTCGTCCATGCAGCTTCTACAGAAATCGTTAGTAAAAGCGCCAAGCCTTCTTGCGTGCTTGCCTATGAGGCAGTGTCCGGTAATGACACCTATTATGGCGCTGAGATGTTTCCTATCTAAAAGGATCAGACACTTAGATCGACTCAGATCCAGCCTTGGCCAGATCTGTTTGGTCGCTAGACATGTTTGTCCAGCAGTCCATCTGTTTGGTCGCTAGACATGTTTGTCCAGCAGTCCACCTAAGGTCCGTTCTTTTATTGGCATCCAGCTTTAATGTTAGTTTGCACGTAGCGATTGGTATACCTATACTACCTTTGTCTGGTAGGATAGGTAGAGTGGTTCCAATTTTGGCGAGTTCATCGGCTCTGCAGTTCCCTGGAATGTCTCTGTGGCCCGGCACCCAACAGAGGTGAATGTTGAACTGCTCTGCCATCTCCATGAGAGATAATCGGCATTCAAGGGCAGTTTTAGAACACAATGAGACCGAGTCCAGGGACTTGATGGCGGCCTGACTATCCGAAAATATGCGGATATCCTTTGCAGTTATCACGTTTTTCTTCAGCCAGGACAGAGCTTCTTTAATCGCCAAAATTTCCGCCTGGAACACGCTACAGTGATTTGGAAGGCGGAAAGAGAGGCTTAGATTTAGCTTATCTGAGAAAACACCGCCACCAACTCCGCTGTCGCTTTTAGATCCATCTGTGTAGAGATGGATTGACTTGTCCTCCATGAAAGCATCCTCCTCCCAGAATGATCTAGAGGGGAAGCTTACATGGAAGTTTTTGTCAAACCAAAGTTCAGGTATGGTGTAATCGGTGTTCTCTGTGAGGATTTCTAATGTATTAAGAATGTTGGCGTGGCCAAATGAATTATTTGTCCACTGTTTAGTAGGTTTAAGGCGAATAGCTGCAGTCGCAGCTACTTGCTTGCTAAAAATGTCGAGGGGTGTCAAGTGAAGCAGAATATCTAATGCCGCAGAGGGGGTAGACCGCAAGGCTCCGCTTGTGCATAGACATGCTGTTCTTTGGACTCTGCTTAATTTAATGCGGTTGATTGCATTTTCCAAGGCCGTCCACCAGACAACCACCCCGTAAGTAAGTATCGGTCTTATGACCGAGATGTATAGCCAGTGGGTTATGTGAGGTTGAAGGCCCCATTTGTTCCCAATGGCTTTCTTGCAAGAGAATAAAGCTATTGTAGCTTTATTGACTCTTTCTTGAATGTTAGGTTTCCAGTTTAGTTTCCTGTCAAAAATGAGACCCAGATATTTTGCTGTATCGGAGAAAGCTAAACTGGTACCGTTGTCAGCAGAGTTGACAGCGCAGTCGTGATTGCGGATGTGTTGACGTTGTTAAAGGCGCCCTCTATGTCGAGGAAAGCAACCATTGTGTACTCCTTATATTGTAGGGATCGTTCGATGTGGCTAGTCAGAGAGTGCAAAGCCGTTTCCACCGACTTTCCTTTACAGTAGACATGTTGAGCCGTAGACAGAAGTCTTGGATCAACTTTAGCTCGAATATGGATATCAATTAGTCGTTCTAAAGTTTTCAGAAGGAATGATGATAGACTTATAGGTCTGAGGTCCTTTGGGACCACATGAGAACATTTTCCGTCTTTGGGAATGAAAACTGCATTGACTTCTCTCTATGACAGTGGAATGTGGATAAATTCTACACAGCTCCTCATAATATTTTCTAGCACAGGCAAAATAATATCTGGAGGGCCTCTGTAGCTCGGCAGGTATTATACCGTCCGGACCAGCAGAGTTGTATGGTTTGAAGCTATGCAGCGCCCAGAGCAGTTTGTCTCTCGTAATCAGATTATGAATTTTGGTCACGGTTGCAGTAGGCTTGTTTGGGCTGCTACTGGCCGCGAGTTGGGAGCTACCTGGAAAGTGGGTGTCCAGAAGCAAGAGTCCTACTAACTCGCACCAAAAATATGAGTGTAAAATGTATGGCAGGGTCTTGACAGACTATATACGGACGTGCCAAGTGGGCTGGTATACCCTTTTCTTTGGTTCAGCAACATACAGAACAAACAAATATTCGTACTTTAGAATAAGTCTGTTTTTTTTTGTTAACCGTCATGTCATAGAAACTCTTTATAACTGCATTTCCAAATTGCTACCCCCGGCATCCCACAAGTTGTTCTATTTTTGGCTGAAAAGAGCGAATGTTGTCTTGTTCTATTCACTCAATGTTAGAACCAATGTCTGGCCATCATTTAAGTGTTCCACATAAAAAGAAATTAATTCTTTGAAATGGCCTCTCCGCAAATCCTCAACCAAATTAGCAGCTCCGTCATTAGGAGGTCCTCTCAAGAATTGAGTATTGTCAAATGCCAGTAATGCCAGTACTCGTTGTGATGAAAATATCTCATTTCCACAAGAACGTGCAGCTATACTCGTAAAGCATATCATTTGTCCTTCTAGTCCTGGTAGCCTTCAACATTCCACCACTCTATCTCTCTCTCTCTCTATCAGGAGAATATTCAAGAAATTAGGACGACAAATAATTATCCCCTTGAATGGGTGATTCTATGTTAATTTTCCTTGCAAATGCTTCACTTCACCCCCATTCAAACGTTCGTCATGTAGTTGAATAGTCACACAGTCATGTCGTTATGGGCTTGAATAATTCACACTAACCTCTATTACCTCAAACGATTACGAGTATGGTGTATCTGCAATAATCGTTACCAATAAATGCCCGATACTAATACACACACCCAGCTCTCATCGATGATCAGAAAACCCTTAAACTTGAGTTCCCCACCCCACTTGACACGGCATTTTCTATAACCACACTGATGAGGGGGATACAATTGAGAAACACAGAAACGTGTCCAGAATTTCAGACAACCCCAACATCAAAAACTTTGGCAGGATTTCTACAACACAAGTGCCCTTCGAAACAATGGGGAAAGTACGAATACTGTTATCTCCCTCTCTCGCCGCGTAATTATCTCAGAAACTTATTTATCGGTCGAAAGTAATACCAAAGTTGTGTTTCGAAATTTTCAAATTCTCCCTACCCTACCCCACTCACTGGCGGGGAGTCAAAACGCTCGCGGTTAGGCTCGCAAACTTTTCCCATAGATTAATATTTGGGTTTTAATTACACGGACCCGAATTCGTTTACCACACGATTGCCTGCACCCTCGCCGGCATAGGTACGAGTAGTATTCATAAGTTCTGAGGAAACTTTTACGCTCCATCAGGCGACAGCGACGGCGACGGCGACGGAGATGACGACTACTGATACTCCCAGTCAAGGGACCGAATTTGAATGAAGGTTCGGTACGAATGAACGATTTATAAAGGACCAAGGTTATGGGTGTCTGCGGAGGCGTAATGACGTTTTTGTATTGCGTTTAGTAGGGTACAGGATACAGAATATACGATACTGCGTACCGCGTTGTGGTTCAATTATTCGAACGAACTCTAACCCTGTTCGAGTTGATTTATGCTAATGTTAACTTTTTTAGTTGACTAAATTAAGATATGACGGTTGCGCCTTGGCATTGTGTCAAGAGCACTCTTGTCTTTCAGCTCAAGATGATGATTTGGCGCAAGCTGATAAGCTGAGTACGGTGTGTAAGCATCTTCTACTTAAATGAAAAATATGCAAATCGAATCTTTCGACACTTATCATGGCAAGTTGAGTAAGAGATATGAAATGGGTATGCCAGGGTATGCCAGTAAAGCGAAAGTGCTTGCTTGAAAAGTCGCTGACATGATGGGCGATATCCCAACTGGAGAACACTGCGATTACATTTAAGTGGCAAACATCAACAAGTTAGAATGGCTTTCAAGGATTTGATTATGTATTTCATTTCAAGCAATTACTTATGCATGCAGAGCCTTGAATGCGCTTACCAACTAGATACAAATATACATTCACTTTCACTTGAACCATAGTGTGGTAGGAGGTTGGGGAAGGACTTGAACCCGAAACAATGATTTTATTGCTGTTTACGTAGAGATAAGTGATGTGGAGGCACCTTCAGACTCAGCCGAATTCTCTATTCTAGTCGCTCATGTGATTAGGGAATTTGTGGTGTAGGTTATTGCATAATGTCAAGTGTGTATGTGCAGAATTAATTGGTAATTTTACGCTTTGTACTTAAGGGATTTGAAGCCATAAACCTGGAAATTATTCTACTCTACAGAGATGGGAAGATGTACCATAATCCAGTGTTTGTCTAGCCAGGAATAAATTAGAAATATGTCTGTCTGTCTGTCTCTTCACCTTTCCTTAATCCTCCTAATCTCTTTTGATTATTTGATGAAGAAGTATTCCTTAAGGAGGGGTCAAATCCATGGCATACTTCAGATGGAGCTAGAGCTATTACTCAGTTGGCAGATCTGTTTAAAAATGAAAACACATTCCAGGAAGTTATACAGGGAATGGCTCTGGAAATGGTTCATCTGAGATTGCTTAAGTTCATCTATGGTCTTGGAAGTTTTTTAAGTCTCAGAAGTCATTTGAAGTCATCAGAAGCCTTCCTAACTCTTCTAAAGTCATCAGAACATATCTGAAGGAGGAACATGCATTCTTCGAAGTCATACCAAGAATACTCTGTACTCATCAGTCTTTGAAGTCTTTTGGAAGTCAAATAAAGTCATCTGAAGATATCTGAGAACGTTCCTTGAACCCATGCTTAGAATAGCACTGCAAATGTGGTTTCAATTATGACTTCAACTGAAGTCGACTGGTTAAGTCATATGAGTGTGACTTAAAATACCGCTATTGTCTTTGAAGTTCTTGAATTTATCTGGTCTCATCTGAAGTGTTTGAATTCCTCTGAAGTTTTTGAAGTCATCCAAGTTCATCTGAAGGGATCTTAAGTGAGATAAGAATATGCATTCTAAATGGATGGCTTCCAACCATTCTTAACGTGCGAAACTGGAGGCAGCTGGCTAAAGATCGAGCTGGCTGGAGACGACGGACTGTAGCGTCGCCTTAAGTATGTACGAGTAAGTCAGTGATGGATGACTCTGGCAAAGTGATATCAATTATGTCTTCAACTGAAGTCATCTAAAGTCCTTGCCAATATTATAGTCGTATGAAGTGAATTGAGGCTCTACAGTTGTCTGGTGTTGTCCGAAGTATTTGGGCTTGTTTGAAATCATCTGAATTCATCTTAATTTTTCTAAGGGCATCTGAGGGAATCTCTGGTCATCTGAATTCATCAGCAGACTTTGAAGTTATCTAAAGTCGCGACAGTGAATTCATTGAAGTCATCAAAGTCATGTATAATCTTTCAGGTCATATGTAGGCCCTGAAGTCATTTAAGTCTTTGAAGCCTTTCATTGAAAATATCGGGCTGCCTTTTTTTGCATTCCTATTCAATTTCATTCGTTCTTTTTCGGTTTTTGAAGATGATATTGTCCGACTCTTACTTGGCGCAGACTGTTTTAACCAATTGGTTAAGGTTTAGGTTTTGTTTCGTATAGGAATCAGTGAAAATTTGTACAAAGCTTTGCCTGTGGTTAACGTGAAAATATAGTGAATCAAAATATTTCGTATGGTTCGAGCCAACCTACTAAAACAAGAGCATAGTTTAGTTATTTAGTGAAGTGCCACAGGGATCTACTTTTAGACTGTTACTATTGCATGTCTTTAGAAATTTATCATTGAAAGTTGCAGAAGATAGAAACTTTCTATAAGAAAGTACTTCTATAAGAAAGAAAGGGTTTTCCAATAGGGACTTGACAACTTAATTTGTGAACGCACTCCCTCACTAATCATCAAACTGTCACTGTCAATTTATTCAGTAAACTCGACATTTTCATCATGGTAAAGTACACGAACGAGCAACGTCTGCAAATTATAAAAATTTTCTACCGAAATTCGGAGTCGGTGACTGCAACTTTAAGAGCGTTAGCTCCAATTTTCGGTCGTAATTCTCGCCCTAATAGACAGGCAATGACAAGTTTGGTGCAAAAATTTGAGTCTACATATTCGTTGTGTGATGTTGCCGTGTCAGTGAGACAACGGGTTGGTCGAAGTGTCGAAAATATCGCTGCCGTTCAGGCGTCCGTAGCAATCGATCCAAATCAGTCAATTCCACGGCGTTCTCAAGAATTGGGCATCGCTCAGACCACATTATGGCATATTTTGCGTAAGGATCTTGGTTTACACCCATACAAGATCAAGCTGACTCAAGAATTGAAGCCGATGGACCATTTGAAGCGACGTACGTTCTCCGATTGGGTTCTGGAGAAGATGCGCCAAGATGATGAGTTTCATTGCAAAATCATCTTCAGCGACGAAGCTCATTTTTGGCTCAATGGGTTCGTCAATAAGCAAAATATGCGTTATTAGTCAGTTGAAAATCCACATGTGCTTCATGAATCACAACTTCATCCACAAAAAATAACTGTTTGGTGCGGTTTGCATGCCGGCGGCGTTATTGGGCCATATTTTTTCGTCGACGATAAAGATCGTCACGTTACTGTGAATGGTCAGCGTTATCACGCCATGATCACCGATTACTTTTGGCCCGAATTGGAAGATATGGACTTGGACGACATGTGGTTTCAACAGAATGGTGCCACAAGCCACACAGTACACGCTACAATCGATTTATTGAAGAGTAAGTATGGTGAGCGTATTATCTCAAGACATGGGACAGTCGATTGGCCGCCTCGTTCGTGCGATTTAACGCCGCTTGACTATTTTCTGTGGGGCTACGTTAAGTCATTGGTTTATGCCAACACGCCGACGACATTGGAAGAGCTCAGAGCCAACATTGAACGCGAAATAGTGGCCGTTTCGCATAATTGTAGACAATTGTACTAGGTGGGGTGAAAAGTAGCCCCTTTGGAAATGAAAAAAATGTTTTTTTTATTTTATTCAATATAGTCCCCTTTTAGCTTGATACACTCATTCCAGCGATTTTCCAACTTCTTGATCCCGTCTGAAAAGTAATTTTCCGGAAGGTCTGCAAAATACTCCTCTGTGGCGTCGATGATTTCCTCGCGCGAGCTGAATTTTTTATTGATGAGCCATCTTTTGAGGTTTGCGAAGAGCCAAATCGGCCGAGGGAGCCAAATCGGGCGAACACGGTGGATGCGACAGCAATTGGAGCCGTAAGTCATTGATTTTAGCCGTGGTTGCGATGCTCTTGTGCGCCGGCGCATTGTCTTGCAAAAACAAAAATTTTTTTCGCTTCATGTGAGGCCGTTTTGCAGCGATTTCGGCCTTCAATCGCTCCAATAATGCACAGTAATACTCGCTGTTGATGGTTTTTCCTTTTTCGAGGTAGCCCATGAAGAGTATGCCATGACAATTCCAGAAAACCGACGCCATAACCTTTGCGACCCATTGAGCCTCCCTCGGCCGCTTCGGAGCACTCGTGCCGGCTTCAGTCCATTGCCGGGCACTCATTCTGTTCTCTGGTGTGTAATAGTGGATCCAAGTTTCATCAACAGTTACCAATCGACACCAAAAGTCCGCCCGATTCCGCATCAGCGAGTCCAAACACTCTTTCGAAGTGCTCTCGCGTTCGTGTTTTTGGTCAGGAGTGAGCATGCGCGACACCCAGCGGCAAGATAACTTTTTCATATGCAGAATACTGCCCAAAATATGGCATGTGCGCTCAGTACTAAAGTTTGTGGTATCTGCTAGCACGCGCACCTTCACTTTCCGGTCAGCCAACACCTTTTCATGTATTTTTTTGACATTGTCCTCTGTAACCGCATCGGAGGGCCTGCCGCTGCAGACTTGATCCGTAGTGGAGTTGCGGCCACCACGAAACTCTCGAAACCAATATTTGACGGTGTAATCTGACCGAGCATTAGCCCCATAATATTTATCCATCTTTTCTTTTGTTTCCTTCGCCGTTTTACCTCTCAAAAAATAATGTTTTATGAGAGAACGAAAATCGTTTTTGTCCATACTCAACGCCAAACACGTCAACAACAATCAGCTGTCAAAACAAAACTAAAGATAGTATCGCACTGAAATTTGGCATGTCTGCCTAAATATGAATGGACTTCAAGGCACCATAACCTTTTTTACAGTAGCAGCGCATTCTGGCGGTCAAGGAGGTTACTTTTCACCCCACCCTAGTATGTATTCGTACATATATTAAGCCAGCCGGCACTGAAAGATCCTTGTTAGTCATCAGGAACTCTCTATAGAAACTGAACAGACCAGCCGCAATCAATATATTCCAGTCTTTTTGCATCTCAGTAGTTTTCTCTATTATTTTCCTATTTTGCGAATGATAAGTAGATCGACAATGAGCAGTCAGTGATGTGTGATCCACTGATGATCAATCAGTGCTGCTCAATCAGCAAATAGCGATCGGCGATGAATGATCAGTGAAAAGCAATAAATCAAGGATGAGCGATCAATAATGACAGATCAATAATGAGCTATGATGAGAGATAATGAAGTGGTTAGGGATGAAGGATCGGTGATGAGCAATCGATGATTATCTGTGATGAGCGATTAGTGATAAGTAAGATGATGAGCAATCAGCATTTGTGATGTTGCATCAATGATGAGCGATTATTGGTCATCAATCAATGAACAGCGATCAGTGAGTGACCAACAACGCACGATCAGTGATGAGCGATCAGTAGTGAACAAGCAAGGATGATAAGTGATCGATAATGAACGATCAATGATAAATATAGTGATTCAAGCAGTGAAGACTTTTCAAGCGATCTATGATTAGCTATCTGTCATGTGATAAGAAATCAGTGATGAGCGATTATTAATGAGCTATTAGTCATATTATGTCAGTTATGGGCGACCTGTGGTAACTAATTGGCTATCATAAATAACCAGTTCTGAAAAATCAGGAAGCAATCTGTGAGAAGAGTTCAGTTTTGGACTATCAATTATGAGTGATCAGAGGTGAGAGTAGAGTGATGAGTGATCAGTGAGCAGTGATTAATGATTTGTGATGATCGTTGAGTGATGATTGATCAGTGGTGACCGATCAGTGGTAAGCGGATATTGATAAGTATTTTGTTATGAACAATCAACAATGAACAAACTATTGGTGATGAGCGATCAGTGATGGTAAGTCTATAATGGACAATCAATGATGGGAGAACAGTGATGAACTAGCGATAACCGACCAGGGATGACTATCACCATTCAAAAATTGTATACCCAAAAACAATGTGAAATACTGCAAACAACTTGAATACCCAGTCGATGGTTTCACATGTAGCAACGCGTTCTGACAGCGAAATTCGCGAAGTGTAAGATATATACTAAATACTTGTCAGTGTCGTCACAAATATGTATCAACTTTTGTCTAAGCTAAGTCTCAGATACTAAGCGACAAGGACAGTAGTCGCAGCGCTCATTAGGATTTATGGTCAGAGGAGGACCTATGGAAAAAGCTTCAGGTGAATGTCTAACCACGATTCCCATGAAGGCCAAATTCGCCGACTGAAAAGAAGGATCACCTTAGCAAAGATCATTTCTACGAGCTCCTCGACAGAACATATGAGCACTGCTCTGATGCCAAGCTCAGCAACGAGGGCATCTTTGGTCGGAAAATACAGCCTCCACGATATCACATCCGGAAAAGCAAAAAGGCGTAATATAACTAAAACTATCATGCGGTTTCCACACCTTGATAAGGGACCTGACTACTGATCGAATCGTCCAGTGTTTTGGATGTCCGAACGCTCCGAGCAGCTTGGACCATTACCTTATTGTAGCTAAGTTATGGATGGGGATATCAAAAAGCGCAAAGACCGCGAACCATTATGAGGAAACGTCGAACGTCTACCACACAAAATGCCGATGCGTTGTCATGTGATTTTTTCAACTCCAGAGGTACTATCATTCGAAAGACTGTTCAACTACTCCTATAAGCAGACGACATTGACTTAATGGAAAGAACACACCGAGGTGTCAATGTCAGAGTTAGCAACAAAGGGGGACACATAATGACGATAACTACAACTTTGAGGTAGTATGGGACTCTATTTAGCTCGGCTCCGCTATCAACTTCAGACCGGAAATCATGCGAAGGATTAGTCCGGCGAATCGTTGCTTAATAAGATTTAAAAGCCAATTGAGTGATAAAGTCCTCTCTCGCTCAACAAAAGTGACATATATAAGACCCTGACCATACCAGTCAGAAGGACAGCAGCGGAAACGGACCAAAATACACAAAAGAAAAGTTCATCGGGTAATTTTTGATTCCGTTTGCATCAATGAATGAATGAATGAAGGGCTGAACAGCGATGCTGAACCCGTCGAAGGGTCTCGCATGATCCGGTTTAAATGGTAACCTGACACCGCAATAGAGAACAACCTCATTTTAGATGGCGCACACAAGCGGAAGGGGACCTCAGTCAACTTTGTGTGTGCAGCGGTAGCGAGCTGGCAAGGACGCTGTACAGTACATAAGTAAGTAATCCAAGAGAGAAAGCCAAAATAGTTGTGTTTATGATCGTAATATCCAGCTAACAACAACCGTAGCATAGTTATGAGTTCAGAGCAATTTTGTTGTCCAATTGTGTGGCTTTCTAGGCAACAGACTTGAGCTTCATCGTTCGAAATCTCCAATCTTATAATTCTTTCGACACACGATGACTCCATCTCCTGCAAAACTTATCTATACGTCAAGGATGCTACTCTGCGATTTGCATACATTTCCATTCCTTGAAAGAAGAACACTACACCACCACACCTATGCAACAAGATTTTCGGTTGAATATTTGAAATTTTGCCGACTTAAGCAGTGCTCGATACAATGTTGTGAGGAACATAGAATGTGGAACCGCTCTTGGTCTTCCTTCCTTTTCTAACTATTTCCCATTTTAAAGCCCTAGACAGGGGACAATACGGACATCTCTCTTGGGTTCCTCCTTTTCCATGTTGTGCGTTCAATTGGTTTAGTTAGTGTCTTCCTTTTTCGTGTCATTTACTGAACTAGAAAGGGTATAAACCGTGTGCTCCCTCTTTCACACTCTAGGATATTTAACTTTTATCTTGGACGGTCCTAATTCAAGTTTCGGTCGATTTGTTACACTCGCCGCTTCCATTAACTCAAAAGTCCGCAGTCAAGAGTTGAATACACATTTTTTTAATTTGTCTCCGACAGTTTAACGCTCCAAGTGTCATTTAACCCACACTCTTACGGATACTTTCCGTTGATGGTGTGATCTGAAATTGAATTGCATTCCGTTTTCGTTTCATTTGGCCGACATCTACGAGTATCTGAGTTGAATTCAAGTGGCCTGGTTCCTCGACATTTCCCGATTCCCCTTGCAGGCTCCTCTCATTTGTTCGAAGTAAGGAGGACACTGAAATCTAATATCGTCCTTTCAAAAGCATACCAAGGAATAGAGAAAAAAAAGGCGAACACCCCCAGAAGAGACACGTCTATGAAAGGCGGCTGAAAAGTTTTTCCTTTTTTTTCTCATCATTTTGGAGCCTCCCAATGCCACTGGCAGGCATAGACTTCCTTCCACATCAGCCATCAGGATGGCATTCAAACGAATGATCTAACAAAGAAGGATTTAATATATTTCATTAGAGGCATATACTCGTATGTAGATCTATAGAGAAGACTGGCTGGTGTGTCACTTGTGGTCGAACTGGATGGTGCATAGATACGAGTACTTGTATTCCGCCCCCAATTAGGAGTTTTGTGTCCAGACATGGAACACACAATCACTGTATGTGACACAGTTAGGGGCGAGTTCAGATAGGCTTTTATTCCATGACACAGTCGTTTTGAATGCAAACTCACATGGATTCAATGCTCCGGGGAATACGCGGCACAGAGTTGATTTAGTGAGCAGTCAAACAGAGCAGTGGTTTGCTGACAAACGAAATCGAAACACCAGCACACAGACAGATAGAATAGATGAATAAGAATTAAGCGACAAAAGGATATAATGACTATGGACCTTGTAATGGCAACAACAGTTTATGTATTGAATAATTTGGAATATAATTGTCAATGCCTTGGGGACTAGGGTGGAGGGAAGGGTTTCCCTATTTAATGTCCGTCAACTCAAATAAGTTTAATGGTTGTGACGTGACATTTTCGTAATTGACTGATCCGATTCCATGGGAAATGCACAACTGGTGAGATTCTAATGAAATTTATTTGTTCGCTTACAGTGAATATTCCCGCGGGTTGTTTGGTGACTTCTGTTTGATGTGACTGCAGGAAACGTATCTACATACGAATGCATATTGTTTGCTTGCAACAGAAGTCAGAGCTGGCAAATCAATTCTGAGCTGCAAATCATGTCGCTGTGAGCTCAATCATCTGCCCTGAAGACGACATGGATAAATTCCCCGAAGAAACGTGGAATGAGGAGAGCTAAAACCAATTTGAAATTGATTTCGATGAAAGTGGGGCCGAAGGTTGCCAGAAAAAGTGTGCCATACTCATATCTGTTTCTGATAGTCCTTAGAAATCTGCTAGTCTGTCTTACGTAGACCTGTTTCGGACATTAGAAGTGGATCCGTCACTTAAAGAAGTAGAGAAGAAAGCCAACTGAATCCTCTTACACTAGGAAGCAAAGGCGTCGATAGAGGAGATCTGTACTTGTTCATACTTAACCCAAATGAACTTCGGACCCTTCTCTACGCATCTAATACGAGTACATCACTCCGCACAAATCACGCAACTCCCGGAACTGAACGTGGAGAGCTCAGAGCAATTTGAGCTAACATGTAAGACCAAGAACCTGGATAGAAAAATTGATCAAAACCAGCAAATCTATCAATAAGGGTAAGTGCTCTCCTTGAATAATCGATTTACTTGTCAAGAAACCGGCGAGCTGATTAATCAAGCCGTTCACAAGGTCGAAATGTTTAACACATTCCTTAGGGAGGCTTATTTAGAATGACTAGTTCAATCGTCCTCATTGATTGTTAGATTTATTTATAATAGACCTCTTGGTACACCAATATGGTTTTCGTATTATTGTAGAACATGATAGAAGCAATCAATGCGGTCCGAAGAGTCGCAGTCACCATTGGAGAAGAGGCTTTCAAGAATACTGTGTCATTAGATGAAATGGGAAAATATTACTCAACTCGATAACAGGGTCGAAATATTGGGCTATCTGTGGAGTAGAGTCCTCCTCCACTACGCTGATGAGTTGACGAAATATATACAATATCGCATGCCGCAAGGTTCTGATCTAAGCCTCATACTCTTAATTGTTTCACATATAGTGCTGTTCACAGGTCGTATCCTTTTGGCGGTGTATCCAACTGCCGATTTGATGGAATTGTGCTTTGCGAATGAACTAAAGCAATGTTTACTATTAGTACACACAAAAGCGGATTTTCAGGGCTGATAAGTAGCAGGCGAGGCCGAAAATAAACCAAAGAACTCTTTCGTTCAGAAGTTGTCAGTTCTATATCATTGTATGATCAAATGCCGGAGACGTTCAGCTTCAAGTCCAAGTTGGACGAATGCCTATCACTGTCTTGTCTATCCCATCATTTGTACACAGGGATAGAAGATTTCACATTTCGCCATGGGCCTCAAAAAGGGTGGAAATGTAAGAAAAATAATAAATTTTACAGATTTTATGTGTTGACGGGGATTTGAACCCGACGAACTTACATAGGCTATCGACTATTTTGTTCTAACTAACCAGCTTCATGCGGGCTAGTTGAACTTAATACTTATACTATGCTTTTCTTAAGTTTGAAAGCCGGTCGTAGTATAAAACAAGCGTACAGAGCTACTCCGAAACCACTAAGGAATTTTCTCTCCTCTAGCAAGCTACAATAATTCCTGGTGCTGCCGAGTTCTATGCGCTACGAAATGCTATAATTGACGTCTCTGTCGAATTGAATTATCTGCCCACAACTTTTCGAGCGAGGCTAGTCCTGGATGAGCCCTTTCAACACAAATTTGGGAACCGCTACCGCCGGATGAAGTCATTAAAGCGCATGCTCTCGTGATACATGTAATTAAGTAATAAGCCCTGGAGCTCAGGTTATTCGTCGAGGTGATTACCTTGCAATGTGTCTTGGAATCAGCTTAATGACGAAGTTATCCGCTCTTGTTAGGTTCCCCTGTTTAGGATGGAACTGTATGAACTCAGGTTGTGGTGTTTTTTTACAGGCAAAAACAAGTCGGCGACTAAATCGCACCTTGTTGCAGACACCTACACCAATAATACGTGATGCACTCCCTTCTCATCATCTCGGTTTTTGTGGCTTCAAATGCAGCGATTTTCCTGTTAACGTAGCCATTGTCGCGGAAATTAACTGATTGAAGACGATTTTGATGGAGAACTATCTGGTCACTTAACTATCTGAAGACTTAAGTGGTTGAATCTGTTGGACTTTGAGGCATTGAGAAGCAAATCTTTCCTGAGAATACTCTGCATATCTATGCAGTTACATACTTTGCAACGATGCGGGATGGATATTCCCAGACATCTTCTGAACGACCTGTTGTTGGGGGGCGCTCTTTCAATGAGGGCGGTAACCATATGGTGTCTGAAACCTTCTCCAAATCAATCCAGCAGACAACCGTGCGTTATTTCTTGTTATTTAGACGGGGCATTTGAATTTTCCCTATTCCAGAACGGTATTCCTGTCCTCAACCCACACATTCAGAAAAATTCAACACATTCGGAAAACCGCTGACTGCCGTATAACCTGGATTGAGTCAGGAGCACAACAGTAAGTGCTTCACTTACTTCCAAATGATGGTCTCCATTACAAACATGAGTAAATGCAGACTAAAATGGCAGGCGTATATCGGACCAGTAGCATAATAAGGGTCTACGCCATCAAAGCTCATAGCCTCGGAAAATAGCAGATCCACTATGGATGACCCTGGCAAACGATTAAAGGACGACAAGCTTCGGATCTATAAGTGGAATGTTTGGACGCGTAACAGGCCATGTGAAGCCGAACAATTAGCAAAGACTCTTGACTGCTAGTGCAAGTGCAATGGCATGGCGAAACAGAGCTTATACTACAGTCTTGCGCTTCCAATACGTGCAGTCATAATCGCATGACAATACGAGTCAAAGCTTACGCGCTAAAATAAGCATAATATCTGCCCAATATGCCCATGTATCTACGGAAGACAAGGACTAATCGACCAAAGAATGTTTCAACGCGCTCCTCGACAAGATATATGAGCAATCACCTAAGTATGATTTTAAAATCATTGTAGGCAATTTTAACGACAGGAAAGGAAAGGAAGACATCGTTGGTAGGACAGTTGGTAAGCATAGTCTACACGACACCACGTCTGGCAACGGTCTTAAGCTTATTGACTTTGCGGCGGGACGAAATATAACTAAAGCAATATCTCCATATACACAAGCGGACATGGTAGTTTCTGGATCATGAAACGCTAAATCAAATTGGTCAACGTAAGACATACCTGCAGTATTTTGGACGTCCGAACCTTCCGGGCAGCCAACATTGACTCGCATCGCTATCTTCTTGCAGCCAATAAAGAATAACAGCTGTGAGAAGAGTTGCAATCTCAAGAGACTGCCAGATTCAGACTAGGAGCATAGAAGTCAGTACGCATCGATATGGGCGTTAAGTTCTTTAGCCCGTTTGATGATAATATACTTGCGACCAGATTTCGGGACAGAGTAAGGGATATTACCATCATAACTTGCTGCATTGCGAGAGATGTTGCGCAAACATGATTTCTGCAGTCCAGTGGGTGCATAAGTGCAGTGGGTGCCGCCCGGAAGTAAAATTATCGTAGCTTTTAGGGATTTTAAAGCAGCGTCGGACTGATTAACAACCCATCGAACGTGCTATGGAAAAGAAACTGACTGTCTATTGCCATTCGTGGCACACGGTTATAGTAAAACTCCACACGATCACTTGATTCTCAAGTAACCCCATACGAACGACTACTCAGGTCGTTCACGCGGTGACAGAAAATGATTGAGGGGTTGGCTGGGAAAAGAGTCGAATCCACTAACATAACCACCAAGGAAGCATATGCAGGTGATCTCTGCAGGTGTCGTATTCTGTAGAGACTGGACCTGATCGTGAATTGAAGAATGTACGATGCTTAGTGAGTTCAAATGATCGTAAGACACGCCAAAGGAAAATGTTACCACTGGCTAGTTCAAAAAGTAGAAGACGTCCCATTAAGGTGTCTCAGCCCTTCGGAGTATCAGAACAGAGCTAACACTCGTACATGTTCAAAGTTTGAGACAACGCAATTTGCAAAGTATGGACGGTACTTTTCTAGCCACGGATGAGGACCAACTCAGAAGATAGAGAGGAGGCCTCGCTGCTGTATTGAAACACTGAGTAGCTGGTATAGACAAGATCTCTGCATTATTCATCGAAGAGCACGTCTTCCATTCTATGTACACTCGACTAGGAAAAAGCAGGCTTTCGAGCTATAAACTCAACATCCCCCGAGGCTTCACAAAGCACTACCGGTTTCTATTGCCCCAAAAATCTATTGAAAAGTGCATTTGGGTAGCCCTGCACTAAAGAGGCATCTCAGAGAAAATCAATGTTATTATTTAGACTCCTTACCAATAGATGTAAGAAGTAAGGTATCGCGAAGAAGGAGGCTGATTGGTCTGGCACCACCATCCGTTCTCCAACGAAGCTACGTAAGTACTTGGGTGTCATTCTAAATAATTAACAAACTTCTTTGGACTAAACGTGCCACGTCGTAAGCCTCCAAAGTGCTGTCGGCCTTCTGACAGTGTGGAGCTTGTCACCGAGGAAAGTCCTTTGGATCTACATGGCTATGACAAGACCAATTATATCCTACATGTCGGCTGGCAGGTGGAACAAGCTTTCAAGTAAATACGGCACTGCTGCTATTACCAGATTAAAAAAAAACAGTGTCCCTCGTCTTCATGGGGGCTTTCCTTAGCAAGCCTGGGTCTCCTCTAGCCGCACTGATGAATCTCACTCCCTTTCATGTTCATACGAGTACCATGGACTTCTCAAAGCCCCCTTCCGATGAAAGAGAAGTGTTCCTCGTTACAACACGCAGTGTGCACAAGAATGGTCTCGGCCTTCTTCATTAGTGGCTCCAAACCCGGTTTAGGATACCGAGCTGGTGTCTTTTGGACGATGGCAATATTAGATGTCTTACTAGCGGAGATAGATACGAAATCATACCATTTCCGAGCCACCTCGAGAAGGGCAGGCTTCTCTGAACGCAGTCGGAAGGCTGAATCATAATGAAATTGTCGATGAACTTGCTAAACAAGACTTAGAGAAGGACTTCTCAGGCCCCAAACCTATTGTGGACTGTTGGGCTCCTCTGTTATGAGCACAACTATGAGAACAACTGTCCATATTACAGACAGACCAAAAGACATCTCTTAGAAATTATCGGCCTTTCTGCAGTCACTCGACAGAGCACTTACGCTTGTGTTTAGCACCTAAATGTGCTAGACATAAGTGACACTGCATTCTGCGACGCTTGCAGTGAAAGTGATGACGATACCAGGAAGGCAGAATTTAGCGCTGATGTGATGGGTTATAATACTATGTCCGCAATCCGCATTAACTCAACTCAGAAATTCAGCTTTTTGAACAAAACTGTCAGAGAAATTTGAAATCAAAAGTGGAGTACCGCAGGTGTGCATATTTACATCACTATTGTTATTACTCGGAGTTTTCAATAGCGCAGTGCTTCGTGCTGCATTAACAGATGAAAGCTAATGTACTCGGGGGCAAAGAAGCGCCTAAGACACCTCAGGCAGGACAACTATGTTTGTCTTCTCCCACTGAATTGGTTAATAGAAGTCTTCCACCCGTTGTATCGATCTTCCGCTCCACTTACATTTTCACCGAATCTAACCCCGAGGAACAACGCAGTAGAGCAAGACCTCGCCTTAGTGGCGTGTACAAGTAGAAGAGGACCTTAACAGGCTTAGAATATGCAACTGGTAGCAGTTAGCTTAGTTTCGAGCTAACGAGGCTTGTTAGTTGAGGCGCAGGTTCACCCCGAACTGTACCGCCACCTAAGATGTTTGCTTTAACTCGGATACAAAACTACTGAGAAAAGATGGTACAAGAACTACACACCCAATAATGTCATTACTTCATGCTTCAGAATGACGGAAATTAGGCCAAATTAACTACTCAACTAGCAATAGGGATACTCAGCGACATAATAGGCGTCCTTAGCTGCAATCAAACAGCTGAAAGCTCAGTAAACACCAAGTTAGGGCATCAGTTCCAATGTCCTTTTATCTTGAATTCAGCTAGCTCTGGGTATCAACTAACCATCACTAGACTTTGGATCTGCTTTTAAGGAGTCGCTTTATTAACTTTATTGACAGACTGAGTATAAAATTATATTGCCTTGCCAAATTATTTAACCCAACGCCGACATAAAACAAATTCCACTAAAGCAACTGTTAGCAAAACCACAAAACCACATCCTTTTTTCAGTCTTAATGAACGAATCGTCCTCAAGAAACTTACAATAAATCCCTGTCTTATCATACTTGCAAGAATAAGGACTTTGCAATCTTAATGCCGAGCACTAAACAGCTTTTCTATGATCTCAAGTAACTCCTGTTTATACTCTTATTATCTGGCTCCCTATACCATTGTACTCATTTCAAATGCAAAAACTCTCCCACCGGTACTAGACGATCCTTATTCCCGCAACAAGAAATCTCGTATCCCTCGTTTTTTCGATTTTTTTTTTTTCTTTTGTAATTCACTTTCGAATGGCCATCTTCTTGAGCGTTGCTTTTTTTTTTTCTATTTTTCACTGCGCAGTAAAAGTTTTCTCATTAAATTACACTTTTCTTCTTTTCTTTATTCCGTTTTACTTAAAAAAGAACTTTACCCACCAAGGATACCCGTCTTATCCGTCTGATTTTCGCTCTCAAATAAACGGGAGAAGGACCTCACTTTCATTCCATTCCAAACAGACGAAACAAAAAACACAAACTCGAAAGCCAAACAAAAAGACGACAAAAGAAAACCCTGAATTCCAAAAAAAAAAAAAAAAAAACAAAAGAAAAAGGAATCTAAAATCCACACAATCAGAGGAGATACATTTTCTGATCAAAGGAATCGATAAGACGAGCACTTTTTAAGACGAGCTTTCAGTTCACCTGGAAGCAATTTCATTAAACATATGGATGCTCCTGAAATGAGAGCCAACACCCCACCTGTTGGCAATTTGAGAAAATCCTCTGTTCGGTGGCAGCAGGAGATCCCCTATTTATGTGAGTAAAATGGAACAAATGAGGTCCATTATCGGGAGGGAAGATCCCAGCATTTACTTTCGATTTATGTGAAATTTCATCTGTCCGTTCGGCTAAATAAAGGATGTCTACACATGGGATACCATACGTTTGTATTTATGTATATTTGCGGGGGGTTAACGATTTATAGTCACCGATTTATGGGACCTTTCGTAATGGCCCGCTTTTGGAGTGGTACGAGTAGACTGTGTTGAAGGCTAATCCTAAATAAACGTAAAAAAGGACAAATTCAATTATTACGAAATGGTAGACATGTTATGTACGAGTATGTCCCGGAATTTACGATATAATCAGGGGTTTCCAAACTATCATAAATTTGTAGGCTTTTATGGATTTGGGATTTAACTATGTCACAAATGAAAATTGTCTGTGGCCGATCCACGAGTCGATTTATTGTGGTAAATAAAACGCAATAATCCCCGAGAGATATAAAACTTCCGACACTGAACCCCTTAGCATCCCAAGTAAATACGTAATGTCTTCATTTCTAAACTAAATTGCTGGAGTTAACATGAACTTACCAAAGAGGTTATCAGCAGGAGTTTAACTATCTGAAAAGAGAAAGAAGAAAGGAAGACGTTAGTGAAGGAAATTTCAAGATTTCAGATTCAGGAGCTCAGATATATAGGAATCTAGAAGACTCAAATATGTCAAGGCCCTCAGCCATTCGATCTTCAATATCCACCTCGCTTGAGCTACGTATGTCATCTTGTGAAAACAGACTGCGAAATGAACTTATTTTCACACAAGATCCTGTGATACCGATGCCGAGCCATGCCTGCCTATTACACATCGAAATGCACAAAATGTCTGTTGTGAGTGCCCTTTTGCAGTATGCCAGATAGAAGCAGTGCTGTCACTTTCACCCTGCGTTACACAAAAAATTAGAAAAAACCATCACCGCAGAGGAAGGCAGTCCTTATATGTATTGCCAGTAGTGAGCCATCTCTTCAGGAATACCAGAGCATACTACGTGCCTAGGTTAGGTTCGCTTTGCAGCTTGATGTGGTATCTGGAGCCGAAGGTACTCGTACAATATACGTCATCGCACTTGTGGTTTCCGCTTTCCGTCTCGTGTTGGTTGTCATTTGGTCCTTGAGCGGGTTTAAGCCATCTTGTTTCATCCGCAAATCTGTAAATGAAACAACAGATAGCTCTGCGAAGTCATGGAAGTGCTGGCTTCCCAAAGTTCTTTGTCTCAGATTACTGAGGCTGCGACAGTGGCAGAGAAAGTTCAAAGTATCCTCCCGTGAGTCCAGGTTCTCACAGTCTATGAATTTCACTCTTCTTATAGTTTCGCAATTGGGAAGATCTTTTCACCTTTCATTAGCTTGATTTGTACAGCTTGCTCCACTTACATTCTTAGACTATAGAGTGAATACTTTGATCCGCCAGTTCCCTCTCATGTGGCCAAAGACCCAGCAGAGCCTACCCTTATGATAAACGCCAAGGCCTTCACGACATCAATGGCCTTAATGGCAGCCTGGCTGTCAATTGCATATGGCAATATCCTCCTGGCGTATTGCCTTTACTGCTTCAAGTCAGGCGACTTCTACTGCGGCTAACATCGCAGCCTGGAAGACACTGCTGTAAATCAGCAGGCGAGCGTCTTAAGTTCAATTTATCGGAGAAGAACCCAACGCTGGTTCCTGTCTCTATCTTTGATCCATCGATGGAAGTGTATATCGAGTCTTCTAGCATTTGATTTCTGTTCCAGGCCTCACTGCTTAAAAAAATACAGACGAGTGGTGTTTTAAGGTCATGATGCGATATTATACAGTTCGTATTGGAGGATAAACCCAGTTCACTTGAAAGGACTGAGTTGTGGCCCTTTGGGTTTAGTTTTCACCCATTAAGCTGACTTAATCTTAAAGCACTTTTGCTGCCGATTCTTGCATGTAGACCAAGTATACCTTCGAGTTCCGTTGTTGGCGTCGTTCTCATGGCATGACTTATGAAAATACATGCAATCCTTTGTGTTTTTGTTATTAACTTAAGGTTGCCATCATACTAAGCAATCGGAGGTTTAGATGGGTCACATTCACAGGATAGTCTTGGATTTAGGTCCCCATCTTCTACGAAATATACGAGTATAATGTGGAAAGAGGCGATGCGGTCTTGTGTAAAGCGAATGTGTAGAAAGTATAGAAAGCGATCGTTGCTGTCTCTACACGTTCTTCAGCTGTTAATAGCCAGACGGTTACCCCTTTTATGGAGGGAAGCTCAAATTGTGAAATTGTCCATTTATTCGTGAATTGCACAATCTCCACTGATACCGGTTTATTCCCAGTCTGTGCAGCTTGGCCCATTCACCGAGGATTCTAAAGACGTAATTTAGAAGCCACTGATTGTTGGGAAGAACTCGCCGGCGGCCATAAGAACGGCTTTGATTCTCTACGTTCTTTGGTTGAGAAGTAAAAATATAAGCGCCTTGAACCCAAGGTTACTTACGTCATGGGGTCCTGACCCATTGAATGCAACTGTACAACACCCAGTCGCCTACTAATCGTCTTGATTTTTTTAATTTGGGCAGATACCGAAATTTTCTTTACCGACTTACGTGGATCCTGCGCAATTTTGTCTGGAATTTGGGCCAGATGCTCTGGCGTAGCTTCTGACGTCCTCCGAGACGAGTTCGGTCGATCACTGCCCCTTCTTGTCAGAATCTTCGCACCCACAACCAACTGATTTAATCGCCGAATATTATATTGAGTGTAATAGTGCGACTAGCTATTGATTCCTCACTCTTCACTTCCACTGACCATAGCAATCGTGGAATACGCAAAATATGCGCGTCGAACGACACGTGTCCCGCTGGACACCTTTTATATGCTTCGAACCAGAAAGCTAGGATGCGACGACACCTTTAGTTGAGAACCGTTTATTTAATCTGGCTGAACTTATGCGGCCTTCTTAGCACAGCTCGCAGAATCCGTATTTGTACCTTCTCATCCATTCGCCTTCCTTACACTTGGAACCAATTGCACAGGAAGCCATTTTGTTTTTCAAAGAAGCCAAAACTCGTATTAATCGATCATCTAACAATCGGCGCAGTGTAGTAGGTTCAGTAGGAAGGCTGCTCAGGAGCTGAACGTGGTGGCCGTGGTGTAGTGGTACTAGCAATCGCTTCTCACTCGGAGGGGTCTAGGTTCGAATCCTGCGCGTGAACAAGTCTTTCAAGTTTTTCAGTTGTGTAATTGGAACTCAGACCGAAAAATTCTGCGTGTGAAGGCATAACACTGACACGTAGATTTGGCTTGTTGTAGAGTTTCAAGCACAAATAATTACTGCGAATTATAACCTTCCACTCTGAGTGAAGAAAAAACTCTCCGTTATTCGGACTCCCACCCCTGGAGAGCAAATACCGAAACCAAACACACCTGAGTTTCAGACCACTACAAAACAATTTTCCTTTCTCCTCCTTTCTACCTTTCTGCCCGCGCCCTGGCAACAGTAAAAGGGTATCTAACCCCTTAGGCGCGCGTAAATTATAAAAAAAAAAAATAAAAAAAAAAAATGCGGCCTTTGTAAGGCCTTCCATTGATGGTTGGGTTTCTTATAATCACATTCCAAGATGCCGGCAGATCAAAGGAGTACTTCCCAACGTCTCTGAAAAGTCAACTATTCGTTCGCAGGAAAGACTGTCAGTTACAGTCTCAGTGTCTGGCATCAGGATGGGGCTTTGCTTAAATTGGTCCTCGTTGTGATATCCTTAGACTAGTTGAATATGAATTGTGATACCACTGCGAGAGAGTCGGAAGCGACTTCTAGAACCAAAAAGATTTCTTGATAAACTCGTCAATCTTGGAAGTGGTAACTGCCTAGGGATTGTATCCAGTTTCAAAGAGAGATTCCTCTTTCTCCCCCTTCCTGTAGCTAGGAGGAATACTTCCGCTGCCACAGTGTCCAGTGATTCTATATATGAATTTAGACACATCCCTTCTCCTGAGGTTGATTAAGTCTCTTGATGGCTTAGAATCGAATAGGAGATTTTTGTTTAAATGCCTCGCAGTTGTGTGGATAAGTTCATCCATCCCCTGAAAATGGGGCATTTGTTTGGCGTTGAAGGCTGCCTATGATCCAATCCTGAGCTACGCAGTTGCCTCGAACTTTCGGGTATCCGAGAACCCAACAGAGTGTTAGCTGTGCTAACCACTTACGAATTAATGGTGTTCTTCAAAGTTCAGGATATAATCGTCTGTGTTAGTCGAAATATCCCACGCGGATATCTGTTTCAGGCTAAGACAAGCATCGGTTCAATGAATAGCTAAGACTCCGGCCCTGGAAGAAGGTAAAGTATGTTGCCTCACTAAATTTTGAAAAGATCCTGCATTAACGCTTTCGGCTGACTTAAAGCCGCATGTGAAGGTGGGGATAGACTTCTTGAAAATAATATCGCATTCGTTCTCTTCAGCTATCGACTTGACAGGAAATGTCGGAATGCAGCGTGTGTAGACTGCCGTGCCCTTCCTTTAGCTCATTTCACTGCTGATTGTCTCTCAGCCTGAGGGCAGAATTAATTGCAATCTGCATGCTAAAAAAGTAGCGATTGGGAGAAAGTTTGCATAGCCGCCGTTGATGCTTCTACTGGCAGCTTGTTGCAATTTTTCTAGCCGGTTGTCTGTCTTTCCAGTGGAAGATGCCAAACGGCTGTGCCACAAGTGAGAATGGATTATACGAACGTGGTGTAGACCCAGTACACGCCTTGTTGTTCAAGACTCTAACTTAAGCATATAGCCTTCTTGCAGCCTCACTAGTGGAAGGCAATCAGCTTTCTTATTTCGCTCTTTAGCAGTTTCATTTGAACTCAGTTTGCTATCCAGGATGATGCATTGGGTATGAAACTACGGTTGCCTCCAGCACTGGGTATTGTACGGACTTTCAGAACAGATAACAGAGTGTCTGCTGCTCCAGCTACAAAATGTGGTGGGTGATGGCACTAGAGGCACTTTATCACAATCAGAAGTTTTCATTGTGGAAGGTTGGCCCTTTCCTGTCAAAAGTACGGCGACGACAGAAAAATGATCCTGCTTTTGGTAACCACAGACAGATATGTCAATTTTATAGCGTCCCGAACTACAGAACTGTATTACGAGCATAGGTATACTGATAACGATACTACAGAAATATAGTTCGAGTTCGAATCTTCTAACAACTTACCATCTTCTGTGTATATCTTGGTCTTGTCATCACTAAAGAGTTCATTGAAAGCAACTTGTCTACGAGCACGCGAGTTTTTACCCTGAATTCTGATACTGAAGATCACAGATACAGTCTTCGACGACTTCGTTTCACTGTTCCAAACCACTGACTTATAACTTCTGACAGGAACTGACTTCAGTTGTAGTCAAAAAGGCCTTTTGACGTATCGATTGTATGAGACTTTACAACAAAGCGCTGACCCACTTAATCAATTAAAGAACAGATCTGTGTCCCAGTCTGTTTAAACAAATGTCTCTTAACACATTGTTGCACAATGTGCCATTTTACTCCCCCTTAGGTCAGTTGATATGCAAAAAGTCGATATAAAAACCGAATACGTCTACTTGCAACCAAGAGTTTCTTAAGATGTTTCGAGTTGTACTTTTAGTAATTGGCTTCCTAGCCACTGCCACGGCTGATCATAACCTAACCAACCATATCGTCGGTGGACTCCCAACCATAATCGAGCTGCATCCCCATCAGGTGTCACTACGTGATGGAGCATTGGTTCACTTCTGTGGCGGTTCAATTCTTACAAGACGGACAATAGTGACTGCAGCTCATTGTGTCAACGATCTGGATAATACACAAATCGTTGTCGTCGCTGGCACTAGTTTCTTACTTTCAATTCTTCAAGTCACCCGACCAGTCCTCAGTATCATCCTGCATCCCAGCTACAGTTCTGCATCGCGTGATAATGATATTGCTCTTCTGATCCTGGTCAGAGATCTTTCACTGGGCATAACAATACGACCAATTTCTTTGGGAATCGTTGAACCAGTTACTGGTATTTTAGCCAGTGTGACAGGATGGGGAGCTCTATCCGAAGGTGGTCCTGGCAGTAATCAATTACTGGTGATCTACGTACCAATTATTTCTTTAGAGGTTTGCATTGCAAATTACAGGCCCGAGTTTACGGTCACAAATAATATGATTTGTGCTGGTTACCCTGATGGTGGTACGGATTCTTGTCAAGGGGATTCCGGTAGTCCTTTGGTAATTGGAAACTTACTTATTGGAATCGTATCCTGGGGACGAGGATGTGCTCGTCCAAATAAGCCAGGAGTGTATACAAATGTCTTGAGATATCGAGCATGGATTACTGATAATTCTATTTAAATGATAAATTTTAATTTTATTTCTAAAAACTAAGAATAAATAAAAGAATTTGGAAGGGCAAATGCTTTCTGTTTTCCCAGGATATTCTCCTCATATATTGTTTCTCTTCCCAGACTTGAGAAGGTGAGATTACGATGTTATAATCAAGTACTTGCAGTCATCAAGAAGCAGATTCACTCTATTGGTAACCTGCCCTGCTTTGGATGAGTAGATTCCCTGGCATGGTACGTTTTTCAACGAAGGATGTGGCCGATCCAATGTGGCATCCAATTCGTTTCATACAGCACTGAGCTTAGTCGCAGAAGAAATTTGCATCGTCAAGAGGACCACGTACAGATACTGAAGCTTTACAAATTTCAAATCTCAACCGAGTTGATCTCATTAACATCGACAAACAAATTGCCTGGTCGATTTAGACTCTGCAAGATCTAGAAACGATGAAACTTTAATACGCCATCTTAATAGAGTGTTAAGTTACCTCAAAGCCATCTGGTTCCAAGCAGAATATTGCTTACAAGGAAACGTGCGAATTTACAAACTTCCTATGGGATGACAAAGACATTCACTCCCAATTCTCCACTTGCAAGCAACCACCTATCAATTAGTCTGATCCACAATGTAATCCTCGACAAAGTCGACGATGAAGCACAAACAACTTACTGCGATGCAATCAATGTCCTCTGCTTCATATCACTTTTGGCTGCCTTATTGGAGACCGAAGTTGTTTCACCTTCAGATTCTAGTCTCCTCTGACGACTAATTTGCGAATTCTTTCGCCGCTCCTTCAAGACGATAGTCTTAAGCCGCTTCAACGTCAACTTGTCTCATCAGCACCCCACGGAAGCGCCTCAAGCTACGCTGATATTGCTTTGATTTTGTAATTCTTCGAGAAGAGATATGAAATCACCTTTAGCCAACGCACCTATCAGCCATAAGTGGTTATTCCGAAGTCCGGCCAGTGTCGACATCAACCTTGGTAAAATAAGTATGTGTAAATGGAAAACATGCAGTCTTTGCAAACAAAATTGTCGGAGTTCAGTGCCTGCCTTGGCCTTGAAATTGTTATCTGATGTTCCACAAGGCAGCCACCAAGGTCCTCTTCTTTTCATCTTAACCATAAACGGTATGGATTGAGATATTCAACACTCGTTTCTATCACACTATTAAATTTTTAGAGCTATCCTTCTTCTAAAAGATTTCGGTTTTTTATTTCTATTTTCTAATTAACCTGTACCCCTAGTTCAATCTCTTCGCGGCATTTTGAGCTAAGTTTCGACTCGGCAACACAAAAAGTGACCAGATTCCTCTACATCACCTTGGTTAACTTGAATACGGCTGGATCCTCCTTTCAACGGGTTCAAGTGTCTCGGATAGAGATCATTCAATGTTGTTTTCTTCGACTTGTCTTTTGAAATTTAACTTTTAGTCTTGCCTCCCTATCAAAACTAGCTTCACCATATTAATTTGAATATATTTGCAGAACCCAGGAACGTAGCAGACATCCTGATCGTTAATGAACTCCTCTCAGGAGGTTCGTCAATTACGCATTTCTCTAAAATTGTATTTCCTTAGCAATAACCCTCGTAAATTGCGACGTTTTTAGTTTTTCCATCTCCCGACCCACCGCATCGTTTATGGTTCCAAGCTTAGCTTCAGGACTTCCATTCGTTAAACTAGATGTGCTTAACCGTTTTCGTTTTCTTAAAATTAAATTTATAGTTCCGCCCTCACCCAAGCTAAAATTAAATCAAATCAAAGGATCTAGGCCTCTCTACGAAGTTCTTCAATGGAAATGTGAGTGGAGCGGAAGATCGATACAACGGGTGGAAGACTTCCATTAACCAATTCAGTGAGAGAAGACAAACATCGTTGTCGTGCTCGAGGTGTCTTAGGTGCTTCTTTGCTCCCGAGTACGTTAGCTTTCATCTGTTAATGCAACATGGAGCACGTCGCTAATGAAAACTCCGAGTAATAACAATAGTGATGGAAATATGCACACCTGCGGTACTACACTTTTGATTTAGTCGTTCATTGATCTCCGTAGAGTACAGACGTGGTTCGGCTTATGAGTGCACAGTGATTAGTTTAATAAATAACAAAGAGATATTTGAGGAAATTTCCATACGCTCCAATTAGCAGAGTGTCAGTGTGTTCGGCCAGCATATCATAGGTCGTGGGTTCGAATCCCCGATTGCCATAGACATTTTTTTTTTCTTTTTCATTTTTATTTAAAATAAATAAAAAAAAAAAACAATTAAATTGAACTGTTAGTAAGTGTTGTTTACTACATCACGTGATGAAGTGTGGGGTGCGGTCCGCTATGCCAATAGCGGGACCAGCCGAAAAGTCAGGCGAGGCTTCGAGCGGTTCAAGCCAATCAGCCATGTTAGCAGAACCGAAGATGAAGAGAAAGAGGAGGCTGAGGCCCACTCTTAATTTGACACAACGTCCCTCTCTTACAAAATCCATCGCAAAGCTGCCTGGTGGATTAAGGGAGGAGACGACATCAACTACAAGGGCAGCAATAAACAACAAGTGTCATGGGTCGGAATATGACGAAGAAACACATTTGTCAGATGGGGGCAAAGGTCGTTTCAAGGGAAGCGATAATAGCTTCGCAGCTCTGGCAGTCTCAGAGTCGGACGACGAAGAGGATGAAGTCCAAGCTATAATGAGCACCATCAGGCAGCTTGAAGAAAAAGCACTTGCCATTAAGGCAAAGTATACAGCCAGGCGTGAAAAGGAGCAACAAGTATGCTCCCAATCACAACAACAACAACAACAGCAAAAGGTTGCAAGCCAGCAACAGTTAAAATTACAAACGGACAAAATAAAACAAAAACATCAGCCAAAACAGAAGACACAAACACATCAACAAGAAAAGCATACGCAGCCGCCAAAACAACAGAATCTGAAACAGAAGCAACAACAACAACAGAACCAACAACTACATCAGCAAAAGCAACAGCAGCAGAGACAACAACAGCAAGAGCAGAAAGCCACCAAGCAAAAAGTGCCACCAATCAACACTTTTAAACTGGAGTTAAAGGACACTATTGATCTGTGTAAGTCGGCCATAGGCAACAACTTTTTTATAAAACGATTGTCACTAGATAGGCATGCGATCCACTGTAACACAGTGGAGCGCTATTATACAATAAAAAAATTACTGAAGGATTCGACGACGGAGTTCTTCTCCTACACCCCGAAGGGTGACAAGCTGCAAACAATGCTGCTTAGGGGATTAGAACCGTCGACTGATCCGGGGGAGCTCCTTGCACTGCTGAAAGAGAAGAAGTGCGAAGGGCTCCAATTCGTGGGGGTCAAGCCTTTCACCACAGCCAGAGCCAAAAGGGAGAAGCGGCAACTGCCGATTTTTCTGGTCCAGCTAAGTCCCACCAGCAATCTGGATGGTCTAAGGAGTATTAAAGTCCTAGACTACCAGGTTGTCCATTGGGAAAAATTAAAAAGGAGCGAAAACATTTTGCAATGTGTTCGCTGCCAAAGGTTCGGGCACGCCGCGTCGAACTGCGAAATGCAGCCTCGATGCGTGAAGTGCGGAAAGAACCACAAGTCCGAGGAATGCGCTCTGGGTAAGGACGGAACGTCTGAAAAAAGCCAACTCTCTTGTGCTTTATGTAGGAACACGGGACACACCGCAAATTATCGGGGTTGTCCCAAATTCCAGTACATCAAAAGAATAAATCTGGCCCGGCAGCAGAAAGTGGAAGTGAAACGTCCACCCGTGCATTTGCAAACTCCAGCCGTTACTCCCCATGTTACCTACGCCCAAATGGCGGCAGGTAGGGGAAATACGGTACAGCAAGTGAAGGTTGCTTCTCAGGCCCCAGCGCCCAGAACACCGGAACCAGTACCTGACATGCTAGCTATCTTGCTCTCTATCCAGGGGCAGATGGCTCAGCTACAACGTCATTTAACTGAGCAGACCGCGCGGGTGGATCAAGTATACGCTCTGCTGCCTGGCCTAACGCACCTTTTGCCGTAATGGGTACGTACGTGGCGGAGCAAACCCTGAAGGTCCTTGCTGTGAATGTGAATTCACTGATAAGGTTCGAACGACGAGCCGCACTATTTAAGTTGCTTAAAGACCAAGCCCCTGATGTTCTTTTGGTTAGCGAAACTAAGCTTACTAAGAGACACAAAATGAGGCACAGAAGATACAAAATAGTACGGAGAAACCGACCCAACTCCATTCAGGGAGGTGGCGTTGCAATTCTCGTACGAAAAGGTATACATTTTAAAAGAGTATACAGTCGTGTAGTACGTAGGTTCCAGGTGCTGGAAGCATGCATCGTGTATATCCCTCTCCGTAGTGGAAAGCGGTTGTACATGGTGTCTGTCTATGCACCTAAGGCTACTCAATCCACAATATTTATCTCAGAGCTCGAGACACTTTTTCGATTCCTGAGGCTGGAATTGGAAGACAACTATTTTATTATCGGCGGAGATTTCAACGCCAAACATAGTGATTGGGGAAATAATACACCAAATACTAGAGGGAACCTACTATTCAATTGGTGGGGTCAACACAGTATGATGTATCGACTCGGGCTTAAGGCGACGGATAGTCCGTCGTTTCCCAGACACGGGTCTTATTTGGATCTTCTGCTGTTCGACTCACGAATACAACTGACATGTACTAACCAACAAACTACAAACTGTCTACGCAATTTCGTGTATGACAGTGACCATTGCGGTCTCAGCACCGAAATAACTGTTCCCAGCGAAATTGCGGAATTGGATGAGTTTGTCCAAAGGCATTCCTACAATTATAGTAGGGTGCGTTGGACACACTTCACCAGAACACTGACTAGAGCACTCTCCTCGAATTCGCTCTACCCACCGTCCAACAGAAATCTGTCAAACGAGGAGATTGACAGGTATCTAAGACTAATGGACGAGACAATCAAACGAACAATGGACATAACGATACCTCGGTACCGACACACTGACGAAGAAGACCTATTCCGCAACGCAACTATTGACGCACTGCACCGACATAAAAGTAGACTGCTGTCAAGACTAAAAACCTTGTACAGACAGTTTACTGACAGACATAACCCGGAGATCATGACACTGAAGTCGTCGATTAAAAACCTCCAAACATTAATAAAAGAAAATTACAGAGCATCCGTAAATTTGTATTGGAACAGTAAAATTCGGGCTGTAAACACCAGCAACCCGAATATGTTCCCGCAAATAAATAAACTATTTCGGAGGAAAGATCACAACGACCTTCCTTGTCTTAAATTCGCCCGAACGACGAACAACGAACAAATACTGGTAGCAGCGGGCATAGATCCAAATGAGGCTGTTGATGATGACAACTTCTTTGTGATCGAGGATCCGCAAGAGCAGGTAGAGGCTATAGGAGCGACTTTCCAGGAAGTGTACAAGGCGAATGTTATCATTGGCCCGAACCACGATCTGGAGAATCGAGTCCTTGTGCACAATTTCTACCTTCGAAATGAAATTGTGAATTGGCGATTCGAGAGCTCGGGTTTCACCCAGTTCAGTGACGAAAATATGGCAAATAATGCCATCACCAACGATAGGGTACTACCCCCGTTCATTTCGAAGGAAGAGCTCCAAACGATCTTCGAATCGCTTAGAAGTAAGAAATCAGCGGGAACCGATGAAATACCGAACATTGTGCTTCGACATCTTCCTCTAGAAGCGGTGAACATTTATACCACCCTGTTTAATAATGCAATGAATAATGCACATTATCCAGCGCATTGGAAAACTGCGGTGGTACATCCCATCCCCAAAAGGGATAAAGACACTTCCAATCCGGCGAATCTCCGATCGATCAGTCTTCTTCCAAACATCAGTAAGGTGTTCGAAAAGGTTATCAATAGAGTCCTGACTAAGTGGGTCGAGGACAAACATATAGTTCCGGATAATCAATTCGGTTTCAAGGCGGGGCATGATATCATTCATGCTGCGTCGAAACTGGTTTCTGATATCCAATGGAACAAAAGCAAGAACCAGTGCACTGGTGCCTGCCTGATTGACTTGGAGAAGGCCTTCGATACCGTATGGTTAGAAGGACTCTTTTTCAAGCTGGACAGGTTGGGCATTAGTAAACCACTTCTGTATATTCTCTTCGATATGCTCTCCAGTAGACAGTTCATCGTGAAGAATGGCGATGCGACTTCTGCTGGTACTTTTAACATTAAAAACGGTCTGCAACAAGGTGCGGTAAATTCGCCGATCCTATTCAACATTTACACGAGTGATCTGATAGGTTCACTTCACCATGCCATAGCGTACGCAGACGACATAATCGCGTACAGATCAGGTCCAAAGATTGAGGTCATTAATATGCTTTTGCAGCGTGACTTCGACAAAATTAAGCGATATTGCGATGACTGGAAGTTGAAAATCAACTTTCAGAAGTCGGAAATCATTCTGTTTAGGACGCCTTTGTCTGGGGCCTCTAGGGATACCAGAAAGAATTGGCGAAAGTTCTCGATCGTGGGACAGCAAGGGCAGCCACTTGCTTGTCGAAATGTAGTCAGATACCTTGGGATCTGGCTAGATCAATTTCTGTATTTTAACAAACATATAGATGTTGCTCTGGCCAGAGCCAAAGGTGCTTTTGCCCTTACAAAGAGACTGTTTTATAACAGCCAACTCGACGCGAGGGTGAAGGTAATCTGCTACATGGCCCTTATCAGGCCCATGCTTGTGTTTGGATGTCCCGTGTGGTTCAACGTGAGAGCAAGTTTATTGGAAAAGATTCGGGTGTTTGAGAGGGCTTGTCTTAGGACTTGTCTTCGCTTATACAGAACACCAGAGTCTCAGTACATAAAATTCTATCCCAATGAGGTCTTATACAATAGGGCGAACCTAATAAGAGTGGACAATTTCGTCATTAAGTTGACTCGAAGGCACGTTGCTAGAGCAATGACCTCATCGAACAACCTGATCTCCGGGGCTTACTACCCCAATTATATGTATCACGAGAGAGTTCGCTTTGACGGTTTTATTCCTCCAGAAGCGTTCCTATATTTAGATAGCAAAGGTCTGATCCAGGACAGATTGGCGGTGCCGCTAATCTTCCACGTCGCTCGAACAGCTGCGGACAGGCGACTCAACTACGACAGAGACGTCGCACATGGCAGTGCAGAGCGTCTCCGGTTCAGTAGGTCGGTAGGGAGTCGCGACATGAGGGATGTTGCTCGGCAGCACCAACAATTTTGGTGGCTTGTTGAAAGGGAGGATGCTTCGTCGTCGAACTCCTCCAATGATAATTAGCTTCACGTGAAGCAAGGTGGGCCAGCCAAATTTTTTTTTTTTTTTTAGCCATGGCCGGCTTACATAGTTCTAGGTAGGTTTAAGTTAGGTGTTAAGAAAAAAAATATACAAAAACACAAAAAAAAAAAAAATGTATGTATACATATGCTTATATATTACGTATATAGGTATTATGTATATATATATATATATGTATGTATGTGTATGTATTAGACGTAAGTAGGTTAAGTAGTTTAAGATTTATTTTTAGGTAGTCTATAAGGTTTTAGTTTTAAGTTTTTATAGATAAAAAAAAAAAGTCCAGACACTAAGTTTTTCTTTCATTTTCTTAGTTCTAATAAATGTTAAAATAAAAATAAAATTAGACTGTAAGTTACGTCGAAAGACATAGATTAAGTATTATGTTTAATTTAGAGTGCCCGCATGGGGCCAGTAAGTTACAATAAGATTATTTTTTAAGTTAATTAAGCTAATTTTTAAGCGTTTTTTGTTTAGCAAATAAGCGTAATTTAAGTTATAGAAATAAAATGCATTAAAAAAAAAAAAAAAAAAAACACTTTTGATTTAAAATTTCTCTGACAGTTTTGTTCAAAAAGCTGAATTTCTGAGTTGAGTTAATGCGGATTGCGGACATAGTATTATAACCCATCACATCAGCGCTAAATTCTGCCTTCCTGGTATCGTCATCACTTTCACTGCAAGCGTCGCAGAATGTAGTGTCACTTATGTCTAGCACATTTAGGTGCTAAGTACAAGCGTAAGTGCTCTGTCGAGTGATTGCAGAAAGGCCGATAATTTCTAAGAGATGTCAGGCAGATGTCTTTTGGTCTGTCTGTAATATGGACAGTTGTTCTCATAGTTGTGCTCATAACAGAGGAGCCCAACAGTCCACAATAGGTTTGGGGCCTGAGAAGTCCTTCTCTAAGGCTTTTTTAGCAAGTTCATCGACAATTTCATTATGATTCATCTTTCCGACTGCGTTCAGAGAAGCCTGCCATTCTCGAGGTGGCTCGGACATGGTGACAGATCATTGTTAGCATGATTTTATATCTATCTCCGCTAGTAAGACTGACATCTAATGTTGTCATCCTCCAAAAGACACCAGCTCGGTATCCTAAACCAGGTTTGGAGCCACTAATGAAGAAGGCTGAGACCATTCTTGTGCACACTGCGTGTTGTAACGAAGAACACTTCTCTTTCATCGGAAGGGGGCTTTGAGAAGTCCATGGTATGAACATGAATGGGAGTGAGATTCATTAGTGCGTCTAGAATAGACTCAGGCTTGCTAGGGAAAGCCCCATGAAGACAAGGGAGACTGTTTCTTTTTAATCTGGTAAAAGCAGCAGTGACGTATTTACTTGTAAGCTTGTTCCATCTGCCAACCGACGTGTAGGATATAATTGGTCTTGTCATAGCCATGTAGATCCAAAGGACTTTCCTCGGTGACAAGCCTCACACTGTCAGAAGGCCGACAGCACTTTGAAGGCTTACGACGTGGCACGTTTAGTCCAAACGGATGGTGGTGCCAGACCAATCAGCCTCCTTCTTCGCGATACCTTACTTCTTACATCTATTGGTAAGGAGTCTAAATAATAACATTGATTTTCTCTGAGATGCCTCTTTAGTGCAGGGCTACCCAAATGCACTTTTCAATCGATTTTTGGGGCAATAGAAACCGGTGGTGCTTTGTGAAGCCTCGGGGGATGTTGAGTTTATAGCTCGAAAGCCTGCTTTTTCCTAGACGAGTGTACATAGAATGGAAGACGTGCGCTCAGATGAATACTGCAGAGATCTTGTCTATACCAGCTACTCAGTTTTTCAATACAGCAGCGAAGATTCCTCTCTATCTTCTGAGTTGGTCCTCATCCGTGGCTAGAAAAGTACAGTCCATACTTTGCAAATTGCGTTGTCTCAAACTTTGAACATGTACGAGTGTTAGCTCTGTTCTGATACTCCGAAGGGCTGAGACACCTTAATGGGACGTCTCTTACTTTTTGAACTAGCCAGTGGTAACATTTTCCTTTGGCGTGTCTTACGATCATTTGAACTCACTAAGCATCGTACATTCTTCAATTCACGATCAGGTCCAGTCTCTACAGAATACGACAGCACTACAGAGATCACCTGCATATGCTTCCTTGGTGGTTATGTTAGTGGATTCGACTCTTGAAACAAGCTGTTTCCAAGGTGGTAGATATCATATCCACTTTTCCCAGCCAACCCCTCAATCATTTTCTGTCACCGCGTGAACGACCTGAGTAGTCGTTCGTATGGGGTTACTTGAGAATCAAGTGATCGTGTGGAGTTTTACTATAACCGTGTGCCACGAATGGCAATAGACAGTCAGTTTCTTTTCCATAGCACGTTCGATGGGTTGTTAATCAGTCCGACGCTGCTTTAAAATCCCTAAAAGCTACGATAATTTTACTTCCGGGCGGCACCACTGCACTTATGCACCCACTGGACTGCAGTAATCATGTTTGCGCAACATCTCTCGCAATGCAGCAAGTTATGATGGTAATATCCCTTACTCTGTCCGAGTTCACCATCCATTGTGGTATTTTATAATTTTATGTTCAAAGCTGTTCTCCTCCTAACATCTGAAGGAACTATACTCGTGAATGTTAAGTGATATGCCTCACTCCAGTATCAGACCATACGGAGACAGCTTCAAAGTCAGATTAGACTCACCTCCTGGCACATACTTTTGTCGGAGGAACTTCTGAGGACGAGGCCAAATTAAAAGCTATTACTCGTGTCGATCCTGGCTCCCAATTAAGCTGTGAAAGGCTTTCATTACGCAAAATTCACTAAATTTGTTCTTCCTCATTGCAGGACTTTACTCACATCAGTGATTGACACGGAGCGCCAAATCAATTTCAATAGAATCGTCAATCTTTGATTGACTTTTGGAAAGTGGAAAGTGGAAAGTGGAAAAATTGTACCTGACACACTTTTTCTGATTCGCTTATCCCCCTGTCTGAATCTGTTGGCTCCATCAGAAGCCCTCTTAAAATCCATGCCAACCAAAGTATTCCCCACGCAATTTCGACTTACGAATATCATATTCGAATGAAAAAAATGTATGTCAATGCCACAGACATAATGTTTCATCTTGTCCCATCTCATTAGGCGCGTTCATCCCTCAAAGAACGCCCAACTACCCCCAAAAATCTCATTTCTCTTGACGTCGGCGTCGTACAAACGTATTTCAAATAATCCAATTACAATGTGTCTCTGTGCAAACGAGGCAAGGATAAGCGTGTTAAGAAATCATCGGTCTACGAGTATGCCCGAAAAAGAGACAAGGTGAATGGTGTATGGCACATGGTTCCACTCTTGATAGATCCTGGCACTTGGCCAACGGATCGTGTATTCTTATTAAATTCCTCCTCAGACCTACAGACAAGTGCAGTTATTCAATCTTGCACATTTAGTGTCTACTAAATCACAACTCAATAAATTAGTGACATGTGACAACTTTGTGTGTGAAACAATGACAATTTGATGGCACAGCCATGAGGGATGTGTTTCCGCACTCGTAATTATAGTTGAAAAGTTTTTGTTGACAACACAAGATACACTTTGCCACCCCTCATCATGAGCTCTTAAGAAGATGCAACCGACTAAGACTCTGCCGATTAGTTTCGCTCAATTGCGCTGCAATTTCATCGAAATTTTCTACTGCAACAGCAGCAGCAGCAGTTAGATTAAGATAATCCCCAAAGCGCTGCAAACTTTATCGTCCCCTCAGGACTAGATGATGTGCATCTTCTACTCTATACCTCTACAGTGCTATAGCTCTAATGTAATTTATTTTTCTTCTTAAACGCGAATGATTTAGCGACGTTTAATGGTGACACAAGCAGAAACCGAAAATTTATCGCAACCTTGGCCATTAATTCACGCTTATGGATGAGGATGTGGATGAGGATGAGGATGTGGATGGGGATGAGATAGTCTCTGTGGAGATGGTACTCGTACTATTCGTACTGCGGCAAGAACGCAAGAATTTATGCGGAACATTGCACTTGATTGAAATGCACCAACATGCTGCCAAGCCAAATTTGTGCAGATGACTGTGCAAAATTGCATTTTAATTAGACACTCGGCTTCGGATACGTTTAGACATGCATACGAGTATGTATGAGAGCAATTTGAGGATAACCATTGAGAGGGTAACCACTTAGAGTGGTACCTCTCCGCCAGTGGTGATGTTAATGGGCAGAATCGTATTTTAATTGGTGATTCCCCCAACTAGGACATATGAGTCACTGTAAATTGAATGCAATAATGCTGAAGTTAGGGCACTACCACTTCAAAGTGTGAATCAGGATTGTGATTGATTTTGATTAAATTTTAAAACCGAACTCAGTCCAACCTCAATAGATAGCAATTTGTGGTTAAAAGAGGGGTTTTCGGGAAGTTGTTGACTGTAGTGGAAGTCCGTATTAGACTGACCATGACATGAATCATGACTATGAAACTCTGCATAACACTTGCCTTCCCTCCCCAGTCTCTAATCTGATGTATTCGTGTGATTGGATCGAATGGAGATTCGAATTTACAAAATAAAAAATGATGTGCATCAGGGTTCAGTTCTGTCTACTCTACTTTTTCTTAATGAGTTTGTCTCACGCAAATCAGGAAGGGCTCTTTTTACATTCAATATACGACTCACTCACTTCGCACTGTACAATATTCGAGCTCTTGAGGTATGGAAAAAGCACTTCTGTTGGTCCATACTAGTCTCCAGACACGAAATTCTGGTTTGTCCCATGTACCTCTGTATCGTCCAAGTCGTGGTAGTTCGCCTCCAGTTCTGCAATTTTTAAAAGAGCACCAGATCAACTCATAATTCTGTGGAGTACTTTGATCAAGATTTCAACCCCCCTGACATGCTAGGTGGGGTGAAAAGTAACCTCCTTGACCGCCAGAAGTCCATTCATATTTAGGCAGACATGCCAAATTTCAGTGCTATACTGTCTTTATTTTGTTTTGACAGCTGATTGTTGTTGACGTGTTTGGCATCACGTTGAGTAGGGACAAAAACGATTTTCGTTCTCTCATGAAACATTATTTTTTGAGAGGCAAAACGGCGAAGGAAACAAAAGAAAAGATGGATAAATATTATGGGGCTAATGCTCCGTCAGATTACACCGTCAAATATTGGTTTCGAGAGTTTCGTGGTGGCCGCAACTCCACTGCCGATCAAGTCCGCAGCGGCAGGCCCTCCGATGCGGTTACAGAGGACAATGTCAAAAAAATACATGAAAAGGTGTTGGCTGACCGGAAAGTGAAGGTGCGCGAGCTAGCAGATACCACAAAGATTAGTACTGAGCGCACACGCCATATTTTGGGCAAGATTCTGCATATGAAAAAGTTATCCTGCCGCTTGGTACCGTGCATGCTCACTCCTGACCAAAAACGCGAACGCCAGAGCACTTCGAAAGAGTGTTTGGAATTGCTGATGCGGAATTGGGCAGACTTTTTTCATCGATTGGTAACTGTTGATGAAACTTGGATCCACTATTATCCAGCAGAGAACAGAATGAATGCCCGGCAATGGACTGAAGCCGGCACGAGTGCTCCGAAGCGGCCGAGGGAGGCTCGATGGGTCGGAAAGGTTATGGCGTCGGTTTTCTGGGATTGTCATGGCACACTCTTCGTGGACTACCTCGAAAAAGGAAAAACAATCAACAGCGAGTATTACTGTGCATTATTGGAGCGATTGAAGGCCGAAATCGCTGCAAAACGGCCTCACGTGAAGCGAAAAAAAATTAGTCGAGAAAAAAAAGCATCGCTACCACGACTAAAATCAATGAATTACGGCACCGTATTTGCGCAGTTTGGCTCCCTCGGACTATTATCTCTTTCCAAACCTCAAAAGATGGCTCATCAATAAAAAAATTCAGCTCACGCGAGGAAATCATCGACGCAACGGAAGAGTATTTTGCAGACCTTGCGGAAAATAGAATACATGGTATAATGGTCCAAGACTGGACCAGGTCTGTGGTTTCTGCACAGTTTGTCAGGGTCTTAGGGTAAAGACAATGGGAGATGGGTCCTAAGGAAACACAAGCCTCTGAATTAAGATCGTGACCCGATAAAAAGTAACCAAATATAAATTTATGGCGCAGGTATCCCCATCTTCGTCTTGTCTTATTCTGTTCACAGAGAGAAAGCCCTTCAACTGTTTCGCAAGTCTGAATGGCGCGGGAATGACAGACCTTTCCATGAATACATGTTTTCAAAGATTTCCCATTTTTCACAGCAGAAATTATTTTATTTTGTTTTTCGGTGCTTTACCTGTGAATCGAACCCAAAACCCCTCCCTTGATGAATTTAACCAATGCTCCACGCCACCAGACATCAAAATATATAAATGGAATGTAAACTTCATTTCGCTCCATAAGATACTCTACCACCTCTACTACAGCCACCGTAAAAGATGGATGTATAACCGGTCGGCCTTCTTAAGGGCTAAATTCTATGCACTTACCAGGCTAGCTAATTCCTGTCGTCGCGACGCTCAATTCAAAGACCGACAGTAACACGAATGGGGATTGTGACATGTTCAGCTTAACGTTAAATATTTTAGCACTCTTGGATTAGCTAAAGCTTCAATAAGCGCCTGAGCATGACACTTCACAAAAATCTAGCGTATTTAGTGCACGGAATCGTCAAGAAGTGACTTAGACAACTACGGGCTACCAACCACAACCATTTATTAATCAATGACAGAAAAAAGGAGCTACAATTAACTACATGAGCTGTAAGGGGGGAAGACTGCTGAGCCAGGAGAAATGACGAAAAGAAAGTAGCCTACGCAGAGTTTTGTAGCAAAGAACGCTATTACAACAACTGACAGCTGTCTTCAATCCCATATCACATGCTCATGGGCACCAAACCTCAGAATATCGTAAATGCACTTAAAAATCATTTCTAGCAGCGCAGAAAACAAAGTTTCAGCAAATGAAAAAGCCCCTAGGCATAGTATAGAAACGATTGGCAAGTATATTAAAGGTCTGCAAAACAAGAACTCTGCTGGTTTACATAAAAAATTATTCAAAGCCCGATGTAGTACTTTGATGAGGAGCAAGCACGACCGATGACTGAATAGGCAACTCTGACTGAGAGCGTCGTAAGCAAAAAAATGAGTCAAAAGTCTCTACCACCTTCATAACCTTCTTCACAATGTCATACCATCGAAACCTCTACTTCATTGCAGCTATCAGCAAATACTAGCATCGCTCAGAAAATTACCCTTAAACCAAATTTTTACTCATGGACAATCTTGAAGAGATCCATGAACTTTCAGATGATAAATATTTTCCTCTTATCAATGTACAAGTCCTTGCCAAAGTCCTTGACAACTTTCGTGTGACATTTTCAATTAAGTCTGCCAGAGTTCTGGGTTCAATCTCCAGCCAATACATCGAAAAACAGAAAAAACTGTTTTCAACGTTGCCACCCTTTCGCCAGGCAATGAGAAACATCCGAAGTCCGTTCGGGATTGGTAAGACATTGGGTCATCTCTTCATGGTCTACATTACCACCAGAATAATACTGTCAGTCAAGGGACTAGATTATGTTCCACAACTGATTGTCGCGCTATAAATTCATTTTATTTATGAACGGATGCAACAGTTTCTATCTTTCACAAGTTCATTGACGGGCCATGCCAAAGACTTGGATATCAGCAGTCTGAGGAAAAAGTAAATCCAAGAATCGGCTATTTATCGTTTGCGACAAAGCGTCTCTGTGGACACCTGTGACTTCACAATAGCTAAGGGGTTCACCTATATCAGAGAAAAGTTAATCCTGAGGAATATTGGGCCTAGTATACTGCTGCTACTTTAGTTTGGCGAAGCAATATAAATAGTAAAACTCTTAACTCAAAGGAGCCAGATGAAGTCATATGAAACTACCAGTTCTACTCTGCGTCATCGAGTTAAAGACAATAATCAAAAAAACTCGACAATAGACCACTGGAGCAATAGAGCGAAAAGAGCACTTAACTCCCAGCCTCCTGGTTTGGGACACAAAGATTCGAGGCCTTGATTTAAGAATCAAGCAGCCCTGAATGCCAGAAATTATAAGCTTGAGCTACGTGTCCGGGGTTGATAAGCCTATAAGACGACGACGGGGTCTCACACAAAAATATTCAGTGGATCTGTAGCACATTGAGTAAGTGATTTAGGCCAAATGCTTGCCATAAATGGTATCCAAACTTACCCAGTGATCAGTATTTCACAGAAGACATTGGTAGTTCTGTGTAGAGATCGAAAGCGATTTGTATCTGACATTGATGATTGTTGATTTAATGTCATTGATGCCTAACAAGGCAGTGGTAGTCAGAATTTAAATCGCCGCCAGGGGTGATACAAAACGGATGCCTCTCTATTCAATGATTACAGAGATAAGAGTACAACGAGCAGGGAACATATCCACCAGAACTGGCAATTGCATTGCAAACCGTTCCATTTTGGAGAAAATTTACCATCCTATAGCACAATTTTAAGGACAAGTCTAACGATTAGAGTGTACAATGATTAGCTCAAGTCCTTCCAGTTGAACACATGGATCTGCCATTGCTCTTGTTTGGGTGAAATTCAAAGTTGTGAGTGCCCAAATTCTTCTTAAGTTGTACTCACAAACATAAGCTACCAGCAAGAGATGGATGCAGGTCTTTGTAACCTGCTTAGCTGCAAAATGTGTCTCAGAAGTATGACAACAACAGCCTTGAATAAAATAGGCGGCGACCCACACAAACGTGACATTGTCGAGTATATATTATTCTTTGAATGTTCTGAAGGTTCTTTGAAGGTTCTGAACAGAATTGATGGTCCAAAACCCTTAGCGAATGCACTGGACGCCAAAAGCCTGATTTAACAAAATCCGAAAAGGTGGAACAGACAAACAAGTGATCGAAACTGCGATATCTGGCACGGCGATTGCAATCGCACGCAATGCATACAGACCAATTGCGCTTACGTCCGTACTTTCCAAGATAATGGAAACCCTGATAAACCTTCAGCACATGACCGATTTCACAGCATGTCTCACTGAAAAGTGGTAGTCTACCCCAATCTGGCGAAAGTAAGATAGTTGCACTTGATTTTTCAAAGGCATTTGACAGATTTTGGCATCAGGCTCTGTTGTTGAAAATGCATTTGGGATCGATCTCTTTTTCAATGGATTAGAAACTACCTTTCGGAACGTTCAATTCAAGCTGTCTTGGACGGTCTCAAGTCTGACATTCACAGAATAAATGCTGGTGTGCCTCAGGGTTCCATTCTCTTTCCGACACTCTTTTAATCTTCATCAATTATGAAATTTGTCTGTTACTTCTAATCCAAAGCATCGTCGAAACTGAAAAACTTCTCATTTCCGGTATACATATACCACCTTGATCCCGGAATAACCACAGTGTGGCGCTCCCATTGTTCCGATTTGAGTTCTGTTTTTTGTTGTTAAGTTGGTAAATCTGTTGTTGTCATTCCAAGAGTACATCTATCTCTTGCGATTTTTTACAATTTTTACAAAAAACGGATTTAATGGTGTGCGAACGTTGGCAATGTTGGAAAAGTGTTTCGGCAACGATTCCCTAAAGAAAACGGTCGTTTACCAGTGGCAAGAGCGGTTCAAAAGTGGTCGTGAGTCAATCGAAGATGATGAACGCAGTGGCAGACCATCGACATCGAAAACCGACGAAAACATTGATGGAGTAAAAGAAATGGTAGCGGAGGACTTGAACATTGCCTATGGATCCGTCCAAGACATTTTGGTTAATGATTTGCGTTTCCGTCGTGTAGCAGCAAAGTTGATGCCAAAAGACCTCAATTTCATGCAAAAAAGAGACCGTGTTGACGTAGCAAAAGAGATGATTTGCGAGGCTGAATCCGATCCCACATTCATCAAAACGATCATTACTGGAGACAAGACGTGGGTTTATGAGTACGACACGCGATCCAGACATCAGGCGAGTAAATGGCGTTCACCAAATGAGCCGAGAGCAAAAAAACCACGTCGTTTTCAGTCAAAAAAGAAGGCAATGCTCACGGTTTTCATGGATTACAACGGTGTAGTGTATCATGAATTTTTGCCAAAAGGCCAGACAGTAAACAAAGAGTATTATTTGGGCGTTATGAGACGTTTGCGTGCAGCAATTCGCCGAAAGAGACCAGAATTGTGGGCAGAAAACTCGTGGATTTTGCGCCATGATAACGCACCGTCGCACAGTGCCATCATTATTCGTAATTTTTTGACGAAAAATGCAAAAAATACCATCCAACAAATGGATCAAGCGCTGGCATAAGTGTGTTGCAGTCGATGTTCATTACTTTGAAGGGGACAATATAGATTTAGATGACAAAACTTGTATTTTTACTTTTTGGTGGGATGTATGTCTACGTTGGACTAACCACATATTCGATGTCACCAACAAAGTTGCGAAATGACTAAGTTTCCTCAAGCGATCGAAAAAATACTCTACGCCACTTAACTTCCCAAAACTGGAGTACAATACCCATATCTGCTCAGGTGCTCCTAAGACCTTTGTTTATTTGCTACAATAGATAGGATTCCAAACCGTGCGATAAGTGTCATAGATGATGCTTATATTGTAAAGTCAATTGACAACCTTGAGCATTGACGTAATATCTCCTACCTTATGAGTGCGAATAGTGCTTACTCGATTGCCTCATTGAAATTACCAAAGCATTCCGCACCTTCAAGCCTTCAACCGTAACATCGGTCTCGCTATGAATTCTCATCAGTTTACCCTCAGCCCCACTTTTCTAGTCATTATCGGTATCTCTCTATCTATTCTCCCTAATTTTCCTTCCCGCACTATGTGCAAACATCTTAAGGGTACGCAAAATTAGTAGCAAGACCCATCATACAAAACCTTCATCATCCCTGTCCCGTAATACAATGCAGAGGTGTGCTCTACAAAGCGAAACAAAACTCATTTGACTGTACCAACAGAAAGGTGTATTTGTATCGATCCCATCTGAGTTGACGGAGTGTGACGGAGTGTGACAGAAAGGAGAAGAGCAAGCAAAGATATATGGATGCCTAGGTCATGTAGAGCAATTGGACATCAGTACTTTAGCCAGAGCATCTTTGAATTCAATCCAGTGGGGACGAAGGATGACCCCTTTCCCAAGGTGGTGCACGGAATTGAAAGGATATCTCAGTTAACTTGAGGCAGCTGGCTCAGATCCAGGCCAACGAATGGTGCGGTGTATATAAACGAAAATAAACTGAAAACTTAAACAATTGTTAATTTAACAAATATTTTAATCCCTGGTATATAAAGGTAAATATTTAAATAATACTTGTATGAAATGTTGTATATCGGCAATGTCATAAATCATAATAACTTTGATACACCCCTACGCCGAATAACCGCAGAGGATTAGTTTATTTGCCGAGTGACATCAAAAAACCACTATCTGTCAGGTATAAAACCGCATCGTTCTGGATGTGAGGGCAAATCCGAATTACTAAACTTTATGTGAAAACACAAATCGGTCAAAAGGAACTATTGTCATAAAAAGCTGTTGCCTCAACCGCAATCAGAAATCCACCAGACACAAATACCTCCTGTGCAAGGATTTTTATTTTATTTTTTTTTTAACTCTTTAAGCAGATATTAATAAAGGGTCCGCCATCTAACGTTTTTTTTTTTCAACTAGTGCTTATTTCGTGAATGGTAACACTTAGCTCATGTCTGATTTAACGGATAATTAGTTTTATCCTTCCGGTTAATAAAGGAGAATAATTTCATTCAAATGGCTGCCTCGGCTGGCCATGCAGTAACCTACACGATCGGTCCAATTTTTAAGCACATTATCGATTGTGTGCAGCTGTATTTCACCAATGGCTTCACGAATATTGTCCTTTAAAGCGTCAATTGTCTCTGTCTTGTCGGCGTAAGACTTATCTTTTACGGCACCCCACAAATAATAGTCCAACGGTGTCAAATCGCAGCTCCGAGGTGGCCAAACGACATCAGCTCTGCGGCTGATAATGCGATCTTCAAAAACAGGGCGCAAAACATCGAGTGTAGCTTCGGTTGTGTGGCACGTAGCACCGTCCTGTTGAAACCAAATGTTGCCAATATCCTCCTCTTCAATTTTTGTGAACAAAAATGCGTTCAACATGGCCCGATAACGATCGCCATTGACTGTAACGGCCACTCCTTGCTCATTTTCGAAGAAAAATGGCCCAATTATGCCTCTGGACCAAATTCGCACTCGTTTTGGGTGTATCGGCTTTTCAATGTATGCGTGCGGGTTTTCTGTGCCCCAATTGCGACAATTTCGCTTGTTTACATACCCGCCAAGATCAAAATGAGCTTCATCTGAAAAGTTGATTTTTTTGGCAAAATCGGCATCTTCTCTAAGTCGATCGCAGGCCCACTTAGCGAAGCGAAAACGCATTGGATGGTCAGTTGGCTTCAACTCCTGAACCAATTGGACTTTGTATGGCGTCATACCAAGGTCTTTATGCAAAATTCGTCTCAATGATGTCTCCGAAATGTTCAATTGTTGAGAACGACGGTTGCGCCAATGGATGTGGTAATCTTCATAGATGCGGTAGCCCGTGCCACCAACATGCACGATTCGCAACACCCGAATGTTCGATGCCAGGAGTGCGCCTACGTACTAATCCACACCACTACGTCCTTCAACCACTCTCCCCGCGGGACTGCCGTTAGGTATTACTTCGCAGGGCTGGTTAGCAGATCATGCTATTCTTCTTGTATTTGCTTCTTCAGCTCTTCTAATTTTTTCAATTCTTCTTAGCTCATTTTGCACAATTGTCACAAATGTGCCGATTTCCATCCAATTTTCCTCCGACTGCAACATTTGGTCTATGAGTAGTATTGGACTGGGCAGATTAATTCTCCACTGCGAAAAACGTCGGCAATGAAATATGGCGTGCTCCGTATCTTCCTCCTCGTTTGAGCATTCTGGGCACAAAGGGGAGCTATCGTGTTCGAATCGGTGCAAGTATTTACGATAGCCGCCGTGACCAGATAGGAACTGCGTAAGGTGGTAGTTGTTATCCCCATGTGTTCGTTTTGTCCAAGTCTCGATGTCCGGGATCAACTTGTAGGTCCATCTGCCTTTTGTACTATTATCCCACCTGGCTTGCCAGAGGGCTGCTGAGACCGCTCGCTCTTCTCATTTTATTCTTGCAATTTCATCTGCATCTTGTCGCCCTGGGGTTCTTCTATTATAATTTCTCAACATCTCGTCCGCGAGAATGTCGATCGGAATCATTCCTGCTATTACGAAGGCTGCTTCATCTGAGATTGTTCGAAATCCACAGATCGCTCTTAATGCACTGAGCCTGTATGCGGACAACAGATTTCTCTTGTTTGCTTTTATGGCGAGTGCTCCCGCCCAGAACGGAGCAGCGTATAAGAGGACTGAGCTGACTACTCTAGATAGGAGAATCCTCCTGGCATATTCAGGTCCACCAATGTTTGGTAGTATTCTAGAGAGAGCTCCTTGCAGCAGTAAAGCCTTGTTACTGGAGTACTCTATATGTGCTTTGAACTGTAATCTGTTATCAAGTATTACTCCCAGGTATTTGATTGATTCTTTCGATCGGATTATTTGATGTCCCACCCGTATATTGGTGTATTCCACAATTCTTCTACTGGTAATTAAGACGGCTTCCGTTTTATGGTCCGCTAATTCTAGACCGGCGGATACTAGCCAGTCTTTGATGCGAATAATCGCTACATTTGTGGCAGCCTCTATCTCCTTTATTTCTTTTGCCACCGTAACGACGGCAATGTCGTCTGCAAATCCGATTACTTGAACTCCTCTCGGCAACATAAGCCTTAGCACTCCATCATACATAATGTTCCATAGGAGTGGACCGAGTACTGATCCTTGTGGAACCCCAGCTGAAACGCTGTAGTATTTCAACCCTTCGTCAGTTTCATACCTCAGTTTTCTGTTGGTAAAGTAGTTTTCTATTATCCTCAGTAAGTAGTATGGCGTATTCATACTGGCTAGTGATTTTCTGATGAACGCCCAGTTTGCCGAGTTAAAGGCATTTTTGATGTCTAGAGTCACCACTAAGCAATATTTCTTTGTACCATACCGCCATCTTTCTCCTTGTATCGCTTCGGCCGCAATGTCGACCACAGTTTTTATGGCTTGAACAGTAGACCGCGATTTTCTAAACCCAAACTGCAAGTCTGATAGTGCTCCTCTCTCTTCTGCTACCGCGAGCAGTCTAGCATATATTATCCGTTCCAATATCTTTCCAATTGTGTCTAGAAGGCATATTGGACGATACGAGGACGGTTCCCCAGGTGGCTTGTTTCCCTTTGGAAGCAAGACTAGGTGTTGTAGTTTCCAAGCATCCGGGAAAACTCCTTCTTCAAGACATTTTTGAATTGTTTCCATAAACATGTCTGGGCGCTTATGGATAGCTGCTTTTAGTGCCTTATTTGGTATGCCATCAGGTCCCGGCGCTTTATTGTCGCCTATCTTCCTGCATGCGTTCATGAGTTCATCCGCTGTGACTATTGGAATGTCCTCCGTGTTGGACTCCCTAACGATATGGTACATAGTAGATGTACTTCGGGGGAAAAGGTGTTCTACTATGGAGCTTAGGATTGCTGGACATGTTATTTGCGGCGACCTGCTGCCCTTTATCTTTGTCATGACGATCCTGTATGCTGTACCCCAAGGGTTTATGTCGGCTTCTTCACAAAGTTTTTTAAAACATCTTGTCTTGCTCTCCCTGATTGCCTTTTTTAAGTCGCGTCTTGCTTTTTTAAAGACAATAAGGTGTTCTTCAAAGCGATCTCTTCCCCTAGATCTTTGGACTTTGCGTCGGGCTTTTAAGCACTTTGCTCTAAGCTTTTTTATTTCCTCATTCCACCAGTAGCATGGTGTTCCTCCTCTAGTACCCGTTCTTCTGGGCATTGATGCATCGCACGCAGTAGTGAGAATGCGGACGAGTTGTTGTATACAGGCTTCAGCTGTTCCGCTTTGAATTATGTTTCCGGTATTTATCATTTCTTCGAACGCCTCCAGGTCGAAGTTTGTGTCCTTCCATCTTGGGCCCTTTCGTTTAGCGCGTTGCACGGTACTCTTCTCCTTCGTTTCAAATATTATTGCTTGATGATCACTGTGCGTGTATTCTTCGCTGACTCGCCATTTTATGTTTCGTAAGAGGGAGTTGCTAACGAGCGTAATGTCGATAATCGAGCCCGTTTCTGCCTTACGATATGTGTTTGCACGACCTTGGTTTGCAATGCCTATGTTAAGGGTTGCAAAACTTTCTAGCAGACTACGGCCTCTGGCGTTTGTAAGTCTGCTACCCCACTTTGAGAACGACGGTGAATTGATGTTGATGGCGCTTCACGCACACTTTCTGCCACAGCAGCAATATTCTCGCGTGTACGCACTGTTTTTGGCTTTTCACGCTTTGGTTTATCGATGAGGATGCCAGTTTCTTTCACTTTTTTCACAAGATAACGAACATACGGAGCTGACGGTGCTTCTCTTCTTCCAAAATCCGTACGCAATTTTCGCACACATTCTGCAACACTACCATGATTTTCAAAGTAATGTCGCAATATTTCCCAGCATTGTTCAAGCGTATGCACAACCATATTCGTTCAGCGGAAGGGTAAAACTAATTATCTGTCAAATCAGACATGAGCTAAGTGTTACCATTCACGAAATAAGCAACGTTAGATGGCGGAACCTTTATATAAAGTGCAGCAACGCCTTCAGTCTGTTTAATTTTTGTAATTTTTTAAAAGTGAAAAACTAAACCACAACCAGAACCCAATTAAGTAAAATAGAAATCCGTTCCGTTCTCCATCGTAATTTTTTCTCGTATTCTCGTATTTCATGAGCGGTTTACGAGTGTATTGTATGAAAATTTTGTAATCTCCTTAATTTCCTGCAAACCAAACCACACTAATACGAATTGCGAATTGAAAATTTCCAAACCAATACCGTGAATCCGTCAGTAATCCAAATGTTCATTCAAAATTCACATTCCCACCCTTAGATACTGAATACTGAAGCTGAAAAAGGTTGGGATACCAAACCAATAAAGCCCGTGAAAGGATAAAGGGTAAGCCAGGATAAACGAATATTTGTTAAAATTTTATCTAAATTATTCAGTGATGCGTGTACAGTGTACACCTTTTGGCATTCTGACAGACTGTGAGTGTATTGGCATCAGTTGTAATAAGGCGAAAAATACGTGTAAAAATGAGACAGTTAAAGGATTCGAGTAGACATTTTATGTTTTCGGTGACATGCAGGATGTACGAATACCATGCAATGCCATGTTCGCCGATTTTTAACTGACAGTGAATGTTACGCATCAGTTGGCTTTAGAAGAACATTTTGAGCTACTTTTTGAAATTGAATTATCCTGTTTCACTTGGATAAAAGGTGCGAAACATGTGGATGTCAAAGAAGATGATAGTTTAAAAATTGGAGGATTCTCGCACCTATTTTAAGAATTCCAGGGTTACGAACTTGTCTCCTATTGATTGCATCAAGTATGTTACATTTCATGGCGGTAAGCTTGTAGCTGTATTTCAAGACACGAGTATCTATTTGCAAGCCATCCAGAATGTGAGCAAGTCAATCTTTCATTGGAAAATTTTCAAGATAAAATTATGATTTCTCAAGAACCAAACGCAACAGTTGTAAATCGCAAAAATCGTGCCTATAGCACCCAACTAATCTGGTCGTGAAAGCAAAGGCTTAAACAAGAAGGGACAATGGTCATTGGAACTCCTTCGGGACCGTCAACGTCAGCTCAAGTTCGATGCCTCTGCTGGAATTAAAAAACAGTGCGCGTTATTTCAATAAAAAAAAATTAGAGCCACACCTATACAAGATGCAAACCGTGCAAGGTGTTAGCTTAAGTAACTATCTCTTGAGAGTAACTTAGGCAAGAACAATACTGGTACGTGTTCGAACAGATGTCTCATGTTTTTAACGTAAGTACCTGCCATGTGGGCTTAAACTTACGGGATGCCCATACATCCATGGGAGCAAGGATACGCCTTGCCATCGCTCACAATGATATTCAATGTTTGATACCAATTCGGAACTGTGTTGCCGGCACAAGTTCCACACTTGGTATGAGTCGAGGCCGACCTAAAACCTCTTACTGCTCTTAGGGTCGCAGCACCCAGCACTTATTGCAACTCCACATTGAGTCAACCAAAAGAAAACCAAAGGAAGGCTCTTTCCCGCGATTTTGGGTTTAAACCACAGCCACCATGACGCTCCCACAAGGGGGCCTACCTCTAACAAGTCAGGCCCGGACCGAGATCCGGGGGGCTCCTGACTCCCATGGTACCGTGATTTAAGTCCTGGTAGGGACTACCGGTGGTCCAGCCGCCAACAAGACCTATGACCGACAGCTTGTGACTGATCAAATCGTAGCAACCTTCGGTAGCGTCATCTGAAGATGTTTACGATAAGACCAGTACTTTGCTCTGCCCCCGTTCATTATTAGACAACGTCATTAAAGGGCGAAGCCTTGATAATTGGGCGGGGGCCCACGTTTTCGAACAGCAAGAACAGATAGAAACAAACTGTTCTTCCCATATCGATTTCTGTGTGAATGAGCCGAGTATCCTTTACCGATATCTCAACGAGCCTATGGAAACGTTGGAAATAATTGGCCCTAATTTTGTTAACCGCGAAGAAACAGTGACTACGGAATTGCATTGCTGAACCATCGACGAGATTCTGTTGTGGCAACTGTAGCTATTTTTCGGGTACAGTAACAGAATGCTATTCAACAAGACGGTGCCACCCCGCACGTTACTAGAGTCTCGATGGAAAGTTGAAGCAATTGTCTCTCTGGCCTCTTCGTTCGACAGCTCTCTCACCATGCAAATATTTTTGAGTTTGCAATAACAATCCTCGAACGCTACAGACCCTACAGGAAAATGTATGGCCATTACACCTACGCTTTGCATGGAAATCGATAGGCTAGAGAGTGGAATTTTTTGAAACAGCTACGAGTATCTCTGAGTAAGACTAGACCTTGGCCCAGCCCAGACCGTTTTATTTAAGTGTTTTCTGAGGGTTGCTCTGCTCCTATTACTTCTCATTTTTATTAGTCTCGCACTCTATTGTCTAATAAAAATCGAGGGTAGAACAAACACTGGTCTTATTGTAAACAACTACAGATGGCGCCACCGAAAGTTGGTACGAATTAAGCAGTTACAAGCTGCCGATCGTAGATTCTGTTGAGTGGCAAGACCACCAGTAGGCCATACCAGGACTTTAAACACGGTACCGTGGGAGTCAGGGCTCTCCGCTCTTCAGTCCAGTCCTGGCTTGTTGAGGTAGACCGAATAGTGGGAGTGTCATGTTGGCTGTGGTTTAAACCTGGTAAACCAGTTGGTTTTGACCCAATGTACCCTAAGATCGGGAAGATCCACTCATACCAAGGGTGGAGCTTGTGCCCGCAACACAAGTTCCACTCTGGTATTACACTACTAATGTGGGTAAGCTGTGTCAGGCGTATCCTGTCTCCATGGATGTATGGGCATCCCGTGAACTTCAGAACTTCGTAATGGGCGGCAAGGTTTTTAACATTAAGAATAGAATGAAACTTCAGACGAAACTCAACTGAGAGACGCACTTCCCAGATGAGTTGATCGAAACCATTAAATCATCTGGCATCGTTGGCATATATCCAGCTATGCTACAAAAATGTGTAGATCAGCTGCTAGGAACTATGAAGAGAATCTGGTAGCCTAGCTCGGAAGCATGAAGAAAATTGTCAAGCGTCATGTGCACAAAATTTCTTTGCAAATACATCCTCTATCCAAGATCCAATATGCCTACCGAGTGGGAAGATCCTGCGGGACTGGTTGGGATAATTTACGCCACACTCAACCAGAAGATGTATGCCCTAGGAATTTTCATCGATTTTGAGAGTGCTTCCCACAACGTAACTCTTGACGGAGTATTTCACTCAGCATAGACAAATCACAAGTTGAAGAAGAGAGTTTTGATCGCAGCCTAAAAAGTTAAACAGACTCAACAACTCAGGCCTACTGACCGTACACAGCGAAAACACTTCGGTACCAGTTCATTGAACAACAATAAATGAACGATGAATCCAAAGTTTGTGCCAACATGCCCACGGCAACCCAAGCTTTGAAAGAGGAGATTAGAAGCTGTTTCACTGATATCTAGCCACGTTTATGCAGCTAGGTTCGCAAGCGCTTGTGACGGCTCACCAGTCTTTGCTTACGATCTTTGACGCTTCTGGTTATGATTCGCATCAGATATGGCACAAGTTTGTTGCTTATCAACAACGTATCGTCTTCTTTTTGTATTCACCTTTCTGGTTCAAGACATTTCTGTGGTCAATGCCTTACTTGCTAGACTTTCTCAAGAATTTCACCAGCTTTTTGGATGATTAAACGACCAGAGCGTGGCTTATCTTTGACGATCAAGCGAATCAGTCGAACAAAGTTTCTTCTCCGTAAACAGCATGTAGTTAGTTACGTAAATAACGATGCAGTCCGGAATAGATTAGGCCCTCAGCTAACAAGACTATCCAGCGAGAGCGGTCTTTTGCTAGCTTCTTCCAGTTTTATGCACGAAGTTGGCTGAGGTCCCCTTCCACTTATGAGCGGCACTCATCTGATTTGGAGTCGAAAACATTCCGTGTCGGAGCACTGATGTGCATGGGTTGAAGATAAACCAGCCATCTAAGCCGGGTTATCCGAGTTTTTCTCCCGAAGTCGGCATTGCTGTTGAAAAGACTCCTCCATTCTAAACTCATCGAAACGGGACCGAAAATCACCGGAAAAACTGTTCTCTTGAAGCGCACGAGAGTATTTTCATCCGCTTTGGTCAGTTTCTTCAAGTTGCTGCGTCAGAAAGCAGGACTAGAATGATCAGGGCCATCTATAAAGTCTTTTTGGTTGGTAGAAAGAGGCCTTTACTGCTCAATTGCCTCCTAAGCCCAAAGAAGCAGCAGGAGTGACCCTTCGTTGAATTTCGGGCTGGTGTGGTTGTCGAAGTTGAAAGCGAGCAGAAGTAAATAAAGTCAGTTACTACCTCAAAGTTGTAGCAATAGTGATGTTTTGTCCTAGGTGCCGATGTTGAGTGTCCCGTTTTTATTGCCAGAAAGTACCACATTTGAAAGCCAATGTTTGCGAATTCTGCTTCAATAGCTGCAAACGCTTCATAAATAGCTCAATGTGCTCTTCCCATTATATCAATGTCGTCTGTGCTTGCGAGCAACCGAACAGACTTTTGAAAGATGGCGCCTCTGGTCTTTCGAGGACGATAGAAGACAACGCATCGCCTTGTTTAAGTCCTTTTCTGACCTTGACGGAGCAACGTACATTCTCTAGAATCAGCCTGCACAGTCGAATTAGCTCAGCAGGTATGCTATACCTAGGTATGGCTCTGCTTAGATAATATTCATTGACGCTGTAGTAGGTGGCTTTAAAATCAATTTGGAACGAAAAAGATAATTAGATCTGTCGTGGATTTTCCTGGTCTAACACCACACTGCTAGAGACCGATCAGACTGTCAGGCTAAGGGTCTTTCACATAATACAGCAGATTGGATTTGATGAAACTTTTACCCCTGTAGTTGGCGCAGTTCTCCCTTCTTTATGATCGGGCAAACAACGTTGCAGTTCCATTCTTCGGGCACACTTCGTCGACCCAGATTTTAGAAAGACTAAAGGTCAGGCTAAGGGTCTTTCACATAATACAGCAGATTGGATTTGATGAAACTTTTACCCCTATAGTTGGCGCAGTTCTCCCTTCTTTATGATCGGGCAAACAACGTTGAAGTTCCATTCTTCGGGCACACTTCGTCGATCCAGATTTTAGAAAGACCTGATATATAGCTCCGCATCCAACCATCACTTGCTGCTTTAAGCAGATCGGCAGTGGAGTCATCGGATCCAGCGGCTTTGTTGCACTTACGCTTGGAGATTGCTGTCCTAATTTCATGTTCATTGAATGATTCATGTTGCCTGATGGTAGATTGTTGTTCGTCATCTGAAGAAATAATCTTTCCAGATTCTCAGCACCGACTGTGGTTGTACTATGAGATTTCCTTCTCAATTCTTGTAGATTTCTGTTCGCCCTTTACAACTTTGGCGTGATCGTTTTATTTTTTGGTAAAACTTATGGACTTTGATCTTCGCTTCTTGTGTTCCTTATTTCTGAGGACTATACGATTTTCCTCCTTTCCGGCTCCTAGAAATCTGAGCCCCTCTCGTTCTTTTCTGCAAGGCCGGTCTATACGTCCGCTGTTTTTCTAGATCTGCCTGTCTATATTCATCATCGATCCAGAGATTTTTTTGTTGAGGCGAGTTGAAACCCAGTATATCAGAGGCGTTTTCTCTGATTGGTCTTTGACGTCACTGGTCTTCTATGTTTGATGCATCGGACTCCGCGACAGGTTACAGGAAACTCGATCCAGAAAGTCCTCTGGCGAGTGTAGCCGTTTGATTTTGAATTTCCTGACAATGATTCGCTTTCTTTGGCCTATTACGGATATCTGCATGCTGCAACAAGAGAATGGTCCGTTTCGATGTTAGCTGCTCGGATTGTAATAGTGCCTTGCGTCGATCGTAATATGTTCAAGTTGGTTGAAAGTTTGTTGATAAGGAGTCAGCTAGATCGCTTTATGAATATCAAGGTGTGAAAGCCGTAGTAGTATTGCACTTAATAAGTTGTCAAAGGTTCACTTTTTCGATTTGACCAACACCAACCGACAACCTAAACCGATCCAAGTTTGAAAAATCAGGTACCTATCAATCCAAATCAGTGTTTTGTTGCTAAAAAATTGAACTCAGCTTTACGGACCTCATCGAATCAGTAAATGGAGGAGGATGGTTGTTAATGTAGAGGGACTCGAGAACCGAGATAAGAAAAAGGTGATCAAATGTATGACGGCTGGCTGACCCTAGATAAGACGGCTACTAAGGATGTGAAGTGTTGACTCATCCACTGATAACGAAGATGTCAAATAACGTCTTGATAAAGATGGTTTGAGTGCAGCTGCGATATAATCGCTGATCATTTGCTGATGACTTATCGCGTCTGCTTTATCACTTCTGCGTTATCATACATATGTCTGCTCTCCTTCTTCGTCGACCCTCCTATATTCTATGTTTAGATTATCTTTAAAAAATGGTAAAACCCCAAAGAAGTTGTTCTCAAATCCCGAAAATCGATATGTGATTGGCATGCAACCTAGACTCATTTGTTCAAGTCTATCGCTTCCACTTAACACGGTAGACCAGAAGCTGGAAATTTTTAATATCATTTACGGTGTCAAGCCCCACCAGTATAATCCTCCATTCCACACATAGAGCCTAAACTCGTTTCATTTAGCCTCTCAAGCATGAAATTTACGTAAGGTGCGTCTGTGAGTACGTTGAACAAAAAGCCACCCACGCTATACGCCCTGGAACCCAAATATTCAACGAACTGTAAACATTTTGGACCATTACCAACATTACAACAATACAAAAGTCTACGAAATCCTCTTAAAATGTTTAAGTTCTCGTCCATTCTCCAGTTGTTCTCGACTGGGCATTCTAGAAATGCATGCTGCTCCCAAAATACAACAAACCCTACTCGTACAACCCTCTACGGCTAACCAAACTAATAGGGCGTGTACGTAACATAAATTCCAAACAAGCAAACACTTTAATTGCTTCCTACTCTTAAGAGTCCTTTTTAGTTGGTCGTAAGGACTTACAAAAAAAAAAAGAAATTTTTTTATTTAAAAATTATTCCTCGACCATCCTTCCTTTCACTGATTTTAAAGGCAAGGGAGGTAGGTGCTGTGTGAAGAAGTATAAAATTATTTTCCACAGAGGAAGCACACAGCACACGAGCCAAAAGCTTTCAAGGAAAACTTTTCTCCCTTTATTTAGCCCCCTTAAGAAGTTTTTCATTAAGAGCCCACAAAAAACTATAAAACCGGCTCCACCAAACTAAAGACTAAGGACTAAAGTATACTTAACAAAATGAGGATTATTATCCTCCCTCAAGCCGGGGCATATGGATTCATATTCAAAGAGAAAATTAGAGCTTGCCAAAAAACTTGGAGCTCTGGATGTCAATAGCTTGAGAATTTTACAGTGTCACCTGTACAATGATGTGGGAGGAATGTGCCAAAGGATCACACTTAAGTAGGGACATTCCGCACGAATAATCAGAGTTGAAAGACGGAACGGATGGGGATGAATACAAGAAGGGACACCACGTCTCTAACCATGCTATGCAAATAATTCTCAAGTGACAAAACCGTTGATGAAGAAACAAGAAGGAAGAGGGTAGACCTTGTGTTTCAGTTCAAATGGAAATTTTTGGAGAGAAGTCATGTGTTGGTGGTGGCTGTGCCTTCGAATCCAAAAAGGTTCAGTCTCCAATATTTTATGATTAAGAGAACGTTTAATGGGTGTTGGCCTGGTGCTTCCCTGTGAGGTGATCCCGTGCTACGAACACGCTGATAATATTTTTTATTTGCATACATGCCATCAATTATGGCGGTTTGCTTGCCTGCCTTCAGCTCTTAGCAATTTGTTCCTTTATTTTATTTTTGTTTTGTAAAAAAGGTCGTAAATAAAAATATATGTGAATTCCCAAGTCTGCCAATAAATTCAGCAGACGAGAAATGCAGGGAGAAGATAAAGGGTGCTAAGGGCACCTACTCGTACAGGTGCTTGTTGGTATTGACGGTATTGGTTGTTGGCGCACGTATGAGGTGAAGTTATTTTTGGGCTCGGAATTACTGAATTTAGGAAAAATAGAAGAAAAAGTAAAATAACTGCTTGCGTGCTGAGATTGTTTATATTTAGGGATTCGAATACGGATTGAAGGGAAATGAAGTCAGCGATTTTTTTTTTCTTTCCAGATTTCTGCGTGTTGTTTCTTTTAACTGCGTGTCCAACTGACAGTTTCAGTGACGCTCAAAATGGCTTTCAGAAGACATTGAAGAAGCCGAAGCAGATTTATTTTCGTGTCGCGGGAAATAGGTCGGTGGAGATGACGCCAATTGATGTTGCAGTTGGATTTGGCATTCGACTTGCGGCATTCTCTCTGTTGTCTGAGCCCAAATCTGTTCTGCAACCAGCAAGTCCTGTAGTTCAGTTGGAGAGTAAATTCACTTCCTTAGTTTGAGCATGGAGCCTCACCTTTTAAGTAGCCGTCATCTCCTCTCCAACGCTTCGAGTTCGAGAACTCGCTAAGACGGAAAATGCTTGCATTCAACCTGAGAGCTGCGAAATTCTATCAACACAGTGCTCCATACAGCAAACTCTCGTTTGGCTAAGCATTTTTGTGCCAAAAATCTCCCTTCTGGCTTCCACGACTCTTAAGATTTTTAGACCATCCAATCTGACGGAACTGGAAAACATGCTCAGACGTCTTCATATCCACAACCAAGCTACTCCACAACAATGCTCACAGGCAGAGCAAGAACCGATAAAGCAAAAAAAGTGTTTTGTCTAATTGACGGTTTGGATAAAGTTTCTGTCAAGACATCGGGGTCAGTTTCCACTTCATTTCAAAATAAATGTAAGTAAAGGACGTTTCGGCAAATTTGTCAACATTCCGAGACAAAAGCAAGAAGAAGATGTTCAGAGTATGGAAGGTCCTCTACGATCTGTATTGAGCTGATGTACGAGCGCAAATCCGTGGCGACCATGTAAGGAAAGCAGAGACACAAATCTTTTCAAAAAATTAGTACACAGGGTTTCTCGCACTTCGAGGGAATGCCTTCTCTACGGATCGGTGAAAGTCAAAGTTCTCATCAGGTAAGAATCGCCCCACTATCTGCTACTTTTTTCGCATGCTGGTACTTGGCATCGGAGGAGGCCATTTAATACACTGTTGCGTCAGTCCAGTTATGGTGCGAAAAGATATCGATCAGCTACTGTCAATTTTGAAGATCTCTACTGCTAACCAGACTAGCTTTAGACTTATCAGACTGTCTTCCTCCCTGCTGAAGAGCATGTAGAGGATCTTTGAGCTTTATGTAGTCGAAATTCCTTTGCGTATAAATCCTCTGCCTTAGATGGTGCCTAGTGCCTACCTTAATGAAAGATCTTTGTGAGACTGTGCGTCACTCGACAAAAACAGCTTTTTCATTGGCATTAAGGGCCTTTAGACAACACGACTTTTGACGGCATATGTAACTCAGTCAGACAATACGGCACAGACAAATTACTAGTTTTGTGGATTATAGGACTGCCAATAGAACCTTGCGGTTGCCAAATGCGGTTAATATGTGATAGCGGGCGTGAATAAGGTTTGTTTGTTTGATTCGTTTAGTCCTAAAAGGCGTCATCAGCGGTTTCTCTCAAGACTTTAAATATCTGGGTAGGAAATTTCTTTGAGCTAATCATGTCGCTTCGACAACCTTTAATAAGCTGTCGGCTTCGGGGAGTTTTTAGGGAGCATTAAGGAAGTTATCGAGGAAGGTCCTCTGCAATCTTTCTAATAACTCTAAAGAACGATTTGTCTCGGCTGCTTGAGAGTTCTTCTCAGCACGCTTGCCTCAACTTTAGACTGACTATTACGACAAAAAAGAGCAAAAGTCATTGCTGAGATCGTTTAGACCATAAACAAAACAGTGACCTACGAGTATTTCAAAGTCCACAGGAAGACTACCCTCTTCTTTCCTGGTACATTGCGGCGGAAATACACTGCGTCGCTGTTGGCTACATCTTGTTGAGTTCCTCAGCTGGACATTATACGAAACTATGGTGCTTATCTGTGGTAAAATCACGACTTGTGTCTAAGTAGTACCCATGTGCCTTCAGTTCGGCAGCATCTACATTTGTTCGAACGTGAAATAAAAAACCCTTCTTCTACAGAATGGCCTTCTTCTGTCGGAACAAAGCACATAGACAACGAACTAGTCGATTGTACCCCTTAAATGTTCCTTTAACTAGAAAACGTTATAGCACCGGCACTCACCACATCAGCACCGATTACCTGCAGTCTGATGCCAGCAAAAACTCGTCATGAAAATCACAGGATCCTGTTACCTAGCACACTTAGGAGCTTCGAAAAAGCGTTAAGCCCCGTCACGACACCAGTAAGTAGTCTACAGTCTTTCCCATTGCTGAGTTTTGGGAGACCTCGGGAAGCATTTGTTTGGTCTATCATGCCAGCTGCAGTTGTGCTCACATAAAACTCAGCCATCAACGGAGAAACTCTCCTCTGAGATTTTGCTAACAATTTGACCTGGGACCAAACGAGACTCATGGAACTCAGCCCTCTGACGACGATCAGAGAAGCCTTGCATTCTTGAACTAGCTTGGAAGTCGTAAGAGTATTCAGCAAGGCTTTAGGAGCAATCAGACTGTCGGTAAAAACGCAGATATTTCGCTATTGTGTTCAGTCCATGGTAACCCACGTAATGCGAATCAAACAAATCTCTGTTGGACAGCTTCAATGCGCAGTATATGTAAATCGTAGTAAGGGGACCATATCTCGCTGGCGTACTCGAGTAGTGGACGAAAAAAAGATATGTACAGGGATTTGGTGACATAGGGTTCGGAGAATTCTTTTGACCATCGTTTGACAAATCCGAGAGCGGAGTTAGCTTTGCTAATTACGGAGTCAATATGGGTGCGAAAATTGAGCTGTGTATCACAAATGACACTCAAGTCCCGCGTTGAAGTAACTGCAGCTACTCTTTGATTTGATAAATAACAGGTGCGGGTTAGAAGTGTCAAACACCTCTATTAAGATCATCTTGTAAATGTTGTCAGAGTCAGAGAGGCTTGAAAGCTGTCTATAGATTTTCATATCATCGGCATAGATATGTGGGAGTGCTTTATGACGTTAATAGTCACAAAAAAAAAGTTAATGGACCGAGATGACTGCCTTGTGGAATACCCGAAGTGGCGAGAATTGGTCCAGAAAAAAGGGAACGGAAATGGCCAGATTAGACGTTTGATTTTCTCAAAGGCCTTACTGAAGTCCGCGGCGATTACCTCAATTTATTTCCCTTGCTCTAGGGTGCACACTGTACTAGAAACAAATTCAATGAGGTTATTGATCGTTGATCTGCCTTTTAGAAAACCGTGTTGGTTGGTTACAAAAATAGAGCCCTTTTCCAGAGACTATCAGACAATGATAGTTTGAAAATACTAGTGAGGGGATCCTTCTTGGAAAGAAAAGGTTTCTAGAGTACCAGTCAATCGTTGATCACATCTAGGGCAAGGTGCGCATTTGAGCGAATACTGGTAGTCGCTTAGCATGATCAAAATGACAATAGAGTTACATCATCTGCATATACATGGGCGTAGACGTTAGAACTGTTGAGAGCGTCAAATAGTGGAAGCCGCCCTGTGGGTAACCTTTGTTTACCGCCGCCATCATATATTGGTCGCAGTCAGCATCCACAATCAGGTTCCTATTCAGCAGATATTGCACTAGTGATTCGTTTATGCAGTGATGTCTGGCCGACTTACAAATTCTGTCCAAAGTTGCTCAACGCGTATTCCCTCTTGTCGACTGCTCCCTCAATTCTGCTAGATTTGAAGCAGGATTTTCCGCATTGGTGGGCATGTTGCATTGTAGAAGCAGTTTCACGTAAATGAAGATTGGATTTCCGCCATTTAAATTCGCTGGATCCCTTCAGTCCTGCGAGTCTGCAGAAACCTACTTAATCTTAGATACAATCACCTTTTGCCGATGTTTTCATTTCATGCAAGATGTTCTGCCTTTATTACTGGGGTACTGAGTTTGAAAAATACTACCATAGGATGCAGGTTTCATGCTCATCACCACTTCATTGCCTCATCCCCCTATGATCTATATTATTCGTTCCTTCGTCAGGTGAAACCCAGTTGATTTTGGGGCAGTTCATATGCTAAAACTCCGTTGAAATTAAGTGATATTCCTGACGATAAACAGGACTACATTTGGGCCATTGGCAAATGGGAACAAACCAATGGCAGGTCACACACAAAAAAAAAACCTTGAATGCCTGGTGACAGATTATTTTATTACAGATGCCCGTTTGGAAAATATCCCATGACATCGAAAATCGTTCTCTATTGGGCTGACCTTTGCCAATGATCAAAAATAAATGCCAGCGAACAATTCCTAGAATTTGAAATAGTAGAACGTCGAAGGAGTTTTATTGGATTCAGATGAATTCTTTCATCATCATTCCAAAGCAAACCTATGCTCCCTTCTGTTGAAATCCCATCGAATCCAATCAATCCCACTTGTATTGATATCTCAAACATTTTTCTTTTGATTTCCCACTCATCTCAGGAGTCGTATGTGCACATATTCTCATCTCCTCAGCTCATATGTACTTAATTGCAACTAAAAACAAACAAATCACTCCCGGATGTCCCAATAAATTCATTCCTAATTGTTGTTCGCTCACTTTACGATCTGTATCAGTTCGATAAACCAATTCACAAATAAATAAAAATAAAATTAGATCGGCACTCGATTGAAATATAAAAATGTGAAACATTTCTTCGAACCAGATCCAGAGCAGAGAGACGGATCATTTCAACACATTTACACTTGCCCGTCATCCGCATCTTCGAAACAAAGCCAAGCATCCGACAATTTTATTACGTTTCTCAGAATATAATTTTCCAATGTTTATGTTACATTTGTTTTGTACTTTTTTAGAGAATGGAAAAACGTATCCATAAACATCAATTCCGACACACCAAAGTCGAAAAGTTTCAGATGCTCTTGCCGAAATTGTGCGCCTCAATAAAACCATAGGCGTAACGACTTTAATAGACATAACGCATCAACCCTAGGCGAACTCATTAAAATAATAAACGGCCGGGAAGATATTGACCGGATTGAGGGAGGGTGCCATGTTTCTTGCAAAAATATTCATAAAAATATTTCCGTCCGCGATACTTTCAATTTCTTGAATATCTGAGGAGTAGATTTCGGCTTTGGTTGAACCCATTCTATAGAGGTGTTCCGTAAAATTAATTGTTCCGTGGTCGGTGGTCGACGGGGTTGTTAAGTTGGATTGGCTTTGGTTTTTTTTTTTTTTTTTTTTTGGGGGGCCCTGTCCTGGGAGAGAACATTTATCGCCAGTTTAAGGTGTTTGGGTTGAATTGGATTTTTAATTTTCAAGGGTTTATCTGTTACGGGTAAATTGTTGGAGAATTTTTTGAGAATTGTTTTGTGTTTCTGATGGAATTTCACGATACAAATTTTAAACAGCGGAAAATATAAATATCTGGTGTACCGTGTGTGTCTACTTGTAACAAATAGGTTTTCAATCAGCTCTGTCTAGAGCTCTACATGAAAAATTCTTGACACTGTACATCTTATTTCCCTAATTTTCCTATTGATCTTGGAAAATGATTGCAACATAAGGTGAAATATACCTCTGAGACAAAAATGTTCGATGATTGAGCAGCTTGAAATCATCTCGTCGTCTTCCAAATCACCGAACCTTGGTTTAAGATATTAGCGCGGTTTCAATCTCTTCGGCGAGTGATCCAAAAGACCGAAAGCTTGCCATACCATCAGCTTACAATCGTCATAAATCATCATCACCAAAGGCAGTACCCAAACTCATTGATAACTCACGAAACCAAACCGTTCTGAAGCTTAGAGATCTTCTACACTTTCCTTCTATCGTTTGGCTTGGTCATCATCAATTTCGACTCTTTTGATGAAAGGAAGACAGCTTGTACCCGACCTGTTTATACTACTAGGAATTATTATAGGAATTCAATGAACCCTCTTCACATCCAGAATGGTGGCGTTACAACCAATTTTGAATACACCTTTTCCGTGTGATCACAGCATACAGTGATTTTGTAAAGTTATCAGAGAACATATTAAGTCGCTTTAGAGGTACAGATCAACGCCAAAAGTGATTCGAGGCTAATTCAGAGGCTACAGAGTAAGGACTCTCTCTTCTCTGAACTCACATTCCAAGTTATCAGTCCAAAAGCGGCTCACAACCGCCTACTATTATTTGAACTGCAAGTGAACTAAGTAATAGGAGCCGCCGTAGCTGGTATCCGCCATCGGTTGCGTTCAACGCATACTTATTATGTCCTTTTGCCTTAGATCACCTACTACGAGTGTACCATAACTCGTCTATCAAACTTTACCAGCGATATGAAGGCCAGTTCATTGATAGCCGAGCATTGATATACGCAAAAGACTACTAACGAACGAGCTAATCTATCAAAAGAGCCATCAGTATGTTTTCTTTCCTGCTGAAGACAACCAACACGGATTGCACTTCAAACTCTTGAAGGTCTGATTGAATGTACACTCGAAATTAAGAGTACCCTTGTAACGATACTTTCCAGAGTACAATTCGGCTGGCAACACAGCGTAAATGACCAATTAGTTCAGTAAGCTTGTCGGCCACTACGAACGAAATCTGGGTTCAATTATAGACATAAAAAGGTTCTTATTCTCTCCCTGTAGTCAGCAAAAACCGTAGGTCCCTCTATCTGTCTACAAAATGATGAAACGAAAAACATAATAAGTAAGCTTAAGGCATGACCTACATCGGTCCATTTCAAACCTTTTACCTCAACGTTTGCTAAAAAGACGATACTCCTTACATGGAATCGATGGTGTTTGCCAGGTCTATTGACCTGGTGGTCCTATTTCAGGGCTAATTTGACATACTATAATTAAAGCTCAGGTCTAAAAGGGACTTCAGAACCAGCTGAGTTTCTGAACTAGAGATGATAGTGAAAGCACTCAAATTGGAACAATGACAGCACTTATAACATCTATATAATCTTTAAGTCCAAGGTGGGGAACTAAGGCTCTGGGTCTCCATATTGGGGGTTACTATATGGTTCCGAACCACCGAAGCCGAAACTATTCGAAAAAGGCCTAGATTACTAGATAACTCTTTAAGACCCTTTCCGAGGAGATGGAAAACAGCATTTGTCCAGACCGTCTCTTCTTCATACAGACCCATTGCTCTTACGTCCCTGCTATCCAAGTTCACGGAAACACTGATTAATCGTCAGCTCATGAAATATCTCGAAACACGAAAACTTTTCAATGACCGGCAGTACGGTTTTCGTAGCAACAGGTTCACTGGTGATTTGATTGCATGTGTCACCGACAAGTGGAACCAAAGCGTACATCAATCTGGCGAAAGCAAAATAGTTGCACTTGATATTTCTTCAAGCATTTGGGATCGACGACTCTCTTATTCAATAGATTGCTGGTATGCCCCAGGGCTCCGCTCTGTCTCCGACACTCTTTTTAATTTTTATCGATTATCTATTGTCTGCCACTTTTAATCCAATATATTCCTTTGCTGACGACAGTACTCTCTGCTTTTCATATTCGTTTCCGATCTGACGTCCTTGCTCATCGGCTGTAGAACGGGAACGGCAGCGTATATTAAGCTCACTCAATTCCGATATTGGGGAACTATCAATAGAGTGGAATTTAATGCTTCCAAACTACAATGCTGTCTGCTGTCGTTAAAGCGAAATTTAGACACTTGCATCGTTGTCAATGACAACTTACTTTGGAATGACCATATATTCGATGTCGCCAAAAATGCTGCGAATTATCTAGTTTTCCTCAAACGATGCAAGATATACTTTTCCCCTTCTGAGCTGGCCTCAATATTTAAGGCATTCATCCGCCCAAAATAAGAGTACAATGCCCACATTTGGTCAGGTGCTCCTAAACCATCTCTGCACCTGCTAGATAGCATTCAAAACAGTGCGATAAAACTCATAGGTGATGCTAATATCACCCAGTCAATGGACACCCTCGAACACGGACGAAATGTCTGGTGTTTCACTTTGTTTTATCTCTATTTCCACCATTAGTTCTCCATAGAAATCTCCAGTAGCCTTGCCACAGTCCACATCAAGGTTAAACTCATCAACATCACCTTACTATGAGCACACCCCCCATCGGGCTCCGGCTTATTAACTTTACTTCGTGACGAAATGTCACGCAATTTCGGCATTTGAGCATTTATAAGGAGACCTACTGCTCCAGAGAAACAGAAAGTATATAGATCGACCCTGCAAAGGAGGACCAGAGCGCCTCGTAAGCTCTTCGAGAAAAAAAGGAAGACCGAACACTGACGTCTGCAAAATGAAGAAAAAAACAGCACGACATTGAAGAAATTGAGAGGTTTCATAGAAGAGGGCGTTAGAAAATTTTAGCAGAAGTTAAACATAAAACGCCAAATCAACAAGGTACGAACGGAGGCCTACAATGACGCACAAGGAAATATATATAATGATAATGGAGAGGCTACCTAGCCTCCGAAATTGATTTAAACAACGACACCACCTTAGAGATCATATTAATCAATTAAGTAGCCGAACCTTCTCTAGGAAAACCAAAATAGCGCTCTAGAAAACATTGATCGTCCCATTCCTCCTCTATGGCGCAGAGGTATGGATTTTTGTGAAAAAATGATGAAGAGGCGCTTGGTCTTTTCGAGAGAAATTGGAAGCAGCAAGCAAACAAGAGGGCTTCTGGATGGATGATTTGCCCTACAATGTTATAGAATATGATGAGTTCTGGTACTGTGCTGTAGGACTGTAGGCACATAATTACTGAAGTCACTACTCATTTCTCCAGGAAACCTGTTAACTGTATAGTTAACTTTATTGTAAGGAGGATATGAGAGAATCAGCCAAATGGCAGCTTTGCAATAGGCCATCCTGGTAGAGTTTTTGCTATGAACTGAAGGGTATAAGACTTGTCTTCTATATAACCACGTAGCAGTGTCTGCCAACTCAAAATCAATTTTTAAAAAATAACAACAAAGTCCTTAGAGGCACAAAATGCTTTTTCACATAAAATTTAATGCACACCATGATCTTCAAGAGCCTTTCATTGTGTTATGCATTTGCATTACCCGATGATTTTCGTCCACAAGTATCCTCCATGAGAAACGAGTACATTATAGTAGAGTACCCGTATTTCAAGGATGAGCGCTGATGTGTATGACGATGGCTTCCATTCATTTCAATGAATCGTTAAAGCTTGTTAATAGTATAGTACTTGTCTCTAGTGTTTATCTTTTATTAAACCTTTCACTAATGTGAGTTGAAAAAATTTAGAAAAAAAAATAAGAGGTTTAAAGCAAGTCCGTAAATCTCTGCAGCAAAGCTAATTAAGGGCAAACAAACACGACTATGTACAAACACGACTATGTAAAGTAAAACTTTCTCAATTTGAGTGCACTTGTCTTAATGAAGATACTTTGCACATACTCGTATATTTGAAGGATACGGGCTATTCTATTCATATTGACTCGGCTTGTTCTTGTAGATGAAAGAGTAACTTCAAAGCAAATAACCCTTACCGTAAGATTTTACAGAAAAAATAAACTTATACGAGTATGTCCAACTACATATGTGCAACGTTTAGGTACTTTGAACGAGTAGACAACAACAATGATCCTTTGAACTCCCAATTTTGTGCCAACTAAATTGGAGTATCAGTTGTTCGCTTTCATTACTGTCAACATCCAATTCGAAATGGTAAAAGATTGTCCTTTTAGTATAGACAGATACGGCCATGTATCCAACCGTATGCATACCCTAAGGTGGCCAATTATTATGTTCATTATGTCCAAGCCCCGATTTACCCAAAAAAAGAGCCATCTCCATTCACATAAGTTATTATGGACTTGTGGTCATGGACAATTATGGAAGTTAAATGAGATACTTAGGACTAGAAAATTCTACATAATTGTTGGTGACTTTTTTAGTTTAATCTGCAATTTGAAATGCTTAGAGCTTTGAGTTTCAATGAACATCGTTTGAATGCCGTCCTTCGAAAGCAGCAATCAAAGAGATTGCTAAAGTTGTTCATTTAATTTTATTCTGGAATATTTGTATACATTCGTGAGATGCATTGTACAATTGAGAGCTTTTTCTACACAAAGTCCTTTGAAGATTTTTAATATAATTTAATCTTGGAGTACCACAGGAATTTCGACTAGGGCCAATAGTATTCAGCAAAATTATAGTAGTTCTTAAGACCTCTTAAAATGCAATAGCTGGTCATGAAAATAATTTCTAGTAGATGTCTTGAAAAGGAGACCAAGCCTTTCCGTCCATGATGTTTTAATTTTGAGTTGAGGTACGGGTCAACCCTTTACAGTTTTATATACTAGATTTTACAATGTGCTATGGGGTAGATATAGTAGACAGAATGAATAAAGGGCAGACTTGAGGGATATTCATTAAGTTGATATTCACAGATATTTTAAATAGAGCTGCCTTAACATTCTGGACGTGGGTTGAGGATATTCATAGTAAGTTCGGTGAGAATTAACACAAAAGAGTGAAATAGATCTGAGATTTCGTTTCAATAAAATGAGTCCCAATATAGCAGGAGACTCGATGCTACCAAGCTCACGACATTTTGTTAGGAGTTGTGGGAATGAGTCTGTTAGATGCAGGTCAACAAGATAGGGTGGTAGATTAAAGCTGTCAATCCAGGAAACGGATAGACCTTGGCTGTACAGATGATGCGTGTAAATCTAGGTAACCAGGCTATATAAGGGGATTTAGTAACACATGCGTCGGAATATCCCTTAAACAAGTTGACAAAACCAAGAGTTGGAGTTGGCTTTTCTTACGATGTTATCTATGTGTTCTTTAGTTCAGTTCTTTGTCACACATAATACCTAAGTCGCACCTAAGGTTCATTAGTACGAGGGTTGTCTGAAAAGTTTCCGACCGAACAATGATACAAGACATTGTTTCTCAAGCGATGCCTCCATCTGTTTAACCCGTCCAAATAGTACTTGGCGTTTTTCTCTGCAAAATAATTGTTCTCGAAAGTGATTGCTTCCTCATTTGACTGAAATCTCTGTCCTCCGAGCGCAGTTTTTAGATGAGGGAACAAAAAGAAGTCGCTTGAGGCTAGATCTGGTGAATAAGGCGGATGGTTAAGCAGGTCAAACCGTAATTCATGGATTTTCGCCATGCCAACCGCTGAGGTGTGAGACGGCGCATTGTCTTGGTGAAACAGAATTTTCTTTTTCTGCAAATGTGGCCGTTTTTCCACAATTTCTGCCTTCAGCTTGGAAAGTAATGATGCGTAGTATGCTCCTGTAATGGTTTTTCCTTTTTGAAGATAATCGATTAAGATAACTCCTTTACTATCCCAAAATAAACAGTCGCCATAACTTTCCCAGCCGAAAAAAACAGTTTTTTGCTTTTTTTTTTGAGCCGGCTTGCCCTTTGCACTGTTTTGACTGAATTTTTGTTTCGGGCGTATAATGGTGTATCCAAGTTTCATCTACAGTAATTAATCGGCGCCAAAACTCGGATTTATTGCGCCTAAACTGCGCCAACAGAGCGTTGGAAATGTTCATTCGAACACGTTTTTGGTCTAGCGTAAGCAAACGCGGCACCCAACGGGCGGACAGCTTTCTCATGCCTAAAACTTCATTTAATATCTAACAAACACGTTTTTTGGACATTTTCATAACCTCTACTATCTCTCTCAATTTAATTCGGCGGTCGTCTAACACCATTTGGTGAACTTTAGCAATGTTATCGTCAGTGGTTGCAGTTTTTGGACGTCCTGAACGTTCATCATCTCCCAAACTCTTACGGCCACGTTTAAATTCAGCTGCCCAAAATTTCACTGTGGTGCAGAGTCCGTTCATCATTTTTGATTTGCGTAGGCGATTTTCAAAAACAAGTACAGCTCGATACTCAATTTTTTTCATTTTCACAAAAAACACTCACATCGACTCACTCTAACGACTGTCAACTAAAAACTGCGCGTCCAAAATGATTGAAACTTCGGTAAGTAACTGTCAAAAGATGCACAACTAGCATTCACTAGCTTTTATTGACGAGCTTTACGTTGCGGTCGGAAACCCTCGTATATGTTATTTTTGACGTTAAGCGGATGAAATTCTGCTCGAAAAACAGACAGAAGAAGACGTCTGATACTGATATAAACATCAGGATGAAAAACAGAGGACCATTATGGCTTCCCTGAGGTACGCCTAAGGGGACGTTTATGGATTAAGATATTTTGGACCTATAGAGGACACCGTGAAGCCCAATTTTCGACAACTTCATCGCGCAACTGCCTCCGTATATCAGCAATAACACGGCGAATGTTGACTTCCAAATCGTCCAACGTCTCTGGTTTATCGGCATAGAATAGTGACTTCACATACCTCTACGGAAAGTAATCTAAAGGTGTTAGATCACAGGATCGTGGCGGCCAGTTCACAGGTCCATTACGCGAAATTATTCGTTCAGTAAATGTTTCCCGGAATAAATTAATGGTGTCGCGCGCCGTCTGGCATGTTGCGCCATTTTGTGGAAACCAAAGCTCTGTCACTTCAATGTCATTCAACTAAAGAACGAAGAAGTCGGAAATCATGTTTCTATAGCGCTCTCCATTGATGGTAACATTCTGGCCGGCATAGTCCTTAAAAAAATATGGGCCGATGATTCCACCAGTTTTAATGGTTGTAAGAGCGTCTCGACAAAGCCTTCTGGGTTTTCTCCACTCCAAATTCGCCAATTTTGCTTGTTTACATATCCATTTAACCAAAATGGGCCTCTTCGGAGAACAAATGTTGCCCATTCTTGCACGAGCTGGATCTTATAAGCCAAGATCTTTCCGTAAAATCTTCCACAAAGTGGATGGGCATAGCTCCAACTGTTATGCCGAATCGACTCATTCGGATTCTCATCAACACTGCGCTCCACAACGGCAATAACTTCTTCTGTTCGCACAGTTTGTCGTCTTTGGGGATGCGTACTATCCACTAGAAAACGATTAATCATGTTCCGAATAAATTGCTCAGATGAACGATTATGTCGACCGTAAAATGGACGTAGCGCACGATAAATTTGGCAAACCGAACCATGGTTTTCAAAATAAGTTTGCACAATTTGCCCGTGTTGTTCTGGCCTTAATCTATTCATCGTAAAATGGCAAAACGAATTAACCACAAATCAACTTTCAACTGTCAAATTGACAATCTGTAGAAAGAGTGCTGTCAGTGGCTCTCGAAGAGCTTTGAAATGGTGGACAGTCTTGCGATGGGTCTATAATTTAGGATTTTGTTGTCCTGGCCTTTCTTATGGAAGGGGATTACATACATATGCATGCCTTTTTCCAGGAATTAAGGAAAGTATCCATCAAAACGGAAAACTGAAAACGACCTGTGAGAGGTTTGTCCTTAATTTTTTATATTCTTTTCTCTCACTCATGCTTGAGTAATATTCACCGAAATCAATATTGTTTGTGGACAAGTGCTCAAGAAGGAGAAGTAGAGCTATTCGGACATTATTTAAGTGACTGAAGTAGAACAGTGTATAATGAGTATGTAAATGCGACACAACGGCGGGCGTTGGCTCTAAAAAAAAAAGCGGAAATTGGGATGAAACAAGAGGCGATGACTAGAAATTTTGCTAAGTAAACACAATAGGGCAAGAACGAATTTGAAACAGAATCAGAAATAGTATCAACGTCAGTCCAGAATGGAGAATCTGTCACTCTTTGGCGAATACTTCATGAGAAACTCACTTGGACTCAAATATGAGTGAATGAGTGGTCATTCAGTTTACAGCGGACTCATTGAAATCATTTGAAGTCATTTGTGAATGCGAAGTTGTACCTAAAGTTCAAGATATACCAAACATTACAGCATGCTTTCCGCCCTGGATTAGTAAGCTAATTAAGGTCTGGGAGATGTCTAGCGAGCCATCAATGTCTAACCACAAAATTATTGTGTTAGACTTAGATAATGAAGATATTGTAGGAAATCCAGTAAAGAGGAAGACATAAACACAAATTGTATTCCGTTTGGAGAATGTGGACATTCATCGTAGGATGGTGGAGCAGATCGATTTTGAGGTTTCATTGGAAAGAATGACTAAGTATGCAACATGGTCAACACCGGCTTACCCAAACAACATTATGTGTTTCCTTTTTTTGTTCATTGACTTCAGCAAAGCTTTTGATACTCGTACACCTGACCTTAACAGACTACGAGTATTTCATCCGAAAATTCGGATTAGGAGAAAATTAGCGTACTAGAAGGAAGAACCCTTCGTATAAAAATCAACGATTTCTGTCGTAGTGTAAAAGAAGCACACTATGGGATTCCACTGGGTTGAAAACTTGGTCCTCTTCTTTTCATACTGTATATGCACGAAATTCGTCTATGTTTGAAGAAGAGCACTACATTCGACTATGCAGTTGACACAGCTATTGTTATTTGTCATCAGTGGGTGGAGCAGCTGCAAGGCTTATTGCAAGACACTGTTTTAAGAAATCAACAAATGGCGCCATTACAATGGGCTGATAATCAGGACTTCAAAAACAACACTCGTGCATATCCGGAATCCACAGTACAAAATACTTTTGGATGTGCTAAAATGTCTGATAAAGAAGACATGGAGCCTATTGATAGGCATAAATATCAATGCATCACTATTAACATAATCATTTCCCATGGAATGCTCACATAAATCTTTGTGGGATAAGGTAAGGAGGTTTCCGTTGACCTGTCTGTGACAGAAATTTTCGATTTATCTATGAAGGCAAGTGTATGTTATCATGCCCTCATAGAGTCGAGACTTAGAGATACTGGCTTGCAGAGGCACAGCGAACATACATCTTGACAAGACGCCGTAAGGGCTCTAAGAGTTAAGCAGATATTCGAAATGAAAGCGGTGTTGGAGTGCTATGACTACCCGGACATCCGGACCAGACGACTAGCGAAGGAATATATCAACTATTGTAAAGATAAAAATTAAAGGGTGGGAGCAGTTAAAGAAAGCTAGAACGTCAGGCATAGGTGGAAAAAGAATGTTCTTGATGAAGAGTTTGCTGAGGTGGTAGTCGAAAAGAAGCAGCCATGTACCTTCGCAGGTAAACGAATTGTTAGCTTCAAAATATGTATATAAAACAATTAGAATATTAATTTTCAAAATGTCATCACTAATGCGTCCAACACAAGTAGAAATAACGATGGAAAACATGTGCCAGGGTGGAGCAAAACCAAACGAAGACTGTGCAAAGCTACAGAGCAACAATTCAAAATTACAAGAAAGAACTAAGGAATAGCTTTAGGAAATTCTGTGGACATACTCGTATGTATTAAGAAAGACTCCTGCAGCAGTTAGGTTGCACAAGCCCTAGCTAAATCAGGAGGAATGGCAACGTTCATTAAAAGACTAGGCCACAGCTGCACCGAAGCGCTCTTGCTTTTAGAAATACATTTTCCCTAAAGCTTGCACAGCATGTGTAATGGGAATATGACCAACGCATCGAAATTTCGATAGGGAGATTGGAAAATAGCATCAATCATCTGTTCTCCAGAAGAGGAATAGAATGGGCAATCAACTCTTTCTAGCCGTTCAAGTCACCAGGTGTGGACCGGTTTGAAAAACTACTGCAGCATCCGGTTAGAATTAAAAAAAAGTAACCTGGCTCTGAACTGTGTACCAAGATATTCATTCTGAAAGTAGATAAAAAGGCCCAGAACAGCCCAAGTCCTAAGGACAAATCAGCTTGACATCGTTCTTCCTTTAGGCAAATGGAATACAAGGTTTGATGTTAAATAAACACATCAAAGAGTGATTTGGATCACCAGCGGCCTAAAATCGAAGAGCTGCTGTCGATCTTATCTTGTAATCCTCCTGCATTTTCTCTACTTTAAAAAAAAATGTCTTCGCCACTGAACCTTGTTCGTTTGTGGCAGTAAAATTCTTCAAAAACTTTACCATTCTTCGTGAGAATGAACTCATTCAATCGTCGCAAACACATTTATTTGAATTTAGAACCGAAATGCCAGACGAAACAATCAGAAAAGTGCAAGACTACAAAGACAGCCTGGTTAAGGAAGCCGAACACCTGACCTTTCAAGGCTTTCCTAAAAAAAAATTGCCGAACTGAATGAATTACCGGCCACATCCATGTTCAACGCACGCTATGGTGATGCGGGTGATTCTGAAGAGCCCCGCGCCAACAGACCACGAAATGATTACTCCTAATGGTCCTACTCACAGGTGTGCGAGATATTCAAAGTCGTCAAATCTTTTGAAAATGTGAATCTCATTCCTGATACCGAAGATTGAAGATGATATCGACCTTGGCGTGCCTATCCAAGAAAACACTTTGGCTAAGATGCAAGTAGCATTCTCTGACCAGATTTTTTATTTTTCAACTTTGAAAGTTCTCTCAAAAGTTGCCAAGTACCCTCACATCGATGACTATAGGCAAGTTGTTGTCAAATTGGACGACAAGGAGTACTCGTACTTCAGTTTGTGGCTGGTCAAGTGTGAGGTAAAATATCATTACTCGTCGCTACACGACATCGTCATTAAGAACTTGAAGAAACTCAACAAACATTGTTGGTAAAATTCCGACAGTTTATATTAAATTTGGTGGGCAACAGAAATGGAATGACATCAATAACCAAAATCCCTTCAATAAGAATGTATCTTCAATCAATATCGACCGAACATAATTCATAATGTGAACCACGACAGCAGCAGCTTTCTAGGGACTACAAGATTTTGCTTTTTTCTAATATAACACACAGAAACACGTGCCCACATGGACGTAGATATTCTCATACGGTTAAACAAAGACAAATAAATAAGGACGGCGCTATTAGTCCAGCATCTTTTGAGTCCACTACCTTCAAGTGCAAAAATTGGGGAATAAAAAGGAAACATGTCAGAAATGCTTCATGGACGTCCACAGCAGCAGGAAATAGTTCTGAAATTTCTCATTCGGTCTGGAAGCACCTTAAGACCAATGAGCTGACATTTACTAAATTTGTGTACATTGGCTCTTGAGTAATCGTAATCATAACCAACGTTATAAAAAATGGATTAGAAGAAGCCCCCATAAAAATACAAAACCCAAAAAAGCAGCGACGACTTAATTGATTAAGTAAAGACTAGTCCTGCTGTACGCCACGAGGCCAAATTTGCTCATTTTTGAATCCACAAAATATCATTTGGATCGATTTAAAAAAAAAATGCAGGCCTCAAGCGCATCTCTTATCGTTTGCTTCCGAAAAACCAAAATTTTTTCGAAGAAGGACGTCGTGTTAATGCCTGTGAAACAGTGATTTCTGCTCACTAGAACGTCATTAAAAGCATCTAGAAACAGCCAACCAATGAAGTATGTTATACGGGTATATCGTGCCAAAAAATCAGTCAAGACCGGAAAAACTATGTCAAACCACAACGAATATCAAGGTAATATTGACAGTTTTCTTCGATTACCGTGGTGTGGTACTTTATGGATTCCTTAGAATATTATCTGAACGTTATGCGTCGTTTATCTGAAACTATTCACCAGAAGCGGCCAGAATTATGAGTAGAGATATGCTCAGATCAGCTTTTTTTTTTTTTTTTTATAATGAGCGCGCGCTCAAGGGGTTTGAGTACCCTTAAGGTGATTGTACACAGCGCGGGCAAAGGAAATTTAGGGAGGAAGAAAAAAGAGGTACCGATGTACAATGTTTTTAAATGTTTGCAAGTTATAACGACCAGGTAATACAGAGATCGGCAGGGCATTCCATAAGCGAGTTGTACGGCTTAGAAACGAATCACGATATTTTAGAGTACGTCCGAAAATGGGCTTGAGAGTATACTGATGAGCATTCATAGCGAGACGGGTGTTACGGTTGAAAGTTTGAATGGGCGGAATGATACTGCCGATTTCAGTGGAGCACTGGTGGTGGAAATAGCGATAAAACAAAGTGAGACACGAGACATTTCGTCGGTGTTCGAGGGTGTCCATTGATTGACTGATATTAGTATCGTCAATAAGTTTTATCGCACGGTTTTGAATCCTATCTAGCAGGTGCAGAGATGTTTTAGGAGCACCTAACCAGATGTGGGAGTTGTACTCCAATTTTGGGCGGATGAATGCCTGATATATTGAGGCCAGATCAGAGGGGGTAAAATATTTCTTACATCGCTTGAGGAAACCTAGACATTTCGCAGCATTTTTGGCGATATCAAATAGGTGGTCATTCCAACGTAAGTTGTCATTGACACACATACCGAGAATGGAAAGTTTTTCGGTTTCGACGATGCAAGTGCCATTCATAGATAATGGCTGAGTGTTTAAATTTCGCTTTAAAGAAAGCAGACAGCATTGTGTTTTGGAAGCATTAAATTCCACTCTATTGATAGTTCCCCAATTGGTTATGCTGTTGATATCGGAATTTAATGAGCTTAGCATACGCTGCCGTTTTCGTACTACAGCCGAAGAGCAAGGCCGTGAGTCCGGGAACGAATATGAAAAGCAGAGAGTACTGTCATCAGCAAAGAATATATTGGATTAGAAGTAGCAGGCAAGAGATCGTTAATGAAAATTAAAAAGAGTGTCGGTGACAGAACAGAGCCCTGGGGCACACCAGCATTTATTTTGTGAATATCAGACTTGAAACCGTCCAAGACAACTTGAATTGAACGTTCCGAAAGGTAGTTTCTAATCCATTGAAGAAGAGAGTCGTCGATCCCAAATGCATGCATTATCGACAAAAGAGCCTGATGCCAAACTTTGTCAAATGCCTTAGAAATACCAAGTGGAACTATCTTGCTTTCGCCAGATCGATGTAACGCGTTGGTTCCACTTTTCGGTGATCATCCAGTGGACCCGTTGCTACGAAAACCATATTGCCGGTCATTGAAAAGTTTTCGTGTTTCGAGATATTTCATGAACTGACGATTTATTAGCCTGTAGGAGGAGAGAAGATGATTTGCCTTTTTTAGGTACGGGCTGGACAAATGCTGTTTTCCATCTGCTCGGGAAGAGTCCTAAAGAGTAGGATGAAAAAGCTTACGCAGTGGTTTTGCCAGCGTGGAAGAACACCTCTTCAGAAGATGGGGAGATATACCATCTGGGCGAGCGGATTTGTGAATGTTGAGATCTTTAAGTACTCTTGCTACTACACGAGTGCGAAAGTGGATACGTCCCATTGAAGATTCGACCGTAAAGTGAAGTTGATCGAGATAGCTGAGACTCTGAATATATCAAAAGAGCGTGTTGGATATATCATACACGAATATTTGGACATGCGAAAGCTCTGTTCAAAGTGGGTGCCGCGTTTGCTCACAGTCGACCAAAAATAACAACGTGTTGATGATTCAGAGGAGTGTTTAAAGCTGTTCAACCGCGATAAAGCCGAATTTTTGCGTCGGTATGTGCCAATGGATGAAACTTAGCTCCATTACTTCACACCAGAGCCAAGTCGGCAGTCAGCTGAGTGGCGAGCAGGCGACGAACCTCATCCAAAACGACCAAAAACTCAACAGTCTGGCTGGCAAGGTTATGGCATTCGTATTTCTTTCTTTCTACAAAAAAGACAGACTATCAACAGCGATTATTATATTGCGTTGTTGGAGCGTTTGAAGGACGAAATTGCAAAAAAACGGCCGCATTTGAAGAAAAAGAAAGTGCTGTTTCATCAAGACAATGCATAGTGTCACAAGTCGATGAAAACGATGGCAAAATTGAATGAATTCGGCTACGAATTGCTTCCCCACCCACCGTATTCTACAGATTTTGCCGCCAGCGACTATTTCCTGTCAGCAGAGCTCAAAAGAATGCTCGCCGGAAAGAGATTTAAGACCGATGAAGAAGTAATCACCGAAACAGAGGCCTATTTTGAGGCTAAACCGAAATCGTACTACAAAACTGGTATCGAAAGATTGAAAAATCGTTTCAATCAGTGTATCGCCCTCGAAGGCAACTATATGTTAGGATGGATACTACAGGGTTTTCCAATAGGGACTTAACAACTTTGAATTTAATTTGTGAACGCACTCTTTCACTAATCATCAAACTGTCACTGTCAATTTATTCAGTAAACTCAACATTTTCATCATGGTAAAGTACACGAACGAGCAACGTCTGCAAATTATAAAAATTTTCTACCGAAATTCGGAGTCGGTGACTGCAACTTTAAGTGCGTTAACTCCAATTTTCGGTCGTAATTCTTGCCCTAGTGGACAGGCAATGACAAGTTTAGTCTTGAGCCTACATATTCGTTGTGTGATGTTGCCGTGTCAGTGAGACAATGGGTTGGTCGAAGTGTCGAAAATATCGCTGCCGTTCAGGCGTACGTAGCAAACGATCCAAATCAGTCAATTCCACGGCGTTCTCAAGAATTGGGCATCGCTCAGACCACATTATGGCGTATTTTGCGTAATGATCTTGGTTTACACCCATACAAGATCAAGCTGACTCAAGAATTGAAGCCGACGGACCATTTGAAGCGACGTACGTTCTCCGATTGGGTTCTGGAGAAGATGCGCCAAGATAATGAGTTTCATTGCAAAATCATCTTCAGTGACGAAGCTCATTTTTGGCTCAATGGGTTCGTCAATAAGCAAAATATGCGTTATTGGTCGGCTGAAAATCCGCATGTGCTTCATGAATCACCACTTCATCCACAAAAAATAACTGTTTGGTGCGGTTTGCATGCCGGCGGCGTTATTGGGCCATATATTTTCGTCGACGATAACGATCGTCACGTTACTGTGAATGGTCAGCGTTATCGTGCCATGATCACCGATTACTTTTGGCCCGAATTGGAAGATATGGACTTGGACGACATGTGGTTCCAACAGGATGATGCCACAAGCCACACAGCACACGCTACAATCGATTTATTGAAGAGTAAGTATGGTGAGCGTGTTATCTGAAGAAATGCGCCAGTCGATTGGCCGCCTCGTTCGTGCGATTTAACGCCGCTTGACTATTTTCTGTGCGGCTACGTTAAGTCATTGGTTTATGCCATCACGCCGACGACGTTGGAAGAGCTCAAAGCCAACATTGAACGCGAAATAGCGGCTGTTTCGGCCGAAATGTGTGGCCGAGTCGTTGAAAATTGGGTCCAACGAATCGACCGCTGCAAACGTGCCCACGGTGGCCATATGAACGAAGTCGAGTTCCATTCATAAATATCTCAAACGGTTTGCGTTTTAATTAAAAGAAAAAGTTGTCAAGTCCTTATTGGAAAACCCTATATTAAAACCTTTTTTCGATTTGCATTTGCATTTGCTCATTCCTGTGAATTCATTTTAACAAGTGCAACAGAAAGGTACAAATTTCCAAAAGAGCATCCTCAGTGGAAAGGCCTGATCTAAATCCAAATTGGCTCAAACTTTAAAAACTATTTAATTTGAAGATATTTCCACATCCTACATTGGACTATTTTTTCAAATACTTTTGAAATAGAAGGCAACAAAGAGCTCTACTTCTCTTTTTAAAAAGAGGTATGACATAGGCACATTTCAGTTGCACGTCCTTCCTATTCACAGAATTTGTCTCCGCCTGACAAAAAACCACCCCGGGAACATCGTCTCCACTCGATTGAAGCCACACAAACCAAATTGAAGAAGATTTTGAAGGCTATTTCGACTTTAACAACTGTTTCTAAGTCTGGAAAAGACTTAGGCATAATCGTATTCTATCCGAAGGGGATGAAATAAATTTGAAAGAATAATAAGCCCTTTGTGTTTCATTTAAATCTGTTTTGCTCCTTTAAACCCCATTGCTGACGATGCAGTCAACAAATAATAAATAAATAATAAGATCGGACCAAAACTGCTCCCTTGGGGCACTCAAGTATTCTTAAATATTCTCAATATTTCTCCACAGAAAGGAGGATTTTTTTTAAAGATGCTTCTTGAACTCAAAAAGGGGCATTTCCAATAAATATTCGAATTATCTTATTAGCTGGCCATATACTCGAGCTCTTGCTTTAATAAATTATAGCTCTCAGTAAATATTAAAAAGTTTATTTATTTGGGTATCTAAAAAATATCGCCAACACCTTGAACGGAACATTTTAAATTATCAAGAGGAAATTACTCTTAGATAAAAGAGTAGTTGAACGACGTATTTAGTTGGAGGCATTTTTAAGACTTTAGAAAGGACTTCAGAAGGATTTGGTTTCTTTCATTATTATTACTCAAATGCAAGCCAAATTCAGAAAATTAATTTATTCTTTTATATAGATAAGAGGAAAATGAACTTACCTTGTTAGCAAGACAGCAATTATCAGCAAAAACTTTTAAATAATGTTTTATTTAAATTTATATTATTATTTTTTAATTCATAAAATTCACAACTCTACGGATTTATGTAAAAGATACTTCTTTTGCCTATTAACAGAATTTAAAAAAAATATTCTTTTATTTTTAGTGGACAAAATACAACAGTTATGCAGTTAATAAAGTGATGGAATAAAATTCGAAGGGAAATATGGACGGCTTGGAGTAAATTTTATTTATGATACAAGTAAGTCTTTTTTAATTTAAATTAGAAATATATTTGTTCCTTTGGAACGTTGGCAAATATCATAAAAGAATATAAAAATATTTTTAAAAAATTGTTCTAGTTTATTTGGAAGCAAGATTCATAGATAGTACCTAGAAAGAATTTTTGAAAAAATCATAAAAATATATTTAAGCCTTCTCTTCTGCATATCTAAATGGAAAATGTTTCTGATCTGATAATGAAGACCAGCGAAAATATATTCGTATCTCATTCGAAAAAGAGGCAAAAGAGTATTTTTTACAAGTCAATATCACCACATACGAGTATGTAGTCATTAATTCAAATACCGCTTTCCAAAACTCAACACAAACGTAAATACATAGAAAAAACAATCAGAATATCCTTCAAAGTAATACACTTTTCAAAATATTATATTTCCCACGACATAGGACTAAAATTGGAAATATACAATTTTTCCGTCACTCTAAATTTGCCATTAATTAAATTTGTACAAAAAAAAATTGAAGTTTTCAGTAGAAATAATTTTTTTTTAAAGATTTTCCATCAATCACTGAATTTTTTTGGGCAACCTTTTTTCCAAAAATTTACTATTTTCTGAAGCGATATTTCAGCACACGATTTGGACTTCTCTGAACGAGTTAGGAAACAACTCTAATGAAAATCCTGAAGAGACTGTCCAATTCAGTTGTTGATATCGAGGTTTTTACTTCAAATTCAGTTTGAATGTGGTGCGGATGGCTTTTGATGGTATAGATACAAATACGAATACGTTACATTGGCAATGAAAAAGGCAAAAATACGAAGAGACTCGTATTTGTAGATAGTCGTGTTCGTGTTCCCCAGGTCTGCACACTGTTGTGGCCGTCAGTTGGATGTATCTGCATTGTTGGTGTTATGAATGAATCGTATTGCAGAATGGGTGGAGAAATGTTTAGAGCAACTTGTTGATTGGAATCTTGGCAGCAGGTGTGTTTTTGAGTGATGTTTCTCTGTTCTTCTTTACACGCATTGGAAAGCTCTATGGTGCGGGTGGCGAATGCGTAATTTTATTTTTAATTAAATTTCTAATTATTCCTTATTGTAGGAACACCCACTGTTAACTTTATTACAATATTTTAAAAAGAACACGAGCGTCGACATTTAAGCCCATCAACTCCTATTCTCACCTCCACGTGAAGCCTGTGGGGCGCCATTTTTTGCGGATCCAGGTAGAAGAAGGAAGAATAGTGTTCATTTTGCCTGTGGCGGGGGAATCCCATACACGGATCATTGGGCAGTGTCCACACCTCTAGTCAGTTTATCTACTTGGTACACACCCTCTTTGTATTGTAGCTACTTAGAAGTATTCCATGGTTGTGTAAGATTTTCAGTTGTAAAGTCAGATTTTGCTGGCGAACACAAGCGAAAAACCTATCAAATATACTTGCCACGATTATTGGGACGTGGTCGACCATTTACAGTACGAGACGACAGACCGCGGCTCTCAAACTACTTAAGGGCAGCGAATATCAACAACAAGCAGGCACTTTCGCAATCGTAGATGCACCATGGGATGAGCTGGATGAAAAACTACTGCATCTACTACGTCGACCGCTTTAAAGAAGGAAGACCATGCTTACTTAGATGTGGATCTGCTATTTAAGGGAGAATCAGGCAAAGTCTTAAGCTTTGTAAGCGAATACCTAATAATGAACTGCATCAAGGTCAAATTCGGAAATATTTGTAAGCCCTACTGAGGATAGGTATGACAGCGCCAGATATGGATTCTAGGATTTCCTAGATCAAACACCCTTCAGCCATGACACCCAAATTGCCGCCTTTGAGAGGGTCACTGGAAAACACAGCCTGTATAACGTCACGTCCAATAATGGATTCAGATTTTCAGAATTAGTAAGGTGCTGTAATATTTTAGTAGCTAGCACGTGATTCCAACATCTAAACATCCATAAAGAGACCTGGTCAATCAACCCCCAACCAGGTCGACGCCAGACACTCTTCCAACTTTCTGGTTGTCTGAATTTTCTGAGAAGCCAACATCGAGTCAAGTAAAACCACCAATCGAGTTTCCACAAACCATAGAAGACCATTGAGTTGTCGACGAGTCATCATAAAATCTGCTTCTGATGAGATTGATTTCAAGACGGCGTCACAGGGAAACCTCATGTTTGAAGATGAAGGTACAAGTAGACAGGTTCATGTAGCTAGGTAAGCAACAAGCATACAAAACTGCACTACATCGAAGGTCAAGGGTTGCTCATAAGGTCTTCTAGAGAAAAAAAAGGACGAGAAGACGTGATCGAGGAAATGGAGAGATGTTACTGCAGAAATGGCATTCGAAAATGTTATCACAAAATAAAATGAATATGTCAGGACCTCAAGGTCAAAATGGAGGCCTGGAAAGATAAACATGGACAACTGATAGAAGAATTGTAGCCGGTGGTGAGAATATAGAAAAACTTCTTCTACGGACTGTCTATCTATCAGAAAGAATGGATGGTTGCGGTCGAAGATGAAAAAGAATTCCGGTCTCGTGACCCAGACGATGTTAAGGTAGTAATATCAAAGCTTAGGTCTTATACGGACTGGCTACTGATCTATTGAAAGCATCTGAAGATGACCTGGCTGGGAACGTGCACCAGCTCATCTATAAGACATTGTCAGAGGAAAGCATACACATGGCATGGAATCTCAGCATTGTTTGTCCGATCCACAAGAAAGGAGACCCTTTTCACAGTACCAACTTTAGAAGAATATGTGGCCTAACCAACTCCGCTTAAGATCTTTTTTGCCGTGTTATATGGGCGTTTGAAACTATTCATGAACAATCTGATTGGGCCATATCAGTGCGGTTTCAGGTCAGGAAAGTCCATTTGAGTAACAGAGCCTTCTCTCGTAAGATGAAACTGTTCTTATTCAAGACCTTTATCATCCCTGTCCTGCTCAATGACGCAGAGGCTTTGATCGTGTCGAAAGTGGATGAAAAAGCAAATAGAGGAGGATATTTTTTAATCACGAATTGTTCGGGCTATACAGTGACAACGATCTAGTCAGGCGTGCCCGATCTAGTCAATATCTGAAATTGCTTGACCACGTTGGACGAGAGACGAAGAGGCAGCTCCCGAAGGATCTGCTCTCTGAAGAGGCTTGTTGGTTGAGGTCCAAGTTCACCTGTAATAAGTAAATAAATACAACTCTGAGTGGAGACTATGTAAATATTTCAAGTTAAAAACTTTTCATAAAATGTTGAAGACAAAAAACCCTACCTTTTACAATCTCATCACCGTACAACCGAGGTTAATTTGTACCAACTGCGTTTCAGCTGTAAGACAGTGCTAGTGACAGCCTACCAATCGATGTAAGACGTCATGGTGGCTCTTATCATTATAACAGACTTGCTGCTTCCAATTTCACATGCCAAGTTGATTGAGGTCCGTGTTTACTGCGCGCTCTTTCTGAGGTTGGGCCTTCCCTTGCTGCGTGTTCCATTATTTCCATGTAAGTCGACTCTTGTTAGTTGACTTTATTAGCTAAGTCCAGGTCACTGAAGAAAAGGGTGTTTTTTTTAGAGGTTTGGTTTTTAAATTGGCAGCACTGTTTCTATAGATTGTCAATTTGACAGTTGAAAGTGAAAAATTTTACGGTGAATAGATCAACGACTGGCAAATTGTGCATACTTATTTTGAAAACCATGGTTCGGTTCGCCAAACTTATCGTGCGCTACGTCCATTTTATGGTCGACATAATCGTCCATCTGAGCAAGTTATTCGGAATACAATAAATCGTTTTCTAGTGGACGTCAAAGACGTCAATCAGTGCGAACAGAAGAAGTTATTGCCGTTGTAGAGCGCAGTGTTGATGAGAATCCGAATGAGTCGATTCGGCATCGTGCATAACAGTTGGAGCTATGCCCATCCACTTTGTGGAAGATTTTACGGAAAGATCTTGGCTTAAAAACTTATAAGAACCAGCTTGTGCAAGAGTTGAAACCGCGTGACCATTATACGCGTCGTAGGTTCGGTGAATGGGCCGAAAACATGATTAAGCTTGATGCTCATCTTCATTTTTTGGTTAAATGGTTATGTAAACAAGAAAAATTACCGAATTTGGAGTGGAGAAAACCCAGAAGCCTCTGTCGAGACGCTCATACAACCATTAAAACTCACTTTTTGGTGTGCTTTATGGGCTGGTGGAATCATCGGCCCATATTTCATTAAGGATGATGCCGGCCAGAATGCTACCGTCAATGGAGAGCACTATAGAAACATGATTTCCGTTCCTCAGTTGAATGACATTGACGTGACAGAGCTTTGGTTTCCACAAAATGGCGCAACATGCCGGACGGCGCGCGACACCATCAATTTATTGCAGGAAACATTTGCTGATCGAATAATTTCGCGTAAATCAACATTCGCCGTGTTATTGCCAGTTGCTCGATAAAGTTGTCGGCAATTGCCGATATCATACTTAAACACTAATGGCATAAAATTATCTATTAAATAAAGCTAATATCGTAGACATTAACATTAGCTTCAAGTGATTTTTTTTATATTGAATTTGTATACCTCTAAAAAAATACCCTTTAACTTCCTTGTCATCCATTTTTGATAAAGACCATACCTCTGCGCCTTAGAGAAAGACTGGGACAAATAATGTTTATTATGAGCGCTATTTTGGGTTGTTCCAAAGAGGGGTCTGCTGCTTAATTGCCTTCTATAGCCACAAATATAGCGAGTGGTAAGAGTTTTCTTTGGACGATCTCTAAGGTGGTGTCGTTTCTCATATTTACTGCGAAGTTATACCTCTGACGTTTGGCCCGAACCGTCGATGTTGTGTGTCTTTTCTCGATGACAGTGAGACCCATCTTTACTGCTTCTGCTTCAATACTTACGAGTCCTCGCTAACAGCATGCTATGTTCTGCAGATAGTGTCTATGTCATCCGCGTTAGACAAGTAGTTGTGCAGGCTTTAGAAAGATGATACCCCCACTGTTGATGTTGAAGATATAGCATGACAATGGATCGCCTTGTCGGAAGGCTTTTTTGGCATCAAATGTCGCAGTTAAATCATAATCGAACCTCACTGAACAGCGAGCTTTCTCTATGGCCATCATTCAGAACCAAACAAGTTAAGCATGGATGCCAAAAACCAGACATGGCTTCGTATAATATCTCCAGATGCGAACTTTCATAAGCGCACTTAAATTGGCAAGCAGGTGGTTTTAGGATAGGTCTTTTCCTAGATCTGTCGTAAAAACCTAGTCGATGGTGGGTTTCCAAATCTGCTAATAGGTCAGTTTTGACAAAAAGTTTTAGGCGATTACTCGTACATAGTGCAGAAGAGAAATTGTTCTAATGTTGGCCCTCACTAGAGGGCTTATTTTCTTCTAACGTGGCTAAACCACATTTCACCACCACACTCGACCATATTTTAAAAATGATTTGATACATGCTCTTGATAAAGCCATTTCCCGTAGGCTCCATGGGCTCGGCAGCTAGGCCACCAGTACCGGCAACCTTGTTGAATCTAAGTTGAACATGTTGAATATTTCGTTGTAGTTGGGTGGACCCAATACCGCCAGGCTCCCTTATCCGTCCTTGCAGGTTTCCGTTCATAGCTTGTAGATTTGTCGTATTCTTTTGAGCTTCTGGTAAAATTTTCGAATACTTTTCCTGCTATAACATCTCTCAATTTCATTAAACTCTCGCTTCTCGAGCTCTTTTTGTTCTCCCTTCTGAAAAGCCGATGTTTGTCTTTCTTTTTTTGCTCCTGGAGCTCACGAGCCACTATACACTTCCCTGTTTATGTCCATGCACCAGCCGTCGTTCACCGAACCATGGCTTGGACGTTGTGTTTGGACGAAACCTTGCACATTAGAGGCGGCACCATCGATGGCTTATTGATAGCTTTTTCACTGGGTTTCGGTATAAGATGCTAGCCGCGCAATATATTGGCAGTTTCTTGTTTTTAAAGCTTTCCGACTTGGAGTCTCGGAACATTCAGACATCCAGAACCTGTTTGGGCATGTGTGCATTTAAGACTGATGTTGTCGAATCCAGCCTTACGGCAGATTGTTCCGAGGATGTCGTTCACATGCCTGAAACACAAAACTTCGTGCCATAGTCTGCTTCTAATGACAAATCTACATCCAAATAGCCGCTGCTTATCCTCTCGGTAGCAATCACCTAAGAATATGTCGCAGTTTTTCATCCTTCTTACATCGCACTTCTTGGATGGCGATTAGACCTACTGAGTAAGAGTCAGGATTTTCAGTCTTCAGTTATGCCACACAATGTAAATCCAAGTTACCTTTGTTTCTGCCACATTCATAGAGCTTCTGGGAAAAGACATTTTCGCCCTAAGTGTTGTTGGCTTAATAGTGGTTGTATTCTGTCGCATCTTAGAGTGTCTAACCCCGTTTGATTGGAAATTGGATTCACCCCGGCAAGTTGCCGGCATATTTTCCGCTTCGATACTTCAGTCATTAGCAACTTGTTGCCCATGCCTTCCATAACCCAGAAAATGTACCCCACACTGATTATCTCCAAAAACTATGATACTTTCCCCTGCACTAACACATTTTTGTATGAAAAAATTCTTGCGCACTGGATTCACTGCCACATATTCATCAGCAAAATATATCCCGTAAGCCCGTAGACCCGTATCTATATCGTATCGTATCCACCCTCACATTTGAACAATACTCGCATCTGTATACGATGAAACAATCTGTTGGACGTTAGATTTCTAGAGCTTCTACTCGCTCTTTTAGATTCTGCTTCTCACCAGTTGTATTAGCAGAGCCCAGCTGATGCATTTTCTTTACCCAGCTGGGCGTTAGCGCGTATCTGTATCGCACTCGACTTCTGAATGAAAATTCACTCCTTCTCCTTCTCCTTCTCCTTCTCCTACCCCATCACACAAAATCCTTACACCATGTGACTGCTCCTACTGATGGAGAAAAATCAAGGTGAGAAATTTCCTATTTCCCATTTTCCATTTTCCATAAAATTTTGAATTTAATTAAAGATACATACCAGTTGTATGCGCGGATTCTGCAATGGGTTTCATTAATTTCATTTGCAGGGCTCGAATCTTTATCTTGTGGATGACGGGCGACTAGTGCCCTGGTTTACTGATTATTGTGATTAACTTTCCCAGTTAACCCATGTCGAAGCACGCCACTCTAATGAATTGCAAATGGTTATTTCAGGATGTATAAGTACGACTATGGGTACGAGTGACTGTATCCGTATCCGCGTATCTATGAGTGCTTCTGCGTTTGTATTCGGTTTGGTCCAAGGTCAGCCCTTCATTTACATTTTAATGGAGCATAAATCAATTGTTGTACGGATACCGCCGCACCGCGCTCTCGTTGAACTTAACGACATTGTTCATCGATACTGATATGAATAGCGTGGCTATAAAGAGGGATTTGGGTGGGCTAAGTTGAGGAAATGTGATTCATTAGTAAAGCACCTAAATGAGTTCAAATGTTTTGATTAATACGAGTTAAATGGAAGGGGATACCCTGAAAGGCGATATTAATGTACCTTACCACCGGTTTATGGTGAGATTAAGGGCGATGGTTTAAAGAGGAGCATAAAACATGGACAAGAGCTCTTCACTACCAAGTCCTACAGAATGGCTAATTTAAAATGTTTGCTCGTAGTTCTTAAACAAGTTCCTAAATGAAAAGAAGTATCCCGAAATGGACTGAGGATGAAGGGGTTTCATTGACACCATCTGAAGGGAACTTTTATTCAAATGATTCATAGAAAATCAATTGATAACTACAAACATATTTCGTCCTCCTATGATGACATAATCTAGGCAGACACTTTACTAACAGTCGACGATGATGTCACATATAATCAAAACTTGGATGTCCTTTATGGGATGGCATATGAATTTGTGTTTACATTTACTTAAGGAAATGGATCTATTTTTCTATCTTCATGACACAGGATGAGAACACAATTCCCAGATGAAATTCCGCTCGTTTTTGTGATGAAAATTCATTCACAGCTCACTTAAAGGAGGCCAGTAAATGTGCATAAATTTGCATCTAAATGAGTTCGACTAAATTATGAAACCACAGTTTATGATTTTAAATACTGGGGAAGATGTCAGAAGGATCAGGAAAATTGTTCACCAGAATAGCCTTAAATGTTTATCTGCGGGATTTTTTTGGGAGCAAAATTGTAACAAGAAAAACAGCGAGTACGAACTGAAACCGGGAGCTATGGTCTCCAACTTAATTCAGACCGATGCTCTTACCTAGAGAAATGGAACCACAGTTTTTGCTCCCACCCACTGAAACCTAAGTGATCGACGGTCACTACATCAGTCCCAATTATCTGTTACATATTACGAGAATTCTGCTGTGTAATAGTACGAATAGATACTGGTTTTGCTTGAATATAGCGCAGCTTGTAAATGAACCTACGCGAATACCAGACGTTGATAGTAATGCCGCCAACACCCTGGACTTGTTTTTAACTTCTCACCCTGGTAAGTACACCGTAGATGTGCTCTCCCCTCTATGCTCGTCGGACCATTGTGTCATATCAGCTACAGTTAAAGAAAAAATTCAAAAAAGAACCAAATGGCAATATGAGAAAGCCAACTGGAGCGGTCTTAACAGCTTCTTTAGGAATTTAACTGGTCGTTATGTTTCTTCGATAACGACGTGGCTGCCGCTGCTGATATGATCACGAACACCATTCTCTTTGGAATGAAATCCTTTATCCCTCATCGAATGAAGACTATCAGACCAAAAGAAAAGACATGGTACGACTCGAGCTGTAATGAGGCTGTCAAGGTTACAGGGTTAGAGAAATGTTTTTTCGGTGTTTCAAGACCAACCCGAGGAAAACTGAAATGAGCTAGGAATGACTGCAACGTCTATCTTAAGCGTGTAAGATTCCAATACGACTAAAAACTGAGGCAACAGATACTACAATGTTCCAAAGGTAGTAAGCATTTTTGGTCTTTCGTCAAAAATATTAGAAATTCTGCCTCATCCTCCATCCCAACCCTCATTTACAATGACATTCCAGCTGTCAGCTCTTTGGACAAGGCCAATCTGCTTGCTGCACATTTTGCGGCCAGCTCAACACTCCCAGATTGTGCTTTGTCTCCGCCTGCACTTGATTGCGTCGAATCTTCAATGGGACGGATCTATTTTCGCACTCGTGTAGTAGCAAGAGTACTTAAAGATCTCAACATTCACAAATCCGCTCGCCCAGATGGTATATCTCCCCTTCTTCTGAAGAGGTGTTCTTCCACGCTGGCAAAACCACTGCGTAAGCTTTTTCAATCCTACTCTTTAGGACACTTCCCGAGCAGATGGAAAACAGCATTTGTCCAGCCCGTCCCTAAAAAAGGCAAATCATCTTCTCTCCTCCTACAGGCTAATAAATCGTCAGCTCATGAAATATCTCGAAACACGAAAACTTCTCAATGACCGGCAATATGGTTCTCGTAGCAACGGGTCCACTGGTGATCTGATGGCATGTCTCACCGAAAAGTGGAACCAAAGCGTTACATCGATCTGGCGAAAGCAAGATAGTTCCACTTGGTATTTCTAATTCATTTGACAAAGTTTGGCATCAGTCTATTTTGTCGAAAATGCATGCATTTGGTATCGACGACTCTCTTCTTCAATGGATTAGAAACAACTTTTCGGAACGTTCAATTCAAGTTGCCTTGGATGGTTTCAAGTCTGAAATTCACAAAATAAACGCTGGTGTGCCCCAGGGCTCTGTGCTGTCTCCGACACTCTTTTTAATTTTTATCAACAATCACTGCCAATTCTAATGCAATATATTCCTTTGCTGACAACAGTACTCTTTGCTTTTCTTATTCGTTCCCGGACTCACATCCCTGCTCTTCGGCTGTAGAATGGAAACGGATTCCGATATTAACAGCATAACCAATTGGAGAACTATCACCAGGGTGGAATTTAATGCTTCCAAAACACAATGCTGTCTGTTGTCGATAAAGCGAAATTTAAACACCCAGCCATTATCCATAAATGGCACTTGCATCGTTGGAACCGAAAAACTTTCCATTCTCGGTATATGTGTCAATGACAACTTACGTTGGAATGACCACATTCCTCAAACGATTCAAAAAATACTTTTCCCCTTCTAAGCTGGCCTCAATATATAAGGCATTCATCCGCCCAAAATTTGAGTACAATGCCCACATCTGGTCAGGTGCCCCCAAGACCTCTTTGCACTTGCTAGATAGGATCCAAAATCGTGCGATAAAACTCATAGGTGATGCCAGTATTACACAGTCATTCGACACCTTCGAATACCGGCGTAATGTCGCCTGTCTCACCTTGTTGTATCGCTATTTTCACCACCAATGCTCCACTGAAATTGCCAGTAACATTCCGCCCCTTCATGTTTTTAACCGTAACACCCGTCTCTCTATGAATGCTCATCAGTTCACGCTCAAGCCCATCTTCGGACGTACTCTGAAATATCGTGATTCTTTACTAAGCCGTACAACTCGCTTGTGAAATACCCTGCCGACCTCTTTATTTCCTAGCCAGTATAACTTGCAAACATTTAAAACCAACGCACATCGGTATCTCTCTTTTTTCCCTCCCTAACTTCCTTTCGCCCGCGCTATGTGCAAACGTGTATATTCTTTATTTGTACAGGTTGGCATAGAAGCAGGGATGAAATTTGTCAAGGGGCAGGTAAAGAAGCAATTCAGATCTACCATTATAGCCTCCAACCTATAAAAAAAACTCAAGAAGCCCAAATCGGTACCCACCATCTGTTCATCGACTTTTAAGGCGGCATATGATTGCATTTATAGAGACGAGATATATAGAGCTATGTCCAGTCTTATCACCGCTACCAATGTCCGCCATCTGTGCAGAATGACGACAGAGAATGCTCGCTGCTCTGGACATGATCGGCAGCAATCCTCTGAGACCTTTGATGTCAAAAAAGAATTTAGACAAGGTGTTGCGCTGTCATGTGACTTTGTCAACACCCCAAAATTCCAAAATTCTGTATAACTATTTGCGTACGCTGACATCATTGACATCATTGACAGAACACAGCGAGCCGTCACTGATGCGTTCACAAGTATTAGAACAGAAGCGGCAAAACATCAATTAGTCGTGAATGAGGGCTAAAGTATGTGCTGTCAAAAAGATGGGACGCACAACATCGACTAAACGTCACAATAGACAGCTGTAACATTGGAGTAGTCAGGAACTTTGTGTACCTCGGCTGCACTATTTAATCTGATAACGACATCTGTTCAGAAATCCAACGAAAAGTTACTCTTGCCAATCACTGTTTCTTCGGCCTAAGTAATAAAGCCTTACCAAGAAGCGCTAAGGAGGTCCATTATAAGACGTAGATCATCCTAGTCCTGCTTTATGGTGCCGCGAACGTGAATGAGGATTCCTTGGCCATTTCGAATACAAATTTCTTCGAGCGATTGGTCCCATTTGCGTTGAGGGAGTTTTTAGGAGAAGATTTAAAGCCATTCAGCTGGTCAGAAAAGCGAACATAAGTCCCCTAAGGTGGCTAGAACATGCAGAGCAAGTGAGTACCAACGCGCCAGCCCGAAGAGTCTTTGATTTCAACGCGGAGCGACAATACAGAGAGGAAGATCTCTCTAGAAAGAGACTTCAACCAACTTAGAGTGCACAATTGGAGGCAGTTAACCAGAGACTGCACTGACTGGAGAGTCCTATTGGTTAATGGCCCAGGTTCGCCCCAGACTGTTTATGGCTGGTGGAATATTCCTTTGGTTGACACGATGGATGCCTAGGAAACCTATATTCGTCACGTTTTTCGTGTTATACGGCCCAAGCTGCTCGAATAATTAGTCGAAAATTAGACTTCCAAATTGCTTTATTCGGGCCAGGCGGCATAAAATTCAATAAAGTCAATACCATACAATTTGTAGGTCATTTACTTGTTTGTGCTCGTGGACAAATCAAATTGTACGCACTGTAGGGGCAGATTCTATTCTACAATATCTCCTTTGCATTACACGGCACCTTTGGATCAGAACTGTCAGAATCCAGGGAAGACGCCCAAAGTATCATCTCTGACGGTAGTTCGAATATGATCCAATGTTTGTTGAGTTACCACTCAGTTGCTCTCTGTAGACTCTAAAATTTCATCAGGCTTTCATCTTTGTCTGTGCCACACTTTTTTGTTCCTTAACGCATGCTTTGTCCGATCCTTTTGCTTCTTTAACTAAAATCCGGAACTGATACGATGTTAATTAGTGGAACGACTTTCTTTCCCCTGTCTTAATAGAAAACTTATTTAGAGTTCCAGATTTTGTGTTCTTTTTTTTCATTTAATTTCTTCTTTTTGAAAAATAACCGCCATTTTCTAAGCATTCGCATACCTCCACTTTAAGAAAACCGCAAAAATCTCCAAAGTGACATAACATTCGCCAGCTGACATAAAAATATTTTTCTCCGACGAATTCGTTCGCAAAATGTTAACAAAACTTCAGTTCTTTCGCGTAACAACGAAAATAAAACATTTCGCACGTTCGTACTCAGTAAATCCGGAGCTCAAAGGGACCCTTGAAATCGACACAAATGTCTACGCCACAGACCAATGGACCAATGTTACACCGAAAATCCTCTCCTACCTTGGTGCCAACAAACATCTGCAGAAAAATCATCCTCTCTCCATAATCCGTCAAAGAATTGTCAATTACTTCTACAAATCCTTTAGAAATACTAGAGGGAATCCCCTGTTCAGCGTGTATGACCATCAGCATCCTATTGTGACTGTACAGCAGAACTTTGATAATCTTCTGATTCCAACAGATCATCCAAGTCGCGCGAAGTCAGATTGTTACTACATCAATAGACACTACCTCCTCAGAGCGCACACAACTGCTCACCAGGCGGAAATGATCAAGTCAGGATTGGACAATTTCCTTGTTGTAGGAGATGTATACAGACGCGATGAGATCGATGCCACTCATTATCCAGTGTTTCATCAGCTCGATGCGGTTCGTTTGATGAACAAAGAGAAACTATTTGACAAGCATCCTGGTTTGGAAATATTCGAATTGAATCCCAGTGCTAAGCAGCTGGTGGACACAAGTAGTAAATGCATAGACCAGTCAATTCAACCGTGTCATACGCTGGAGGCTGTAAAATTGACGGAACACGAGATGAAATCGACTCTTGTCGGCCTGGCTAAGGATTTGTTTGGAGAGCAAATTGAGTATCGCTGGGTAGATCAATATTTTCCCTTCACACGTCCATCGTGGGAGTTGGAAATTTTCTACAACGGCCAATGGTTGGAGGTGCTTGGCTGTGGTATTATGCGAAATGAAATACTCCAGAATGCGGGAGTAAAAAATTCGATTGGCTACGCGCTTGGCATGGGTTTGGAGCGCCTGGCAATGGTTCTTTTCGATATCCCAGATATTCGTTTGTTCTGGAGTAATGATTCGGGGTTTTTGAGTCAGTTTGATGAATCCAATTTGCAAGTGCTGCCGAAATACAAGCCCGTGTCAACGTATCCTCAGTGTTCAAACGATTTGTCTTTCTGGCTGCCAGAGGGAATGGAATTGGATCAATTCATTCCGAATGATTTTTACGATCTGGTCAGGACAGTAGCTGGAGATGTTGTGGAGCAGGTTAGTCACAAATAAAAGTATAACAACTGTTGAAGATGTAAATCCTTGCAGATAAACCTTGTGGATAAATTTAAGCATCCGAAGACTGGCAAGAGCAGTCTTTGCTTCAGGATTGTGTACCGTCATATGGAGCGAACACTTACACAGGCGGAGGTGAATGAAATTCATAAGAAGATCGCTGGTGAGGCAGTGGAACTCTTCAAAATTACGATACGATAGCGTGAATTAAATAGTTAATTTTTGAAAGTGAAAATGAGTTTTACTTTCCCAGTCATGGCAATCCATGTCAGCGAAACGGATCTCCGAAAGCAGGAGACCGGGGTGACCGTGACGAGGGGTGACCGTGGTGTAGTGGTAGTAGCAAACGCTTCTCACTCGGAGGGTCCAGGTTCGAATCCTGCCCATGGCAAATCAGTTTTTCATTGTGTAATTGGAACTCAGACAAAAAAATTCTGCGTGTGAAGGCATAACACTGACACGTAGATTTGGCTGTTATAAGAGTTTCAAGCAATGAAAAAAATACTGGGAATTATATCTCGAATCACTCTGAGTGAAGAAAAACTCTCCGTCCTATTCGGACTCCAACCCCTGGAGAGCAAACATAGAAACCAAACACACCTGAGTTTCAAACCACTACAAAAACAATTTTCCTTTCTCCTCCTTCTATCTTTCCGCCCGCGCCCTGGCAACAGTAAAAGGGTATCTAACCCCTTAGGCGCGCGTAAATTATAAAAAAAAAATGTCAGAGTGTTGAGCACAAATACCTATTGCAGAACGGTTAATGAAAAATCGTTGAAACTGTTTGTTGAAACTTATTCCCAGGCGGCAAGAACAGTATTAATTGTGCTCCGAAAGAAACTTCTGTAGAAAAAATTCAAGAGGCGGAACTGTCCACATTGAAAGTTCACTGGAACTGGATTGGATTGCAGTATAGAAGAAAACTTATGCAGAACACTTCAGACTCGCTAGACACCTAGAACTTCATCCGCCAGCATACACAGAGTTGGTTGAGTTCCCTTTCCATGTGAATGTCGCTGCATGTGTGTAGGTATCTTGTTAACAGCTTGGTTAGTTGTGAGCGGGACTTATTCTTCTCTGAAAAAGTTATACGATTGTGTCGTTACTCGAGCCAACATCGGAGGACGGGTAGGCAAAATCCTTAAACAGGTCCAAGGCTTTGGTGTTGGGCATTCGTTTATGACGGTCCTATGCTTCTTTATGCTTTCCTTTACAAGAATGCTTGGCGCCTCTTCTTAACTTATACGGACTTTTGAGACAACCTTGCCTCACCCAAAAAACCCAAACTTCTCGCTATCACCGATAGCCAATGTACTGATTGATTACACCTCGACGCAATTAGTGTCTACTTGACCCTAACCCTCCTCTCGAAGACCGGATTAATGAAGAAGCCCAGGGCGATTGAGTTATGGCTTTCACATTCCTGAATAAATGTGGATTGAACCGTCTGGTAAGAAGGCAGAAAAGAGTTGCAGTTTGGCACAGAAGGAGTTGGTTCTCGGGGCCAACTAAAATGGCCAAAGTAGACAACACTGAGATTGGAATTAACACCAATCTTGTGCAAGAACCCCACGAGTTTCCACCCATCCACATCATGTGAAACCTATCAATGTGAAGACCAAACCTTTGACCCGTGTTTCTAAGAATATAGCGGTGAGTCTGACTGTGGCTGCAGCTGACAAATTAATGTAAATGATCGACGTCCTTTTCTGAGGTGGTAAAACACAGTCTAATAATTGCGGTTCTCGATATTTCCGATCTTAACCCTTCGCCGGAATGGAAGCATCTTCCAAGCTACCAAAGCGCCCGACAGAGAAGATGGTCATTTCATTTCAAGCAAATAGTTACACCATTCATTTTGGTGTTAAAAGCGTAGCGATAAGCCTACTGATGGAAGATGCCTATGAGAAACTCTCTCTCTCTTCCCCAAACAAAACCCCAACTGAGGCTTCAACGATTGACGAGTTACAACATCTGATTGATACGATCATTGAGGTATCTAAAGATGGTAGAGACTAACTTTCACAAATCCAGACTCGCCATCTGAAAACTTTACTATCCATCTGGCAGAAAGCGGCAAACACATCGTCCTTATCCAGGAACCATGGCCTATCCGGAACACCTGGAGATCTAATACCGAAACCAAATACACAATTTTCCTTTCTCCTCCTTTTACCTTTTCGCCCGCGCCCTGGCAACCGTAAAAGGGTATCTAACCCCTTAGGTGCGCGTAAATTATAAAAAAAATGTCTCCGGGGTAAGGGCACCTAACTACAATACAACATCTTATACCCATAGCATGTCTTCTTAATAGTTTAATCTGTTGTTCCTCACTGAACACAGCACAGAACCCTAGAATCCGTGAATTTGCTTATGAGCACTCACTTTCCTAGCACTTCAGCAACGCACCTCGAACCTGCTTTGAGAAAGTCTCAGGATCTTAGACCCATGAAACTTCTTGCTAAGGAAAATTAAGAGAATCCTCGATCTTCACCATCATAGAAGAATTGCCAGCATGGTTATCGAAAAGTTTACTTGGTTGAGACCGCTCTGCACTATCTCTTACGGCCCACTTCAAAATCACTCCTCTCAAGAGTATATAATAGTGGTGTTCGTTATGCCAAGGATGTTGACTCCTTCAAGAAGACATAAATGACTTCATCTGCAGATTCATCCACTCCCTCCTCAACAGTAGAGTCATAAACGCAAACTTGAATGGCTTCTCTAGGGGAATGAAGCAAAGAAACGCCAGAAGATGGCACATTCTCTCATCTCCTATGGAACCTAGTCGGCTTACCAAGTTGAAGGTCTGCTTGGGCAGACGATTAGACTCATTATGTGTTGGGCAAATAACCAGAAACACTCTATAGTTCTTTAATATGTCTTAGGCAAGCTCTGCTCATCCACATCTAGGTGTGGCCTTAGCGTAAATCTGGCCAAAATAAAATTGGTCCTCTTCAAAAGAAAAATCAAGATACTCTGCACCATTCCACTCAAGCGTCATTCTGCATAGCAAATTAAGGTGGAAAGAAAACAGGGCGAGACAAAAAAATCTCTAGTTGCCCTCTTTTTGTGCAAGACGCTCAAGTACGCTCAAAGTTATGCACTAGGTCTTTACAATGATGATGGGACCATCGTGAGACAGATGATCAGCAACCTGTTAGAAGAAAGGCAACGAGCTGCCCATACTACATATAAGCATCACTGGCGCGTTTAGAATTTCTCCAAAGGCTTGCAGATTTCAATAAGGTCCGCCCTCAGAGCTAAATGATTGACATGCGAGCTCACTCACACTGCATTGCAGTCTCCTCCAATCAACCGACCTTCATTTACATGAAATTGACTTCAACCCTGACTGGCAGCACATATATCAACTTATTACCGGCTTTGACAACTTGGACACGAAATCTCTATAGTCTTAGGAGTAGCTCATCGTAGGTCATCATCCTGATGGACCTATAACTAGTCTTAGTAAACCTAGACGAGGTGGAATGACGCCCATAAATCAGTGGTGGATATCGATGTGATATGAATCGCTGGTCGACGTTGGATTCACCAATATCATTCCTGCAGCAGCCACGCTTCACATAACATCAAACGCTAAATAGATCTTTCTATTTTTCGTTCGAAGAAGCCGATGATTACTTAGTCTCCTTTGCTCGTAAAGTTCAAGATCATTCTTCTCTGCAGGGTTACAATGTCTCCAACGATATTCTGTGCCTAATGCCGACTGTATAGGGCTTTTCGATAGGTCTAGGGAAACTCAATCAGTAAAGACCCCACTAGTCCCCAACGATTGCAGCCTTTCTACTTTAAACTTTCGTACAATACTTTGTAGCTTTGTGGTTCATTGGAATCTCAGATATCAAAGATACAAGATGTGCCTTGCGTGGATTGCAATTTTATCAATGTGGCTGAAGTTTTCTTTTATCAGGAGTCTCTTTGTGGATATTGGTACGTGAAAAGAGCGTATACGGGATGATACACTGTCCTTCTTTTCTATTCAAGCATTGAATAATATAGGCCTCAAAATGAAACCCTAAGGTATGCCAACATTTATTTTCGACATTTCGAACTCTCAACTGTCTATGACAACTTGGTTAGAAGTTTGTTTGTTTAGCAAAATCTACCTTTAAGAGTTGGAACTGTAGCTTCAAATACCGTCTGCCTGTTTCTAGCGGATATAGAGAAGGTAATGACTGAAACAGAATGATTTTCCTATTCCAGAGCTGAACTGACCAAACAACATTTTTCCTTTGTTCCAAAGAGTACTTCTAAAAAGTAAGATTTGAAGCACTTCTGCAAAGCACTTACAACTTTTCATGCAATTTCGATAATCGTGTCTATGCACTCTGGCTTATCAAAGCGATTGTGCTGTATGAGTCTCGAGTACTTTCTATGACGCAAACGATTTTGAGTTTCTCATATCTTGAGTTTCTTTTATATGTAATGCAAAATCGCAATTATGACAGTCTCATGCGCCTTAATTTGAGACAATGACACTCTTGAAGAGCCCCACTTCAGATACTAGATAACTCGTCTTCTCTACGAGATAAGATTGTCCCGCTTACAGTGTGCTAATCTCTCTGAAGTAATCCCTCAATCGAAAGTACGAGTACTATAAAAAGCTCACCCAACCCCTCAATTACCATCAGAGTAAAATGTTCAAGTTCATCGTCTTGTTGTCATTTGTGTGTTGCGGTCTTGCTGCTTCGATCCCCGATGGCATGCTGCCACAGTTGGATGGTCGCATTGTTGGGGGTTCGGACACTTCCATCTCTAAGCATCCCTACCAAATCTCTCTCCAAAGAAGCGGTTCTCATTCCTGTGGTGGTAGCTTGTATAGCACCAGAGTCGTTGTAACAGCTGCTCATTGCTTGCAAAATGTTGCTGCCAGCTCATTGAAGGTTCGTGTTGGATCAACTCAATGGAACAGTGGTGGAGTTTTGGTTAGTGTAGCTTCATTCAAGAACAATCCCAGCTACAACTCTTGGGCAATGACGTCCGACATTGCTGTGATTAAGCTTGCCTCAGCTGTTGCACTCAACGCTAACGTAAGAACTATTGGTCTAGCTTCTGTTGCTCCAGTTGATGGAACCGATTCTGTTGTAACTGGCTGGGGAACTCTCACTTCCGGTGGTTCCTACCTACCAACAATTTTACAAGAAGTCAACGTGAAAATTGTCAGCAAGGTTCAGTGCGCATCTAGCACCTATGGATATGGAACTCAAATCAGGGCTACAATGATTTGTGCTGCTGCTGCTGGTAAGGATGCATGCCAAGGTGATTCTGGTGGTCCATTGGTTGCCAACGGCCAGCTAGTGGGAGTCGTTTCATGGGGATATGGATGCGCTTATTCCAACTACCCGGGTGTTTACTCTGATGTCGCTTCCCTGAAATCCTGGGTTGAGGCCAATGCCTAAGATGTTGAACTAATAAAGTTTGAGTAAAATGCAAATCATTGTTTTTATTTTCACTTCTACTTCAAAACTCGCAAGATACGGGTATATCTGAGTTCCTAGTTACTGGCTATTAGTCCAGAGTACTATATATGGACAGTAAATGGTGTCATGGCGCGTTAGACTAATTGGTCGACCACTAGGCATGAATTTCATGGTTCAAAAAAGCTTCGACGTCCCCACTCTGTCTCTTTATTTTCTGCCTTTTGGGGTCGGCAAGAAACCGAAGGTCCCTCTCCTTATAGATAAAATTGTGAGACAAGCAGGCATTGAATAGAGAGCCTAGAGATTGTATACGCAATCTCTTTGGAAACTTCCGTTTCTATGCATGTCAGTGGTTTGTTAACGATCAGGGGCGTAGAAAGCAACCTTACTGCGTTTCTCAACTAAAAGAACTTCCGGCAGATGTCCGACCGCTGTCCTTCCCGCACTTGTTGTCCGCAGCTTTGTCCAAATCATATATCACAGTTTTTCATCATCTCAGTCCACCCAATCGCATTTCTCGGATGACGGCTATGCCTTGGTTGCAGCAGTCGAGGATTTTTTAAAGGTGGGAGACTTCCACTTTTAGATCCGAAGATCGTTGTCCTTTAAACACTAGCCAGGGTCGTTAACGCTGAATCCGTCTATGACGACATAGTATCATGATACTCGTCGAGCACGCTCTTGCTATTATAAGTTCCATGAGTAAGGATTAACTCATGCTGTTATCGAGAACTCCCACTGGGCAGTAAGTCAACCATTACCTTACGAACTTGATTGTTACGCTGCTAAACCTCGGTTATAGGAGACAGTCAGCAGCAACTCAAAAATAAAATTTAAAATTTTACAAAATATCAAAATCTAGTACCATTTCGGGATGACATTGTAACATTTTACCAACCTCCATTGTAGGGAAACCGTCAGCCAACCAAACACCTGACTTTGACGGGTTACTGCATTCCTAAAAAAAAAATGCACACGCAGCCGGCTGGTGATACAATTTCTCTGAAAATTTAAATGTAGAAAGCAAATCGTTGGTATCGTCAAAACCGCAGCAAAATATACTCCAAATCTATTTGCCCACAACACTAAAGGTAAACCGTCATTTGATTCAACCGCAAAATCCAACATTTCACTTCTCCTTCCGCAGACAATACCCGCTCCTGCTATGAGTGAAAAAGTTACAAAACTCGCTCTAGCCAGCCGGCTCATCGTACTCACTGTACAACTTATCTCCGATGCCATAATTCCCGATCACAATGCGGACGTTTTCAAGTCTCCCAAACATCGAGAATACCAAGACACATTCATCGACAAAACCCTGAACTTCTGTTTCTCCGGACTGCGGCGCTGGGATGCGGAATACTTTCTACACATTGCCGAGCATGGATATAGCTACGAGAACACCCTGGCCTTTTACCCGTTATACCCTACGATTGTTGGACTGCTGGCAAAATGCGTGCATTTCATTGGGATTGGCATCTCCTTGCGAACGCTGATTCTGGTTATCGGCATCGCTCTGAACGTGTATTTCTTTTGCCGGGCGGCAAACTGCCTATACGAACTGACTCAACGGATTTTTGGAGATCTCAACAAATCATGGAATGCTGCCGTAATCTTTTGCTTCAATCCAGCGTCGATATTCTTCACCGCGCCGTACTCAGAGAGTCTCTTCTGTTGGTTGTCGTTCAGCTTGATGCTGGAATGTGTGGGACAGGTATCGATTTTCACCACGTCCATGGCCTTGGCACTGGGCATCGTTTGTCGATCAAATGGTCTAGTAAACCTGGGCTTTCCAGCGTATTTCATTTTTCGAAAAATCTTCCTCAAACAAACCAAATGGTTGGCACTCAAGCTTCTAGCGATCGTGATTGTCTCGTTGATTCCACTGACATTCTTCTGCTTTTATGCATTCCATCAATTTTGCACAAACAATGTTGCAATCGATCATCCACCCGAGATCGTTCAGTATGCCGTGGAGAGGGATTACATTTTAGCCGGAGATCGAGTGCCTCCAAACTCACCGTGGTGCGATCAGTCGTTCCCATTTCCCTACTCATACATCCAAACACACTACTGGAATGTGGGTTTCCTCAGATACTACGAATGGAAGCAATTGCCAAACTTTGCCTTGGCCTCTCCCATCATTGGATTCATCCTCTATCAGACTTTCCTCTACATACGATCGCTCCTTAGCTTTCTTCGTGTTTCGTCATTCCAACAGGCCATCGCCGAGTGGAAATCTCTGCCATTCATCCTACACAGCTTGTTCCTGACCTTGTTCTGTACGTTGTTTACTCACATTCAAATTAGTACGAGACTCATTTGCTCGTCGACGCCTGTGCTGTATTGGTTCGCAGTGAATCACTTGCCAAAGACATTCGATCGCATCGAATGGAAGTCTGCCAATTCAGTGGTTCTACTGTGGTTCGGTGGGTACTACCTGATTGGGACGGCGTTGTTTAGTAATTTCCTGCCATGGACGTAATTCCGAAATCAGTTTGTTTGGTTATTCTCCTTTGTTTCCTTGAGATAAGACTGCTCCCCACTCGTAATTTATGTAATTTCACTTATAGTAAGGCGCGTGTACGAATGAAGGAAGATCTGCTTGTTGTTTTCTTTGATTTTTTTTTTTTCCAAATTCTCGATTCTTTACTTGATCCTTTTTGTTTCGATTGAATTGTACAAATTGACTTGGCGGTGAATTAATTGAGTTTACTTTCTTTGTTTTATGGTTTTGTGCAAAATAAATGCGAAGATTTGTTTCTGTGAAGAAGATTTTTGTGGGTTTTATTGCAGAGTTTCTGCTTCCAAACTAGGTGGACTAGTAAACTTAAACACACGTCTGAGAGAAAACGGATTCTGAGTTTCCTGTGCCACATCCAGAAGAGGGGATCAATTATCAAGGCTTGGCCCATCAATGACGTTGTCTAATAAAAAGCGAGGGCAGAGCAAAGTACTGGTCTTATCGTAACGGTTACCAGATGACGCCACGGAAGGTTGCTACGATTTGACCAGTTACAAGCGGACGGTCATTGGTCTTGACCTGACTTGAAGTAGGCCCCATTGTGGGAGTGCCATGGTGGCTGTGGTTTAAACTCAAATCGCAGGAAGGGTCTTCCTGTAGGTTTGACCCAATGTAGAGTTGCAATAAGTACTGGATGCTGTGACCCTAAGAGCAGCAAGAGGTTTTAGATCGGCCTGGATTTATGCCAAGCGTGGAACTGTGGAGGCACACACTCAGTTCCGAATTGGTACTCCGGAAGGCGGTAGGCGATGGCAAGGTGTATCCTTGCTCCCATGGATGCATGGGCATCCCGTGCTGACGTTAAATCCTTCACTCAATGTCGCTAGGTCTATGATTCAACGAAGAAAAAACAAAATTGCTTTGATAAAACTGACATTTGCGCAATTACTGGCAAAAGCTTCGAACTAGAAAACGTGTTACGAAGAATTTCCTCACCGTATCATTCCCACGGCTGTCGTGGGAACAAGAACAGCCGGCAGATTTTACGGAAGCCGGAGTTAGCGAAGCCGTAAGAAGAATGAGCCGGCGATCGAATGCCTAAGTAGTGGAAACGAAGTTGTCTTGTTCGCCTGTATAAAGACAAAGGCAACACGAGAAAGTGTAACAACTGTCAATGCCGCATACTAAGTATGAAAACATGCGAGAGGGTTCTAAACAGTCGACAACCCAATCTTGTAACAGCCTACAGAAGTCAATGCGGAATCTTGGGACACAGCCCAGCATATGACGCGAATAAAAGTGTACGAAGCTTCGTAGTATCTGCATATCGTCTTCTTGAACTTGCAAAAAGCGTTCGACAGAGTTCCCACAGATCTTATTTGGATGGCGCCAAGTTGTCAAAATGTACGCGTGGCCTACGCGTATACAAGAGAGGTACCCAATAAAAACCGAACTGATGTTCTGGTGGGTGCTGTTTTTGTAGTAACGCGTTCTTCTGCTGGGAGGGTCAGTAAACCAAGTGTCGTTGGAAAAAAGGTTCCGTTCGCCTTGTATGAATATTTTAGTGATACTTTTTGTGCTCGTTGTTTTTACAATGGTTGATTCTCGTGAACAACGTGGAACAGAAGCCCTTGGAATGATAAAAAAAAAGACTACGAGGAGGATGCTATTGAGAAAATTCAAGAGTTTGAGTGGTTATCTCGTTTCAAAAGAGGTAAAAAGTCCATTGATGATATACTTGATCATACGGATGAAAATGTTGAAAAAATTCTAGAGATCATCCTGAAAGAACGACTGTGGAGCTGTCTAGAGTGACAGAGAATTACAACCGATGATTTGTTGGATGAAAAAGGTGGCTGCCAAATTCGTACCTTGACTGTGACTGCTGAACAAAAACACGGTCGCGATGTAATCATCATTTGTATAAGGTCATCACAGGTGAACTTATCATGGTGGAGAGCAAACCCGAAGTCATCTACTAGCTTGATTGTCTCGCTTCTTTTCAAAATTCGAACCTGAGGTTGAAGTCTTCCACCGGCTTGAGGTTACAATGAAAAAAGCGACAGTTTTTTCGATATGAGAGGAGTCGTCCACTCAGAGTTTGTTTCCCAGGATCAGACAGTTAAACAGGCGTTCTATTTGAAAATTTTGAAGCGATTGCCAAGCAATTTGCGGCGGAAGAGGCGTAATTTGTGGCAGTAGCACAACACCTGGAGTAGCCAGAGACTACAGAGAGCGCCTTAGTGAGAAACTCTCCATTGTGCACTCACCTACTACAGACGCCAACCACCTTAGGGTACCAGCCACCCCAGAGAAAGAGCCCGTGGTATGATGATGAATGCGTTTACAGGAAAAATGTGACAGAACCAGTTCCACCACCCAGTATAGAACAAGTTGGCTTAGCTGTAAAAAAGCTTAAAAACAACAAGGCTGCAGGCTCTGATGGTTTACCAGCCGAGCTCTTCAAATACGGTGGCGATGTTTTGGTAGGGCCCATGCACCAAATCATCATCCAAGTAAGGGTGGAAGAAAGCATGCCCAAAGACTGAACTATCAGCTCCATATGCCCCATCTACAAAAAAGGCGATCCTACGTCATGCAAGAACTGTCGAGACATATCCCTGCTTAATGTCGCATATAAGATCCTATCCAACGTACTGTGTGAACGTCTCAAACCGTTCTGCAACACACTAATCGGCACGTACCAGTGTGGCTTCCGGCCCGGCAAATCGACTATAGACCAAATTTTTACACTGAGACAAATCCTGGAAAAGACCAACGAATTTCAAGTCGAGACTCACCACCTACCTCGGAGTAAACATGAACTCCACGAATGACAGCCTAGTGGAGATCCAACGAAGAATTACCATAGGAAACCGCTGCTACTTCGGTTTGGCAAAGAAATTGGATTTAAAACTCCTTACTCGAAGGACGAAATGTACGCTTTACAAAACCCTTATCCTGCCAGTTCTATTGTATGGCGCCGAGTGCTGGACGATAAGCAGGAAAAGAGAGCTAATTCTGGGCTCCTTCGAAAGAAAAATTCTTCGACGGATTGTTGGTCCTGTGTGCGAGGAGGGCGAATGGAGGAGAAGATACAACCGCGAGCTGTACCAAGATTTGGATGTAGTCCAAAAAGCCAAAATACGTCGACTACATTGGCTCGGCCACATCGAGCGAATGGACAACAATGCTCCAATCTAAGAGAATCTTCGAATCTCAACCCTCAGGTTCGAGGCGACAAGGAAGACCGAACCTACGTTTCAAAGACCAAGCTATCGCGGATGCCAGAGGATGGAAGGCTGAAATGTCTCAGGCAGAGACTCTCCACGGGCCGGGAGACCGTTATGTAAGTAAGTATCTCAAAGTCATAGTCCATGTCATGCGTCCCTTCTAGCTGTCACCTGAACCTGATTTTGTCCTCATTCACAGCTCAAACCAAACCCATTTTTGCCGATTCCGTTTCAATACTTACAAATGCACCAAAGACAGCTGGCTGTATTCGGTCAATATGCAGGCTTTTGGGAAATTGTCAGTGATGCTCGCTTGTGAATTTCGCTAATTTCTCTCGCATGACCTTGTCTAGCGTGTCTGACCAGTGATAGCAAAATAAGACAGTGCTCTGTACGAGTAAGTTCGTCTCTAAATAATATGTCATATGCGGCCTTAAAATCGATAAGTAGATGAGCATCGATCTGGAAGGCTGGAGTTATTTCTAGGATCTGACAGTATGAAATGTTTGATCAATTGTGGACTTATGAGGGCTTAAATCGCTTAATTGGCTGCAACTACTATCGACTATCCAGCAAAATAAAATCAGTGCTGGAAGCCTCATCATGCCTGGAGCCTGCAGTGAGCGCTTAAGGGGCACTTTCCGCTGTGCATTCGCATCTACAACCGCAAGCAATCTATGAAAAAAGTGTCAAGGCTACGAGCTACCACCCAAAAGGAACCCTTGGTACGATGATGAAAGCGTATGATGGAAACGAGCATAATGGGAAGAATTTCGAGACAGAAGAAGGAAGAGATCCTCTGTAAAAAGAAAAGAGCCTTCGCAACCTCCTAGCTCTTAGATATCGAAGAGTCTCGTAATGGGAACAATATTCAGCTATTTGTTTGGAAACACTAAGCAGCTGGCAACTGGCTCTAACCCCGGAACGCAGGCTTTTCGAAACAGAGAGGAAATATAGATGATCTACTAGCGGAACTTTTTACAGATGGAGGTGATGTCATTAACCATGTATGGGAGGATGAAAGCAAGCCCGACAACTGAACTATTAGTCCTACATGGCTTATAGAACTGTAGAGTCCTACTTAATGTTGTATATAGTTAAGATCCTACCCAACGCACTGTGTGAAAGTCTCGGCACGTACCAATATGGCAATAGGCAAACCGACAATCGACTACGCTAATACTGGAAAAGGCTAACGAATATCAGCTCAAGATCTTCATCGACTTGAGCTGCGATGGTTGAATTTGGGATCCCGGCAGAACGGATCCACCTGTGATGTGTGACGTTGCGAAACACGCGGTGCAATGTGCAATTTGGAAAGTCTCTCCGAACTATTCCAAACGTATACCGAGTTGAGGCAACATTTCTTCAATCTAGTGCTGGAACGGATAGTGCGCAGGGCAGGCATTAACACGGACCACTACTATTAGGTTTAGAACTGACTTCTACTAGCGAAGAGACCAGACTTTAGTCTCGTACTGAAAAATCGTATCAAAGTGCCAACCAAAAACGTGAGATGAGAGAAAGAGAAACTTCACCTGAAATAAAGGCGGAAAGAAACTGACCGAGGTCTTAGTTTCACCTGGATTTTGGGAAGAAGGGAACAGATTTAGCATCTTCTACTCCCTGTATCGAATTCAGACAAGCTAACGTGTTGTCCAAAGTCTCAACGTCTCAAACCACAACATCCTTCACACAGCAGCAAATACCAACAAGTGTGTTTAAAAATATCTTTTTATTGTTCTACAAACAGTCTTTTTGGAGACAAAACATACAATAACATACAACATACTTAGGTTAACAAGTTCTTCATTACACCAATGGGTAACTAGCAGCAGTTGCAATACCACATTGATTATCCTTATTACGTGCCATCTTGATGTATCCCTTATCACCCCAAGTTGTGCCCCAAGAGTTCTTCACTAACCAATATTCAGAGCCATCCTCCTCGGTGCCATAACCCACAACCAAGACTCCATGATCGAGTTGTTGCGAATCACAACTTGGTTCATCGTATACACCTTCATTGTAGAATTGGAATGATTCATGTGATGCATCGATGGCAACTGAAACTGGTCCAATTGTAGCGACGGCTTCCATCATTTTATTTTCGTCACCCTGAGGAATGTCAACGAATCCCCGGTCGGTGGCACCGACCTGATTTTTGTCGAAATGGCAGGTATCATCGATACCTTCATATGGATAGAATTTTTCAGTATCAATGCCACCATTGTCTTTGATGTAACTGAATGCTTGATCCATAAGACCACCATTACAACCGTTGTTACCATATGCTGTGGAACAATCAACAAGATTCTGTTCGGAAAGTGAAATTAAGACTCCGCTGCGACGGAAGTGTTGACCTTCTAAGGCACCAGTAGTGGAAAATGCCCAGCATGATCCACAGTGACCTTTGGAAAGGAAGATAGTTAAGTTAGTAGTGGTTTTCCTATCATAATTATAGGGTAAAGCAATTTCTTACCTTGATCTTTAACTGGTGTAACGGCACCCTTATTTCTCCAGTCCACAAGTTGTGGCAGTTTTACATTAGCTGGGCTAATAAATGTGACACCGGTATCTTTGCGAACTTCGTTTAATTCAAGAGCAGCTCTAATGAACAGATGTCGAGTTGAGAAAAAAACCTTCGGCTGAGATGGTTGTAAATGTTTTTACTTACCCGGAAGAGTGACTGCGATTGTAACCATTCATCAAGCTAGTGAATTCGTGATGCAGCAGATCAGCATACTTATTGATTCCCAATTTGTATGAGATTAGACCTTGTGCGTACTTCTGATTGTGTTTAGCAATCTTATGCTTGTTCTCCATGAAAATCTTCATGCGGAACTTTTCTTCGGTTTCACTTTTGTATTGCTTGGAATGGGAGAGCTGTAACGAAAGAAGAACAATTGATGCGAATTATTGTAGTAAGATTGAAATCCATCCCTGGAGAAGGTAAATCCGATGTCGATATTACAACAAAACACTAGGCAAGTCAACTGCGACTTTTTCTGACGGAAATTTTCAGAAAGGAACCAAAGAAAAACCAACGAAAAGATGCGATAAATTTGCGAGAATGTCTCTCCGAGACGAAGAATGTGGGAAAACTTCGAGAAGATAAATGCAAGAGTAGTTCAAAAACTCTGCAAATCTTTGAAATTCGAGTTTTGGATACTGCAGACGTGCTCTTTCAGTCTTTTAGCCCCCAACCAATTGCTAATTCATCAACCGTCTCTGTGACCTTGTGTGTCCTCACAGTTTGACTTTTTTACGCTTGGTTCAGCTTTACTGGGCCGTATTTAAGAAGTCTACTAAGTTGATAACCCAGCATCCGTCTTATGTGCTGCCCATTTATCAGTTGAGGTTGATGTTCATGACAAATAACTCAGCCTGGACGAGGGAGAAGGAAGTAGAGCATTCGTCGAGGTAGATTGTTTATCTTACGAGGGTCGAAGAGTGACTTCTTTCCATAGAAAGCCTACAGTGAGTTTTAGCTTCTTTATGCAATTGTGAATTGGAAGAGGTTCCCTCACAACTTATAAGCAGGCGACAAGCAGTAAAACAAGTTCAAAGTCAAAGCACGGGCAAACGAGCACACAAGATTCAATCGTCAAAATAAATTGAAGATGAGCAGAGTGACCTGCTAATGGGAATTTGCAATAGATTGCATTCGGCTGCTGCGAACGAAGAGGAAACAACGGGAGATTATGGAAGCCACAGTGGTCCGGTGGCGTGCAGTCGGTCCGAATCACATACTCTCCAACATATGCGTGGCTGACTATCTTCTACAAAATGATGAGAATCGATCGCTTGTGAAAAAAGAGCTTCCTCGTCCCGCTGTATAAAGGCAAAGGCGACACAAGAAATTGAAACAACTACCGATCGGCGAAACTTATATCGCATATTGCAAAAAATATAGGAGAGTTCTAGACATTGAAGCTTACAGGGAAGTCTGAATAGGTAGGTGAAGGCGCTAAAAGAAAAGGGGTTACGGATCAGTCGTACTAAGCAGTTGAAGACCAGAAACCAGAGAATGGCGACCGATAGAGTAATTAGATCACTCAAACCAAAAAAACTTCAGCAAACTCTTGGCCTCACTGATGAGGTGATAAAAATAGAGCGGCCTGTAGAATGTATCTAAGATCCGCAAATTAAACGAACCCAACATGTAACAAAGGCATGCAAAGACGTATTGGTATGCTTTGTTCTCTGTGAAAATCCAACAAAATGTTGAGAGCGTATAGACATAAATAAAAATTACAAAAGGAGGCAAAGTGTCAGATGAAGAAGAGATTCGTAGAGAACAAGGACGGGGTTGCATTATATCTACATTGCTCTCCATATGCGCTCGAGAGTGATTGTCAAAGAATAAGACAAAACGAGGGCAGAACTTAGGATCCTCCAGTGATGAATGTCCTAATAGCAAACGACATGAACGAATAAAATAACATGATGATGACTTCTGTGGATTACCGTACGACTAAAGGTCGAAAGAGGAAGAGTGGTCAGTGGTCTAATTTTGCACAAATTGAAATAAAAATCCAAAATTGCGTAGTGTAGACAGGACTTGTAACTCTTTGTAGTAGAAGGCAATGATATCTACCAAATCCATCACTAATCACTGTCGTAAGCGGACAAATGTTTGGCAATGAGAATTAAGAGATTGCCAACGTACAGTGAAAAGATTTTGATTGACATGAAGTTGAGTTGAAGAGTTTATAAAGGTGCTCAAGCGGGATAGGCCATGTGACAGATGAAATACAAGAACTCGCACAATAAGTGAGCCATGGTGTGCAAAAGTATAAAGGAAAAGGTTTGGATTAAATTGACGCGCCTGTTGACTAGTGTTGGGATTTTCATTGTTAATAGACCTGGTGTTCTTGAACATCTAGTGGAGTCGTCTACTATGTCAATCGTAAACCCCCACAGGGTGCGGATTTTTCATTGAAAGCAGACTTTAAGGTAAGAACATGTGCTTTAGGCATATAAGTGAGATACTGGTGAACTTGCTAAACAGCATTATATGCGCCAACAGACGAAAAAGCGATGATGATGACGGGCGCAGCTCTTTTAATTTCTTTCAAAATCCAGCATAACCAGAATATCCAGCGGAGTGGAGGACCACTGCAAGCCGCAAGGCGATCGGAAATATCGCATTCACAAAGCGAATGGTTCGGGTGTCGAGAGCTAAGTGAACAGTACCAACAGAGGAAAAAGCCGAAAGATGCAGAGCAAAGCCCGGACAGAAGCCTGCAAAGACGATGAAGTGTAAATCATAGCAAATACGCAATCATTGCTGACAATTTTGAAGATCCACTTCTGTGGACTATGAAATGGAAAGATTATGAAAATACTGGTGTCAAGCAGGACTCACCATTCAAGTCAGACGAAGACTGTAAACACTTCTGTCCATCTGACCAAAACCATGTGAGGATAGCAATATTCAACCTCAAAGAGCCGAGGACTTGGCTGTTGAGATTTTTTTGTTAGCATCGTCTGTCTGGAGAGTGACAAGCTAGATAAGATAAAGCCATGTCTGGTGTTAGCGTGCGAGCGAAATCCGTTCAGTTTTACAAGCTGTCGAACAACACCCATTTCTCTATTAAATTCGGAAGAGAAACATGGCAGCTTCTTAAACAGCTTCAAAAACGTGCTTATCTTTTACTCATCTACCTGGGCTCTGGGTTGAACTCTAATAATAGTGTAATCGCAGAGATGAAGCGATGCCTATATAGGCTAAGGCAAAACCCTACTTCAAACAACACAGTCTAGAGACATATACAATCTCTAAGCCGCTTTGAGTGATAGATTGATGGAGTGAGGAGTATAACGACGAGCACAACGACATTGAACGGGTGAGAAATTCATGTGGAGTGCATGGACAAAAGTACACCACCCATCAGTGGGACAGTGCAGTATAGAAAGGGTCCGCCATCTAACGTTTTGCTTATTTCGTGAATGGTAACACTTAGCTCATGTCTGATTTGACAGATAATTAGTTTTATCCTTCCGCTGAACAAATATGTTGTGTATACGCTTGAACAACGCTGGGAAATATTGCGACATTACTTTGAAAATCATGGTAATGTTGCAGAATGTGTGCGAAAATTGCGTACGGATTTTGGAAGAAGAGAAGCAACGTCAGCTCCGAATGTTCGTTATTTTGTGAAAAAAGTGAAAGAAACTGGCATCCTCATCGATAAACCAAAGCGTGAAAAGCCAAAAACAGTGCGTACACCCGAGAATATTGCTGCTGTGGCAGAAAGTGTGCGTGAAGCGCCATCAACATCAATTCACCGTCGTTCTCAACAATTGAACATTTCGGAGACATCATTGAGACGAATTTTGCATAAAGACCTTTGGTTCAGGAGTTGAAGCCAACTGACCATCCAATGCGTTTTCGCTTCGCTAAGTGGGCCTGCGATCGACTTAGAGAAGATGCCGATTTTGCCAAAAAAATCATCTTTTCAGATGAAGCTCATTTTGATCTTGGCGGGTATGTAAACAAGCGAAATTGTCGCATTTGGGGCACAGAAAACCCGCACGCATACGTTGAAAAGCCGATACACCCAAAACGAGTCACTGTTTGGTGCGCATTTTGGTCCAGAGGCATAATTGGGCCATTTTTCTTCGAAAATGAGCAAGGAGTGGCCGTTACAGTCAATGGCGATCGTTATCGGGCCATGTTGAACGAATTTTTTGTTCACAAAAATTGAAGAGGAGGGTATTGGCAACATTTGGTTTTAACAGGACGGCGCTACGTGCCACACAGCCGAAGCTACACTCGATGTTTTGCGCCCTGTTTTTGAAGATCGCATTATCAGCCGCAGCGCTGATGTCGTTTGGCCACCTCGGAGCTGCGATTTGACACCGTTGGACTATTATTTGTGGGGTGCCGTAAAAGATAAGTGTTACGCCGACAAGCCAGATACAATTGACGCTTTAAAGGACAATATTCGTGAAGCCATTGGTGAAATACAGCTGCACACAATCGATAATGTGCTTAAAAATTGGACCGATCGTGTAGGCTACTGCATGGCCAGCCGAGGCAGCCATTTGAATAAAATTATTTTCCATTATTAACCGGAAGGATAAAACTAATTATCTGTCAAATCAGACATGAGCCTAAGTATTACCATTCACGAAATAAGCACTAATTGAAAAAAAAAACGTTAGATGGCGGACCCTTTAGTTGTATAAGCGGTGTGCTGTTGGTTGGACCTTAGGACTACCTGAATCTGTAAGTTGTCATGAAAAACTTGCGCTCTAAAATATAAATTCACTTCTTTCATTTTTCTGAATTGCAATCTCTTCCAAAGGTCTAGACCAGCGCATGGCTGTCTACTGATAAAACCTTTATCGCCACGTGACCACCAGGCTCAACATGGTCCATATGTACATGATGGGAAACTCCCTTGTGGCATCAGCTCGTGTCGAATGCCGATAATATTTCCAACATTACTCTCTGTTGATTTTATGTTTTTGCGAAATGATAAAAGCGATTTCAAAAAAACGCCTCTCTTTTTGTAGAAAGACCACTTGGAACAGAACATACTGAAAAAAGTAACTGCCCCGTTTGTTGAAAAGTGACATTGTATTACTATCTCGCCACTAAGATTAGATAAAACCAATTAAAATAGCAAAACAAAGAGTATAATTAGTACCAGTCGATCATTGTTGTGCTGCTTATTATTTCCTTCCAATCACATTGGCTCATTGTATATGCGCAAGGGGATTTTATATTCATAAATAGAATGAAGAGATGCATTACTAAGCAACGTGGCGGTGAGTCATTTCCGCGTATTAGACGTTTTAGTGTATAAAATTGTCAGACTTCACATTGAAAGTCGAAGGTGTCAACGCGCAAACTGATAGCTTATCATCAATTGGTTTTCTGAGAAAATGTGACTTTTTTGTATGTACTTTCCTTGCAGAATATTCTTCTGATGATATGCTTTTCTGGGATCTAATAGAGCAAACTTGAATCAGAAAGGCGTAGTAGTCTGCATATTTTCGAAGAATGCAGAATCGGCAAACTGATCTGGAAGACGAAATACCTTACTGTAGATCGAGAAAACGATCAAAAAGGCAATCTGTGGCCGTGGTGTGTGAAATAACAAGATCGGCGATCGAATTGCGACAAGTTTGCCCAACTGTTTAGAAAAGAAATCAGCACGACCACAAAGATTAAAGGAAAGTAACTTTGACCACAGTTTGTTGAGAGTCTTCTTTGTAAGGTTACAAATTAATTTCTCATCACTTTCTATTAGCATCATTCAAATAACAAATTCAAACTGTAACGTCAGACTAACAATATAATCAATAGCAACATCACATGATACAATCTGTTGTCTTACCAACCCCCATGGAAAAGTAACAACCAAGTCATTAACCGGTTTTTTATTTTTAATAAAAAATTAATGACTAAGTAGTTGTTGAACATACTTATCATTTCCGGACATAAACCAATGACCCATCGTGTCGATTAGAGTTCAAAAAAAAAAAAAAAAAAGCTCTTGCTCTAAATTCTAAAAATTCAACACTCTTTATCTGCGCGAAATGCTAGACGTTTATCTTATCTGCTCTAGTCAGAAATGATTTGTTTATTATTGCTACTTTAAGGGGTGTAAAACAACAACAAAGCAAACGACGCTGTCGAGTTGGCATGATTTTACTTCGACGTAATTCCATTCCCATTAGATGGGGTCGAAATTCTCTTGATAAACTTTACAGACTCAGCCACTATTCAGACGAATATCAACAGCTGAATGCGCATGGACGCTTTGTAATTTGTTGATCGCTTCTTGGAACATCAAACTTTTGCGTTGTATACATTTGCTTATCGTATCGACTCAATTCCAGTTGGACAATGAATCACAAACCATGAGCATCACATTGCAATTGATATTCAAAATACAGCACCATACAAATGCGTAAAATTTAATGCAAAACCGATAAAGAATTGCCTGACTTGGTAAATACAAATTGAACACAAACTGTTCTTTATTTCCCTGCGATCTGACTCATTTGTGCTTCGGTGAAACACGTCTCTGTTTACCTACTTGAATTACAAGATACAAAGGGGTCGGGGTTTATAGCCCCTTTCCTGGTATTCATTTACTTTATGATAAACTAATTGATATCAACGTTTTGACTTACCTTAAATGCATGCCATTCCTCTTTAACGATATCAACAAATGAGACTGCGCTCGCAACGGCTAGGAAACCGACCAATACAACTAAAGCACGCATGGCTATCGGTTGAGATCTGAAATTAAATTTAAAAAAAAAAACGCCTTTATAGACAGATACATAACTTTTAATAACTACAAATTACTGCCATAGCAAAGCCAGTCTACCGATGACAAGCATGTAAATAAAACAAACAGTGGAGCGAAATGGTGTAGCTACGATATGGTGACGCATTTCGAACAGTGAGTTGTTGATCTCATCAAAATATTTAGTTCACAAAATTAAACTTAAAACTCGCTTACAGTCTTGACACTCTACTTTCCAACTTTGCTATGTTTACCATTGGATCTTCTAGTCTGTAGGGATCATGTGTATCCAGCGACAATACCTGCAGAATTGTCTTTAAGTAATTTAAAATTTTAGATCCGCATAACGATCTACAGCCATAGAACAAATATCGATCTTCAATCAATACAAGATCGTTGATGGCAAAAGCAACAAGGACTTTGGCTGATAGATCAACAGGGTAAATTTCTAAAAGTGCAACCCAGACATCACAGTGCCTTCTTATCTGAGTTTAGCAGCACATTTAGCCGCTGTGGATTGCGTTGTTTTCTAAATGCTTTCCATAATGAGCTAAAGAAATAGAATACAGTGCAGTGTGACCTTAGAGCGTGTGATAGTTGCAAGAATAAACTCCACATATTGCACAAACGCAGCTACTGAAAATCTCAGATCCACCACAGGCGCTATGTACTAAAACATTCCCCGTACGGAGTTAGAAGCAGGAAATACAATAAGCCCACTTCATAAACACTCAAAGTAGCACGTTTTATATTGGATCAAGAATAACACAATCAAACTTAGGCAGTAGCTTACATTCAGGATCGGAGGAGGTTGTCCAATTCCTCGGAAGTAGGATGGGTCCTAAGAGCTGAAAAAGTGTTGCTGATGATGAAACTCGATGGAATTTGGACATCAATTTAAAGTTCGAGAGCCAGCGGTTTGGTCAACCATGGTTTCTACGTCCATGGATGTGAAGTTAAGTTATTAGGCAACGTTGAGAAGATTCAATATTTAAAAGATTATTCCCGATTCTCTACGAGTAACAGACACAAAATTACAGTAACAAATCTCAGAAGAATGAACTACCTACTCTAGATGCTATGTCAACGTGAGCCATTTACAGAGAGCTGGAGGTCTTTTGAAAGAGCCGGGCATTAAAGAACTTGCAAATAGTGCTCTGTATAAGTCAGGCTTAGTGTCAAAAGCTGGTTAGTCATTACATAACCTTCATAATTAGACATTTTCACCAAAATTCGGGTAGCTGTCTCATAAAATCTCAATGGGCCATTGCACACAAAAAAATATTTTCCGGCCATTTTTTGAGCGAGAGGACTGAGGTCTGCTATTCCCGCGTGCGCTTGAAGCAATGTACAATATGAAACCAGTTTCATGTCGGCAGAAACATTCACGTGTACGATGACCCACTGAAATACAGCAAACCAAACACAAGGCTTCGCTAGCTCATCGGCATTTTTAATTATCTGCTCATATGCATGAACACTTACACTCGTGGGTATGGACTATTTTGGACTATTTGACGGTTAAATTTGGTAGACACGCCGAAAAACTTTGGGGTGTCCTGTTTACTTGTCTTTCAATTAGAATTCAATTTCATACATATCTCAACTATAGACTTTGTTCTAAAAGAGCTGCAGTGCTGGAAATGCGAAGCGACAATTGGGCCATTTATAGAGCAGCCAGTGAACAGCTAAAGAATGTGATTAAAGACTTTGAATTGAACAATAAATGAATAAGGAATATATGAACAAGAACTGAATCGTCTCGAGTAAGAATGAGTTGATATCGCCTTCTTCGTTCAGTCAAGACAATCTTAGGGATGAGCTTCTGATAAGTGTGATGGCAGAAGCTGAACAATACATCGTAATCGCAAAGATAGTGCCAAGATCTTAACTCCACTCCGAATCATTTCCTAGTTTGTCTGGAAGAAAAAATGTTCATCGTGCAAGAAATGTTGACAATATATTCTTTAAGAAGTTTTAAGAATATCTCCCAAGCTTATGACGTAGGACGGAATGGTTTAACAAGGAAAACCCTATTAGGGAAGATGACATAGTGGGCATCGTCGATCGAGATAGTCCTAGGAGTTCGTTGCCTAAAAGCTAAACCCATTCAAGTATCAATCAGCAATGGTGGACAAACACATTCAGCGGAGGTACAAAGCGTAAAATATTCGAAGTTATATTAGGGCAAAAGACTTGCATAAGGGTGGGAGGTAATGCCAAATTCAACTGAAACCAGACATGAGAAGAGAGAGTCCTCCTTCTCCAATCAACGAGTCTCTAAAACCTTGCAACGAATATTCAGAACCCGTCGAACATAAAAAGCAACGCACACGAAGGCAGGAAATAAGAAGTTGCGGACAAAACATAATATTCTACGCCATAGTATAACATTAAGAACTGCAGATTGACTGAGTAAAGAAGAACAGAAGATGTAACCTCAGTAAGACTTGAGTATGTAATGTCACAAAAATAAATAGAAATTTCAGTTGATAAGACACCCTTGAATGAGCTTAAAATCACAGACGGGTCCTGCTAAATGGAAACTGCATGTGATCAGCAACAGAAAGCTCTACTCTATGGTGTCGCCTTATGCACCAGCGAACATCTCTACAAGTGGGAAAGTAGATGGTAGACTTTCCCCAATTTTTCATTCGAATCCACCAAGAATCGTGTAAGCTAGAATGGTTTCTAGGGAATATGATGAGCCGAAAGGGGTCAATATATTCCAAGTATCAATGGCTGGGGCAATACATTTTCTCAACCTCATATTGTGGAAGCAAAAAATTGAACTGCTGCTTTTGAGTGGTAAACTTGCAATTGTGGGTGAGGTACCTAGTGAGTTTATCGTGTGGCTTTATGGCATACAGAAGAATTAAGAGTAGACGAACTGTTGAGTATAAAAGTCAAAGTGGAATAGATTAACCAAATCCTTGATAAAACATTCAGATGGATGATATAGACCAAAACTAAAGATAGATACAATACAAGTGTACGCGCCAGCAACGGACTCTGACTTAGAGGAATTCTATGGACATTTAAGACAAGCCATTTTACTGCCGAAGAGGTCAAAAAGGTCAACGACATGTGAAGTTTTGTGAACCGAAGCAGGTTGCCATAATCAACACGCGATTCAACTTTTCCCCAAGAAGACTATATATGTACTGCATTCAAGACACACGTCAGAGTTAATAATAAGAAACCAAATCGTCTGTATTATCATAAAAAAAAAAAAAACGATTTAGAGATGTAGCAAAAGCGGTGATAACTTATCTAGGAGCTGATGTGGGATCAGATCAAACCAAACAAAATCAAGTAGAAAGAGAAATAAACGGCCTATGCAACCAGAGTTTGAAGAGATTTTAATAGAAATGAGGCAAACGTATCCAAGCAGCCAAGAAAAAATTGGATCATAACAGAAACCCTATCACCAATGGAAGAGAGAAGAAAATAACGAACCAAGTCAAAAAGAGGCCAAAAATGAATACCTGCATCAAGAGTGCAGTGATCTAGAGAGACTAGACAGAATGCATGGCAGCTTCAATTTGAATGAAAGGATGAAGCAGGTCGGATTGTTGAAGAAGAGGTCATAAAAGTGTTAAATGAATCTAAAAACAAAAAACCACTAGACCCAGATGAAGTTCTAAATCTGTTTAACGCGATATACATTTATGGCAATATCCCTTAGGACTGGCCTAATGTCCACACTCAAAACAATGCCTGAAGTATAAGGCGTCACACTGTAGTGAACTGAGAACAATCAGCACTTAAAATCCTTTTAAAAATAATCCCGAAGGGAGTTTTTTGTAAACTGGAAGAAGACATTAGTCCATCTCAGTTTGGCTTCAGAAGCGGATACAGTACAAACGAGGCACTTAATATGATTGTGCCAAGAAGCCGGAAGATCATGAAAATGGCGAAGTAGAGAATAATCTAGAACCTCTACGGGTACCAGGAGGCTAAAATATATGTTGAAGGAGAAGCATTCGAAAGTATGGTAATACGAAGAGGAGTTCCACAGGGTTGTATGTATACTGTTACCATTATTATTCAACAGGCGGATCCAAAGAAAGAAATAAAAAGCCTAATAGAGAGCATGCAATGTTAACATTTTGTAAAATAAAGAAGGTGCTCTGCAGTAGAGAAATAAACTTAAAGATACAAATCAGACTTGATAAGGGCTATACTTTGTCAGTCGAAACTTGGACGCTACAAAAAAACTGTGATAAAAAAACTGGAAGCATTTGAAATATAGTTATATAGAAGGATACTGCGTATCTCGTAGCGGATGCCAAAGAGAGCTGAATCAAGGCCGCGTATTGAGAAATAAGCAAACCACCTATTCTACGTCGACATTCAATGAATTTTAGAAGAAAATCATCAGCGGAAGGGCAGAGACTGACATGGTTTAACCACTCAATAACAGTATTGTCTAAGATACCTGAAAGACAAACCCACAAATTTAAATGATCAACCTCCGAGGCAGAGAAGAACCTTAAGGTCAAGAAACATCCAATAATTTGATATAATTTGCAACCAATTTGATACTCTAATTCGTACGCTTCTCCGTGGTCTATTTTTACCAACAATGAACAATTGTTGAAATGGTTGTAAGCCCCTCCCTCCTAAGGTATTACTCCTGGTGTTAGGAGTGAAGAGGTAAAGGTTAATCAGAAAAAATCCGCAGCGAAACGTTGACAGGAGTTATTGTCGTTGGAAAATTATAAATTTTGTTGAAAACAGAAACCTTTCCCTTCCACACAAGTGGGTCAATTCTATAGGTTGCACCACACTTGTGTTTAATGTAATTGAGGCCATGGTGAATGCCTACAGGGGACATGAAAACGACTGTACCGCTCTAACGACTTCAAGCAGTGCAGCAGAAAATCTTTTAGCATCTCATTTGATTTCAGATATAAAGGAAACACGTGTGATATTTTTTTATTAATCGCATTTAAACGAGTTCAGTTTAAGTTGCATTAGTGTGCGGTCCATTTCCGTGAAAAGCAATGTAAGGGTTCAATATTTGTCGAACGAAATAAAAACAGAAGGGCAGCCGAGATGGGACTTGAAAGTCTAAACGATTAAAGTTTTAAACGTGGGACATATTCCACTGCAAGATGTTAGGATTTTCTAAGTACAGTTGGGCGCACAACTTTTGACCGCAACTGTATACCGTAGACATCACATGACATTGCTTGTAACAGTGTGCTAGTGCTGATGCTTATGTACCGTACTGACCAGTGAAGCCGTTCATTGTAATTGTCTCGAAGTAGCACAGGGCAAATGTTGGTTGGTGGTACAAACCAGCGAATTTAGAATATTTTGTGCCCCAGACTGCCGATACACTTGAAAACACGCAGCCTTGTCCTATTCATGGTCAACACCACCACGCCACCTTATGTTGAAAACAACATTCTTACGTACAAGTGTAGAGATCCTCCCAAAACAAAGAAAATTACCATACTCATGCTGCTAATCGCCATTTAAAATAACTTTCTATGCCCAATTTCAAGACAAAAGATATCTCTTGCCCCCAACAACAACAAAGTATGACGCAATAAGCATTTTGTTTTTAAACAAAAGAAACACAACAGAGGAAGCACCTGCCCTAAACTTCGCACAAATTTGCGTTGTTTTTCAAAAGAAATGCATATCATGTTTGTGGATGTATCTCAAATTCAGACTTACCAAATCGTTATCGTTATAAAGTAGAAAAAAAATACGGGACACTAATACTGTTTTATAAACTAAAACTGTTGATTATAGGCACGAACAAACAACTGCTTTTCTTTTCTAAACACCACCGACGGAGAAGAACTGTCGATTGAAAATAAAATCGCTCAATGGCGTTGTCAGACATGAAACCTTTCCTTTTGCCTTATCTCTTTGATTTTTATGAATTCCTCTTTGGTGTGGTGTTCTGTTTGGTTACTAGTTTGAAGAGAAAGTGATGCCAACATCCGTTATAAATGTGGGAAATGTAATTGGGATTTTGATGAAGGGCAATTTTAAGTGTCAAATCCTTTTCTTTTATAAGCCGATGAAGTATTAAACGCGTACCTATAATTATCGGGTTGTTCAAAAAGTCATTGCGTTTTTTTGTAAAAAATAGATGGCATTGCCCGCGCGATGTTTATGAGTATGTCAAAGGTTTACACACGTTCTGCTTTTGACACTTAACCTAAAACCAACAAAAAAAAATAGGTGACGCAGTTCGGTGGAGTTTTGTGTTTGCAATTGTAGTTCGAACATGGAGAATTTTGAAGAGCATAATCAACATATTTTGATTTATTATTTAAGACAAGGGAGACAAGGGAAATATTGCGGCAAAAATGTCATCGAAAAACGCCAGTGACAGAAGTGGTTCGCCCGATTCCGTGGTGGTGATTTTTTAGACGAAGGTGCTCATCGCTTTTTGGAAAAAGGCTTTCAACGGTTCAGAAGCTTACTACCACACTAAAAGTGTACATTTCAGTTTTCTTGGCTTCGTAAAGAAGCTCGATATTTGAGTACCGCATTATTTAAAAGAAATTCATCTGACGAAGTGCAGTCGACGAAAAATGGATTGTCCACAACAATGTCAGCCGGAAGTGAAGTTGGAGTGGGAGCGACGAAGCCTCGGAAAGGCAAGCAAAGACGATGGTATCAATCTGGTGCGATTGGAAGGGACCAATCTTCTATGAGCTGCTTCCAAAGAAAAAAATGATTAATTCCGATATCTGCGTCCGAACTGATCCATCGTAAAGACGTGATGTTTTACCATGACAACGCGAAACCACGCACAAGGTTGGTCACTTGGCAAAAATGTCTACAGCTTGGTTGAGATGTGTTGCAACTCAGACTTTCACTTATTTCGCTTTTTGCAAAACTCCTTGAATGGTGTGTTTGTAAAGACCTCATCAAACAGTACCTTGACAAGTTTTTTGCAGAGAAAGATAGCAAGGGCCAGTAGCGCAACAATCAAGTACGTAGCGTAGTGCTTGACTTATCTCCTAGTGGTGATCCCCAGTAACAGCACGAATAAGTCTCATAATGCAGGCTATAATGGCAAGGGCTTGTTCGACCAGTATAATGATACTGGCCTCGGATCGTAACGCATTCACTGTTGACGACGTTGGCAAACGATTAAATGACTACGATCTTCGGGTTCGCACAATGGGATGTTCATAGCAGAAATCCTCAACTTGTATAAATCAGACACAGCCGCCATGTAAAAAGTACGAAAGTCACCAACCGCATCCTACATATATCGGTTTTGAAGCAATCCGTGAAGATCCGACTAAATTCTTTTCCTGCCTCAGACTCCAGAACATGATTTGAATATCAAGGGTAGGGAAGCCTTCTAGCCAGTCGACAACGCAATATTTGTAAACTCTATGGCAGTCAATGCGGCTGTGTGGGTGTCAGGTAGAAGAAGATGAATGGCTAAAATGGTAGTCCAACACATGGCAGGGAACAAACTGTCCAGTATGACAACTTAAAGAGTTTTGGTTCATTACAGTAATTCTTTTTTTTAATGGTGGAGGAAGTCAAGTTTGTGACGAGGAGTGTTGAGGTTGAAGGTTGGGAGATTGGTTCGTTGGAGTCATAAGAGGTACCGTGGACCGTGGATTGCTGTTGAAGGAAATATAGTTGTAAAAGGATGCACAGCCGATGGAGCCTGAGAGCAGTTTTTCAAAGGAATTCAAATTGATGAGTTTAAGACGGCCCTCATAATGAGGTAAGATTAAAGCGTTGATCCAGGGCAGACCATAGAGAACAAATTGGAGGAATCGACGTGGAATACCCTCGATTCGAGAAACATGAACTCGGTTTAAGGGGGACCAAGTTTGACTGGCATACTTAAGTAGGGGGTGAACAAAGGAAACTTAGAGAGATCTGGTTACGTACGGGTTGGAAAATTCCTTGGACCACAGTTTATTTAATGAAATCAAGAGATGAGTTGGCTCGAAGGATCATCTTACCAATATGCGAACTGAAATTATGCTCCCTATCGAATGCCAAGGTCTTGAAAAGACTAAACCAGGTTGATTATAGAGAAAATAAATTCGGGTTGCGTTTATGTGAGAAGATAGGTATTTTTTTCGATACTAAGTTGTAAGCAGTTTGTGAGGCTCCAGATTGAAAACCGATTGAGGTCTTCTTGAAGAATGGCAGAGTTATGAGGTGATGAAATAGTGAAAGGTAGAGGGAGGATTGTTTACTGACTCTCTCAAGATCGTTAATAGTAAGAATGAAGAGAAGGGTACAAAGATGACTGCCTTGTGGAACCACAGAAAAGGCGGATATAAACCGAACACTATAATATCAGTTTATAAGGTAAGAAGATATCCATTTTAATAAAAGAGCTTCAAAGCTGAGAGCAGATAATTTGAAGAGGATCAAGTGATCTTATCAAAGGCTTTAGTGAAATAGGTTGCGATAATATCAATTTCTTTGCCATTTTCTCAGGAGGCGAGTGTAAGGGACACGAATTCAATTAGGTTTCTGGTAGTTGACCTGCCGTTTAGAAAACCATGTTGTCTGGGTGAAATAAGACTTGCACTTGAAGCTTAAGGTTTCGTACAAAATGCTTCCAAAGAGTTTGGGTATATGAGAGAGTTTAGCAATGGAACGCTAACTGGTAACTTCATTCTTTGATCACGTTTTGTGTATCGGGATTATAAAATGGGTCTTCCAAATCTGGGGAAATTCCCTTTGTGTAAGGGAGGTAGGAAAGGGGGAAAGAAAGGTTGGAAGAGCATTTTTTTAAGACAAACGGGTGAAGACCATCTTTTCTTTTCTTCAATAACAGCAGGATCGAAATTTTGAGAGAGAAAGGGACCAACGGAGAAAGGTTGGTCATTGGTGCAAGAGGGATCTGGTAAGAAGGAGTTGTCGGCAAAAGAATGTTCGAAATGTTGTGGCAAGAAAGTTGGCGATGGTAGGAGGATCACTTGAGGATTTCGTTTCGAGAGCAGGGGAGGAAGGTTAACCGTCAGTCTTACTTTTGCAAATGACAATTTGAAAAAAACGACTTGGAGTCGTTTATAACATTGGTTTGCACACTATTCAGGTAGCGTTGATAGAGAGAGTTATAGAGTTCAATGAAATGAAGGTGTGTACCTATGTAGATAATTTGAATAATCGGAAGAAGAGTGGTTGCGAAGGAATACCGCCCATAACTTGTTTCTTTTGTTTCGTAGAGAGCGAAGTCTTCTATCAAGTTATCAAGCCAATCAAGTCATCAATTGCATCAACAGAAAGTTGGTAGGATTCGAGAGGTTAGGCCGAAAGAAGGTTACGTTATAGTGGCTGTTGGAGAGACCAACTCACTTAGGCCTATTTCTCCATTGTGATGCTACATAGATCTATAATCCTCCTACACTTGGAAGCAATTTGAGCTTATGATAAAGCGTTGCAGACTGTAAACGTTTTTATTGTTTAGATCGCTTAAGTCATTGTAGAAGAAAGCTCCAAAGTTGAGTTTCATTCTTTAGGAGAAAGTAGCTCTTGTACAGAGTAGGTGGAACTTCGTCTCCTCCTCCTTCTCGTCTGGAGAAATCATTTGTAAAGACGCCTAGCCTTTTTGCATGCTTGCCTATATAAGTCAGTCCAGTGATGACACCAATGATGGTGCTGAGATGTTTTCTATTTAGAAGGATCAAACTCTTAGAGCGCTTCAGATCCAGCTTTGGCCAGATTTGTTTAGTCGCTAGACATGTTGGTCCAACAGTCCAACCAAGGTTTATTTTTTTCTTAGCATCCAGCTTCATGGCTAATTTGCACGTAGCAATTGGTATACCGATGCAACCCTTTCCCGGTAGAATAGGTAGAGTGATTCCAATTTTGGCGAGTTCGCGGCCCTATAATTCACTGGAATGTCTCTGTGCACCGGCACTCAACATAGGTGATGGTTGAACTGCTCTGTCATCTCCCTAAGACATGATCGGCAGTCAAGAGTGGTTCTAGAATTCAGTGAGACTGAGTCCAGGGATTTGATAGCGGCCTGAGTATTCAAAAAGATGTGGATATCCTTTACAAATATCGCGTTTTTCTATAGCCAGGGCAGGAGTCCTTTATTCGCTAAAATTTCCGCCCAGAACATGCTACAGTGATTTAAAAGACGGAAAGTGAGGCTTAGATTTAGCTTATCTGAGAAAAAACCACCACCGACCCCACTATCAGTCGTAGATCATCCATGAAAGCATCTTCCTTACAGAAGGATCTAGAATGTAGCAACACATAACATACAATAGCATCTAAGTGTTATTGTCGAGCTTAGAAGAAGGCGAAGTTGCAAGGAGAGTCAATCAGAGGGAGAGGTGTGCGATTATTATCCCAAAAACTATTTATAAGAAAGCGAGAATAACTCCTGGTTTTTTATGTTGGGGACAAGATTAGTTTCAGTCAGAGCGTCGATATCAAAAGAGAGAGCGCGCAATTGACGCAAAACGGCGGGGCGTGAGTTTTAGAACGTAGTCCTCTTAGGTTATAATGGTCAGGAAGTAAAGAGCTCGTCAGGGCATTCCTTAAGCGATATGTACGGCTTAGGAAGGATCACGATATTTCAATGTACGTCCGAAAATCGCCAGTAGGGGTCAAATCGAAAGAGACTGGCTGGGATGCTTATGTTAGTTTTGTAACTCCAATTGGAGCCGGATTTGTTATAGGAGTGAGTAATGCGAGTGATGACCAAAGTCTACAATACTTGTAATTGGATTCGAACTCTAGTCACATTGGGGTTTGTCTGAGAACATTAAAGATCAATTTGTCCGTTTTCTAAGACATCACCTTAGAGCAAGCGGCAGGAGTAAAGTCCACTTTTGACGTATACTTAATAAGATGGCCAACGACCTAAATATTGAGAAAGACTTTCCATCTTACGTTAAATATGTCATTCATTTATTGCTAACAAAAAAAATAAAAATTTATTAAACCTTAAGCCGACGGGAAAACAGCTTTATTTGTAATGGGCTTTGCAGTGCTCCTCTGAATTCTCATGAAACCATTTTCACCCCAAGTAGCTCCAAATGAATTCTGTACCAACCAGTAGTCCAAATTATTTATTGGATCGGTTCCATAGCCCACAACGGTCAAGGGGTGAGCAGCAGTCCTGGTCGGTGTAGGCTGTGTGAACACACCGCTTTTATAGTGCATGAATTCGAAGGATCCTGGATTGTATTCGATCACCACTGGAGCTACATAATTAACAACTGACTTTAAGAGGACATCGTTTGCATTTGGAATGGTCGAATATGATGTCAAACTGACTCCATTTAATGAATTAGCCGGTCGAAGGCACATTCCCTGACCAATAGTTGGCTTATTCGCATATTCAGATAGTGGGAACACTTGCTGCTGGAACACTGTCAAATAGTCAAATGCGATTTGGGGAACTTGATTGACGCACGCGTTGGCTCCTCCAGCACAGTCAATAAAATTCTGAGCTGATAGTGGTACAGTATTGAGATTGCCAGTAGTTGCGCCTTGGAAAATTTGAAGAGCTGTAGCAGCAGCATATGCCCAACCGCTGTTGCAAGCTTGTCCCTGATCCTGGACAGGACTTATAAATCCCTGTGTGGTATAGTCGAATGAGGCTTGTGGTATTGCTGTTGGTGGCGTAAATGCAACTCCATTGGTTGGAATGGCCGTTGTTGGGGGAAATTGTGCCGCAAACTCTATGAACCTTAAATCACTAAATTGATTGATACCAAGTTCAAATGTCTCCAACCCGCTCGTAAAACGTGTATTGTGGGCTGCAATTTTATTCTTATTAACAGCGTAGTAGTAACGTGCATTGTTTTCCACAGCCGTAGAGGGATAATTCTTCGGATAAAGTGACTGTAAGGAGAAAGAAGTAAACAAATTAGATGCAAAGCGGATTCCATATTAAAACTGCGAGTACAGACCTTAAAACCAAACCATTCAGCATCGGTGACAAAGGTCGACGAGCAAAGTGCCACAATTGTGGCCAGAAGAAAAATTGACAGGAACACCCTCATTGTAACTCAACTGAAGTCACTGGACCGAAACTAATGTCGATTAAAACATTGTCCGTTGCTTTTATATTCGCGTACGCGAAAGCGTTCCAGAATTCCAGAATCTAATCAGCCCAACGTAAGTTGTGATAAATTTTAATGCTCGGCAAACAAATGTGAAATCTGTAGCCCTGTTAGGAAACTGCCAATGAGATAGCGATTAGGTGTGAAATCTTTGGGACAGGTATTCGTATTCGTATTCGTACTCGTAATCGTATCTGTGCTTCTAAGGCCGACTGTAACACTGCATTTGCTTCATTTTTTATTCCTATTTATTGGAGAAATTGAAAATATTTATTTAACGGATTTGAATGAGGCAGCTTAGGTAAATAGAAAGATTTTTTTTGCTTAGAAACGATGTTTGAATAGATGAAAGAGTGTTTGCAAGCGAATGTGCGAGTATAGTTCGATGACAGAGGAAATGCGGCAAAGTAACTTGACACTTGTAGTACTTCTTAGAAAGATTGATGTTTTTTTGTATTTATTTGGAAGTCTTGCTGTGAAGTGGGTCGTGAATCTGGGCTACAATGTGACTATTGGAAGGCCGTGATGTGGATCACTATGTGAAGAAGGGAGGGTTTCTTTGCGTTATAGGCGGAAACATTGACGCCGACGTCCATTGGCCGTGCCGGCTTCTTACTGGCTAAAACTACCTACACCTGAACAGACCATGGGCCGTCGTACGGCCTTAAGGCATTACTTTGCTTTACGGTGATGCTCTACTCGCAGAAGATGGCTGAGTACATGCGCTGCTATATTACTAACAAGGGCCCAGTTCTCCTCGTTTTGACACATAAACTCGTATGCATGAAACGATATTATCGGGAGTCGGCCACTGTCCAAATTGTTCCCGTAAGGCTATCATTTCGATTTCGTTGCCGTTGAGACAGTTTCACAATGTGGACAGTATGAGAAACATAATATCTGTTGAGTTTAAACTGATATTCTCTGAAAGAGGCATGTCCTGTCAAAAACTGCGTCAAATAGAAATTTGTTTCGCCGTGACTCCGATTAATCCATACATTGATACTTGGTATAGGACGATGTGTGCAGGTTTCGATACAATGGGCTATTCTGGCCATTCTGGACTCGCTTGCTTTTGAGTCTTACCATTTCGCCGGCAAGTAAGTCGACTGGAAGCATTGAAGATACGACGAGTATAGCTTCATACGAAATAGTTCGAAACGCACTGACTATTCTTAATCCGTTAAGACGATGGATTAAGCAAGAAGGTGTCTTTTATTCTGCTTTGGGCATCCGATGTTGCTCATCAGATTTGTTAGTACATTTACGGTATCGATGATTTCTCACAGATCAGAAACAATTTTGTGCCCTCCAACTCTAATCGTTACGATACATAATACATACATAAGCACGTCTTAAGTTTCATGATCGGCGAGTTGCAAACCGATGTTAGTTAATTAGCGATGGACAGTTCCAAATGTTTCATTTCTGCAGAGCTGGCTTTCTTCTAGCGTTTCTGCTACAACCACCACGGCAATGTCATCTGCAAATCTATTAATCGACACCTCGCTTAAAATCTTCGAACATAGTGTTCCATAATATAGGGCCTAAGACTGACCCTTGTGGCACACCGCAAATAACTTTGTACTCTGTATCTCTATTCGAGAAATAGCTCGTTATCATTCTCGTGTTATGATGGCGCAATATTTCTTGGTGTCTTCTTTTCAGCGTCTCCCCTGTATTGTGTTTCGGCCCTTAGTTATTATCGCGTTTATTGCGTCCATTGTTTACCGTGACTTCCGAAAACCGTATTCCGATGGACCTCCCACTGTTTCAATTTTTCCGAAAGTGTCAAGCAAACAAATATGACGATATTGCTTTGGCAAAAACAATAGTCATTGTCGCTGGAACACCATGCAGTCGCAGAGATTTTTTGTCGCGCAACTTTTTACATGCTTTGAGCAATTCAGTGGTGAATTTGACCAACGAATACTCTATTTTCTTGGCGAGGAAAGTTGACGAGTGTCAGTTTCAGTGTCGTTAATACAATTTGATAAGCTTTACACCATACATCACGGTTAAGCGGTTCGCAAAGATCTCTTAAGCAAAGGCGCTTCCAAGACTAGACTTGATATGCATTACTTGTACAAAGCACCTATTGGTCGTCGGCATCACTAGCCCGGGGGAACACTGGTACATAATTTCTTCTCGTTCAGTGGCATACTAATCTCAGTCTGTCCAAAATCATGGCGGAATATAACAGTTATACTCGTATATGTAGATACCACTTAACTTAGCACGTATAACAATATATATATTGACCCGAGTATTCCTGAATGGATGGTTTCCCCAAACCCAAACAGCTGACTTATTAGTTGAGTCGGCGAGTCAATTATTTCCAGTTAAGTTTCTGTATTGCTCGTAGAGAATCGCTTTGCCAATATTGAATTCACGAACCGTTTGTTCTAGGACGTCTTCAGACGCTTCGCAGTGATTGAGATTTAGCAGCAGGATATTAATATTTTTTTTGGGTATAGTTTCGAGGGCGTTTTTATATTCTGGAAATCTCCTACTACCAGTTTCGACGCTGTTGGCATTGGAAAGCAAACAATTTGGTCTGGTTTCCGACCATTTTCCCTGAATCTAATGCACGAACCCACATTAGAGCTTTTGCAAATTTTTCCATTGTTTCCGAACTCAAAGCATGTGGAGAAGAGGTTTGAACCTATGTTGGTGAAGGATACCTGCGATATGTTTCTTACAAAAATACAAGCACACTACTTTTGAATACACATCAAAATTTATTGAAATATATTTGGGCATGTACGAATGCACCTAGGCAAATGCCACCTTTATGGACAAGATTTAGACCGCAATTGACTGAATCCAAGGTACCAGCCTCACGACATTCGTGTAGACACCTGGTTTATTTGGTCGACCACATCCTTCTGCCCAAGATACAATTCCAGCAAGTCGACGAGCAGCTCCTACCCCAGTGACAAGCGGGCCACCAATATCACCTCGGCAAGCGCCTCTACCGCCTAGTGGAGCACCAGCGCAGATCATGATGGGAGTTATTACGCTTGGTGCGTAGTTTGTGTTACAAACAGCTCGGGATACAATCGGCACAGACACAGCCCTCAGCTGATTGCTTAGTGGACCAGCTTCAGTAGTTGATCCCCATCCGCTTGTTATGGAAGCAGTACCAGCACTTGGTTCGGCAGATGTCAATTGAATAATAGCAACCGTTGGGCCTAGTGGAAGATTAGCATTCAGAATAGCAAGAGCAGCGTCCCAGTTTTTAGTTGCTGGATTGTACAGAGGATGAATATTTTTTGCGATAATATTAAGTCTTCTTCCACCTCTATTGAGGAAGGTACTACCAACGACCACACTTGCGGCTGTCCTTATGCAACTAACTGTTGTTAAAATTGTGCGTCGCGCAACGATCGTACCACCGCAGATATGCCTGTTTCCAGCATCTCGAAGTGACGCTTGGAAAGGATATCGGTTAATTGTTGTTGCAACGCCTCCAACGATGCGAGGGTCTTCCTCGTCCTGCCCATAGGCCGCAGCGATGATGATTGCTAGAGCAAAGATATACCGGAACATCTTGAAGATTACTGATGATTTGACAAGCAAAACTCGAAGTTTTATAGCAATTCACGGCTCCTGGAAACGGATAGGGTCTGGTAGATTGACCTCAATATCACCAGACTTACCCATTGATCGAAAGACAATTGATTGAATGAATCAATTGGCATCGAAAGCCATTCGAAAGGAGATCAGGTCGTTATATTGTTCTCATTGGGGAAGCTGTTACAAGTTGAACACCTGTCCAGGTGGTAGATTTATGATTCGCTCTGAAACGTACCCAAGCAGTTGTTATGCAAATAAATCGCAACTTTTGCCTGTTTGACGAAGCAATATGCGGTACGCAAACGGATGATGTCCGTTTTGTAGCACAGTACTAGGCACTTCGCAGCCACCAGGTTAAGTAGAAATAGTTGTTTGGTATCTTGCAGACTCAATTAGCGCTTGTGAGTAATATAGGCAAGTTCTAGAAGAAGCGAGAAATGAAACAGAGTGGATGTTGGAGGAAATTCTCTGATTAAATGTGCCAGTTGAATTTTGAATTTTGGTGGGGGCTAACGCTCTCATTTAGGACTTAAAAACTAAAAGAAAAATTAAGGTTTAGCGATATCTAGGACTTGCCACTAGGGCTTAAAGCTAGGGATGGTGAAGGAGATCGGATTTGAGGGAGAGAGTGCTGCGATTTAAATCGAAAACGGAAAGGTTGGAGTTTACCCTACGCAGCATACGGGAGATTGGGTCGTTAGAGCCATATGTCGTCCGATGGATTGGTAGGTAAAAGAGACGGTGGCAATGTAGATTACGAGGGTTAGTGTAAAAGAAAATGGAGTTGTAAAGAAACGTGCAATCGACGGAGCCTGAGAGCAGTCGGTGAATGTAAAGAATGTCAGCTGCGTCTCTTCATTCCCCAAGAATATTCAGGTTAATGTGCTTGAGATGGTCTTGGTAGGGAGGTAAGATTAGAGGATCGTTCCAAGGTAGACCTCGAAGAACAAAGCGAAGAAAACGACGCTGGATTCTCTCAATACGGGATACATGAACTCGCTTGGCTAGCGTACTCGAGAAGGGGGCGAACGTGTGAGTGATGGTCACGTACGGGTTGCGGAATTCTTTGGACCATCTTTTAACAAAGCCGAGTGATGAGTTTGCTTTAGAAATTGTCTCATCAATATGCGAGCGGAAATTAAGCTGCCTGTCGCATAAAATGCCAAGGTCGCGGATATATTCAACAAGAGGTATTGGCCGTGGAGGTGGTAAATTGATGATTGACATTTGGAGACATTGAGTTCTAAGCAGTTCTTGATGCACCAAGTGGAAAAACTATTTAGATCTATTTGAAGGAGGCTGGAGTCATGTTGTGAGGAAATGGGTTTAAAAAATTTGGTATCGTCAGCATAGAGAGAAAGTGTTGAGTGTTGAATGAGCCTTTGAAGGTCGTTAATAGTTAGGATGAAGAGGAGTGGACCTAGGTGACTACCTTGAGGAACACCTGAAGTGGCCAAGAGAGAGGCCGATAGGGCAGAGTTGAATCCAACACTATAAAAGCTATTATTCAGGTAAGGAGATATCCATTTTATCAAAATGGGTTCAATGTCCAGGACGAACAATTTGAACAGGATTAGTTTGTGAGACATCTTGTCAAAAGCTTTACTGAAATCAGTTGTTATAACGTCAACTTCTTTACCACTTTCTAAGGAGGTTCTAGGAGGTTAATGGTAGTTGATGTACCTTTCAGAAAGCCGTGTTGATTAGGAGAAATAAGGTCTAATTGCCTACCAATATACTCGTAGTTGGAGACACCACTAACTTGGCACAAGCTAGAGTCTGTGAGTTTGTCCAAAAAAAGGCATTCTTTACTCAAATTAGGGTTTGGCCAATAGCTCATACTGATTGCTATGATTCTCCGAATAGGACGGAGAGTTTCTCTTCACTCAGAATGATTCGAGGTATAATTCACAGTATTTTTTTTCTGTGCTTGAAACTCTACGTGTCAGTGTTATGCCTTCACACGCAGAATTTTTCTGTCTGCGTTCCAATTACACAATGAAAAACTGACTTGCCATGGGCAGGATTCGAACCTGGGCCCTCCGAGTGAGAAGCGATTGCTAGTACCACTACACCACGGCATCCCTTTCGGGGAATACATACTTAACATCCTTGGATCTGGTGTCCGGATATCACCAAATCAGAGTCGCCGATCAAAGCTGTAAGTACACCGCCTTTGCAGATGAAGATGGTTTGTTCGAGTTGGCTTAGTGAATGCACCTGCTGCATTTCAGGCGTGCATGAATCAAATCAATACCCGCATGCCCAGAGGGGATATCGCGGTCTACCTTGACGATATTATCATTCCGAGCAAAACAGTCGACGAAGGCTTGCACTGCTCAAGGTGCTAAAGGAGTCTGGACTAACCATCAACATGGTTTCTGAAAACTAACCTGGAGTTCCTAGGGCACTACGTAACTGCAGATGGGATCAAACCAAGCCAGAGGGAAACAGTTGCCATAAGGGAGTTCCCGAAACCAAGAGATGTACGAGGAGTGAGGCAATTCTTGAGTCTAACTGGATTTTTCTGGAAATTCGTAGAGGGGTATGCTATGGTAGCAGCACCGCTAACCGACTTGTTGAAAGACAAAGTGCAGTTCGAATGGACAGATCGACAGAAAGGGGCGTTTAGAGTTCTGAAAGATGTGAAGCCATCGTTGCTACGCAAAACAAAGTTAAGATGAAACCGCGGATAGTCAGGTGATGGCTTAAAATACAGGAATTAAATTTTAAAACTATTCTTCAACCGTGGAAGCGGGAAACGTACGTAGATGCGCTAAACCGCCAACCAGTCGAGGAGCATCATGCACCAGAAAAAGCATCTACTCTGGCCCTCAACATAAATATCTCCGACGAGGACTGGATAGCCAGCATGCAATGGCAAGATCCAGATCAGCCCCACATCATAAACGTGCTCCAGAAGAAACAAGCGAGCAAGCAACTACAAAGGGAGTACTCAGTCATTGGGAAGATGCTGTTCCGACGAATACGCGAAGACGAAAAATGGGTAGTACCAAAAGCAAGCAGATGGCAAATGTTAATAATATGCCATGATGACTGTGGGCACTTTGCAGAAGAAAAGACGCTACAGCGAATACAAAATACCTACTGGTTCCCAAAGATGAGGCGGTTTGTGAAGGGATACATCAGAAAATGCGTAGAATGCGCATATATTTACTAAGCGAACAGGGAGAATGGTTGAAACAGACCTACACACTGCAGAAAGGGTTCCCACTCCATTCCATACGGTGCACATAGACCACCTGGGGTCCTTCGTGACTGGAAAGGGGTGTACAGACTACGTACTCGCACAATTTCACTAAGTATGTTGTACTAAAGGCAGCCACTACTAAGTGTGTCTTAAGTGCGTTAACGAGATATCTGGGTATTTTGGAGCCCCGGAAAGACTGATAAGCGATCGAGGCACAGCATTTACGGCTAAAGAATTTGAGAAATTTTTTGAGACAATGGGCATCATGACAGCAACGAGGACGCCAAATGCCAATCGGCAAGTCGAGAGGATCTTAGCAGCAGTAAAATGCGCCTATTCCAGCGATCAAGACTGGGCAAGCTAACCAAGGTCTCTTCAATTGAGTTTAAACTCCGCAAAAAGCAAAACGACAAGGGCTACACCGCATGAGCTTCTGTTTGCGTACACGCCAAGGAGCATGACAAAGGATCCCTTACTCAGAGAAATAGAAATTCGTAAAGTCATTGGACCGAATGAAATGACCAAAAGTAGAAACGAAGAGTTGAAGAGCATCGTGCAGGATTAGGCGTATCAGAAGGAAAAATACGACGAAAGTCATAGAATACCAAACAAGGTGAATCACGGAAGTGGTAGCCGCACTTCAAAGCACCATATACAATATTATAACGAAGGAACTGCCGAATGACAGGTATGTAGTTGAAGATATCCCGGGAATGGAGCGCACCCAAAGGAGGTTTACCGCGATCATGAGCTCGGACAAAATGAAGAGGTGGTGCGAGCCACTAACCAATACGCTTGACTGCAAAGACGAAGAGGACGATGGTATATCCACAGACGGAGAAGACCGCGAGGATACGCTCAACATCAGGATGGGCGAGCTGTAAGCCACATTACACCATTTCACCACAAAAGAAGGTTCGCACCATACATCACACCACCATCGAATGACATACCACAACCACACCTTCATCGGCGGACCACAACGACCCATGATGCTATTTACCGTTTTAGTGGGATGATCAACGAACCATGGCAATAAGCGGTACTCACCATAGGACAACGAGCAGAACAAAAGGAGGCTGCTCTTTGGCTGCTGCAGAGTAATTAGCCAGAGTTTGTGGCGAATAGACGTGCGTTACTCATAAATAACTCACCAAATTACAACATTCGGTTTTTTATTTCTACAAATATGTGAGAAATCTAAAGACCAAAAGGTTTCTCCCAAATTCTGGTCAGATTGTAAGTCCTCAAAGTAAATTGTAAAAGAAAGGATATGCTTACTACGAACAGAGCTACGCGTATGTCAATCAAAATGGGTTGTTGGTGCCTATAACCCAACATCCTCTGGCACACCTAAACCATCTAAAGAAACAGCAATTGCACCTACGTCAAATTGCTCAGAAGAAAAATTCACCCTCAACGTCCTCAGCACCAGAAGGGGCTGTATAAGGATGTATAAGAAATCGTGAAACAGGAATGCCGCAGATGCAAAAGAAGCCTCATCTCCGAAACGTATTCAGTACCCATTCGGCTGGTCTGGTGCGGACTTGTAGGGTAAAGTCGTACGACGACCGCTAAGAGTAGCCGACACAAGAAGGCTCATTGCCTCCACGGGGCGATCGCCGGGCAAGAGTGGTTATTTCATGGCTAATGAACTCCCTTTCATATTGCAGTTTCTCTCTATGCACATGTCCAGCATACCTGCAAAAATGAGCGACGAAGAGGAGCTAACCTCTTTAAAAAAAAACTCTGAAACCAAGGTGGAACAGCAAGCGCCGAGGGATGCTTGACTAAGAGGGTGCTTAGTCTCTAGTTTGCGAACTTCGGATACCAGGCGACCTTCGATTTAAATTCTTCCTCTCCTTCCTTCGTCTCAGCAAAAGGGGCTTTGCTATTAGATGACCTTCATTCCCGATTACTCGTGGAAAAGTCTCAACTTTAGAGATGCCCCTATAAAAGTATCAGCTTCTAGGGATGAACCTGTGCGCCCTGCAGCAGAAACTGTCGGAGAAGCGAGGAAGGAAATGCGTCTCTGCTGAGCCATTCAAACTCAGACACTTGGTGCGAAGACATAATTAGCATTCTATCGGATAAGTTATGTGTACCATCCGTTAGCACGAAAGTAGCCGTAAATTCTGTGAACATATCACAAAAATCTGCTCTAGAGATGGCTACTGCCAATGCCGAAAACAACGGCCAACAACAACAACAGAGGCCAAACGAACCCGATTGAAAGACTGTACTCCACCGACCGGAGTCGGAAGCAAAGAGAGTCGAAAAGGGAATGCTACAGTCGATAAGGTTCCATATAGCAACGATTCGATATATATACTGGGCCGTGTCAGGCTGGGTGTAATCGCAGAAGACATCAATCTCAACCCACTTAACGGTGAGCAATTGCTCAAATAGAGAAGGGAATTATCGATGTTTCGATTGAGCTTCCTGACGAAGAGATGAAGTCATCTTTTGTTTTTGTCTGCTCCAATAAAGCTAATGCAAATTGGCTGAGGAGTAATTGCTCTAATGATTTTAGTGGAGGAGGATTCATTTCCGAAACCCGACATCACAAGGGGGTTCTTTCCGCAAAGCATCGGCCTAGCTAGTGAGAAAACTCTCGCACACCAAAATCTGGAGAGACCTGTAAAGAATGGAAGAGAAAGATCACGCTCACATGGTATTTGCTGTAAATGACAGTGCGGTGGAATGGCTAAACGACCTAATAGGTCATGTCGCAAATAATTTGGCCTGGTTTCCAGCCATTTTCCCTGAATCTAGTGCACAAACCCGTTCGGCCGTTAGAGCTTTGCAAGTTTTTGCAAAATTTTCGAAAAAGCATGTGGAGAAGAGGTTTGAACCTATGCTGGTGAAGGATACCTGCGATATGTTTCTTACAAAAATACAAGCACACTTCTTTTGAATACACATCAAAATTTATTGAAATATATTTGGGCATGTACGAACGCACCTAGGCAAATGCCACCTTTATGGACAACATTTAGACCGCAATTGACTGAATCCAAGGTACCAGTCTTACGACATTGGTGTAGACAGTTGGTTTATTTGGTCGACCACATCCTTCGCCCCAAGATACAATTCCAGCAAGTCGGCGAGCAGCTCCTGCCCCAGTGACAAGCGGGCCACCGGTATCCCCGCGACAACCGCCTCTACCGCCTAGTGGAACGCCAGCACAGATCATGATAGGAGTTATTACCCTTGGTGCGTAGTTTGTGATACAAACAGCTCTGGATACAATCGGCTGAGACACAGCCCTCAGCTGATTGCTTAGTGGTCCACCTTCAGAAGTTGATCCCCATCCGCTTGTTACGGAAGCAGTACCAGTACTTGGTTCGGTAGATCTCAATTGAATAATAGCAACCGTTGGGCCAAGTGGAAGATCAGCATTCAGAATAGCAAGAGCAGCGTCCCAGTTTTTAGTTGCTGGATTGTACAGAGGATGAATATTTTTTGCGATAATATTAAGTCTTCTTCCACCTCTATTGAGGAAGGTACTACCAACGACCACAGTTGCGGCTGTCCTTATGCAACTAACTGTTGTTAAAATTGTGCGTCGCGCAACGATCGTACCACCACAGATATGCCTGTTTGCAGCATCTCGAAGTGACGCTTGGAAAGGATATTGGTTAATTGTTGTTGCAACGCCACCAACGATGCGAGGGTCTTCCTCGTCCTGCCCATAGGCCGCAGCGATGATGATTGCTAGAGCAAAGATATACCGGAACATCTTGAAGATTACTGATGATTTGACCAGCAAAACTCGAAGTTTTATAGCGATTCACGGCTCCTGGAAACGGATAGGGTCTGGTAGATTGACCTCAATATCACCAGACTTACCCATTGATCGAAAGACAATTGATTGATTGAGTCTTTGCAGTTACTGGCACCGAAAACAATTGCTTGCATACACAATTCGAAAGGAGATCAAGTCGTTATATTGTTCTCATTGAGGAAGCTGTTGCAAGTTGAACACTTGTGCAGGTGGTAGATCTGTGATGTGTATGTTATTGCAATTTCTTGAGTCTGGATCCCTGTCCTAGTAGATGAAGCGATATGGGCTCTGGAAATTGCTGTCCCATTTGGTAAGCAGTTTGAGATAATTTTCTCATCCCACCAAGTCAATTAGACAGAGTTTAGCCCGAGTCATCGATTGGACAACTTTATGTAGGCGATTGGAGTGGGTCTTCATTTACGACCGAAGCTCAAGAATGGCTGCCAAGAGACGTCCATGCATGGGTTTGTAGTAAATTATTGCTCTGGATTCGCTTAATTTGGCTGGTGAACCTTGAAGGTAACTAAGTTGTCGTCCATCCTACGAGTATATAAGTAGTTCCGTGTTAGCAACTGCCTGATCTATGAGCCGTAGGTTTGGCTTTCTTGTTCTTCTCGAACCAAGTGGTTCAATAAAGCCAAAGTCAGTGTGTGCCTCCCTGTGTCTGTTCAGTATCATTGATGGAGGTTGAATCAAATGAAAAAAGTGATGTGGCATTGAGCTAACTGGAAGTTTGGAAGACCAATTGATTGTGCCTCAAGTCAGCATAGTGATGAGGATGAATACCATAAGCACTCAACTCTTCAGAATCGACAACATTGAACCAAATTAACTGCTTCGGCTGTCAAAGAAGCATGGTCTGCCGAAAATTGGTTGCCGGTCCGAAATACCCAGCACCTTTCATCCAAGTGGCCTTGGAAGGGGTAGTTGTGAAAACCGGACTGCTCAGAGGTAGCCAAAATCTTCACAAAACCATGGATTTTCTATTCACAACTCATGCAAGCGAAATAAGGACAGCGAACTTCATAGAGTGTTGGGTTCCTTAATAGACCGCGTAAAGACGAACAATTTGTGTACTGCAAAGCAGAAACCACCACAAATGCTATAGGTCAGGCCTGCCTAAAGACGAATGAATACCCTGCAGTGACTGTTTTCGAAAGCCGATTTGTCATTGGAGTGAGACTTAGGCAAGAAGACCAGGGTTCCCGACATACAGCGAATGTTCCAAAGACCAGGAAATAAGGTGACGAAATTCGACGTCTGATCGCAAGAGCCATTACCGAAAGAGTGTCCCTTAATCCCATAAGTGGTAGTATGCTACCAGCATCTAGAGCTGAAGGCCAGTGGCAGAGTTGAAAATAGCCAACAAAGATGCCCCCGCTGGGGAACGAGACCACTGTTTGGCCAAAAAATGTCAGGAGGTACATGCAGCAAAACAGGAATCACATAGCAGTGCTTCAATGAAGAACCAGAGCTGGTCGCAAGATCTACAAGCAAAAGAGACGGAGACGGCCATCGGTTTTTATATATCTTTCGGTTTGACCGACCCCTGGTTGGACGAAAAATACCAGTAAGCATATGCAGCAAAACAAGAAGCGTACAGAGTAGTAGTAGTACAGAGCAGCTCGCTAGCTCTACAAGCAGAAGGGACAGAAAGCCCATCGGTTTCTCCATATATCAAAGGCAAAGGTCAGGGTGCTTTCGGCAACATGTGTCGTGGAGGTCGTATGTTCGCCCCAACCAAGACTTTTAAGCTTTGGTTCAACCCAAGGGCATATCATCGATGGTGTCTCCGAGTTCCCATTGGTCGTTTCCGATGAAGTTCAAAAGTTGCAAAAGTTGTTTTCCTCATGCGCATGAAGATCTGGGCTGACATCCATGTTCGGCTCATGGAAATCTTCATCCACCCTCAAGAAGGGATACAATTTGCCACAGCCCAAGATGGCCAACACCGATTTGGCTAGTCTTTTGAAATCGGAGGAGATCAAGAAGGTGTTGCGCCACCCCAAGAAGAAGGTCTTCCGTCGTGTGCGCCGTCTCAATCCATTAACCAGCACCCGTCAGCTCATCAAGTTAAATCCATACGCCGAGGTATTGAAACGCCGTGCCCTTTTGGCCGCCGAGAAGAGGAAAATCAACCTAGTGTTGTTGAGTGCTAAGCGTCACAATATCGAATTGCCCAAGTCTCACTTTGCTCTTGTTGCAATCCAATCGCGATAAAATGCTAACCAAGCCTCTAGCAGTATCTAGTTTTTGTGGAGAGCAAACACTGCTCCATCAAGGTCAGCAAAGACAACGCCGAGGCCTGCTTCTGTTCTCTTTCGTCGCATTACAGTTTGGTGTGAATTCGGGTCTGAGATTGGCAGCACCAGCTGCCATCACTTCAAGTTGCTTGGGGTTCCTTTCACTTGCGTTTACCACCCTCGTAGCGGTTGTCTTCTGCTGCGTCATCCCTCTGTGTTAGACTCGTATATTTTTCGGGCCGCATGTCCTATTAATCTGAGGCATTGGATCGGTTAGTGCCTGATTAGGCTAATGTCGCGGAACAGTTCATCGTCGAAATTTCTGCTTCGTTCCCGGTCAGTCCAAACGGGTCCGAAATTCACATCCAGTATCTTTCTCTTGAAACGGCCAATTTTTTCGTAGGCCAAGTCCTTTACTACCTCAAAGTTATTACTGCCATACCCCATGTGGATGGGGTATGCTTCCTATGATGACAGTATGTACAAATATACTTTACTTTACTTTTCGGCCCAATTTTGACCGATTTTGCCTTAGTAATCACTTAAGCTTCATTGAATGTTCGTTGTATTTGTCCAACTACACTTAAGCCCCTGCCGTTTTAGTACTGATGTTACCTCCATGTGGTGAAGTCTGGAAGCCTAGTGCTTTCGACTGAAAGTAGGGCACTTACTACTTTCGGGAGTGTGAGACTCGTGCAATGATTGAGTACGAACCAACAAGATGCTTGCTAAAACCCCTCTCTTGTCCTGTAGATTTGATCCACGCTTGAATCACATTAGCATTACTTCCAGGTGGAGTCTTCGCTCGGGGTCCTAGAACCCTGCGACAGCCTCGAGCAAGATAGTCTCTCACCCAGTCTAAAAACAACACCCACCGCAAGCACCCCGAAAGGAACCATGGTCTCTTGTCGGTGGTTTCTGCTGCTAGCTCGTAGGAGTAAGCATAGCAGGAATCTGTACCGCTGATAGTGCTCACATGTTGGCTTTTAATTTTGGAAGCGCCACTCTAGTGATCTGTACATCGTTTAAGTGGGTCAACACAGCTTGGCTCCATACCGAGCTATGCCTAAGGTTGAACAGGTAAGTCACAGACTGGGCTTAGGCATCCACGAAACTTTATGCGTCCTCGCAATTTAACATCGAGTGGATATTCTTTTTGGTCGTGAGTCGTATATATATATAGTCGTATATATAGTATATCATGATGATAGTCGTATCATGATGATGCTTTCACCGCAATGCGGTGGATATATGTGTTGAACTGCCCATGTTCGGAGAGAAACTGGATGAGGTACTGATACACCTTCACATCACATAGCATCAGCCATGGGAGCAGCACGAGTATGAGTCGGTGTGTCTACCTAGCTACAATTTCCTCATAAAATTTGGCAGCAAAAATTTAACGCCAATGTTCTATCCCGTTTGTCGTCAGCTTTCGGGATCAGAAATTTCTACCCTCGCTACTGAACCAACATGTGTCGCGGAGACTGTGCAGATCGCACGGATCCGGTTGGACACGCAGCAATAAAGAGATGGCAACCAACGCGAGTGACCTTCTTTTAACATTTCGCGGAGTGCCAGCATTGCGCAACAACCAAGACAGTGCAGCTGCCACCTTGGTGGCTTCATCAGCCGCCCTGCCAATGTGCATGTGCTCCCCAAAAGTGAGTTGTGAGTCAACCCACGCTCTGAACACCGAACCATCGCTGTTAGTTGCAATCCAAGGGCGTAGGCTTGCAATATTTGCATAGACCCCGGGTTTATTTAATCGATCACAGTCAAATTCCTACGACACGATTCCAAATACAACACTTGACGAACGTTTGCAACAAGTTCAATAAGTTGGCCACCGGAATCACGCTAACATGAATCCTTACCTTGGTGACTCAAACGAACTGAAGTGGCATAGCACAGCTATCTAGAACACAGCAAAATGTATCGTATGCACGTAACACGATTCGATCAATAGCTTCATTGTCAAGCTGTGTGATCAGTTGTATACCCTTACAGTTATTCATTGCTTGTGATTGCTTCAAAATTTTGTATAAATCTCCTGAAATTGCTTCCCAAATTACCAGTAATCCCCACGATGTTCCGGTATCTGTTCGTACTATCAATCATCCTCTCTGTAGTCTATGGGCAAGACATCCATCGCATCGTAGGTGGTATTGGAACAACCATCAACCGATATCCGTACCAGGTATCCCTTCGTAATTCCAGAAACCAGCACTTCTGTGGTGGTTCAATCGTTTCAAGTCGCACAATCGTGACCGCCGCTCATTGTTTAACTAGACTTCAGCCTCGAGACTTGACTGTGGTCGCTGGAGCTACTTTCCTCAATCAAGGTGGAGTAAGGCGTAATGTTATCAGAATACGCATTCATCCTCTATACAATCCAAGGACTTTTAATTGGGACGGTGCTGTTCTCACCCTGAATAATGCTCTTCCACTCAGTGCAACAGTTGCAGTAATTGCATTAAGGGCAAACGAAGCAAGTGATGGCACCAACTCGACAACAAGCGGATGGGGAACCACTGCTGAATCTGGATCAATAAGTAATCAGTTGAGGGCCGTGTCTGTGCCTATTGTAGGCAGAGCTACTTGTATCAGAAACTACTCACCAAGTGCAATAACTCCAATCATGATATGTGCAGGTTTACCACGAGGCGGTAGGGACTCATGCCAAGGAGATTCTGGTGGTCCACTTGTCAATTTATTTGGAAACACTCGTCAACTTGCTGGAATCGTATCTTGGGGAGAGGGATGTGCCCGTCCAAACAAACCGGGTATCTATACAAATGTACCAAGGCTACGTGCATGGATTCGAGTGAATACGGTCTAAAAGTGTGTGGGATTGGGCTACATATGTACACACTCAAAGGTGCAGGCATTTATTCAAATAAATTTGAACTAAAATTTATTTTGTTCTTATTAATATTTCCACCGCTATTTGACAGGACTATTAGCCAACCTAGGCTCACTCACGACTACTAGTGGAAGGCAAAAGCTTTGAGCAAAGTATAGACAACTTTTGTCTTAGAGGATTCATCTGTCGCATTTGTCTTTGAGAAATAATTCAGAAAAATATCAGAGCTATCTCACATTTGGGATCAGTGCTCTGAGCTTCGCCATCGCTTTGTTCTTAGAACGATGATTCAGGTTTTAATTGCCGTTCTGAACCTGGATGTCCGTTCGCTTAATGTAACCGAACCAGCTCAGGCGATGTATTCTGACTCTTTACATTACATCCACCTCTTGAGACAATTCATAGAGCTGGCGATTATATCTTTATTCCTCGAATACGAAGAAGGAGGTATACAGGCACCTCATTGACAACGTATTCCTTATATGCTTCGTCTTGCCTTCATTTACTTTGAGGTTAATTTGTTTCGTTTGTTGTTCGCTTGCTGTAAAAGCCTTTATGACGGCACGTTAAAAGCCAAGTACCCAACAGCTCCAGAGATTTGCTGTTATTGCCTTCCGTGATTGAATCTGCTCTGCGCACTATCCAGTGCAGGAGTAAGTTGATGAAGTCATATGAGACATGCAGTCCGCTTCAAAAAAGTTGGTATGAGCTGCTTCCAAATTAGACAGAGCATATTTTCCAGCGTAAATTTAGATCTAGATCAGTTTTGGAGGGGTTACCGAATTCAGTAATCAACCTGTATAGCTTAAGACGATGAATTCTACCGAATCCCACTTTAAAGTCATTGAATGGGCAGTGAGTATAGACTTGAAATTCGTTAAAATTCACATAACCCTGAATAGGATCCTATACGAGACGTTTAGCCGATTCTTGTTAGGCTAAAGCATGCAATGCTAAGCCTCTTCTTACTTGCTTAGGTGGCGCTACAGATTGGGGTGAACCTTGGTCTTACCTAACAAACCTCTCCAGTTATCCCGATCCTTTGCTAACTGCCTCCAGTTGCGCACTCAAAATCGGTTGAGGAACCCTTCTACTAGGGCATACCACTTAAGGTGAGGTCTTTCTGCACTGCGCTGTCCTTCCGGGTTAGATTTGAAGGCTCTGCAGGTCGGAGTGTCCATTCGTTCTACATGTCCTAGTCATATCAGTCGACTGATGTGTAGTTTTCTGACAAGATTGAAGTCGACATATGTTACAGCGAATATTTTACGAAGATTTTTTCTCTCGAAACGACCGAGGATATCGTCATCCGCTTTGAGTAGAGTCCATGCTTCAGCGCCATAAAATAGTACGAGAATGATCAAGGACCTGATTCTGACAATTTAAACAGATTGCGTTTCCACCTCATATCCAACATTTTGCTTGGCAAGAAGTATGTTTCAAAAGAACGCACCCAAATTTTGTGACAGATCTGTCAAATAGTTTTGTTGTGACAGCTATTTGAAATAGACGTCTACGAGAATTTTCGTAAAAATGGAAAAAAAGTGAATTTCATGTGCTCATTACACACTATTTTCACTTTTCACTCAATTTCGATGCGGTCGTACGAGCGCAAGTGACACTGAAAAACGGCTGCCCAATTGAGGTCGCCACACCAGAAATGATCGATAAAATCCACGGTATGATTTTGGTCAATCGGCGAATGAAAGTGCGCGAACTTGAAGAGGCTACAGGCCTATCACATGGATCAGTGATTTCAATTTTGCAAAAATATTTGTTTGTGGAAAATCTATCTACCAGATGGGTTCCACGTTTGCTTATAAATGACAGCAAACGCAATCGTTTGACAACTTCAAAGGAGTGTTTGGCGATGTTCAATCACAATGCGAACGAGTTTTTGCGCTGTTTCGTAACCGTGAACGAAACACGGATTCATTATAACACGGGACAGTGGACTTCTCCTGGTGAATCGAAGCCGAAAAAAGTTAAGGTGCGTGTGTCGGCCAAAAATGACATGACGACAGTTTTTTGCGATGCGATTACTTAAAAAGTGTAAAATGACCACAGACGCCGATTTCGATTTCGAATAAAAAAATTCTCTTCCACCAAGACCAACGCATCGGCGCACAAGTCCGCAGTAGCAATGGCAAAATTTGATGAAGTAAACTACGAATTGCTCCCTCATCCAGCATTCTCTCCAGATTTAGCCCTTGCGACCATTTCCTGTTTCCAAACATGAATAAATGGCTCGGCGGTAAGAGATTTGGGTCGAATGAAGGGGTTATCGATGAATCGATTTGGGCTTCTTGAGCTTTTGCCGCGATCTGTCGGAGTGTGAAGTTTTGGCCGATTGTGGACTTTCCTGATCTGAAACCAAGATATTGGTAATCCAAAACTTTCTTCCACTGATCGCTTCTTTCCATGTGACCCTGTCTGTGAATTGTCATCTACACAATTTCTCTCCCATTTTACACAAAACCCTCAAATTTTACTCAAAAACCGTTTGCTTTCATTCTAGCAAATTCTAGCATTTTACGGGCTTGTACAATGTGTTGGCAATTCACTTACTTGCAAACGTATTAGTAGAGTTTGCCATCTATGTCTGGAAACACACTGATCGGGTTGTTGACGAAAGGTTTCGGACGATGTTTAGGAGACTTATTCCCCTATTGTTGGCGCAGTTGAAGTGGTCTTCTATTTTGTAGATCGTGCGATCTGCGAAATGAGTTGGTGTATGCTCTCCACTAAGTCACTTCCAGTAGGCTTTCAATACCTTGCCGGATAAGGATGTAAGCTTAGATATTGCTATCCTTACTTCGTTTTGGTCAGGTGGACGGAAGTTTTTTCTAGCAAGTTGAATGGTCTATTCTCCCTGACGGCGGGATGTTGGGCTTCGTCGCCGTTATACAGTCTGCAGAATAAATTTTTCCATATTATTTGCACCGACTGTAACTCCACAGGCTTCTTCATTTCCACAGGCTTCTTACGTCATTCCTGCAGTACAGACTCTCTATGTCGCATTTCCCGTGCTTTTTTCTCTTCTTCTGTTCCGATGTCCTTCATGCCTTCGGGGGCTCAAGAGTGACTCTGGTCCTTGATTGCGGCACCGCTTTGTACGCTTCTTCTTTAGCATCAAACCGAGTTTTTCCTGTTGGTGGTCGGGTGAAACTCAGCACATCAGTTGCGGCGTTTCTGATGACACGGTCTTTGGTACTCAATGATAGCAGCATAGGAGTTGTTTTGAGAGATTTTGGGATACGTGTTCGGCAAAGATTCGGGCGGTTTCTTGCTATTGCAGCGCTACTTTGAATAGCTCGTCGAAATAGACGATCAGAGAAGAGTCTAAAATCAAAAAGTACTCGTAGATTTGAATTAGTTTAACAAAAGTAACAATAATGTCCAAATGGGAAATATTTGGCTGAAATCTTTACCGTTTTTAACAAGAAAACCGTATTTCTAAGTCCAGTCACGTTCTTTACGAAGAGTTATCGTTATCCTCTGTAATCTGTAGACACTTTTCGTCAACCAGAGGCCAAGTAAGCCCTAATTCATTACTGTAACACAATACTTGTCATTAAACACAAATGGCACTAAGTAAATATTGGAAGTAGATAAAGATTGAAAGACGAAAATTCACTGACAACTAGACAAAGAACTAGCCCGTTGTACTAGGCATTCATAGAACCTTTAACTTCATGCGAGCGTGGGCCGGCACTCACGGAGGAAATGCTCCGCGATCTTGCTTAAACGACAGACACAAATTTTATTGAGAAGGAGTCGAATCGAACTTTGTCATTCTCCAAAAATCCTCGGACCTGAAGCTATCCGTGAAGACCCGACGCATTACTTTCCTGCCTCAGATTCCGGATAAAGGATTCTTTTACACAGAGGAAAAGTCGTTGAGTTGAATAACAATCGGCCAAAACTGCAATACGCGTTATACCTACAAACACCTCTTCTAGAAGAAAGGATGGCTTTGAAACTGCAGCGCAGCACAGAGTCAGGCGATCCTGTTCAGAGTTTCCAGCAGCTGGTCTATGCCTTTTCGTAGAATAACTGGATATAAGAATGCAACAGGGTATTGAACGGCCTCATCTCTCACTACAATCAATTTGCAGATACCCGGGTTCAGCAGTTTTTGTGACATTTATGTAGCTCATATGCAGCTTCAGTAATAAGAGTTGGTTGTGAGCTGGTTACATGTGAAATGGATGTCGAGATTATCGTTGGATTCGACATAGTGTAGGTGCCATCAGATGTCTTTCACCAAATTAGTTCTAAGTGACCTGTTTAGGAGCTCTCAAGTTTCCTTAGGTACCTTTCCAAGCTGTACGTCGTGTTTCGGGAGCTCCTCCTATGTCCTCTTTATAGCTCCTCTAGGCAATTTGTAGTCGGATATACAGTCATAGATGTCTGCTAGGATGCCTCGTGTAAAATTTACACCCAGCAAGACTCAAATCAGTCCCAGTATCATAACACAAAAGAAATCCTCAGAGTCTAAACAAGTATGTTCGGGAACATATGCTCATATGTATGTCGCTTACAGTTCTCTTTGTCCAATAGTAAGACAATTGCATCTCGGTCAATAACAACTTTAAGACAATGACAATTCGCTACTTTGAACGCAATGTTTGCGCAGCTGTGCCTGCGATTTATTGTACTCACAACAACTGTTTTAGGGACACTTGATTAATTTGACAATATTGAGGTCAAGCCATAATGCCACATCAGATTCTACGTCGCTGCACAATTATATAAAAATTCTGAAAATGCCACTCGAACCATCAGTAATCCCCAAGATGTTCCGGTATCTGTTTGTACTGTCTATCTTCCTCGCTGCAACCCATGGGCAGGACACCAATCGCATCGTTGGTGGATTTGTGACAACAATCAACCAATATCCATTTCAAGTGTCACTTCGAGATAGGAGAAACCAGCATTTCTGTGGTGGTTCAATTATTTCACGACGCACAATCGTGACCGCAGCTCATTGTGTAAGGAGACTCCAAAATAGGGATTTGACTGTAGTTGCCGGATCCACTTACCTCAATCAACGTGGAGTAAGGCGTACTGTAGTTCGAATAAGAATACATCCACAATACAGTGCATCGACTTACAACTGGGACGGTGCTGTTCTCATCTTGAATAGTGGTCTTCCACTAAGCTCAACAATTGCCATAATTCCAATGAGGGCTAACGAAGCCAATACCGGCACCACTTCGACAACAAGTGGATGGGGATCAACTTCCCAAGGTGGCTCACTAAGTAGTCAATTGAGGGCTGTGTCTGTGCCGATTGTTGCTAGATCTACTTGTATCAGAAATTACGCACCGAGGGTAATAACTCCAATCATGATATGTGCAGGTTTAGCACGAGGCGGTAGGGACTCATGCCAAGGAGATTCTGGTGGTCCACTTACCAATTTTGTTGGAAACACTCGTCAACTTGCTGGAATCGTATCTTGGGGAGAAGGATGTGCCCGTCCAAATAAGCCAGGGGTATATACGAATATTCCAAGGCTGCGTACATGGATTCGCTCCGTCACCGTCTAAGCCAGTGTAACCGCAAATGACTTTCAAGAACTCAGTCATGCAACTGTTGAAATAAACTTGATTGATACTGTAATTCATACATGTACATATGTACAATAGAACATTGATTGAATAGAGAATTTATTACTTTAATTAATTTAACAATTACAAATTGAAAGACAAAAAAAAGAAGAAAAGGTACTCCCGCCGATAGTACATACGAGTACGTACGATAGGTACTGCCGACCGCCGTAGTTGAAGAGAACACTTGTTTCGTTTTCGTCAGTCATCATCATCATCATCATCGTCGTCGTCGTCGTTGTTGTTGTTTATTCGAACAAATTCCACAAGCCAAACGAATGGAGAATTTTGTACCAAGTCATCATTTTTATGGCAAACATGGCCAACACGCCAGCGCCGCACATGGTGCCCGATTCCAAGATTATCTTAAACGATGACATACTGCCTCTATATTCACGAGATGCCTGGCCACGGCATTTTATACACGAATAAATGGGTCATCAAGAAGACAGGAAATACTATCCACGGCTTCATATGATCGTCTGCTGTAGACGTCATATTCGGCTCTTCCTGCTGGAACACTTTTCGTACGTCATATCGCTTTTTTTTGATCTGTGTTGCTTCGTATGTTTGTCTTTTTTTATAATTTACCCTTAAAATGCTTGCACACAGAGCGGGCGTGGAAAAGTCAGGGAGAAAAGAAAGAGAGGTGCCGTTGAACTTTTGTTTTAAATGTTTGAAAATGGTCCAAAGAATCTTGAGCACAACTTCAGGCTTGGGCACACTTTCGGTTGTAGACTCTTCGGACTCCAAGCAATATTCCTCAAAAAGTGTACCTCCAATCGTGCGGACCCACTTTACTGCCTATTTCATCTGTCCCTCACACAAGGGGAATTCCCCCAAGTTTGGAAGACCTGTTTCATAACCCGGGTTCACAAAAAGGGGACCAAAGAATGAAGTAACCAACTACCGTCCCAGTCATCATGGATTTCTAAAAGGTAGATCAACTACTACAAACTTAGTTGAATTCATATCCTTTGCGCTTCCAGCCCTAGAAAATGGCAAAGAAATTGATGTGGTGTCCCACAAGGCAGCCATCTAGGTCCCCTATTTTTCATTTTAAGTATAAACGATCTTGAGAGGATCATTAAACACTGCTCCCTATCCAAAATTACATATTTCTTCACCACAAGACTCTATTCTCCTTCAAGAACACCTCGATAGGTTTTTGATTTTAACCTGAGCACTTCTCGTCTTAAACTTGATCTCCTCCACCATTCCCTTTCTTCCTAACCCCTAACTTAGTTTTTAAGTTAGTTTAAGCTTGTATTGAGCGAAATAAATGGGGCCGGCAGCCCTCACCAAATTAAAACTATTTTCCTCTTGAACTGTCCGTATCTCTTGGTTTGCGGATTTTCTTTTTCCCAAAATCGCCTCCTCGAGCAGCATCTTTAGTTCAGAGTCAGATAGTCGCCATCAATTGAAGAGGGCTGCTCTTAGTACTGCTTGATGCAGTGGAATTTAGTTTGATTTGTAGGTTACCCACGAATTTATACCATTTTTGAGGATCGTCAACTGCCATCTTTGTTAGAACCTCGATGATGGTTCGAATTCGAACTCGAATTCCTGTCTCCTTTCGGTCGCAAAATTCCTTGGTTGGAGGTGTATGCCGTCCCTCTGTGAGACACGATGCGAAAAGTGTTACCGAAAACCTGGCCCAGTGCCTCCAACTTTATAATAACTATTGTACTTCTACTATACAACTACCTATACAACTTGCTTGTAAATGGTAAAGGACCTATGTGGTCCGATTTCCTCGGTGCTAGGATGCTTGCGACACAATTAGCTATTACGTTTCCTAAAGCTAAAGCAGTCTTACTTAATAACTGCTACTACATCACTAGTATGGACTCTTTCGTGTGCTCTTCTTATTATTTCTCGCTGCAAGACTTCTGGGACATGATTTCCTGTTACAAACTTGTACAGGAGGTCCTTGTAAACTCCTGAAACCGCCAAAAAAAATCTATTACCATTTGAAAATGTTGGATGATGGCTCAAGGCATGGCTGTTCCGGCTCGAAGTAGAACTTTGCAGTCAAATTCCTGCAACATCAGAGTCCATATTGCAACTTGTGGGTACAGGTCATTCTGGCTCATGGTCGCATAGAATACGTCACAATCAGTATAAATTTTGAAATGGTGTCCCAAGAGGTACACTCTCAACTTTTTGACACACGACGAATACTTTGTGCTCATAACTTGTGTAATTTTGTTCTGGTGGTGTCGCTTTGAAGCTGACGTAGAATACTGGAACTCTGTCTCGAGTGCTGGCTGGAAGAGTTTTAGCACCGGTTCCGCACACAACATATCTTTGAGGGAGTTAAAGTGCCTATTCAGTTTTATTACTGTGCTGCCAATAATTCTCTCCTTTTCTAACTAGGCAGAGACAATCTTAACGTCATGCTTCACGTCGTGAACATTGCTTATAAAAATACAGATTCTACGAGAAGTTCGTAGAAGCAATCGTTTCCATTTTCTCTGTAGGGCAGTTAACCAGGCATCAGGCTGATGTTTGTGAATTAAGCCTTGAAACTGTCAAAATTGTTCGTCAGTCCAGATCCAAATATGCACTACTTCTGCTCTCTACATAGATATAGCAATCATCTTAGAAGATGTAGCAATTTTGCTCACCCATCCCGTTCTTCTTGGATGACAGTGATATCCTCTGCGGTTTAGGAGCTTCGCTATTTATGTGGACTGTTAAACGAAAGTCGGAACAAGTTCTGGTATCTTCTCAGAAGACCCAGAGCTAAGAGTGTCTATAAGACTACCGGACGCGAGCAGTGTCTTCCAATCAGAGTTTCTGGCTGCCCTCAGGGCGGCTGAGCTAATGCAGATGAGATCGGTCTCCGAAAGAGATATCGCTATCTGCATCGATAACTAGGCTGCACTCAAGGCAATGGAATCAGCCAACTTCAAGTCTGATACAGTTAGGGGCTGTCGATGCGGTCAGAACCGGGAAAGACTGTGCTGGGTGATAGGACACGGCAGTATTAAAGGAAATGAGCAAGCGGACGGGCTTACAAGAAAAGGAGGCCTACTCAACAATAGTAAGATTGCCACCCCTTTGCATTGTGAGGGGCACTATCGAGGAAAAAATTATAAAGACTACCAACCTAAAGTGGTCAAGTCGTGAAGGACACAGGGTAACCAAGGCTCTTTGGCTGTTTTTTGACGGTAAAAGGACAGTGATAGACTCAGAGAGCAAAGAGACTCTAATTGTCAGATACGGATATCTGCGGTGATGTGCAAACTGTTGAGGACATAGCACACATACTGTGTGAATGCGAGGCAATATCGCGTAGACGAAGAAAATTTTTAGGGAAATACTTTTTCGAAAACCTAGAGGAAATAGACGGCCCAAACTTCAAAGGCCTTCTTGTATTTTGCAAAGAAATTGGGTATTCCACCAGGGCGATTGTTTAGGTTTTTGCCATTTGAAGACACAATCAATTGGTTACACAGGGATCGCGATGGCCTCATCCCTGTTTAACCTAACCTAACCTAACCTAAGCGAAAATCGTTCTTGGTTTTCGACTGCAAAGTATACGAGCTTTTCTGACAAGGTCGGCATCGCTGTACAGCCCGTACAGTTTGCTGTGCCATACTCCATTGTTGCAAACGGGGCCGAATATTAACAAAAGAACTTTTCTCTCGAAGCGCCCGAAAGCATTTTCAACCCCTTTCGTTAGTGTCAACGCTTATGCGCCTTAAAGCAAGACTGGGATAATCAGTGTATTCTAAGGCCAAAAATGCAGTGATCAGCAAGAGTGAGTCTTCGCATGAATTCCGCACTGATGTCTTTGTAGATAAAGTCCCCTAGTAACTCAAAATTGTAGCTGACTATCGTGACGTGTTGTCTTAGGCTTCGATGTTGTGTGTCCCTCTCTGTGGACAGAATACACTTTGTTTTCCTTCATTGACCGCTAAACCCATCTTAGCGGCTTCTGCTTCAATAGTCGTAAATGCTCCATTTTCAGCTCGGTGTGTTCTTCTGTTTATGTCAATGCCGTGGTGGTGCCTCTTGACTTGACTTGTGAGCTTCGCATAATTCTCTCAAGAACGATGTTGAAAAAATCACATGCGAACGCATCGCCTTGTTTAAGTATTTTCCCGACATTGAAGCTCTCGGTTTTGGCGTTACCTCCATCAACGCAGCGGGGTTGGTTCTCCATCGTCATCGAAACTAGACAGGGCTCTGTATAGTTCCGGCATTCGGTTCACCGTTCATAATCGTTGAACCAAAGTTATAGGGATTATTCAAAATCAGAAGAGCTCCATCCCAGTTTAACTTGTTTGAATTGGTATTGAGGATTTCTCCACCTTGAGTAATCAAACTATTGCCTGCTGACGCAATGAGCCGCACTATACGTTGCACTTCCGCCACAGAAGTGATTATTTGCTGAACCTCTCAGGGATATCTGTCTATCGAAGTTTCATTGCCACCAACGAACGTTGCGATAGATTTCCTGCCCAAAAGCAACAGCAAAAATGGTTGCTATGGCAAGCAGATATTGAAAGACCTTCGAACTTATTGATGTTTCGAATGACGATCGTACTTATTGCATTTTGAGATAAAAGTGGCATGACGCAGCTATCTATAACGTTTGTAATCAGGTACAGCTAAAAATATCGTATCGCCTGTGATGTTGCCACGATTCGATTAACAGCTTCATTGTCAAGCTCGGTGGTCAGTTGTAAGTATATTCTTGTGTACCCTTCGAAATTTTGTATAAAACTCCTGAGAATGCTTCTCAAATCGCCAGTAATCGCCAAGATGTTCCGGTATCTGTTCGTACTACCAACCATCCTTGCTATAGCCTATGGGCAGTACTCCACCCGCATAGTTGGTGGTTTTGTCACATCAATCAACCGATTTCCATTCCAGGTATCCCTTCGAGATTCTAGCAACCAGCACTTCTGTGGTGGTTCGATTGTTTCAAAATTCACAATCCTAACGGCAGCACATTGTGTAAAGAGACTCCAAAATAACGAGTTAACCGTGGTCGCTGGAGCTACCTTCCTCAATCAAGGTGGAGTAAGGCGCAATATTGTCAAAATAATCATTCATCCTCAATACGATTCAAGGACTTTCAATTGGGACGCTGCTATTCTCATCCTGGGTAATGCTCTTCCACTCAGTGCAACTGTTGCAGTAATTCCTCTAAGGACAACCGAAGTAAGTGCTGGTACTATCTCGACAGCAAGCGGATGGGGATACACTTCTGAATCTGGATCAATAAGTAATCAATTGAGGGCCGTGTCTGTGCCGATTATTGCCAGAGCTACTTGTATCAGGAATTACGCTCCACAAGTAGTAACTCCAATCATGATCTGTGCTGGTTATGTAAGAGGCGGTAAGGACTCATGCCAAGCAGATTCTGGTGGTCCACTTGTCACTACAGTTGGAAGCACTCGTCAACTTGCTGGAATCGTATCTTGGGGAGAAGGATGTGCCCGTCCAAACAAACCGGGTGTCTATGCAAATGTCCCAAAGCTGCGTGCTTGGATTCAAACAAATACGGTCTAAAGTGTGTTGGATCACAATACATACCTACATAAGTGCGCACTCAAAGGTGGGGGGATCTATTCAAACATGTTTCAATTAAAATAAAATAAAAATATTCTTCTTATTAATATTGCTGTTCCTGTTTGATAGATAGATTCATACACGACTACCATTGAAAGGAAAAATTTTCAAAAAATTAAGCTTTTGTCTTGCCTGGAATAATGGTTACAACTCTTGGTCGTAGCCTGCCTACACAATGAGCCGCACTAGCTGCTATATCTATGCTATGAATCTCTAAGGGATACTTGAAAGGAATGTCTGTCGATTGAAGTCTCAATGCCACCAATAATGCGATGGATTTCCCGCCCAAAAGCAACAGCAAGGATAGGTGCTATGGCAAACAGACATTTTACATGAAAGTCAGGCGATAATATTATATTTTGAGATTAAGATAACTAAGTCTGCAGCTATCTAGAACGTTGTTAATCAGGTACCGCTAAAAATATCCTATCACCTGTGATGTTGCTTTAACACGATTCGATTAAGAGCTTCATTGCTTCATTGATCAATTGTAAGTGTATACTTGTGTTCCCTTCCAGTTAGACGTTACTGGCGACTGCTCAGGTAACCCAAGTAATCGCCAGTAATCCCCAAGATGTTCCGGTATCGTTGGTACTATCAAAATAGGGAGACTTATCTGTAGTCGCTGGAGCTACTTTGCTCAATCAAAGCATCCCATCCTTAATACAATCCGAGGACTTTCAGTTAGGACGCTGCTATTCTCATCCTGGATACTGCTCTTCCACTCAGTGCAACAGTAATTCCATTGAGGTCAACCGAAGCAAATACTGGCATTACCTCAATAACAAGAGGATGGGAAAACACTTCTGAAGGTGGAGATCAGTAAGTAATCGGTTGAGGCCTCATTATGATGCCAAGTGGATGTATGATCCTCTTACTAATGGAACCAGTTTGAGCTTATAATAAAGCGTAGGGGACTGTTAACGTCTATGTTTTCTAGATCGTTTAGGTCGTTGTAGAAGAAAGCTTCATCTGGGAGAGAGCTGGACATGTACAGAGTAGGTGGAGGATTGTCTTCTCCTCTTCCTCGTCCATGCAGCTGCTACAGAAGTTGTTTGTAAAAGCGCCAAGTGAGGCACTGTCCAATGATGACACCTATTATGGCGCTGAGATGTTTCCTATTTAAAAGGATAAAACACTTAGAGCGATTCAGATCCAGCTTTGGCCAGATCTCTTTGGTCGCGAGACATGTTTGCCCAGCAGTCCACCTAAAGTCTGTCCTTTTATTGGCATCCAGCTTTAATGTTATCTTGCACGTAGCGATTGATATACCTATACTACCCTTTTCCGGTAGAATAGGTAGAGTGGTTCCAATTTTGGCGAGTTCATCGGCTCTGAAGTTCCCTGGAATGTATCTATGGCCCAGCACCCAACAAAGGTGAATGTTGAACTGCTCTGCCATTTTCATGAGAGATGATCGGCATTCAAGGGCGGTTTTAGAATATAGAGAGACAGAGTCCAGGGACTTGGAGGTCTGCAGCCTGCTGCAGTCGCAGCTACTTGCCTGCTAAAAATGTCGAGAGATGTCAAGTGAAACAGAATATCTAATGCCGCAGAGGGGGTAGACCGCAAGATTCCGCTGTTCTTTGGACTCTGCTTAGTTTAATGCAGTTGACTGCATTTTCCAAGGCCGTCCACCAGACAACCACCCCGTAAGTAAGTATCGGTCTTATGACCGAGATGTATAGCCAGTGGGTTATGCGAGGTTGAAGGCTTTTTTGCAAGAGAATAAATCTATTGTAGCTTTATTGACACTTTCTTGAATGTTAGGTTTCCAGTTTAGTTTAATGTCGAAAATGAGACCCAGATATTTTGCTGTATCGAAAAGTACTAAACTGGTACCGTATATTGAGGGAGGGTCTATAATTGGAATTTTGTATTTCCTGGAAAAGAGGACAAGATCAGTTTTATGGGGGTTTATTCAGAATCCACAGCAATCTGCCCAGCGAGCGGGTTAATCTATTGAGATATACTTGAAGGAGTTCTTTAATGGTATTGAGATGTTTACCTGAGATGGCTATAGCAACGTCATCCGCATAGGCAATCACCTTGCTACCACCCGCTTCCAGGTATATCAGTAGTTCATCAACTACTAAGTTTCAGAGAAGAGGAGAGAGGACACCGCCTTGCGGCATACCTCTGCTGACACATCTTTTAGAGAAGACTCACCCAGTTTGGAGTTGATTATCCTGCTGTTTAGCATTAGACCGATCAACTCCCCAAGTGAATCGTCTACCTGTAGACTTGACAACGCAGTCGTAATTGCGGATGTGTTGACGTTGTTAAAGGCGCCCTCTATGTTTAGGAAAGCAACCATTGTGTACTCCTTATATCGTAGGGATCGTTCGATGTGGCTAGTCAGAGAGTGCAAAGCCGTGTCCACCGACTTTCCTTTACAGTAGGCATGTTGAGCCGTTGACAGAAGTCTTGGATCAAGTTTAGCTCGAATATGGATATTAATCAGTCGTTCTAGAGTTTTCAGAAGGAAAGATAATAGACTTATAGGTCTGAGGTCCTTTGGGACTACATGAGAACATTTTCCAGCTTTGGGAATGAATACTACATTGACTTCTCTCCATAACAGTGGAATGTGGATAAGTTCTACACAGCTCCTCATAATATTTTCTAGCACAGACAAAATAATATCTGAGGGCCTCTGTAGCTCGGCAGGTATTATACCGTCCGGACCAGCAGACTTGTATGGTTTGAAGCTATGCAGCGCCGAGAGCAGTTTGTCTCTTGTGATCAGACCATGAATTTTAGTCCCAGTTGAAGTAGGCCTGTTTGGGTTGCTACTGGCGGCGAATTTGTAGAGAGGATTTTTCTTAGCCGCCATTCCTAAGAGGTTTCCGTGATTTTTTCACAGAATGAGCTCCAGCATTGTCGCTTTGTCTTCCTCAGTTCTTTTTTGTATAATTTGAGGGATTCTTCGTATGAGTCCCAGTCAGTCACTTTTCTTGTGCTTTTTGCTAAGTTGAAAATGTTTTCTGCAAGTGTTTCTAAGCTGCCGAAGTGCTGATTTCCACCAATGTGGTTGTTTTTGCCTCTGTGTTGAATAACAAGGCAGGAAGCGGCCCTAGCCTGATTGAGAGCCAGGGTGAATTCCTTGACTTTCATGTCAAGCTCATTGGTGTCACGTGGGGGACTTGATAGTTTAGAGGATAGCGTTTCTGACAGTATTCCTCTGTATTTTGGCCAATCAATTTTCCGGTAGTTCCGGAAAGCTGGTTGACTGGGAGGAGCATCACTCAGGCTGAATTGGATGTATCTGTGGTCTGAAAAGGAGTGTTCAGACGATAGTATCCCATTCGTTAGCCTTTGAGTGATGCTGTCGGAGGCAAGAGTGATATCTAGCACTTCCTGTCGGTTTCTAGTTATAAAAGTGGGCTCATTGCCAATGTTGCAAATAAAGAGGTTAGTACTTAAAATATAGTCAACAAGTGACTCACCTCTATCATTAATGTCGGTACTGCCCCATACCGTGTGATGTGCGTTAGCGTCACACCCGATGATGAGGCCAGTTTTTTGCCTTCCAGCTTCCAATACCATCCTTTCTAGGTTATAACCAGGGAGAGGGTCCATATGGTCGTGGCCAAGGTACGAACCACGCCTTCTACAAGCCATGGTTCCTGAATTAGGATAATGTCTTCGGCGTTTTTGGAGAAACGCAGAATGAGTGCGGCCGAAGCCTTTTTTGAGTGATGGAGATTAATCTGGAGAAACTGTATCATTTACCCGAGTAGCCTCCACTACGGTGGAGCTCATCTTCTTCCTCTGATCGTATAGGACCTGTTTTTGCTTCGTCATCGGTTTCCATTTCCGACAGGATGTCAGAAGAGGAGGCCGACGGCTTAATTTTCAGCTCGGATAGATTGGAGTCGTCGCTATCCATTTCTGGTGTCTCCGTTAAAGGAGGAGAAGGTTGCTTATCAGCATCCAACTCATCCTTTTTGTAGACCTTTAGGTGTATTGACTCGAATCATGCCTTTTGTCTGCGCTAGAGGGTTAAGGGACTCCTAATTGATCACGATCAGCGCGCATCTATAAGAGCCCATGTTACCGAGCCTGATGATTTCCAGAATGCTTTCTGGGGAGGAGGGTTTGACTGGGATCCAGGTGCGGGTTCGATGTCTGCTAGGGATGTCCTCTTTAGATAAGACCTCGAGTTTTGCACTTGGTCAATTCTCTCCTAAACCACCTGTGGCTTTAGTGAAAAGATCAAGAGATCTCTGATTGGCACATCCGATAAGCTTGTGATGGGAGGTGGTCCGGGGTTTTCCCGCATGATAGCCAAGAAGTTGCTCGAAAGTTTTAGCTTGACAAATTGCCACCGTTCAGGTGTATTGATCCATCGGTATCGTTTCTGTCGATTACTGCGATCATTATTGCGTTCTTCAAGGCTTCGCTGAAAGACCTCAGAGGTGTCCTGTTGGATGACCCAGAGGTTTTGATGTTGTAAGTTTTAGGCCTCTTTGGAACCGGCACGGTTTCCTTCAACGATCTCTGGGGCTTGGAAAAGTCTTTTGGAGTTTTGGGAGCAGTAGAAGCAGTGGGTAATCCGTATTTTAGAATTATGTTAGCCCTCTCAATCTAGCTCTTTATATCCGCACTTCTCTTAACTTCCAGAATGTATCCGAAGTTTTTGATGATGCGTAAATCATTTCGGCGTCTTAGGTAGAGCGTCTTAGATGGAGCTTGCCGATGCGATGGAGGAAGTGATAGGACCATGGCTTAACACTCCTTGAAGATTTCTTTTTAGGCTCGTTGCGCTTGCCTTTAGAGGATGGTGCACCAGGTCCCGCCACAGTTTTACCTCCTCTCTACAGTGCAGGAGCCTTGCCGGTAGTCGGTGCAGTCACCGTTCTACCGCCGGGTATTAAAAGGCTACCGGCCTCGGGTTTTGTTTTATTTGAGATATTATCCATAATATGGTCCCACGAGTAGCGGAGAAACGGTGGTCCATCTGTATAGAAATCCGCTGTATACAGATAAGATAAGGCGTTCGCGATTGAGCTATTTTCGGAGATACTGGGCCCTCAGCCAGGTTGATCTCCGGCACGGGTCGTAAGACACCTTGATCCAGCCCAAGGGAAAAAGAACTGATTGGGAAGGGGGGTGGGTAGGGGGAGCATCATTTAGTTTCTAGACTCGTCTGGGCAATTTCTCGAGATTCATTGACCCTACTCAGGCTCCACAACTCGACAAGTTCGATGCTCACGGTAGAAGTACTGACTATCTGAATTATCTGACAATGCAGATCCTCAAGATCAGTTCTGCTTATTAGGAAGGAAATAGGTAAGTCAAATTGAAAGATTAACAGAACGTCATTCTACTGGAATACATAACACAGTTTAGAGGACGAAAACAAGTGGAAAGGATGCGGTATAACAAACGACATATCAGCGAAGCAAGTAGATTGCATGGATTCTTGAGAAGAACTCGTTAATTTGTTGTAGATTTTAGAAGGAGCCCATACGTAGTCACAACATCATTAAGCCGGACATGGAATCTCTTCATCTTCATCTGTTTTCATTTATTTCGTGTCGGGTCACATTTTGAAGTTCATACTCCCACAGCTGGTTTATTTGCAGTCGTTTGTCTTCGACAAATAGCGAGTAATGTCTTTAACCTCATTTAACTTGATCGAGGAAAACCATATCGTACGATAGGTGTGGAGTCATTGGTTTACTCAACCTCATAACACCGTCACCACCAAATGAACAAAATCAACAAAAAATTCGTAAATGAGAACTGAAACATTAAAAATGATTTTTATTACATGCGAGATATCTTACAGATACAATACTACACATCTATGCCTACCTACATAAAATAAATACTTAATTAAGCTGTCTTACTTGGGTTCGCCGCCCATCACCCGACCAACCACTCGCAGTCAGATCACAGAATTGGATAGCTACACTCGGACGCTATGCCACAGAAACTATTCTTATTCCGAGGTAATCTCATAAATCCATTTTCGCCCCAATTGGCGGAGTACGAATTCTTGATGATCCAATAGTCTTGTCCATTTTCTGTACCATAACCAACAACAACCACTGAATGATTGACTTCTTCCTTGTTGCATTCCTCGTCAGTGTACAGGCCACCTTGATACAACTGGAAGGAATTGGGACCGGCATTTAGAGAACAAGCAATGGGGCCCAGAGTAGCGATGACTTCTTTCATTCGCTCCTCATCGCCTGGTTTGATATTGGCATAGTCCCGAATTTTCACATCACTACCGGTCTCATTATGATGACACTGTGGATTTTCCATTTGAGTGTATGGATACTTTGCATCGATGGAGACTCCATGGTCTACCATGTATTCGAATCCGTAATCCTGGAATCCACCTCCGCAACCCATGCTGCCGTATTCTTCAGCACAGTCGACTAGATCTTGTGCTGACAGTGGAACTAGGTATCCAGTTTTTCGGAAGAGATGTCCCTCCACAGCTCCAATAACGGCAAAAGACCAACAGCTGCCACAGTCTTCTCCTTGGAATTTAGCCGAAGTTACACCGCCCAATTCACGCCAATCAAAGTGATCGGGTATATCCTTCAAACGATTCTTTGACACGAAATTTCGATGTTTTCCCACTCGCTGTCTACAGAAGGGAAAAAGTACAATATGTTAAAAAATTTTTGTTTTTTAGTTACTTACTCTCCCTTGGCAGAAATTACTGAGCCTGTGAGGCGGCCGTATTCCTTCTGAGTTCGATCAGCAAATGCATTGAGAGCCAACGAGAATTGAGCTGACCCGATTTGGAAGGCCTGATTGCTGATATCTACGAAATTCTTTTTCGTAATAAAAATAGTCTCACGCATGTGTCTCTCTTCGGCGGTGGCATATTGCCTGCCAGTTTGGGCCTTAAACAAGAAAATAGTTTAGTCAGTATTTCACAGAAAAGTGATTTCGGCTTACAATGAAATCATCAAAGGTTCTGATGTTGTGTAATTTGGGAAAAGGTTTGCCTTGTTGACTATTGAAGCAGCCATACTGAAGGTAACGTATCTGTGCTACAGCGCTGGCTATTAATCCAAATCCGAATAGTGTAACATATGTGACTGCAAAGGGATGAGAAAAAATTCGTCAGCAATAGGGATGTACAAATAAGACTTAGGCTTCTATAGAACTTAATATTATGGATAATATGGTATACAAGATTACTTTAGTATTTATATTTAGCATTAAGAGATACTTTAGTCAGGAAAGGGATGCGCAAGGAGGGATAGTGTGGAGGAGGGGAATAGTAAGGAACAAGAAATAGTCTGCTGTTGCATTTTTAAAGAATATGCTCCAAAATACTCGTAGCATTTTTAAATTGTATGGCCCCAATTATTTGTTTTGCTGTTGTGGGCAGAGAATTCCAAAGTCTGGTGGCAAAGACGAAGAAAAGGCGCGAGGAGTTCAAATAATTCGAGGATGCAGTTATAAGGCTGTATGTTCTAGGCGAACGAGCGAACTGAAGTTTCTCAAAAAGGTATGGTGGCGACTTGTTCTGAATAATTTTGTGCATGAGCATGAATAGCACCTAACATGCAAGAATTGCTGGAGCGTACAACCAAGGATATTTGGATGATAATTGGATATGTGGTCGTGTCGACGTATCCCATGCACATACCTTAAAATACCATTGAATGCCGCGGTAAGTTTTTGCTGAGATAAGGAGTCGAGTTTGCAGTACACTACTGATGAGTAATCAATATACAGGACAAGTAAGGTTTTAACAAGTCTCCGCCTCGTGTTAACAGGAGTAAAACTAGAGAGCAGCCAAAGTTTGCGTAGATGTGATGTGTCTTACACAGGACATGGATCGATTTATCTTAAAACCCAGGTTGGTTACGGTCTCTACGAACTGCAATTGCTTGTCGTTGCGGTAAATGGGCGGTAGTAGTTCAGTATTATGAAGGTTTTTAGATATTAAAATTAGCTGAGACTTTGCTGGGTTGAGGGTCAAACAATTACGTACAGACCATTGGTAGATAGCGGATAAATCCTCATTCAACCTGCAAACAAGATCCTCGACTAGAAGTGAAGACTAGCGTTTGAGCAAACTTTGGGGAGGTCATTAATAAACATGCAGAACAATAGTGGACCTAGTATTGAGCCCTGTGGTACTCCTGCTTGTATATTCCTAATACGAGAGGATTTGTCACCAACCACGCCCCTTTGACAACCATTACTTAAGTAATTTGTTATGATATGATGTTATGATGAATACCTTCTTAGTTTCTCAGAAAGGATTGAGTGGTTGACTGTGTCGAAAGCTTTTGAAAAGTCAAGGAGGCAAAGTATAGTGAGGAAGTCCAAGTCATAGCTGATCCTTATGTCATCGAGAATTTTAACCATAGCTGTAGAACAACTATGGTTGGCTCGAAAACCAGACTGCTTGGCAAGGACTTTTTCCAAAACTTTTGAAAGGCAAGGTAATACGAGTATACTGATGGGTCGAAAGTCTGCAGCCAAAGTCGGTTGAGGTTTTTTCGGGACAGGAATTACTTTAGCCAGCTTCCAACTAACTAGATGGAAATGATGATGCCGTAATGCAGAAATTAATTACGTGAGTAGTTACACGAAGAATGTGGGTTAATACCATTTTGACAAACCGGATAGGAACTCCATCCTCACCAACAGCATCTGATTTGAGTGATCGAATGATGTTAATGACATCAATTTCCGATACAGCTTCCAATTCAAAAACTATGGGTGTTTCAGAAAAATGTTGAAGGTTGGGTAGAGAAGTTGTACTTTCTAATGAGATGGATAAGAAAGCATCATTAAGATCATCATAGTTTTTAGAAACACCAACCGAGCGTCAGTTGCTCCAGAGCTGTTTGGGATTTTGGCCCGTTCATAGCCTAGATAAAAAATATCTCTTCATAGAGAGTCTCGTGATAGAAGTTGAGAAATTACGTGCTCGACAGAAGTTTGCCCAATTCAGATTTGTTGAATTTCGCTTCCACTTCGAAAAGAGTTTCCTACGAACTTTAATGGCATTATGAACCTCAGACGTAAACCATGGACATTGCGCACCACCACTGTTTTTAAAGGCTTATGGTTATTGAATAGGTGAAGTACATGCGATTGCAATAGGTCAACTTTGTTACTACATCTGAGACAAAATAACAACTATGCCAAGGGATTAAACTCGCCTCCACTTGCAGTGCGCAGTTATCTACTGAAGCGAAATCTCTGAATTGGAAAGTTGATGGTATAGAGGTACGAGATAGGTCAATGTTATAGGTGCAGAAAATTAGTGACACCACTAATACCAAATGACAGATACCAACAAAAGGTCCAGAAGACTTGGAGAGCAGTTAGGTGCAAAGCGGGTAGCATATGCGTTAACAACAGCTAACGCGGAACTTGCAGCTAATTCTAAGAGTTGGTGAGATCTACTGTCGTATTTGAAAAGGTCAGCATTAAAATCACAGCATATAATTATGTGTTCGTAATATGGGGAGACTTATTGGCGTGCGGAGAACATAAGTTCAGGAGAACAGCTCCGGTTGGGACTATAAACAACGCCTATAATGCACTAGCATCGGATTTCACAATTGCACGGCAATTCAAGGAAATATTACAATAAAGAGCTACTCCACCACCTATTGTACTCGTGATTCTATCGTTCCGAACTATTCTGTATCCCGGAATATGGTACAGGGGATCTTCCAAATCAGACCTATCTGCTTCTCTTAAATCAGGCCTTAGCCATGTTCCTGTAACACAGATAACATCAACATCCGAACCATTAAACATGTGACGTAAGTAATCTGCCTTAGAGATATTTAAATTATGTGCGTTGATCTAACATATTTTGAACCCCTCACGCGCATTCGATATAAGTATCAAAGTATCAAAATAAAAGTAGCACAATATTGTTAATAAATCTACATTTAAGAACGCTACAGGAAGACTCACTCTAAATTTTAAAGATCTGTCAGCTAAATCACGTTCAGGACAATTGAAACTTGAAGATTTCCCCAGAAAGCACAAGGAGTCCATTACAGTTTGATACATCAATACGAATATGTCGGAGTTAGTAGGAATTGAAAATGTATTTTTTTGAGATAACCAAATTTAGGCAGCAATAAGAATGACTAAGAAAAGCATTAAAATATTCAACACGCGCGGATATACTCATATGTTATGTATTCGGGTTTATTACAGAAAAAAAAACGATTTAGAGTCTTCTTGGAAATCAAACTGAATGGCCAAAATGTTCGCTAGATAGGTAAACCTTCTCGTGAAAGGAATACGCCGCCTTTACGCAAATGCAAGAGATGGAGCAAGAATTTAATTTGATTATCATAAAACAGTTAAGACTGATTTAATTAGAGATCAAAACTAAGCTTATATAAAATTTCGAACCTTTTTATACACGCATCTAAGATACGAGTATAAGAATACGAATACATGTCAACGAGCTAGTATTGAATTTCTTCTGGAATTGGTTCACGACGTTCTTCCAACTGATAAATTAATTTATTCTATTTTGCGGTATTTCTGCGCTGTTATATTGTTTTACAAGAGAATGTTGTACATATTGATGAATTTGAGGCTCCATAAAATAAGCTCTTACCGCCAACTCCATCTCTTGCCATCTCCTGCGTTATGCCATCTAAGATGAGGCTTTCTTCACCGCGTTCTGATATACTTTAGAGTATCTTCGCCTTTTTCTTTTGCTAACTGTTGAAATGTTTCTTAAATATTTCTTTCACTTGGGTATTTACATCACTGCTACGATGGTCGGGGGTTGACTAAATTTACGGGCCTTAGTATCATTCCACAGGCCGCTCTATTTCAGATTGCCTTGTTAGGGAAAACCCTTCAACTTGAGCCTTCTATTGCTTTTTGAATCGGATTCCCGGAAGAGCTTTGTTAAACATGGCACAATCAACTGATTTGCCCAGCCATTTTATCCACTGTCAGTTCTTAATGAGGAGACTCCCGCGAATGCGCTTGCCTCTTGTTAGATCGCATTTTGTTACCTCAGCTGGGATTCATAACATTTCTTTTTCAATTCTGCCATTTCTACTTTATACTCCTCGAATGTCGTCCAACTCTGCGAAGCGTTTGCGTGGCGATTGCTCGGGAAACTGCTTAATCTCCTATAACCTGGATTGGGCCGGCAGCGCAAAAATCAAGTGCTTGTCTTACCTCCCAAAGGTGGTGCTCGGAAACAGTATGAGAAAATCCTTATGAATGAAGTGATACCAGTAGCACAATACTAGTCTACGATAAGTAATAGCTTCGGATAATGACGTATTCACTGTTGACAACCTTGGAAAACGTATAAGGACAACGATCTTCGGATCTGCACGTATAATGTTCGGACCCTTAACAGATCGTGTGCAGCGGAACCACTAGTAGAGATCCTCGACTGCTAAAAAGCAGACAGCAAGAAGTTTTATAGGATGGACCAAACGAAAGAGGATGAAAATTGTGAACTCTTCTATGCGGACTTCTGCAGACAACCGGTGCTACATGAACAGCGAAGTCTTAGGGAGCAAGTCTTGAGCTTCATGCACGCAAGCAAACGCCTGACGACGATTCGCTTAAAGGCTAAATTTGCTCATAAACGCCCACGCAGCGACAAAGGAGAAGGATGAATTTGCAAAAGATTGCTTCTACGAGCTCTTCGACAGAACCTACGAGGAATGCCCAGAATATGACGTAAAATTTGACCTTGGCGATATTTAGTTATCTCCTCCACGACATCATCCATGTGAATGGGCCCAGTTTTATTGACTTTGCCATCACATAGTTTCCACAAAGTGACATGCCTAACGCATGATCATCAATCGGTGAATCAAATTGATCATGTTGCGATCAGCGTTTTGGATGTCCAGTTAACATTGACTCATGTTATATTTTGGATACGGATGCGGATATCCGTAATAGACCAAACCCAGCAAGCCATTATGAGGAAATTTAACGCCGAACGGCTACAGTTGCAAGAGATCGCTAAGGCCTCGTCCGAACGTAAGAGGTCAGTGGCATCACTACCAAAGAGCAAGCAGGGTTTAGTTGATGAATGCAGTCAGGCAAATTTAGAAAAAAAACGAGCGGTCCTACAAAAAAGAACGAGAGAGGTACACGAGCTCTACGAGCAGAAAAAAAAGGGAAGAATCTAGGCTTCTCAGAAACGCTCGATGAACAACTAAGGGATGACGGGACCACTTAGGTCCATAATGGACAGGAAATAAGAACAGAAACTTTCGACGAGTTTTATGCCGACAACGACGATACACAAGACCAATCGACGTACACAATAGTAAAGACTGAGTCGCTACACTTATTTTCGGTTGCTCCATACAGACTATCCGCGATGAGTGTAGAAGAGCGAAAAGACATTTGTCAGCCAAAAGCCATGTGACCAAGATTGACTAAAGATTGATGAACAACACTTCCCGGACAACGACGAATTCGAGGAGTCGGCTCTACAAAACTAATGGGTGGCCGTGGCTCAAGTGGTAGTGGACTGTCGGAGGTTCGGTGTTCGAATCCCAGCCTCGCCCGAAAGACATTAATTTTTTCAGTTAACAAAAATCAGATAAGATGAGTAGTTGACTAGAAATCAACAACAAGCCAACTTCCACTAAAAATTTAGTTGGATGCCACTCATGGAGTTAAATAACGACTGAGCCCAACATCTTTCTTTCTCTCTCTCTATCCCATTTTCCAAAAAACTTAACAGATCCTGCAGCATTATAATTGTATTCATACCCACTTGTGTGTTAAATTCTTTAAAAAAAAAAAACTCAACCGACCAACTAAGATAGAAAGGGCAAATGTTCACAAAACTAAGCCGACGAGGATGAATTTGACGAATACACCGGCCTGTCCTTCCGGATTCCATACACTTACTTGCACACTGTTTCACATAACATCCCTCGATATCTTCAGCAGGCAAGTAGCTGCGGCCACGGCTACTGGCTACAGTGGACGAACAATTTATTTGGCCACGATAATATTCTTGATGTACTAGAAATCCTCCCAAGGAACATCAATTACACTATACCCGAACATTGGTTTTACAAAGACTTTGATGTAAGCTTCCCCTAAAGATCCTTTTTGGAGGAAGACACTTTCATGGATGACAAGTCAATCTACTTCTTTCCGTCTTCCAAATCACTGTAGCGTTTTCCAGATGAAAATTTTAGCGACTGAAGGAGCTCTGTCCTGGCTGAAGAAAAACGTGATATCTGCAAAGTATATCCGTATCTTTCCGGATGGTCAGGCCGCTATCAAGCCCATGAACTTAGTCTCACTAAATTCTAGAACTGCCCTTGACCGACGATCATTTCTTAGGGAGATGGCAGAGCAGTTCAACTTTCACCTTAATTGGGTGCCGGGCCACAAAGACGTTCCAGGGAATTGTACGACCGGCGAACTCGCCAAAATTCGAACCACTCTACCTATTGCTACGTGCAAACTAATATTAAAGCTGGATGCTAAAGAAAGAACAAACCTTATGCAGACTCTTGAATTAATACGAGTATGTCTAGCGACCAAATAGATTTGGTCAAAACTGGATCTGAATCGCTCTCAGAGCTTGATTTTTCTAAATAGGAAACATCTCAGCGCCATCATAGGTATCATCACTGGACACTGCCTTATAGGCAAACATGCAAGAAGGCTTGGCGTCTTTACAAATGATTTCTACGGAAGTTCAATGGATGAGGATGAGTGCCCAGTTATCGCCCAAAGAAGAAAACTCCACTTAGGAGCTAGAAAATATGGACCTTAACAGTCTCCTACGCTTCATCATAAGTTCAAATTTGTTCAAAGAGTAGGAGGATCACAGATCCATGTGGCATTACAATGAGTGATCGGCCCAGTAGGCCTAAGTGGGTTGGTTTTTCCAACAGCCACTCTTACCTAACATTATTTTTCACTGTGCTAAGTCCCAAAGAATCCTGTGGAGGTGATCCTCCGATGATGACCAAACCTCGACAAACCTAGCCAGTAAACATCCTGCAGCGTATAGTCAATGACCATAGGTCGGACGCACCCAGAAGTTCCCCAACGGAATCCCCTCCAGCAGCGGATAGTTAAAAGGAGGCATATTTTCGGAGAAGAAGTGACAGTGCCATTGGAAAATACAAGGAAATATAAAAAAAATATAAACATATATTATATATGTGCAATAAGACGAATTTCAGAATCTGTGATAAGTGTACGTTCGCCCAAGTAAATATTGCCGGAGAGAATGTCCTCGGTGGCGCATCCATAACCTGTTTGGAGAAAGGGGCACTAGACTTTTTGAATAGACATTACACTACACTGACAAACATTGGGAGACAGAATCAAAGGAGGTTGAACCAACTCCAACACCAATAATTGCGCCTATGACGGAGATTTCCTTGGATTCGTCCACTGTCAATCACATTAGTTCTGATAGTGTCGATCCAATTGAGATAGAAGAGGTCACTGAATCCACTGGAGAAGATTTAAAAGAAAGTGAAGTGACACCTGGCGACGGAAAACACATTATTATCAGGAAGCACGGAGTCAAATTCCACTGAAAGTGTGCCCTCAGAGAATAATGTTGCTGATCCCATCGACGTGGATGATGAATATATAGACCCAGCTGAACGTGAAGTCATTACCAGCACGGAATCAAATTCGCCAGTGATTGAGAACTCAACTGTGGCTGATAGTGAAGGCTATGTCTCTAAACCCCTAGAATCACATGGTGATACAGATTTCTACATTAAGAGTTCGGATGACAACATCGAAGAGAAGCTGGTAGCGGAGGAAATCCCAGAATATCTAGAATAGATGTCCGTCCATTGGGTACAGATACTACCTTGGATAATTCACCTAAAACCGTAATCGAAAGTGATGATGAACTGATGTTAGTAACTGAAAAGAAAGGAACTTCGGCACTAGAGTCCAAACAGCAATCGGACGAACCCCCAGCCCCTGAAGTTATTTACGAAAATATTGAGAGAGCCAGTAAATCGATTTTGTTGACTGAGGAGGGCCGATTCAATGCATTCAACCTCTTCTGATGCGATGAACAGTGAAACAACTCAAGCTTCGACTTTAGAAAATGTCGAAAACACATTTGCAAACGAATCGTCTTACGTTGAAAAAGAAAAGTCTCATCAGACTCCTTCTGCTGAGCATACTTCCACAACAACTAACGACGATCATGAGACATCAACCAAAGTGCTTAATACAAATAATACTCCGACAACAGAGAATACGAAACTGAATCCAATCGATGATAAAGAAACTAAATCTCCTATTGCAAATGAAATATCTAAATACGAAGATGAAATGCAAACATATTTGCCAGCCGAAGGCTTGGCTTCGCATGAAACAACTACAGAAAGTCCCTTGCCACGCAGCAATGATGAACTGACAACTCCGGCATTGGTCAACACTCTAATTGAAGCAGCCGAACTAACAACTGAATTTACACGACAAGTAGAATCCTTTCGTACTACTAGAGACGAGGCTGCTGCGATTTCTGACGAAATTGTATCTTCTGCTGCTGCGGGACGGACTTTTAATGCGATGGTTGCTGAAGGCTTGGGCAAATCTCTACCAACTCGTAGTGTACGAGATGAACCTTCCACCTCATCCTACTCATCAGAGAGTAACACCATCACTTTAATTGTCCTCTGCACTTTTCATTCTCAGTTGCCATATACCTGATAACATTTCAGCGACAGCATGGTACACTTGACATCGAAATGCAGGAGCAACACTGCGAAAAGGATGACCTGGAAGACGATGAAGATTCAGAAACCAGAGTTACTCTATTAAATCAACTTCCACAAGTGGATAGTGATGAAAATAGTTTCCACTGACTTTCATAAAGGACTCGTTGAATTAGTTATTCTTTTGTTTCATTTTCATTTAGCTTTGCATTCTTTATTTCTAATTTTATTCGATCTAACTTGTGAAAAGTGAAATTTCGTTTTTTTCATTGTAAATAGCCATTGAGAGATACTTTTGTAAGAATCTATGTTCTAGCACTAGTACAACGGTAGAATTAAGAATTAAGTTGACCCAATTGTCGCAGATTCTCAGGTTCTCACCCACTTCATTCGCTTATTTCTGATCGTTAGCTAGCAGGCGTAGTTTTTTATTCCATTATTTCGTGTATACGACGAACATACATACACCATCTCCGTTTTCAAAATCACTTTGAAATAAAATCAAAATTAAATATATTTAAAAATTTTTGAATTCCACACCCAAAGCCCTGGGCGAATGACAAACATTTTGAGTGTTTCCCAAGAATAGCCGTGGGTGATGCTTTCACCTCATCTCCCTAGGAAGACGGCGACGTCTGCGACAACATAACACACCCCAGCATCGGTGCTGCCACGAAACAAGTACCAATTGGTAAATTAGAATCTCAAAATTATTGGAATCTTCTGCGAAGCGGTGCTGAAAACGCAAAGTGGGGATCAACCTGAATTACAATAAAATAGTTTGCACATCTGGAAGGATTTGATGTGCGTGTAACTTAATGCCACCCATTAATTGATGTAAATAAGCCAGTAGACTGCAAAAGCACGACGGAGTTCTTGGCTTCGACATCGACATTGAAAAGGAAAAGAAAACGAACTTGTATCTACTGGAATTTTTTCTGATATTAAAGATCATATACCATTCGCATTTCAATGTCTTTCCTGAGACAATTTCTTGGATCCAGCTCATCGGTACGTGCGTTAATTGTATTCGTCACAGCATGGGGACTTTTAGCTTACATTTTCGTATCAAAGCTAAGCACTCAACCACCAAATCTTGATCAAAAGGATGAATCAAGCGTTGCAGATGCTGGAGCATTCCAAGCAAAGAAATGACGAATTAAGGCAGATGATTGCCAATTTTCTGAGCGAGCAAGTTGATACAAAAGCAGCACAAAAATTAGTAGAAAATCTCGAATACAAATTGCAACGGTCCAATATCGATCCGGATGTCCGCTCAGTGAATGAACCCACCCTGGAGTATGAACAAATTCGGCGACGCGTAAGATCCAACACTCAAGAGTCATGGAACTACTTAAGCAATGAGTTGGGTAAACTAAAAATTAAAAAACAAATTATAATCAAAATGCCAGAGCTATCGGATGATATCGATACAATACTTCAAATGGATGTCGAACATAAGCGATCCATTCTCTTCGACATTGATCGAATGACGTCTGTTAATGGCTACGAACACTGGCGTCATCAGGAAGCTGAAGATCTTAGTGATTTAGTCCAGCGACGACTATATTACCTTCAAAATCCGAAAGACTGTAAAAATGCACGAAATCTAGTTTGTAAGCTCAACAAGGGCTGCGGTTATGGTTGTCAACTTCATCATGTCGTAGACTGTTTCATTGTGGCTTACGCTACGGAACGAACAATGATACTAAAATCGCCATTGATGCTTATGAATATTTCATATTGCCCTATGCCATTTATTAAAAGGGAGTTACGAATCTCTTTGTAGTTTTAAGAAACCTCTTTAAAAATTATAAGAAAACGATCAAATAGAGGTTGTAAACTATAACGAATAAATGATGGCCCATGTAAGGACAGCTGATGGCAACCAGCAGAAAATACTTGAACGGTTCACTCCTCCTGTCTCATGGCATGACAAAACCAGGGACTTGGAGATATTCGAGGTCCAAAATTTACACCAGCCATTATATTTAGGGGTAGACTTATGGAAAAGTTTTGAGGTCGCTCCTACCATAATCTCGAGACTAAACTTGCCATCACCGACCGAAAATGGCTCCCCAATCCAAGCTCTCACTCAGGCACAAACTGAGCGTGTGAAACAACTTTTTCTGTCGTTCGCAATCCGTGTGTATTAGGGAAGACCATGTTATACAAGTAAACGAAAACCAAGCTCCTTACACCAGGCCTGGCAGGAGTGAATCGGAAAAAGATTAAACTGTCTATGCCTTAAAATTGGAGACGGTCAGAGAGACTGACTTTGCTTTACAAAGGCCAAATGAATTGGCAGCAACATAAAGGACTGGACGCAAGGTCTGCACATCCTTCACGGGTGTGTCCGAATTAAAGTTTTCAACTAGCAATAATCGCACCTCGGTAGAACCTCATTGGTTACGATATCGCCTCTGCGCAAAGCTTCTCCGCAACCTTGAAAAGAGCGCTCTCCTCGAACACGCTCCACCCACCGTCCAATAGGAATTTGTCAAACGAGGAGATCGACAATTACCTAAAACAAATGGACGAGACAATTAAACAAACTATGGACACTACAATACCGCGGTATCGACGTACGACTAACGAAGACCTGTTCCGAAATCTTACTATTGACGCACTGCACCGACAGAAAAGTAGACTTCTGACAAGACTTAAAAACTCTTACAGACAGTTAACTGACCGACAAGACCTGGAGATTAGGACACTGAAGTCGTCGATTAAAAATATCCAAACGCTAATAAAAGAGAATTACAGAATTTCTGTAAGTTTGTATTGGAACAACAAGGTTCGGGCTGTAAACACCAGCAACCCGAATATGTTTCCGCAAATAAATAAACTATTTCGGAGAAAAAATCAAAACGACCTTCAGTGTCTTAAAATAGCCCGGACAACGGACAACGAACGGTTGCTGACAATAGCAGGTATTGATCCAAATGAAGCCGCTGACGATGATGACTTCTTTGTGATCGAGGATCCACAGGAGAAGGTTGAGACCATAGGGGCGACTTTCCGGGAAGTATACAAGGCCACTGATACCATTGGCCCTAATTGCGACCTGGACAATCGCGTCTTGGTGCACGACTTCTGCATTCGAAATGAAATAGGGAACTGGCGATCCGATTCATTTCGAGGGAAGAACTCCATGAGATCTTCGACACAATCAGGGCTAAGAAATCGGTCGGGACCGATGGTGTTCCGAACATCGTGCTTCGACATCTTCCTCTAGAAACGGTGGACATTTACACCACCCTGTTTAATAATGCAATGAATAATGCACATTATCCAGCGCATTGGAAAACGGCGGTGGTTCAACCTATTCCCAAAAAGGGAAAGGATATATCCAATCCGGCGAATCTCCGGTCGATAAGTCTCCTTCCGAATATCAGTAAGGTTTTTGAAAAAGTATTTAATAGAGCTCTGTCTAGGTGGGTTGAGGACAAACATATAGTTCCGGATAATCAATTCGGTTTTAAGGCGGGACATGATATCTCAAATGCCGCGTCTAAACTGGTGTCCGATATCCAATGGAACAAAGGCAAGAAACAGTGCACTGGTGCCTGCCTTGTTGACTTGGAGAAGGCCTTCGACACCGTATGGTTAGAGGGTCTTTTCTATAGGCTGACTAGGCTGGGGATCAGCAAACCTCTCTTGTATATTCTTTATAATATGCTAACCAACAAACAGTTCATCGTGAAAAATGGCGATGTGACTTCTGTTGGAATATTTCAAATTAAAAATGGTCTTCAGCAAGGCGCGGTCAATTCGCCGATCCTATTTAACATTTATACAAGCGACTTGATAGGTTCACTTCCTCATATTATTGCGTACGCAGACGATTTGATAGCGTATAGAACAGGTCCAAAAATCGAGGTCATTAATACTCTCTTGCAGCGTGACTTCGACACGATAAGACGATTTTGCGATGACTGGAAGTTGAAAATCAACTTTCAGAAGTCGGAAACCATTCTCTTTAGGACGCCGTTGTCTAGAGCCTCAAGGGATACCAGAAAAAATTGGAGAAAGTTCTCGATTATTGGACAACACGGACAGCCTCTTGCCTGTCGAAATGTAGTCAGATACCTTGGGATCTGGCTAGATCAGTTTCTGTATTTTAGCAAAAATGTAGATGCTGCTCTGGCCAGAGCTAAAGGTGCTTTTGCCCTTACAAAGAGACTGTTTTATAGCAGCCAACTCGATGTGAGGGTAAAGGTAATCTGCTACATGGCCCTTATTAGGCCCATGCTGGTATTTGGTTGTCCCGTGTGGTTCAATGTACGAGCAAGCTTAATGGAAAAGATTCGGGTGTTTGAGAGGGCTTGCCTTAGGGCCTGTCTTCGCTTGTATAGAACACCAGAGTCGGAGTACAAGAAATTTTATTCTAATGAGGTCCTTTACAACCTAATACGAGTGGACACCTTCGTAATTAAGCTGACTCGAAGGCACACTGCAAGAGCAATGACCTCGACGAATAACCTGATATCTGGGGCTTACTACCCCAATTACCTTTACCACGAGAGTGTGCGCTCTGACGGCTTCGTTCCACCGGAAGCATTCCTCTACCTAGATCAGATAGGGTTGATCCAGGATAGATCAGCGGTGCCGTTAATCTTCCATGTCGCTCGGACAGCTGGGGACAGGCGACTCAACTACAACAGAGACGTCGCACACGGCAGTGTGGATCGCCTCAGGTTCAGTAGGGCGGTGGGGAATCGCGATAAGAGGGATGTCGTTCGGCAGCACCAGCATTTCTGGTGGTTGAATAATGGGGAAGATGTTTCGTCGTCGTTTCCGTCAATTACGGACCAGCCTCACTAATGAGGCAGAGCTGACCAATCTGTTTTCTCTGTGAATAGCGATGGCCAGCTTGCATAGGTCTAGGTTATTTTAAGTTAGATACTAAGTTTTTATTAAAAAAAAAAAAAAAGTCCATATGCTAAGTTTTGTTAACAATTTTTTTCTTAGCTTTAAGTATAGAAAATAAATATCCGTAAAGAAAATGTAAATGAGGTCGAAAGACATAGTTATAAGAATTTAGAGTAGCTTAGAGTGCCTGTGTGGGGCCAGTAAGTTAGTATAAGATTGTTAAGTAATTGTAAGCTAGCATTTAAGCATTTTTTGTTAGTATGTAAGAGTTAGTGATTATGAAAATAAAATGCATATAAAACTAAACTAAAACTAACTGTCCGAATTAAAAAAAAATTAAAAAAATTGTCTAAGTGTTAAATAATCAAAAAAAAATCGACGAAGCCATGGATGAAAACAAAACCAAGGGAATATTGTGTGTTCCGGTTTCAAAATAAAAATACGAAACTTACAAAGGAGCAGATGACATTTTACATTTGGACTACCTTTATCCAAGCTGGTCCCATAAAAACCAAACCAAAAACCATTAAGCAAGATGCAGAAAAGAGAATCCAAAATTCTAAAAGACTTAAACATTCAAATTCACTTTAAGACACAATTCAGTCACCTTCACTTCACAAACTAAACAACTTCAAAGTAATCTTTAACTGGCGCCTAACTGGTTGTATCCCGTTAAAACTCAATCTACTCGTACAAGTAGGTATACGCGATGAAAACGAAAAAACAAAAACAAGAAAAAACCTCTTTGTAGATGCATAAATTCGTTACAGTAGTAAACTTTCAATATTATGATGTTGCCTTCAAAAGTCGTTACAAACAATATACTCGTACCAAGGCAACATCTAACACAATATTCACTGCACAGCACCAAGAGAATTACATAATTGCTCCTCTTCAAACCATCTAAAGATACTTTCCCGCCTTTTTTTTATTTTTTACTTGAATTCAAAATCTAAATAATTTATTCGGTTTTTTTTTTGTTTGTTTTTGAACAGGTGGATCCCCTGGCGAGTTCGATTTATAATCAGTTAGAAAGCCGAGCACAGTGACCGCAAAAAATAAAAATATTCAAATGTCTCTAATTTTGTTACAAAAAAAAAGTTGGAAAATTCCAAAATTGGATAAGGAATCACCCGTTAACTTGTTGTGATGCAAAAATACATCAAACAAGTGATTAGGTTTAGATTTATTGATCAGAGATGAGGTCGGAAATATTGTGATGTGGAGTTCCCAGCACTTTCTTCAAGCCGGACCATCGTTACTTCTATAGTACTGATGGGATTGTTATTATTTTTTTTTTTTTGTTGTGGATATTGTATAATTCATAATTAATGACGCTTTCACTTAACAAAAAAAAAACACAGAACAAAAGACTTATGAGTAAAAGAAAAATAACACTCCCTTACGTTTGGCCATTACAAGGCGTCTTGGTGCGGACGGTGAGTAAACTTTCAAACAGACTGTATAAGTTATTAGATGAACGTCCGAAAGCGTTTGCTTATGATCACAAAATGATTTGTCTCTGATTCTGGTCAACGATTTTATAAGATCACTAAGACGTATCTCAATCTCAATCTCAAGCTCTAAGTCTGACTCTGCCTCTGACTCTAACTCTAACTCTAACTCTGACTCTGACTCTGACTCTGACTCTAACTCTGACTGTGACTTCGACTTTGAGTTCAATTTCCACTTCGACTTAACTCTGGACTATGACGATGTCGATGGCCATGCGGATTACGCGAATTCAATTTCAGTAAACCGTTACCGGTTTTCCGGTCCACTTTTGAATAACCCACTCGACTTTGTTGTGGTTTTTTTCTTCTCTCTAATCCAAAATCTATTCTCGGAACGTATTGATTTATCAAAGACCAGTAATTGGCGTTTAGATTCAAAAACAAAAAAAACATCAATTCTCAACATCGATTGGGGCTCGTGATTGGACTGATTGTGTCTATTATGCGAATGCGGAAAATGTACCACCCGTCGAGGAATCCCCAACATAGACAGTTTAGTTGAATAGGAAAGACATTTTTGCTTAGTCAGAGAGGGGCTATTTGGAATCCGGAATCCGGTGATTTAAAAACAAAATTCTTTTTAATTAGCGCAAAATCACTGCAACCGGTTGAACATTCATTGCTGATGGTGGTGGCTAAATCCCGCTGTCCAATTCGATCATAAGATATAGCGATTCATTGAATCGATGCGTGAACCTAAAAGGTGTTAAAACGTATCTGCTTCTGGTCACTAATGGATTTCGAATGTCATTTGCCAGTTGGTGTTTTTTTTTCACCGAATTGGTTGGTGATTATGTTTTGTTTTGAGATGAACACTTTGATTTGTATTAATTTGTGAAATTTTTGGTAAACTAGATGAGTGTAAGCTCATAATTGTTGTGTAAGATGAAGGTTGTCATTGGTAGGAGTGACCTTACCGAGTTAAAGGGCTCGAAAGTGTAATTCGACGAATTTACAATTCAAAAATCAGGGATAAATTATTATTATTTCATGTAAATGTTGGCCACGCCTATGTTTTAATGACAACGGTAAGCGTCAATACCAATCGTCTGGCCATTGCAGGTACGCTGTTTAAGCATAACACCTGCCAGCTGTGTCTCAACCGATAGGCAGCGAACACCCAACCAGATAAATCACATTACGATCAGCCGTGTGAATGTCTTCTACACATCCGAAACAGACGCGGAGCAGACAATGGACAAAAACGCGAAACAGCCAGGTTCAATACCAACAGGCTCAAGGATGCGCAAGTGCGCCAACAGTTCAGGGATCACCTAGCCTTAGAAGCAAAAGTAATCAGCAGCACAACGCAAGATAACGTGCACGACCACTGAAACGCTGTGAAAGTGTGAAAAATGGATCAACCACCTATGTATGTCGGTAAAAGGCAGAAAAGTCACCGCACATGGCTTTCGACTGAAACCTGTAGACGGATCGATGAGCGTACAGCAATCAAATCTCGGATTGAAGCCATATCAGCAGTAGAGAGACCCCAGCTAGAAGTCTAATATCGTGTGGAGAAGAAGGAAGTGCAGCCTAGTGTATCAGTACATCGACACACTGTCTTCAAGGGTAAGGTTCAAGCAGATGCGACAGTAGCGCTGTCTACGAAATCACCAAGAAGCTCACTGGCGATCGAAACTCCAAACAACATCCAGTGAAAACTCACTGAAGCAGGGGACATTTTGTTGCGCTGGCATCTCGAATTCGAATGAGTTTTCCGAGGCAACAAATTCCCGAATTCGCATCGGGCCTCGCAGTAAAACCGAAATAATGGCAGCAATCAGGTATTGTTGGAATCCCTGCCGAACTATACCAAACGGCGCCAAATACGTCGGCTGATTTGCTACAGCCGCTCATATGCAGAGCGTGGGATCGTGAAGCTACCAAAAAAGGAAAACCTAATGGAATGTGGAAACTGGAGAGGTATATGCGTTCTTCCAGTCGTATACTGTCACCACTATTGTTTGTGGTGGTTATCAGCTATGTACTTAATGCAGCATTGATGGAAGGCAACTATGGAATTCGATGGGCAATGACATCTTACCTTAAACACCTTCACTATGCTGACGATGTTTTGCTGACTTTCTCATCGGGTAGTGGACCTTCATTTGATGGACCACAATCTGGAAGCTGGGGCAAACTCAAAATAAAAGCCCTTAGCACTTCTAACACCCGTGCTGAACTTAAAATTGCCAGACAGGAGGTTGATAAAGTTGACAACTTTCTGTACATAGGAAGTGTGGTCTCGGCTAACCGGGGTAGCACCGAACTGGATGTGTGCAGCAGAATCGGGAAGACTAAAACTGCGTTCGGAATGCTATCCAACATCTGGAAAAGCAATGTTTTCAGCTGCGACTAAACCGCTCCAACGTAGAATCAGTACTTGGAAGCTGGATACCAATACCACACGCAAGCTGCAAACCTTCGTACATAGATGTCTAAGAATAATCTTGAGGGTTTTCTTGGCTCAATGGTATCTCTAATGCACAGCTTTATCAGAGAACGGGCCAAGAACCCATAGACTTTAATGCATTGGACAAACCCTACTACGCGAAGACAGTTCCATTGGGAAGTACGCCATGCAGTGGAATCCGCTTATCCAAGCAGGCAGAACAGCGTGGCACCCGAGAAATTCATATCGAAGAACAGTCGAGGAGGAATCGAGCTCTTTAGAAATGAGTTGGAGAGAGCTCAAATGCGTTGCAGAACTCCGAACAAGGTGGGCCCCAGAGCGGTTAAAGGGTATACGGAGAGTCCAATTTTGAATCATTTTTTCTGGTATATCGCTAATAGCACGTGTAATGTTGTCATCCCAGCTGCAATTGACGCTGGTTTATCGGCATAGACGAGTGATTTGACATATCCCCATAAAAATCAGTCTAAAGGCATCAGAGAGACAAATTGCTCACCGCACTCATTTCTCAATTGGTCCGTCGATTCGTGTGCTGTGTGGCATGTAGTACCATTTAGCTGGAACTACATGTCGACCAGGTTCAGCTCGTGCATTTATGGGAATAAAAAAATTCGAAATCATTGACCGACAGCGGGCACCATTGACGATAACCTTGTTCTCATGGTCATTTTTTGAAAAAATACGGATCAATGATTCCGCCGGACCATAAGCCACACCGGTGCATTTTCCGGGTTCATTGGCGGCTGTTGTATTGGCTGAGTTTGCTCATCGAATTAAATGACGCAGTTTTGTTTACCCATTCAACCAGAAATGAGCTTCGTCGCTGAAGACAATTTTTCGATAAAAAAGCAGATCTTCCTCCAGCGTTTTAAGGTCCACTCACCGAAAATTCGAAGCTGTGGTAGGTCGTTCGGCTTCAGTTCCTGTACGAGCTGTATTGTGTAAGGTTTTAGATGAGTAACACAATCCCAATTGCTGCAAACGGCAACGAATGGACAAATCATGGTCTTCATTAACACTGCCAGATACAGGAGCAATATTTTCTTCTATACACTCTGCAGATGAAACCATCTACAATCAGCGCTACAATCAGCAAAGGTTAAAGATTTGGTGAACGTCTTTTGGAAGAGTCGTAGTGACAACAGTCTGAAGGACGCGAAATGGAAGCAATGAGTTGATCAACAATTGCGGAGCTGGCTAAAGCAAAGAACGTTTTCATTCAACCGGATTGCGCCATATGGAAAATAGACTTCCTATGGTAAATTGCTCCATGCAGCAAACTCTGGAATGGCTAAACAAGTTTGTAGCAAAAATCCGCTTCCAAAACCCTCGACTCGAGACGGAAAAGTAGGAGATCTTTTCTCACAGGGAGAGCAAGAATGGTTCTTCCTATACATAAGTGCAGGTAAGAGGTGGCATTCCCTGCTCTTATCTATTATATTGAAGAATATTGATGTTCAAAATTTTTAGTTTACTACTGCTTCCCAAGATAGGAGGCTTTCCGTGTTGAATTGGAAACAACGCATCTGTGGATTAGGATGGTTAAAAGAGTTTCACACCACTGTAGGATCGGTAGGACCGATCCTTATCTCTCAGCATCTAAATCTGGTAAATTCTGCAACCAAGATTAAGTCTGCAACCAAAATTCTGCAACCAAGAATTTTCCCTATGATTCGGTACTACCTGGTACTACTTTCCACTCAACATTTGTTACGAAGATTACCGGCTAGAAAATACTAACGGAGTCTTCCCTGTCAGACCATAAGTACATAAAATTTGGAATCGGATGCGAGGTTTCGGCTTTGCTAAAGAGTAGGAGTCCGAGAAAAACCAACTGGCCACGTTTTAAGGAGGTGTCCTAAGATTGCACCCTTTAAGAACTTTTGCGAGTCCCTTGATGAAACCAAAGACTGATCAAAAGAAAGAACTCGGAAAATCTGATGGCGCCTACACTGAGTCGAAAGCAGAGACTGTCAATCCCCTTTTTTGAAACTCACTTCCCAGGTAATCTAATCACGACACGCTCATAACCAGTTCCTATCACTGAAGTTCCTAGTGCGGTGAGTAACATACGAGTAACTCGTCGTATCATTGGTTGTGTTGACGCAGATGCTGTTGCTTTTTTTTATGGCTTCAAGTCTCCTAGCACCGATGACATACATCCATTTAAGCTACAAAAGGTAAGAAGGAGTATGCTCCGGACACTTTCATTGACGTGGAAGGTGCTTTCGACAACGCAGTATATGTAACTCGGACAGAAAACACCGCATAGAAGAATCACCAGAGCCCGATTGAGATGCCGATTGGAGCCAATACCTGCTGGCAGCGATAATTAGAGGTTGCTCGTAGGGTTGGTCATGTTGATCGACTCATTGGTTAACGCTATCAATATTTTTTCACAGTTCCCAAAAGAAAATTAAAAATACAAGTTTTGTCATCTAAATCTATATGGTCCCCTTCAAAGTAATCCCCATCGACTGCAACACACTTATGCCAGCTCTTGATCCAATCCTCGAAACAGTTTTTATATTCGGTTTTCGGTATGTCCATCAGTGCTTCCAGCGATTTTTACATTACTTCCTCTCGGCTGCTAAAACGCGTTCCATTTTCTGAATCGATAGAGCAGAAAGAAGTCACAGGGAGCCAAATCAGGTGAATTCGGTGACTGTTTGATGGTATTTGTTGCATTTTTCATCATGGTGCAAAATCCACGAGTTTTCTGCCCACAATTCTGGTCTCTTTCGGCGAATTGCTTCACCCAAAAGTCTCATAACGTCCAAATAATACTCTTTGTTTACTGTGCGCCACACGGTGGTTATTGCGGGAATCAAGGTGGTATGTAGATGACGTATGTGTACTGCCTGTTGGATCATGGCGACGATTGGTGCACTAGAAATGGGCTTTTAGTCAATCTTCTCAAAGCTGAAGGTGTTATCTTCACGTCATACTGAATAGCAAACTTCACCTCCAAGGCGCTGTCATGAGGAGCATTTGGCAAGGCGTGGGGTTTGTTACCGACGAGGGTCCCTTGGATCTACGACTATGAAAGCACCAATTATATCCTATGCGTTCATAGTCTAGCAGAGCAACCTTTCACGTAAATAGGTTTGTGACGGCTGCATGCGCCTTTCCTAGCACAATTGGTTCTACTTTATACTGAATCTCCCGTCCCTTGATATTTTTTTTTTATGGTCTACACTCTCAAAGCCGTCTTGGGGGTTTTGGTACAATAGCATTAAGCTTCTGATGAAATTGCGCGTTTACTTCATATTCTGGTCTTATGGACGTCCTGCATGTTGTAATGATGCCAGAACTACTATTGCAGCGAAAGTATAAAATATTTTCGGCCAAAATCTGAGACAGGTAAGGAGTGTAGTCGAATCGTCACGAATGGCATTGTTGTCTTTTTAAAGGACAACGGCGTTGAATTTCACTCCTCATTGAGAGAACCTTCGTCTGTATTATTTCAAGGGGAGTTACACGCAATCCTGATGGCAATCAACTACAACATATTGTCAAGAAGCAATAGAGCTTGCGGACTATCTGCATGTGTAGCAAAAGCTTAGCTGCGCTATAGCTCCTCCTGAACACTCTCATGACTTCATGTTCAATTTCAAGAATGTAATCGCTGTCAGTGAGGCTCAGACGGAAATTTCTGAGGACCTGAATGTGCCTTAAAACTCTGTAAGGGCTGACACTTCAGGATCTCGACAGTCTGCTTTAACGACGCACTACGCTTTAGATATGCCGCAAATTGAGCAAGACATAATTGACACAACATTCTATGACACCGCGGATCACTTGTGAGTGCCCAGCCTACGCTTGCATTAGGCTGCAGATATTTGATGGTGATGTTGTAAACTCATCTTTGTACGAAATACTGAGAAATCTGAGTAAAAGGGACAACGGACTAGTTCTTTGTCTGAGTCTTTTATTCCGATTCAAAAACAAAACAAAAAAGCGGAACGACGGCAATGGGTCTTGTCCGAACCGAAAATTTGTACTGAAGTCCATCCAGATGTGACTACGAGGGTCTGAGTATTCAGTTAGATTCCCACGTCATATAATGTGGCTTCGGTCCTTCCATCTCAATCGAGCTTGAGACAAGCTGTACAGCTAATACGGGACTTGGCAATTTTTCTTAAATAAAACGCAAACCATTTGTGATATTTCAAAAACTTTTTTAACGGCTTGAAGTACAATCAAAACATTTATGAATGGAACTCGACTTCGTTCATATGGCCACCTCGGGCACGTTTGCAGCGGTCGATTCATTGGACCCAATTTTCAACGACTCGGCCACACATTTCAGCCGAAACGGGCGCTATTTTGCGTTCAATGTTAGCTCTGAGCTCTTCCAACGTCGTCGGCGTGTTGGCATAAACCAATGACTTGACGTAGCCCCACAGAAAATAGTAAAGCGGCGTTAAATCGCACGAACGAGGCAGCCAATCGCCTGGCCCATTTCTTGAGATAACACGCTCACCATACTTACTCTTCAATAAATCGATTGTAGCGTGTGCTCTGTGCCTTGTGGCATCATCCTGTTGAAACCACATGTCGTCCAAGTCCATATCTTCCAATTCGGGACAAAAATAATCAGTGATCACGCTGACCATTCACAGTAACGTGACGATCGTTATCGTCGACGAAAAAATATGGCCCAATAACGCCGCCGGCATGCAAACCGCACCAAACAGTTATTTTTTGTGGATGAAGTGGTGATTCATGAAGCACAGGTGGATTTTCAGCCGATCAATAACGCATATTTTGCTTATTGACGAACCCATTGAGCCAAAAATGAGCTTCGTCTCTGAAGATGATTTTGCGATGAAATTCATCATCTTGGCGCATCTTCTCCAGAACCCAATCGGAGAACGTACGTCGCTTCAAATGGTCCATTTGAATGAGTCAGCTTGATCTTGTATGGGTGTAAACCAAGATCCTTACGCAAAATACGCCATAATGTGGTCTGAGCGATGCCCAATTCTTGAGAACGCCATGGAATTGACTGATTTGGATCGTTTGCTACGGACGCCTGAACGACCAACCTCCGTTGTCTCACTGACACGGCAACATCACACAACGAATATGTAGACTGAAATTTTTGCACTAAACTTGTCATTGCCTGTCTATTAGGGCGAGAATTACTACCGGGAATTGGAGTTAACGCTCTTAAAGTTGCAGTCACCGACTCCGAATTTCGGTAGAAAATTTTTATAATTTGCACACGTTGCTCGTTCGTGTACTTTACCATGATGAAAATTTTGAGTTTATTGAATAAATTGACAGTGACAGTTTGATGATTAGTGAAAGAGTGCGTTCACAAATTAAACTCAAAGTTGTCAAGTCCCTATTGGAAAACCTTTTTTATAAGAAATTAACACCAGCGGTATCAGTCTAAAGGTTACGAATTCGGTCTCGTTTTTGGTCAATCTCTGGAGTTTATCAAAATGTCCTGTAAATCGGTTTCTCTTGAATTTCAAACTAATGAAAGCCACCCGTCACATTGGAATTTTGACTTCAAATATACCCAGTCTTAAAACCAACGATTCTACACATCTAGCAATGAAAAAGGCTTTACATAGCAAATGGCAAATCATTATTTTACGACATATATAAGTTGAGTGATGACAATCCTAACCGATTACAGGAATTGCTGTCATAGCCTGTCACTTTCATCAGTACCAGTAGCTACATTGGTCCTTAACGTCATGTGCAATTAATGAAATCCTCCATTGTAATCCAACTTAATGGCATTGAACCGATTACGTTATTTTAATAAATGACCCTCTGTTATCTATGTTAAAAGTTCAGGGCCACCACTATCCCACTCCATCGCTAAAATTAACCTAAAATGAGCTTTCAGTTACAATTTCACTCTCTGAGTACTGCCTAAGTACGCTAAAGCTTACTTACATCCCCAAAACGTATGCGCAAACTTTTTCGAAAAAAAAAAAAAAATAAAAAAATAAAAAATTGAATAGAAATTCTCATCCACCCCTTTCTAACTTACACCCAAGTGTCAACTCACAAGTCCGATACATTTGTCGTCGTATCTTGTCAGTTGAATTTTTTGACTCGACAACGCACTAACTAGACTCTTGTTACTCTCGCAAATCGGATGCGACATTGAACCTGAAATCCAATAAAAAAAAAAAAAATAAAAAAAAAAGTACTACAAAAATCAGTAGACTACGAGTAAGAAGTATCTCAAAAATTCACACCTGCAACTGACATAGATTTTACGAGTACAATATTTTTTTTTTTCATTTCTGACTAATTATCGTGTGATCGTTAAAATCGTTCAAAAAAAAATCAAAGTGACTTGGGAGTGATTCAGAAACGAGAAGCATAAATCGCGATTGCATCTGCAACCTCAAAAAAAAAAAAAAAAATAAATCGAAACAATTAAAAGCGAAAACACAAAAAGTTGAGACACTGCAAATTCCAAAGCGAAAAGGAAATTAAAAATCGAATACTTGACCATGATGAACAATGGTGGGGCGTATGGCGGTGGTAAAGCTGGAGGGACATTCGATCCAATCACCTTTGCACAGAGGCCACAGGTTATACTGCGAGCTCTGTGCTGGGTAGGTTTTCTTTACTCCTTATTATTACATTTTCTGTTTGTCTTTATGTTTTAGTTTCTTCATTTCAAAAAATTATTTGTAGGAAAGAAAAAAAAACAGAAACAAAAACAAAATCCATTTACCCACACACACCTTAAATCTGAGCGATTCTTTGATGGTTCACACGAGTAGGTATCGATTTTCCACCCAGAACTCGGCTGTACACAATATGAAATACTTTCCATTACCACCACAATCACTATACCATCATCACCAGCACCACCTTGAGAACAATTCGAGGGTGGCAAATGGTGATGGTACTTTTTTTTCGGGGGGGTTGTCCCATTCTAATAATACCCTCAAGTTCATTCCGAAAAGAAAAGTTTTTCACCACCATCCACATCTAAACACTAAACATTCATTTGTAAGGAGAGTGACTCCCTCTGAGCTCGAGTTCGAGTTACGACGATGACGACTGTTGTCGAAGGACACTCCAGTAAATAGTCTCGCATTCCATAGAGGATGAACAACCAAAACAGAAATAAAATTCAAACAATCCTGTGTTGATGTTTTATTCCCCAGTCTTACAGTCTTTTTGGGATCAAAATATTTTGATAGATGTCAGCACACTCACTCTCGCACTCCTACGAATATAAGTACAAAATGGTTAGTAGCAGTCTGTCGAATCGACTCTCCTTAGCAAAAAGGCTCTTCACACCCAAAGTAGGTCAGCATTTTAAGTAGAAAAAAAAACAACAACAAGAACATAGAATAGAATGAAGCTTCAATGTTGTGTGCTTATCCATCCTACAAACCTACCATCCATATATCCAACAGCAATACTAGATTTTAACCTCGAAAAATTGAGAAAAAGTATCTACACAAGTAATGTGTACTATTCAGTGTTGTCAGTGATGAATTAGAAATTTCCCAAAGGTTTTCTGAAAAAGTATCTTTTTCCTGTTAGTTGTCTAAAATATCCTACAAAGTATTGCCTTGTGTTTCTCAACAACTTGGTAAACATCCACCATAAGGAAGATCTTCTCGTTTGTCCTTCTCAGGCAGGGGTGGCCTTAGAAAATAGATATTGATGAGCCAGCCTGAGCAAATGAAAATACTGTGTCTTCGAGTGCATGATTGATTCAGTTCACGCTGTGTCGTCGATCGATAAGTGAGGGACTCCCTTCGACTCTCGGAGATCAATCATTGCTTACCGAAATAGTGAACAGTATCACTTTACAAGAGACATACTCGTACTATCATTAGTCACCATTACGCCACCAAGTCCATGGCATATCTGGCTTTAGGTGCATACTCGCATACGTGTGCTAATATGTTTGTTCGCTTACAATTCCAAAAGTATCGCATCATTTTCAGTGAGATTTTAGCAAATGATAACTTGAAACCACACATAAAACATGAGATAAAAATCATAGGCTAAAACACAACTAAACCGTTGTACAACATCTCTCGAAAAGGACTATATAATCTTAAAGCACATTTCTACGCACCCAAATGGTCGTATTTCTAAAAAGTAAAACAAAAAGATACCAGAGGAAGGGTAAATTTCCCTCAAACTCCAAACACTCCCTACAGTGTACGGGTATACATACAATACAAGTATTATACGCAGATAATATGTATTGTATCTGGAGGTCATGGTGGAGCGCAGACTACGAGACTATGTCTACAAGGGGCAGAGAAAAAACAAAACACTATATTGCAATCGAATTAATATTGCATGAGATCACTCTTTATCCAAGCTATGCACAATTAACAAGTGTGACATCTGAAGAACCCACGCAATGCTCTGGGAATGCTTTTTCTCACCCCATTCGAACGCATATTATCTGTTTACGTTTTGTTTGAAATTCATTTCAATTAAATAATATGAAAAACTAAATTTAGATGAATGAAATTTGTATCTATGCCTAGAGAGAGCGACTGTTTGGCATCAATTTGATTCGAATATTACAGATTCTCTCCCCTGGTGTATTACGAGTACTGGTTTGAGATTTTTAATAAATTTTTCCTACAGATTGCCATTGAAAAGGATTTTCGGGGAAAGTTTGATTAATCGATTATTTTTTTTCCTCTTCAGTTACGAGAGTTTTGACTATCTTTGGATGCTTTAGATACTCGTATCGTATTTACATTGAGCTTAGGTCTGTGTACCTACCTTTCGGAAACTTTGTACTCGTACCCTAAATTGCTTATTAATAAATTGTGGTTAGATGAATGGGGAAAAGGTTAGAAGGTTTCTAGTACACTCTTGCCAGATGGATATGAAACCAGATTAGATGGTTTGAAAGTTGTTGAATTGAATTTTTGCAAGTGATTACATAACCCTTGGAGGAAAATAGGTTTACGAGTATATGCAAAGGACAGATTCATGGGAGGAGGTCGATTAAATTGCTGTTGGTGGTGGTGGTGGTGGTTGTTTTATTGTACATTCTCGTATAGGATGAGCTATTATTTGATTTGAAATTTTTGAACATTACATAATGATGGCTAATGACTAATGATGGTGGTAGGGAAATCTTCTCAACTAGGATAGAACTGTGGATGACATTTTTGTGCAGAAGATAGACAGACTATCGATTCGACGCCCTTCCAAATGGTGGTGATTGTGATGCCGAAATGAATTCCCCACTCTCTAGTTGTTTTACTGATAGATCTTCCAATAGGGATAGCCATCAAACTACGATGTCGTTTTTGACAGGCTTTCGGTATTGTTTGACAAATAATCATCACTTCTACGATTTTGAAAATCGGTCTTCAAGAAGATGACGCGACCTTTTTGTGCCTTAGACTAGGTGTGGTGAAGAATTTTTTTTTAAATGTTTTTTTATTTTATTCAATATACTCGTAGTCCCCTTTTAGCTTGATACACTCATTCCAGCGATTTTCCAACTTCTTGATCCCGTCCGAAAAGTAATTTTCCGGAAGGTCTGCAAAATACTCCTCCGTGGCGTCGATGATTTTCTCGCGTGAGCTGAATTTTCTATTGATGAGCCATCTTTTGAGGTTGGCTTCCGAGGGAGCCAAATCGGGCAAATACGGTGGATGCGACAGCAATTGGAGCCGTAAGTCATTGATTTTAGCCGTGGTTGCGATGCTCTTGTGCGCCGGCGCATTCTCTTGCATGTGAGGCCATTTTGCAGCGATTTCGGCCTTCAATTGCTCCAATAATGCACGGTAATACTCGCTGTTGATGGTTTTTCCTTTTTCGAGGTAGTTCACGAAGAATCCCAGAAAACCGACGCCATAACCTTTCCGACCCATCGAGCTTCCCACGGCCGCTTCGGAGCACTCGTGCCGGCTTCAGTCCATTGCCGGGCACTCATTATGTTCTCTGGTGTGTAATAGTGGATCCAAGTTTCATCAACAGTTACCAATCGACGTCAAAAGTCCGCCCGATTCCGCGTCAGCAAGTCCAAACACTCTTTCGAAGTGCTCTCGCGTTCGTGTTTTTGGTCAGGAGTGAGCATGCGCGGCACCCAGCGGCAGGATAACTTTTTCATATGCAGAATATTGCCCAAAATATGGCGTGTGCGCTCAATACTAATCTTTGTGGTATCTGCTAGCTCGCGCACCTTCACTTTCCGGTCAACCAACACCATTTCATGTATTTTTTTGACATTGTCGGGCCTGCCGCTGCGGACTTGATCGGTAGTGGAGTTGCGGCCACCACGAAACTCTCGAAACCAATATTTGACGGTGTAATCTGATGGCGCATTAGCCCCATAATATTTATCCAACTTTTCTTTTGTTTCCTTTGCCGTTTTGCCTCTCGAAAAATAATGTTTTATGAGAGAACGTCAACAACAATCAGCTGTCAAAACAAAACTAAAGACTGTATCGCACTGAAATTTGGCATATCTGCCTAAAATTTGAACGGACTTCAAGGCACCATAACCCTTTTTGCAGTAGCAGCGCATTCTGGCGGTCAAGGAGGTTACTTTTCACCCCACCTAGTATTCGACAAATTAAACTCGTTATTCGTCGTATGGTGCATACCAACTGTACTTGACTCAAAACTAATAGCGTGTCAACTTAATATTCGTACAGACAAAAGAAACCGTGCCGTTGTGAGTGAAGGGTGTAGCGAAATATCCGGAATTGTCACATCGGAATCGATCGAAATGGGGAAAATTTTGTGAACAAATCTCGGAACACATCCGGATTCGATCCAGATGATGGCGGAACTAAACCCTCGACACTGAGGTTTGTGACGGAAATTGGCGGATTGGTGTTTTGGCTAGAAGTCAATGGTTATAATCAACACGGCCAACGTTATCGTTCAATGATTAATCCTTTGACCTCTGCTCTTCGTTTTATACATTAATGACCTCTGACTGATGTTAACTAATCTAGAGCGAAGATTCCTTCTTTGAAACTGTAGTCTTCGAATCATTTTAAACAACTGCATTACAGCCTGTGACAATATAAACCGAATTGTAAGAAATGTGGACTTCTGCTTCCTGTACTCCAACAAACATTCGGATAAATCTGATCACAGTTCGACTTGTACCACATATAAGCTACTGCTGTTTAGTTCTGTTACAGTTCTCTTGATTTGCTATCTTTTGGAAAATTAGAACTTGCTTTCGATGCTATGATAAGATATGTTTTCCATTTACGAGAGTTCGATTATACTCGTTTCAGAAGAAATTTTTTATCATCGATATTGTCCCCTTCAAGGTGCTCTCCATTGATTGAAACGTGTTTATGCCAGCGCTTAATTCAATCCTCAAAACATTTTCTTATAATCGGAATTTGGTATAGCCATCAGAAGCGTCTTCGAATTGTCTATTATGTCCTCTCGGCTGCTAAAACGCGTTCCATTTTCTGAGTCGATAGAGCGGAGAGGAATCGCAGTGAGCCAAATCAGTCAAATTGGGTGGCTGTTGAATGGTATTCGTACTTTTCTTGGTCAAAAACTCACGAATATGGATGGCATTGTATGACGGCCCACAAATCCAGTCTTTTTTTGGCGAATTGCTTCTCGCAAACGTGTCATAACGCTCAAATAGTAAACTTTGTTGACTAATCTTGTGGTAAGAATTCATTATGCACAATACCGTCCATGAAAACCGTGAGCATCGCCTTCTTTGTCAACTGAAAACGGTGCAATTTTTTCGGTCTTGGAGCACACTCGGTGTACGCCATTCACACCCCTGATGCCTAGATTGCGTTTCATACTCATAAACTCAGGTCTCGTCTGGGTTGGATTCAGGTCTTTCGGCCCAAATCTCTAACCGAAATGTCTTGAACGCATCCATAAGTAATGTTTAAGTCTCCTGCCAATTCTCTGATGGTCAATTTGCGGTTTTCGGTCAACATTTCTTTGATTTCATTGATGTTTTCCTCCGTTTATCGAATTTGACGGCCTACCACTTCGTTAGTCATCCCCAATGGACTCACGACCGCTTTTCAAGCGCTTGTGCCACACATAAACATTTGTTTTCGATAGAGTATCGTTGCCGAAACACTCGTTTCAACACAAAAATTCATGCAAACTCGTTGTTGCAAAGTTGAACGGAGACAGATGTACTCCCGACAGCGTAGCTTTTACAAATTCAAGCTGTGACGCTAAAATTGAAGGAAGGAAATGTTAATGACAGATGTGTCAACCTAAAATAAAAACAACTCAAATCATAGGGTGACCATTCCTGAAACTTTTTGATCAAGGTACAAGAGTATTTCTACGTTCAGACGATCAATCTTAGGGTGTTCGCTTGCAAATTTAATAATCAAACAGGGATCCAATTACTTGTATTTGAAACCGCAATTTCCTAGATCTTCCAGGACTGGTACTTTGACTCCTCCTTTGCCATAAATATTTAGTCCTAGGAAGCCAATATTCAGTGTACTATTGGTGAGACAGGACCCCAAATGAAAACATTAAAGTTTTCACTCACTTTTACAGTGAGTCTATATAAATATCAAGCGGGAGAGTTGAAGGACCAGAAGGGCCAAATACAGCAGTGAAATTGTTTGTTAAGCTGGGTGGTCCATTTGAGTGCTCTGATTCTTACACGTTAGGATACCTCTCTTTCCAAGCAGGCTATTAGAGGCGCTAACTCCAATGCGCGAGCTATTCATTGATCAAGTTTTTCTGCATTCTGAAGCATACAGCGTGGTCTAAATACAAGTTTTTAAAAGAAAGTTTTAAAAATAAAATAAAATGAACAAAAATCAATTGTTTTTGACATGTTATGCCTTTATTAGAAAGAGCGAACATTGATTATAGAATATGATTTCATTCATGTGCCTGCCTTGGCTGACTTTCGCAGTAGCGTATCCTGTCAACCAAACTTTCCAAGATCTTGCTGACTGTTTCTGGCTCTATCTCACGGCTGGAATATTCCTGAATAATCCAGATAACATCGATCTTTAAGGGCACCCCACAAAAAACTTGAACGGGGTCAAATCGCAGCTCCGAAGCGTTCAATTGACATCGCCAAGGCGGCTGAGAACACGATCACCGAACTTAGGGCGCATAAGGTCGATGGTTTGATGGGTTGTGTAGCATCGCGCGCCATTGTTTTGAGATCAACGTTTAAGTCCATGACTTCACAAAAATTGAGTAATCATGGCTCTGTAGGCATTTTCGAAATAAAATTTCCATAATCCGCACCAAACTGACACTCTCTACAGATGCGTTGGCTTCTCGACAATCACGTGCGAATTTTCCAATCCCCAGATGCTGCAATTTTGTTTGTTAACATAGCCGCCGAAATGAAAATGCGCCCTGTCAGAAAAAAAGATTTTGCGGCCAAATTCGACGTCCAATTCGAGCTGTTGTAAGGCCCAAATTGAGAAGCGATAACGAAGCGGATGGTCATTTGCCTTCAACTGCTCACTCAATGGACTTTGTAAAGGAATAATCCGAGATATTTGTGCAAAATTCTCATCAGGCTAGAGGGTGATATGTTGAGTTGTTGAGGCGATGTTCTTGGATTAAGCAGAACTGTCTTAGCCACAGCAGCCACATTCTCCTCGGTGTGTACTGTACGATGACGGAGACCGTGAGTGTTCTCCGCAAGCAAGCTAATTTAACAACCTTTTTCTACATACTTGCACTCACTTTTGAAAAAATTTTGCAATATTTTCGTTTGCGGAGGTACAATATGATCCTGACTGACTGATAGTCATGTTATCGAGCGGGAAAGAGCTACCAGTGTCAAAATAATACGAGTATATGATTCAAAAAGTCTTGTAGAGCTATCATCTGCCCTTCGTATAGTGAAAAATAGGAAAAAACTTGTTCCACGTTTTTTGAATTTCAAAGTACTCAATTTGGGATGGTTCCTCTGAAATTATTGTCGACATGACGCCATACATATTTTAGTCGTACCTCAGTGATATGAGACGATGGTCAGGTTACAGTACAGCGATGCTTTTCATTAGCTTTTTGCTCGTGATCTACCCGGTCGAGTATAACTAAAAGCACGACATATATTTCACCATTCCAAACAGTTCCAAAATGCTGAAATATGATACGATTTTACGGTAAGGCATATTTCCATTACGGCCATGTGGACAGAACTGCTATTTTATTCTGCAACACTCTAGACACCAAATGTAAAGCCATGCATCTAGCTCCTACACAGCTGGAGACTAATTCAAAGTCCGTAAAAGACGCTAGCGATACGTATATGTATGTGGGTAGCTATTCAGATTGCTGGCATCGGACATCTTAGAATCCAAGGTTGTAAAGTATAGTTAAGGGTCCATGTTACACTCATTTGGATTTCGCCCACTATGTGCCTGTATTTGCTAGCTATAACTTGAATTGTACAGATTTTGACGTTATCACTGTTCCCATATCGTTTTAAAATTGTCTAAGGTACATCTTGCCTGAAGCAAAGAACACGAAGCCGCACTTGGGTCAACAATTGATCTCTCACATATAAGTAGGACAACTTATCCAACACGAGCTAAGCGACAGCATTCTAGGCAGCAGGAATTTGTGCAGAAGCTGAAAATATTTAAAGCGCACCCTATCTATAATTTTAGTAGGAGACCTAGCTTTTAAGACCTTTCCCAGCTCAGTTTAGTGAAGAAAGTGGTAATATTTTTCCTGACAACTTATTTCAGTAGATAGTCAACACCCTGTTTAACCTAAAGTGTTTTTTACAACCAGGTTTTCTTCGATTCAGAGGAAATGACAGCGGAAATCGACTTGCCAAAAGGACTCCTAATTTAAGAAACTAATACTGGCTCCATTAATTACTTCAAAAGTTCTTCCATTTTTTTTTTCGAAGAAGGCGGCTTGTTTGGTCAAGTCAAATCTTACTAAGCAAAGGCCCTAGGACATTTTGCATCACATGTTTTCCAGATTTTCTTTCTGGATGTTACGGTATATTCCTCAGGATTAACGATGCAAATTTCATATAAGCGATTTGACCCAAACGATATAAGGTTGGATCTCTAACTTCAGACGTGTGTTTCATATTTTCCTCTGAGCTCTATACGCCTGACTGATCAATTGCCAGTACCAAGGCCAATAGCCAGTTAACGGAGTCTCGATTTGACATTCAGCAACTCTTCCGCAGCTTTACAATATGTACTTGAAGAGTCTGTCAAATATCACCTCAGCTGTAAATTCTTGTCAATTAAGTGTGTCAAAACAGCTGACCTATGGTTGGACGTTGTGATGTGTGCGATTTTTACGGTTTCTATGATGTTTTTCTCGAAAACTCGCAAGCTGTCAGTTTTCTTTAATAGCCGAATTATTTCATGATAAATTCGTTTAAGTTTGATGTAAAGGGTGTTCCATCTTCGAAAATCAAATAGCTTTTTAAGAACAAGTTTGTTCTGCCACAAACCAGTGCAAAAAATGTAAGTTAGAAATAGCTAGAGATGTGCAACTCTTCATAATGATCTTCAGACCATGGGAATAGGAACACCCAACTACCGGACCCATCTAAGCCGTCCGTATACTCCTATTTCCCGAACACCACAAGAGATTCGAAAATATGTCAAACTTTTTATATGTCAAACAATGTCCCAACACCGAATGGTATATGACTTGAAATGAACCACAAGTACGCAGCTGCTCGTGCAACTGTTTCCTCAACTCAAAATAAATCTTTAGCCTCATTCACAATTGCACATGCACATTTTCGCCCTGCTATGTGCAAACATCTTAAGGGTACATAAAGTCCCTTGTGCGCCTCCAATCATGAAAAAAAGCATACACACCGTATGTAAGTCACTGAACATACTCGTGTTGAACACATTCCAATGTTGAATGACCCCATCCAGTGTCCACATAGTTAATGAACATGTGATTTCTCAACGATGAGCAACTCGTTAAGCGTTTATTTCCGTTCAGTTTGGAGCATAGAGAATCATCATATCAACACCGTTCTTATATTGATGCCAACTAACCAAAAATTCAAAAAGTAGACCAACGCCAAGATATAACGCACAAACGCGTTGCTCAACAATGCCCAGCATTTACTAACCGTTCACTTGTTGGTTAATGAGCATGATACATCTTCAATTCGTTTGTTGAACAAAGTTTGGAGTCCCGTCCATTAATGTTGAATGCGTTGAATCCGAAATTGAATGCTCATCGGTATATCCTCAAACCCACTTTCGGACATATTCTGAAATATCTTGATTCGTTCCTAAGTCGTACAACTCGCTTTATTTCCTAGTCATTATAACTTCCAAACATTTAAAACCAACGTACATCGGTACCTCTCTTTTCTTTCTGCCTAAGTTTCCTTCCCCGTCGCTGTGTCTGAACATTTTGAGTGTGTGCTAATTATTGTATAAAAAAAACAGAAAAAGGTGTTTCACACATAGCGAACAACGGACATTGAACGAATACGCAATAGAATGGGGTAGCAAGCCCACCAATATCAGAGTACTATGTTGAAAACATTTGCATCCATAGAAATGAATATTGCAACTGATGGCCAAGCAAAGCAGGACGAGAATCAATCATTGGAAACATCTTCGTAAGTAAATCCCTCTTGCCCAAAATAAAATAACGGGTTATCGAGGAATAAGCATAGACCAACCATTAAATAATAATAAAATAATATTCGACATCGTAAAAAAAAACCTAGCATGCTCCAAACTAGCGGCCGGAATTTGGAACGACTCTTCAACAAAAACATGTTCGAGGAAATGGCAAGTACTAACTATAGCATGCGATGAACGAGATGCTCAAATAGTTTTATAATCAAAGTGCCGTAAAAACTAAAAGTCTCTTACCTCAAGGTGGCCCTAAACGACGAGCATGCTCGCCAAACATGCTCGTGTTTTTTCTATATTTTTCTCATGTAGGGGCTGGTTCGTGAGCCGCTCGCTGTTGGCGAAAAATTTAGATTTTTTCGTGCTCGTTGGCTTCGATGTTCGCCGTGTTGGGCCATGTTCGCGAGCAAACCTCATTTTTGCTGTGAATATCGTGGATTAAACATAATGGCAGCAGTAAATAAATAAATCACAGTATGAAGAATCAACACGATATGAATGCTCGCCAAATGTGTTCGTCGAGCATGCTCGTCGTTTAGGGCTACCTTCAGGGTGTGCTAATGGCTAACCTGAAAAACTGCAGGTTTTCACACATTTCGACAATGCTGAAGTTCATACTGGAACACATATTTCTATAAAGATTATCTCTTCTATGCAAGATAATTAGAGAGGCCAGCGCTAAAGAAAATACCCGAATCACAGTAAGACGTTCGAGTTTACTGCCTTAGCTAGCCCTTTAACAGAAAATGGATATATGCAGGACACGTATACAGAAGTGTTTAGATGAAGGAGTTTTCTTGGGGAACCAATATGCCCATAATATGAACTGGACAAGGGAAGAAAAAGGGCAATAGTCAGACCAGTTTGGATCAGTTTGAGTCCATAAAATAATGCTCGATAGATGGCGCTATAAATGCCCCAGGCTGAATAGCAACGGAAGCAATAAATAAGTAAGAAATCTCGACCTTGTTGAAGGGGAGAATCCACGGAAAAGAGGAATCACGGCAGTTCTATCAATACTCCACCTAAAGTAAAAACTAGGCCGAAGGTAGACAAGCCGGTTCAGCACCTGTACGGTGCCCTCAACAAATATCTTGAACTAATGTGTTCTGTGAGGAAAAACTTCTGTTCCATGGTGGAACGCAGATTTGTCCTGAAGAAAGAAAAAGAGTATAAGAAGCTAATTCGTTCGAAGAGTGCCTTCTCTAAGAAGTATTGCGAAAAGATCGAAAAAGGAGACTAGCCAAAGTCCTCAAAATGGGAAAATCAACTAGATTGAACAAAATCAGAATATCTCATGACACCTAGAAATTCACTTTGCAAGTAATCCGATCTGAACAGGCCCCACAACCATCCCCTATCACTGGAGCTCTAAGCGAGGTGAGTAGCACAGAGCGCCGTAGCTGATATCTGTCATTGGTTGTTGTGACGGTTGAGGTTTGATGGCTTCAAGTCGCCTGGTACCGATGACATACATGTATATCCAGTGGTCCTACAAAAAGATACAGACCAGCTCCCTCACGTGAATTTTCACTGCACGCCAAGAACTTCAGACCAATTAGTCTAATTTCCTTTTTGTCATGCGTTGAGCATTTTCATCGATATTGTGGGTACTTTTGACAACCCAATACTTGTCGGCAACTGTAACTTGGCCAGACGTGCAAATGGATCACTGATTTTGTGATTTTAATGTCTTTTCACTGTGATCTGGTACGACAACACCAAAAGTCCTGTTTCTGGAGAAAATGAAAACGAATTCAGTTCAGGGAAAAAAAACTACGAATGGCTGGAATATAGCGCCGGTGTCATTTTGAAAGACGACAACAAAACAAAACAAGAATCTGTGGAGAGGTCGAAAGAACTGCGTCTTGCTAAAGCCTCTCACCACGTTCAAGTTCGAGAGTTCTTGTATCAAAATTCGGGTTTCCTGTGCGCATTACTGAATACGGCATGCCACTCTCGGATGCCTACAGACCAAAGGAATGATTCTCTCTCAGACTGCTTTCTGCAGTTTTAACGGCGCACTAAGTGTTTGCTAACAAATCCTTACATTTATCCTTTATTCTATTATTCTTAAGCGTAGGTTACATTTTAGAGACTTTTTAATAAGCAGGTTCTGGTTTGTTGGGTTAAGAGCAGGCCAAGCGTTTATTGAAGGTCAGGCGATGACGGGAATACTTGTCTCCACCTGAGAATCTAGCTGGATGGGCAGAAATTATTTGGCAGGCCACCTTCGGTGCGCTTGACCAAAGTGTAAACGCGCTCGCCCTTTTCGTTCAATGTGTACATGAGATATATTTTGGATTTGATTTAAACGACGAATTTGTCGACGCCTGAATACACGCATGCTTTGGTTTGGCTAATCGCCTAAGTGTACCAGCCATAAATGGTGCTACGAGCTGCGGCGCTTGTTGTGAGTTTGATGACGACTGCGAATGTCTGGCATACGACCGCCCTGTACGGAGGACTGCGAAAGGAATTTTTGTAAAAGCAAAATACAATGAGCACATGCACTACGAGTAGTTCTATGCCTAAGCGTGGAACAGTGAGACAGGAAAAACCCCAGCAAATGTTCTATGATGACCATGTATGAACATTCACATCGTGAGAAGGAGCCTACTGACCTCTGAATGGTCCTGAAAATATTCTCTGCTCTGATTTATAGTAAAGGTAACATCGTTGTCCTCAAAGTTCTACTTAGGTTCAACAATCTTGCGATCGATAGAGCAAATGTCCTTCATCGGTATTTATGTTCAAAATTGTTATTGAGAAATTGGTCAGCTGTTACACTCACTTCAAAATCCCGAACGGATTCAAGGACATACTTTTCGAAACATGACATACTGTATATACGAGTACGTATCTAGGTAAACTGGAAAATTACGACACTTGGCCAAACAAAATTAACGGTCTAACGTACTAATTAAGTACACTTTTACCTACCGAGTTTAGTGTTTTGCCACACATAACCTTCAGATTGAGTTGGACTCTTTTACAAAGTTTCTCTGTTGGGCTTGGTGTGAAGAACGTCTTACAAAGACATATTCTCGTATACGTTTAAGGAAAATTAATGACAACATACTCGTCTATCGGAGAGTGTAATGCAAACAATTCCATTTATCTCTGGCGTCATTTATCGTAAAATCAATAAGTTCCCCACCCTCCTGGCACACACACACACACTTATACTACATGTCTTATACTTGCAGTTCCTTACATCAGTGAATTCGCATGCGATTTCCATATACATACATAGATACTCGTGCATAGAGACATGTCCTTATTCTTAACAAAAGCAACAAGCATGCCATTTCCTTCCCCACCACGACAGTGATCTCATTTTTCATGATTTTCTTTTATACGGGTATTACCATTTTGCCGTTCTTTTCTTTTGCTTAATTAATTTATTCATCAATTTATTCATGCATCATGGAACGCATTAGGCCTCTGTATACGAGTGTACGAGTATATTTAAATTGTTGATTGACACATTTTTACAGCTCTTCTCCATAGTGGTTTTTGGTTGTATATCCTCGGAAGGATGGCGTGAGGAAAATGGCAAGGAAGTCTGCCTTTACAATAATGATGCGATGGCCTGTAAATATGGAACAACAATTGGAGTCTTTGGATTCCTTGCATCGATGGCATTCATTGCTGGCGAATATCTATTCGAACAAATGTCATCGGTCAAGAGTAGAAAACATTACGTTCTCGGTGACCTAGGATTCTCCGGTGAGATTGCGAAAAATATAATTTGTTAAATATGCTGTCTTATTTACTTATTTTTTATTTAAAAAAAAAAAAACAAACAAAGGCTTTTGGGCATTTATGTACTTCATAGCGTTCATTTATTTGTGGTCGCAATGGAGTTCAGCCACTGCGCCACCAAATGGAGAAGGTGTTAGTAACGTTCAGGCTGCCATTGTATTCTCATTCTTTTCAATGTTCACATGGGTATGTCCATCTTTAAGTGTATCTAAGTCTAAGATTGCACCTTATATTGCGTTTATTATCTCCTTCAAGGCTGCATGTGCATTTTTAGCATATAAGCGTTTCCAAATCGGTGCGGACGCTGCATTTGCCTCGACATTTGAATCAGATCCAGCAGCTACACAGTATACAAGTTATCCAATGGAAAATGAAACCGATCAATACAGTCAATCTCCTTTTACCGGACAACAGCAACAACAGCAGGGTATGTAAAAATGTTTATCTTTGAAAGAATTTTTCTAATTTGTTTCAGAGCTTCACTCGTTTGATTAGCGCATCTGGATGTTTCGAAATACACATCTTGACATATTCAAAGATGGAACCTTCGCTGCTCGGGTTTCAACTAATAAATTTCAACGGCTGTATGGATATTTTTAGCCGTCTTTCCTCTTGAAGGTTCTCGACTTTTGGGACAGAGATAATACTTGCTGGTAACACCAGTACTTCTTGCAAGGATATAAGACAATCAGTCATCACAGCGATTTTTAAGTCATAATCACAGTATTGAATTCAGACAACAGATATTTGTCTGTTAGGACGAATAACTCTCTTGGTAAATGAAATAAATGGTTAGCTTGGGACTATTTCTATTTCTACACTATTTCTGAAAAATGGAAGCACATGCCTTCGGGTGAATTTTCAGTATTGCAGGTCTCCTAACTGGCTATTTTTGACAGCAGAAAGAGCAGATCAAAATTCCTGTGGAAGGTTGGACTAAGATAAGATAAAATCCGAAGAAGAAACATCGAAAGAAGGTAATAGTCAGATCGACATTACCTCGCAAAACACCTTAAAGTTCGCCAAAAAAAAAGTCAAGAACCAAATGGCATGCCTTATAAAACTCCCAAATCGAAAAGGAAATATAATCCTGAAGTCATCGCCAAAAAGAATTCGTCCATATCTCGAAAACGGAGCTCGGAAAAGGAAGAATCTATCTTTAATATATTAGTAATGCTCCTGGTACATAAATAGAAGAGTGTTACTCTACGAAATTGACAAAACGACAGAAGAATACAAAAACAGACATCCCACAGGGCTCCGTTCTTGAACCTCTATTTTATATTATAATATAATAGATGGGTATCTTGATACTTCAAATCGCGGCATTAAATGAATTCAACGATGATGATGGGTAGTATCAAGAACAAGTTACAGTTGACTTCAAACGAGACCATTTGAAACTCAACTAAAACAAGCTAAGCCTTCGAAGCGATATGAAATACCAAGGGTGGACCTTCTGTTCACTATTTTTCAACAATTGTTACTCTTGTGAAAAGAGTAAATCTTCCGATTAATTATGAAATATTATTTCATCCCAATGACTGCATGCGCTGTAGCATCGGCCTCTATTTCACAAATAGCTTTACCAATATTGTTCTTGAGTACATGACTCGTCGCTGATTTGTTCGCATAGCATCGATCTTTAATGGCACCCCTGGCGTCCAAGCAAGATCACCAAAACGACTGATTACACGATTATTGATTGTTGAACGGCTTGTGAGGCATGTAGCCCCATCTTCCTGGAACCATAGCTCGCCCAAGTCCAATTCCTCAATCTGGCCATAACAAAATCAGTAATCATATGCCGGTAGAGCTCTGCTGCAAATCCTCCCTGGAGCCCGCTGCAACTAATGCTGTCATTTTGTAGCTCTAAAGTCTTGGTCTCTTGCACAATTTAACGCGGCCTAAAGATTTTGGTCTAGCGCCGACTAACGAGGCCGAAACCCACGCAGATATTGATCGTTTTGTGTGAAAAAGGATTTTCGACTTTTGCGTAATAGGAACACTGAAAAACGGTTTGAAGACGTAGTTAAACCGAGATATGACTCTCTATTTGTTGGAGAACATGTAGTATAATTATATTTTCTGTAGATGTGATATGTCCACATCTAACTAATAAAAACATCTAGCTAATAAAAAAGACGTCAGGTCAGGCATACTTTCGGAACCATAGCTCGCTCAAGTCCAAATCCTCAATTTCTGGCCATAGAAAATCGGTTATCATGCCTCGGTAGCGCTGTCCATCTTGAAAGACAAATGGATCAATCACTCCACTCCAAAAACATCAAAACACTCAGAATTCAGGATGCATAGACTTTTCTATGACTACATGTGGATTTGCCGAGCCTTAAATACGGCAATTTTGTTTGTTTACGTAGCCGCCGAGATGGAAGTGCGCCTCATCTGAAAAGAAGATTTTTTGAGCAAAAATGTTCGTCCTTTTCGAGCTGCTCTTAAGCCCAAAAAGTGAAGCAAATAGTCGAATAATCCGAGATGTTTATGCAAAATTCTTCTCAGGCTAATGCGACTGAAGTTCAGTTGCTGAGATCTTTGGCGCGTTGAGGTCCTCGTGTTTGGGTGCATACTTTCGGCAACAGCCGCAATATTCTCTGTATTCTCTGTTGAGCGCACAGGACGAACATGGGAATATGTTCGGTTATCAATCAGCAAACCAGTCTCACTGTTCGGCAACACATAATCCACTTTGGAACTAACTTTGCAGTATTTCCCAACCTTGAACAAGAGTAAATCGATCTATTTTAATTATACTCAGAATTTCAGATGAACATGCGTAAAACATCGCGATCATAGCTATCCAAGCTGGCGAATAACAAGATATTCAAAATGAAAGAACCTAGAATAACCCAGATGAAAGAGTACAGCAAAGAAAACATTATTAAAAAAGGATCTCAATGATGGGATAGCTTATAAAAAGGCAGGTGGATCTAAAGATAGTAGCGTGGATTACTTACGAGTATACAAATCACTAGAGAATGAGCCCCTCAATTTTGATTGTGGCCAGACGGGTATTCCCAATCTCCCTACCTCTCTAGACTCGACACTCCACCAAAATGTCCATTATGTCCTTTTCAGGTTTCCGTGAAGATAAACAAGGATTGAATAGTAAAATATTGTAGATATGGTAGTACCAGCACATACTTAGGGGTTAAAATGTACACTTAAAATGTGTGTACAAAGCGCGGGCGAAGGAAACTTAGAGAAGAATAAAAAACAAATATTGATGTACACTGGTCTTAAATGTTTGGAAGTTATAATGAGATGCTAAGCTCGGAGAATAATTGGGACTCATGTGAAAATCGAGCTAAAAAGGCGGAAGATTACACCAAGCGCAGACAAGAGTGACCATATAGACACGAAAATCTCACACTGTATAATAGTAGCTATCGCAGGTACTGCGAGACGGGTAGCAAAGTTTAGATTAAGTGAGCAGAAATCTCTCAAAACTCGAAGCATGACGTTTATAAAATGTTTCCGACACTGTCATCCTCTGAATGGTGTTTTTCGATGGAAGAAAATCTAAAACTTGTTATCACTACATTACTCCCTATAGATTCGTGGAAGAAGACATCACATTCCACATGACCTTGTTATCGAACTGAGTGGCGGATTCATTGCCTTCAGTTTCTTAGCATACCGACTGTCTTCTAGAATGGGCAGAAATGAAGAGCAGTTTGGCAACCTCGAGAGTGATCTCAGCCAATAAGGCTCGAGCTGTTTACGTTTCCATGATAGATTCGGTGACACCATCAATTTCAACCGACAACTCGGAGAAATCCCGAAATACTTCAAACATGACATTTTAACCACAACCAAAAGCAGTGGTACTACCTTGGACACAAGGAAACAACGAATCTAATACACGTTGACCGGTCAGAAGTGGGTGGTTAACAGGACATGGTTGCCGTACATGTCATACTTGCAACATATTGTGTTTGCTGATTTCTCAATCAAATTCGGTTTCCAAGACAACATCCTCAACATTGTAGGTGCTAGCAGGTGGAATATTACGAACTGTATTCTTGACGCGAGGTCCAACGATCATCTTGTTCTTGAGAGTAATCTGATTCTTCTTCCAATACCATTTCTTCGTCCTCTGGTCGCAATAAAAATGACACTCCCCTTTATTCCTTTCCTTTTCATTACATGTTGCTACATCCTACCAACTCAACGTATCGAATCCTACCAACTTGCTTGATCGATCATTTAATTGACATGTCTGACTCAATTGACGATATCCTTATTTTCGGCGACTTTAATCTTCCTCATCTACAGTGGACTCCATCAGAAGATCAATCAACCTTTTTCATTGCTTCCAATGCCAACTCAGCTAAGGAATGCTTTTTCTTAGATCGCTTAACAGACTCAAGTCTATGCCAAGTCAACAGATTCAATTAACTCCTCAGTCTCACTTTGTCCCCTATCTCTCTCAACAATTGATAACTACTACTCTCTCTCGTTTTTTCATAATTCTACTGGCCAGTCCACTTCCCCTCAGAACACTCTCATCAAAAAGCAAACTTTCACAAAATCAGGGACTGTCTCAGCAGATCCCCCTTTAGCTTTCACAACCTAACTGTGAAAAATGCCCTATCCATTTTTTATCGAGAAATATTTAATTCTTTTTCCCTTTACGTTCCGTTTTCCGCCCTAAAACATAATTTACTAGTCCTCCCTAGCGTGAAAATTGATAACCTTCGAATCATTTCGAGTGAAGAAAAAACTCCCCGTCCTATTCGGACTCCCACTTCGGGAGAGCTAATATCGAAACCAAGTATACCTGAGTCTCAAACCACTACATCACAACAATGTTTTCCTTTCTCCTCCTTCTATCTTCCCGCCCGCTCCATGGCAACATTAAAAGGATATCATAACCACTTAGGCGCGTGTAAATTAATTATAAACGACCCTAAGTCCTTTTTTCAATTTGTTAACTACAAAAGGAACTCCGATGATTACCCTCCGTAACTCTGTTTCAACAATAAGACATCAACTGATCCACTCTCCATGAACAACCTATTTGCCACCTTTTCTAAACAGGCCTTCACTAACGACTCCTTTGTACCAGACCCATTCTATTCTAATTACGTACTGAACTTCTCCAATGGCCCACATCTCTCTCACACCTTGGACCCGTCTTTGATCGAACATAAGTTACACCAACTTAATGACGAATTTACACCCGGCGCTGATGGCCACCCTACCATGTTTCTTAAAAAATGTTCTTCCTCTCTCCTTTCTAATCTCTTTCATCTATCCCTTTCACAAGGAGATTTTCCTTAAGCTTGGAAAACCTTCTTCATAACCTCGATTCACAAAAAATGATCAAAGAACGAAATAACTAAACTAAAAAAAAAAACAAAATAAAACTCTCCCATATACCCAAACTCTGCGAAAGTATTTTGTATGAAGCTCTAAGCTTCCTATGCAAATCTCATATTTCCCCTAGACAACATGGATTCCTGAAGGGTTAGTCAAGCACCACAACATATCTCGTTGAATTCGTATCTTGTTTGGATGTATTTACCCTCTCTGCCCTAGAGAATGGTAACGAAGTCGATGTAGTTGCAACCGATTTTAGCAAGGCCTTCGATAAAATCTCTCATCGATTGATACTCTTCAAATTGTCTGCCCTCGGGTTTGACTCCATACTGTTAAAATAGATATCCTGTTACTTCGAAAACAGTGTTCGTTTTAGGTCAGCCACCTCTGTAGTTCCACAAGGCAGCCATCTCGGTCCCCTTCTTTTTATATTAACCATAAATGATCTCGATAGGGTCATCAAACACTCGTCTATCTCCTTTTACGCCAACGATACCAAATGTTTCAAAACCATTTCCCATCTCCATGACTCCTTCCTCCTTCAACAAGACCTACCTTCCCCACAACCAACCTATTTCCTCCGTTCAATCAATTCGCGACCTCGGCACTTTGTGGGATAGAGAGCTCAACTTCCGTTCGGATGGAATAATACTTAAAACCAACTCTACACTAGGTTTTATAAAACGGTGGTCCAAATAATTCACCAACGCCAATCAAGTGTGGTCCCCATATCATCGTGTTCATATCTCGAGAATCGACAGCATCCAGCGCCGTTTTCTTCGATTTACTCTTCGAGCTATGCCCTGGTACGATGCTTTTATTCTGCCCCCTTGTCAACCTTATTAACTTAAACACCCTTGAGGAATGCAGAAATGCAGCCGACTTTCTCTTTATTCATCGACTCCTTTCAGGTCACGTTGAATGCGCGTCCCTTCACAACACCTCCTATGGCGCGATAGAACCAATATTCCGTATGCTACGAAAGATCAATTCAAACCCTACTGTCTTTGACTTCCACCTTCACCACTCCAACCAACCTTCGTTTTAAGTTTAAGTTTAAATTTAATTTTAAGTTGTAGCTTTTATTAAGCCGACTATTAATCAGTTGAGGCTTAAGTCCACTCGGACTGTACGTCCAGAGGATCAAGAAGTGTTAACTTGAATATCATTTGGATATTTTATTCCCGCGACCTTTGTAAAGGGTTCTCCAATAGGGACTTCACAACTTTGAATTTAATTTGTGAACGCACTCTTTCACTAATCATCAAACTGTCACTGTCAATTTATTCAGTAAACTCAACATTTTCATCATGGTAAAGTACACGAATGAGCAACGTCTGCAAATTATAAAAATTTTCTACCGAAATTCGGAGTCGGTGACTGCAACTTTAAGAGCGTTAACTCCAATTTTCGGTCGTAATTCTCGCCCTAGTAGACAAGCAATAACAAGTTTAGTGCAAAATTTTGAGTCTACATATTCGTTGTGTGATGTTGCCGTGTCAGTGAGACAACGGGTTGGTCGAAGTGTCGAAAATATCGCTGCCGTTCAGGCGTCCGTAGCAAACGATCCAAATCAGTCAATTCCACGGCGTTCTCAAGAATTGGGCATCGCTCAGACCACATTATCGCGTATTCTGCGTAACGATCTTGGTTTACACCCATACAAGATCAAGCTGACTCAAGAATTGAAGCCGTACGTTCTCCGATTGGGTTCTGGAGAAGATGCGCCAAGATGATGAATTTCATCGCAAAATCATCTTCAGTGACGAAGCTCATTTTTGGCTTAATGGGTTCGTCAATAAGCAAAATATGCGTTATTAGTCGGCTGAAAATCCACATGTGCTTCATGAATCACCACTTCATCCATTGTAATTCTTCGTCAACGATAACGATCGTCACGTTACTGTGAATGGTCAGCGTTATCGCGCCATGATCACCGATTATTTTTGGCCCGAATTGGAAGATATGGATTTGGACGACATGTGGTTTCAAGAGGATGGTGCCACAAGCCAAACAGCACACGCTACAATCGATTTATTGAAGAGTAAGTATGGTGAGCGTGTTATCTCAAGAAATGGACCAGTCGATTGGCCGCCTCGTTAGTGCGATTTAACGCCGCTCGACTATTTTCTGTGGCGCTATGTTAAGTCATTGGTTTATGTCAACACGCCGACGATGTTGGAAGAGCTCAGAGCCAACATTGAACGCGAAATAGCGGCCGTTTCGGCCGAAATGTTTGGCCGTGTCGTTGAAAATTGGGTCCAACGAATCGGCCGCTGCAAACGTGCCCGCGGTGACCATATGAACGAAGTCGAATTCCATTCATAAATGTTTTTATTGTTTTTGAAATATCTCAAATGGTTAGTTGTCAAGTCCTTATTGGGAAACCCTAGAAACTTCGACTAAGGATAAAGCAGATTTCTGCATTTCTAAATCCAAATCGTTTTCAACGCCTTCGCGTGTACTGATTTATCGCCAGCTAATTTCATTCAACTTTTTTCTTTTTCAAAGCTAACATTGCACCCCCTTACGTCACATTTCAAAACAAATATTAAAGACCTTATCTCTAATATGCAATATAAGCTCTAAATGAAATCGTAATGACAACAACGACTGCTCATGATGCTACGCAACTCGCTGTTTATTCGGAATATATGCATCTGAGGAATCTCTTGACTTATCAGACAACACCTATTTCAACATGCAACTATCTCAGTTTTACAATATTAGCAAACATTTACAATATTTTTTGACTTAATCTTTACTGCCTCTACTTAACTGCTACTTCTTTATGACTTTTCAGCTCCGGGTGAATATCAACATCCCACGTACTAAGCAGAGTCCCAAGGTAATTCTTGTATTTAGTCATTGGATTGCAATTCCCACTAAACAATTGCAATGAAAAAGAAAAATAAAAAAAAATAAATTTATAAGCAAACAATATATCAGAAGACACAAAAACAAAAAATAAAAAAAAATTGTTTTGTACTAATTTAAGGAATCAGACATTTATAATCTTGTGAACAAGAACCCAAAGAAAAGAAAAACCCAAATTACCATAGCTTTTGACGCTTCAACTTCGAATGCAAATTAGAGAGGGGCTAATTTTCAATTCCGTATTAACCCAAAGACAAAATGTTATATTGTATATAAAAAAGAAAAACTAGAAGAAAATGTATTTAAAAAAAAAAACAGAAAATAGTTATAAATTCAAGTACATAATTTGCGCATCGAGTTTGTATATTATATCGCATAAAACAATTTATTTTAACTCGTTAAGACAATTTTCCATATTTTATTGTTAATTTTGTTTAATTGTTTTTGCTTTTATTTATTTTTAATGAATTTTCCCAAACAATTTCGGGTCAGTGTCGTTTTAGGCAATTGACTAAAGTAACTTAAACGATTTTTTTTTTAAACTTAAATTAACACTTTTAAATATACGTTGTACGATAGAAGATCGTATCGCCGCATTTGATACGATGTCCTGATGCACGACTCATTTGAGTAGCCCAAGGGTATTTCAATGTTAAAAAAGCCTTTAAGGATCCTATTTCACCTAAACAAGTATAGGCAATGCCTTTGAGGGGCATCATTTTTTTTATTATTTTAGTACCTACCTAAGGTTCAAGTTTGAATCAAGACACCTCGGTCAAACAGATGACTAAAATCCCAAATATTGACAATAGTTTCACCGCTTCAGTGTTGTAAAACATGAGACTCTAGCTCTAGCCATCCCAAAATCGGTCTCGGTATCATCCGGAAAATCTAAGATCTCCGCTGTCGAAAAGGATACAAATTCGAGTTCAAAATGCAGCATCAAAAAATTGATAAATAAAACCGTGTGTCCCGCTGACCATTGTACAAAATATCCCCAGAGAAAATGTTGCTGTTTCACACATCAAGAAATTTCCACAGAATATTTTTCGACGTATTCGCATGTTAAATTAGTCTTAGCATACGTTCCTGTCTGTAGCATTTGTGATGCATTTATTATTAGGAAACTTGCGTTTACTCTTGGCTTTCTTGCCCCTGAAAATAAGTGTCTTATCCTTATCAGAGGCAAAGTTATGTAAAATTTCCTTCCCTAAAGAGCTATTATGATAAGGCGATAGCACAACCTTGGTATCTAACTAAAATTCGCATAGCCTACGTAACACCGAAATCAATCTTAATAATAGCAGTATCCAACTTCACTTTCCTTCCATTGGAGAATGGAAAATGAGCCCAATTACATCCAAACAAGAACCATCAATTGTTAACAATGATTTCATATCCCTTTACTGCTGAAGTGGACGCTTTTAACATGCACCTCCTTCCTGACCATGCGAATATATTTTAGGCAGAAATACTAGCTATCAAATAGGCATATAAGCTGATCATCCTGAGTCCTGGCCCTATGAATTTATAAAAACCAGCATGGGTCAGCAGCCGTCTCAATATCACTTTTCTCGGGTAATTAAAAAAGCCGACGAGCTGCTCAGAGACAGGGCGGCACTACCCAACACACTGACGCAGGAAATTCCCTCTTCGATTGCTGTCGTAAGAGGTACAATCTTCCAGAATTTTCTCTCAACAATCAATCGCAAATGGACCTAAGTAAATTGTTATAAACCTAGGAAGATGTGACCCACTTAACATATAATAAGAAACGAACAATAGGCCTTATAAATAGAACTCGAACGAAGACAGTATGACTTGCAGCCACAAATAAGGGATAGTGCCCCTTTGGTTCACATGATGCCAAAGTGGGCATCACAGAACATACTCGTATTTCTGAAAATACCGGGTCTAACAAAAAGCAGGAATAATAATCTTGGCAAGCCCTTTTTCAAAGACCCAGCAGCCTTTCCAGATACTCGTATCAGTCAATATTTTCCCGCAGCATCTGACGTAAGTCAAACTAAATAGCAACAAAAACAAGTCTGTCGTGTTCTTAGTCCTGTTTCTGGTCTTGCTATTGCCCGATCTCCCTTTATCCTCTTGCTGTCACACATTGGTACTTTGGTTTTTTTAATTCACCTTACTTACTTAGGTGGCGCTACATTTCGGGGTGAACCTGGGCTTCAACTAAGAAGCCTCTCCTTGGGCACTCTAACCCTTTTGAGGTCCCTTTCTACTTGTGCGCGCCACCTAAGATGAGGTCTTCCTCTACTGCGTTGGCCCTCTGGATTAGATTCAAAGACTCTGCGGGCCGGATAATTGATTTCCATTCGCCCTACATGTCCTAGTCATCTCAGCCGAGGGATAAGGGTCACCCTCGAGCTTGCAGATGGGTAGAGGACCCCATTTATTCGCTTTTTTAAAAGCGAAGCTACAGGCACCAGTCAGAAATTTGCCAACTCGAGAAGTTCTCACACTTAAGAAATGCGGCCGCCTTTATCTATTGAACAATCGGGACAGCTTAGACAAGGTTTGATAACTAAAGTCGTGATTTGTGCGGCTACTACTCAAGAGATCTGGGTTCAAATCTAGGTGGTAAACCAAAAAACAGAAAAAATAATTCCTGTCATCATCACTCATTCCGGAGATGTCAGATGTGGGGTTTCACGAACAGAACTTTTTGATGAAGAAGTATTATAATTTGTCTTGCTGGTGATAATTGATAAATTTACAGAATAGAAGTAGGAAGTGACGGCTAGCAATCTCAGCCAGAAGGCCACCAGCAACAAAAGGCAAAACCGTCATCGAATACATTCTCTACAAATCGTCGTATGGATGACCAGTCTGGGTTTTCAAGAAGGTATTGGACCTTACTACACAACTGCCTTCTTAGCAAAGAAACAACGATTGGCAAGAGTGATTCTTCGTTTTATTTCTGCTGAGGTGATGTTCGTCGATTGTGACGTTCTGTCCAATTCGTCGATGTTGTGTTTCCCTTCTTGTTGACAGCATACTTGTTTGTGCCCTCACTTACCTTTAAACCTATTTTGGCAACTTCCATTTCAATACTAGCTGGGTTCTACCAATTATGTCAATATCATCGTCGTGCGCTTCTGAAAGATTTTGCCTCCAGTGCTCACTTGTGAGTTCCGTACAATTCTTTCAAGTATGATATTAAAGAAGTCACATGACAGAAAGTCACCTTTTCTAAAACCTTTTTTGACATCAAAGGTCTCGACTAAGTCGTTACCAACCTTTACGGGGCAGCGAGCGAGTGAGGGATCCCAAAACTAGACATGGCTCTATAGTCTCTATAAATGCTGTCATATGCGGCCTTAAAATCGATGAAAAGATGGTGGGTATCGATTGAGTTTTTTCCAGCATCTGTCAGAGTGTGAAGATTTGTTGATTTTGGATTTTCCTGGTCTGAAACCGCACTGATATGGACCAATCAGGTTCTTGGCGAAGGGTTTTAAACGTTCAAATAAGATCTTGTATCCGATGTTCAGGAGACTTTTACCTTTATATTTGGTGCCGTTGAGGTGGTCTCCTTATTTGTGGAGTGTGGATTCTGACCAGATTTGAGAAATGAGTTGGTGCTTGCTCTCCACAAAGTTATAAGCAAAGACAAACAACCGACGAATTGGTCTTAACCGTGTGGATTAAAAGTCTTTGATCAGTGGCATGCGTTATAATTTTCCGAAAGCTGCCAGAAAGGTAACAACCAACATTATTGACAACCAAGTCAGACGATAGTATGAAGTCCAGAAGATAATTGTCTCCCACTTACTATCTTAGGTGGTGCTACAGTCCGGGGTGAACCTGGGCCTCTCTAGTTGACCAGATCCTTAGCTAATTTCTTCCAGTTGCGTACTCCAAGTCGATTGAGGTACTTGTGCGCGCCACCTAAAATTAGGATTAACTCTTCGATTAGATTCTAATAGTCTGCGTGTCCCACTTACCTCTGGCGACTGATGCGCAATTTTGCGTTGCATTTGCTACTGTCCTAAGAAGTATTCCGACCGTTAGCGCAAGGTAGCGTATGATATGTCCCATCTTCCTGAAATCACAGTATTAAATGGGTTTGGCTACTCCTTCGGTGGTAGTTCCGAATCATAGGGAAAATAAGCTGACGGAACGATGAATTTGTGCCATTTGACACTTAGCTTACCATATGTCTTCAGGAACTTAGTCTTCGAATTCGGCTTAAAAACGCTCGTCATATAGAAATGTGGAACTCATTAAACGCCACAAATCACATAGGTACTCGTATATTGTGTGTTTTATTGCTCTGATATGAGGAAGTAGCACTATCGGCTGCCCGGAACCATTGGAAGTAAGGGAAACACACATGCTACGCAAGTTGTATGGAAGACATTTAGAAAAGAAAATTCACGAAAATTTAAAGTGATGGATAATTTAAAAGATGATGTAAAATGCGTCTGGAGAAAGAACGTTGAATTCGACAACTAATTGTCAATGGGAAACTCTTGAATATCTCGATGTCCAATAAAGATCTCGCCGAAGACATTTTGAAAGTATTCCGAAGCATTTTGGCTTGTGTCTTAGGTACCAAAAATGGTTTCAGGCATACAACCATTCTACAGTATTAACTTGACGTCGAATATCTGGGTGAATTTCAGACCATTCGAATACAACATGCATTAAGAAAAACTCCTCTTCTCCTTCAATTTTTGTTCGCATCTTTTCGTTTTTGTTGTCTAATTTTCTTTACAAATTGTTTATTGTTTAACTTAAGTAAATAAAAATAACCCACTAAAGTTAAAAATAAAAATAAAAATGAACTTAGCTAACTCAGTGTTGTAGAAACGTAAATGTATAGTCTGTATGCAATACAAACTTTAAAAATAAAATAAATATTAACACACCAGCCAAAAGTAGAATTACATTTTTCATTTAAACTATAAAACAAATACGAAACAAAAAAAACAACAATACATACATATATATAATATATTTTCGCTACATTATAAAAACAAATACAAAAAGATACAAATTAAAATACAAAATCAAGTGAAACAATAAAGAATTTCAATTAATGTGCAACATTAATAAAAAAAATAATAAAAGAAATATATATATATACAGATATATTCAGTACAAAAACGCCACCTTGTGAAGCAAACATAATTACTCATACGCAAATACTCGTACATCTAAAAACCATAAAAACTGAATTAAACACAATTTTAAATTTTTATTCAAATATAAAACAAAAACCAATAATCAAACTTGCTTACAATCCTCATGGAAAGAATTTTGGATTCAAGACAATTTCATTTTGATACAAAACACAAAACAAAACCAACAATTTTGCACCTACCAGCTAGACAAAAAAATTCGGACAAACACAACCCCAGTAAAAATATTCCGAAAATTAATCACACTTACTCGTAAATAGTAAAAAAGTTCCTCAGCCCATTTGTTTATGTAAAAATAAATAAAAGATATAAAAATGTCAAACACATTGCGAATTGAACAAGAGAGAGAAAAGAAAACAAAAAAAAATTACAATTAAATTAAAACCACTAAATGTTAAGCATTAAAAATGACAAATAAAATTAAATATTACATAAAGTATATATATATTGAGAATTATACATATATATATACATATACATAAAAAATAAACAAATAAAACGTTAATAGGGATAAAAAGTTTAATATAGAATCATATGTATTTTCTGTAATTTTAATTATAAATACAAATATAGTTTTTATTGTTGAACCCGTCTACACGGGTATATATATTTGTTCCTTTTATTTGCTTAATGACCTTCAGTTCAATTTGAATAAGTACAGAGAAAATAAGAGAAATATTGTACTTTAGTTGAGTTGAATTTCAGTAGCATTGATGAATTATTGAAATATCGTAGTTATAAGACGGATATATCATATATAAATGCTATTTTGTTGTAAACAGTTTTTTCTTTTCTTTTTTTTTTTATTAATTTAGTTGAAATAAAAAGTTTACGTAAGCCAAGAGTTTCATTTAATTAAAATTAGAATGCATCTCACCCTGATATGTACACCGTTGATGTGCTTTCCCCAGCTAATTTCTCGTACACCGACCACACAGTTATAGAAAAAGTTCCTAAAAGAACCATACGAGAAAACCAATTGAAGCGGACTTAACAAAATTTTTAGGAAATTTGCCATATGATCACAGACACTATTTTCTTTGGAATGAGATCCTTTATCCCTCATCGGATGAAGAGTATTAAACCAAAAGAAAGGGCATGGTACGACTCGAGCTGTAAAGAGGCTGTCAGGGTTACAGGGTTAAAGAAAGGTTTTCTTCGGTCCTTCAAGATCAACCCGACAAAGGAAAACCGAAAAAAGTTTAAACGAGCCAGGAATGACTGAGTGTGAAATCTCAATACGACCAAAAGTTGGGGCAAAAAATATTACAATGTCCCAAAGGTAGTAAAAATTGTTGATCGTCCGTTAAATACATTAGAAATTCTGCCTCATCCTCCATCCCAACGCTCATTTACAATGACATTCAAGCTGTCAGCTCTTTGCGGCTACTCCGCCTACACTTGTCGAATCTTCAATGGGACGGATCCACTTTCGCACTCGTGTAGTAGCAAGAGAACTTAAAGATCTTAACATTCACAAATCCGCTGGTCCAGATGGTATACCTTCCCTTCTTCTGAAGAGGTGTTCTTCCTCGCTGGCAAAACCACTGCGTAAGCTTTTTCATCAATCCTACTCTTTAGGACTCTTTTTGAGCTAATGAAAAACAGCATTTGTCCAGCCCGTCCCTAAAAAAGGCAAATCATCTTCTCTCTCCTCCTACGCTGAGAAACCGTCAGCTCATGAAATATCTCGAAACATGAAAATTTCTCAATGACTGGCAGTACGGTTTTCATAGCAACAGGTCCACTGGTGATTTGATGGTATGTCTCACCGAAAAGTGTACCCAAAGTCTACACCAATCTAAAGAAAGATGGTTGCACTTGATATTTCTAAGGCATTTAACAGAGTCTGGCATCAGGCTCTTTTGTCGAAAGTGCATGCTTTTGGGAACGTTTAATACAAGTTATCTTGGATGGTTTCAAGCCCGATATGCCCGTTCTGTTTCGACACTCTTTTTAATTTTCATCAACGATCTCTTGTCTGCTACTTCTAATTCAATATATTACTTTGCTGACAACAATATTCTCTGCTTTTCATATTCGTTCCCGGACTCATGTCCCTGCTCTTTGGCTGTAGAATGGGAACGGCAACGCAGGTTAAACTCATTAAATATTAACAGCACAACTAACAGAGCACAATTTAATGCTTCCAAAACACAATTCTTTCTGCTGTCGTTTAAGCGAAATTTAAACACCCATTATCCACGAGTGGCGCTTGCATTGTTGAAACCGAAAAACTTTCCATTTTCGGTATGTGTGTTAACGACAACTTACGTAGGAATGGCCACATATTCGATGTCGCGAAAAATGCTGCGAAATCTCTAGGTTTCCTCAAGCGATGTAAGAAATACTTCACCCCCTCTGTTCTGGCCACTATACATAAGGCGTTTATCCGCCCGAAATTGGAGTACAATATGGTCAGGTGCTTCTAAGAACTCATTGCATCCAAAACCGATAGGATCCAAAACCAAGAGATAAAACTCAGACGTAATGTCTCCTGTCTCACCTTGTTGTATCGCTATTTTCACCACCGGTGCTGCAACGAAATTGCCAGTAGCATTCCACCCCTTCTAACTTTTAGCCGTAACACCCGTCTCGCTATGAATACCCTCAAGTCTCTTTCAGACGTACTCTGAAATATCGCGATTCGTTCCTAAGCCGTACAACTCGCTTATGGAATGCCCTGCCGAGCTCTTTATTTCCTAGTCACTATAACTTGCAAACATTCAAGACCAACGCACATCGGTATCTTTCTTTTTTCCCTCTCTAGCTTCCCCTTGCCCGCTCTATGTGCCAACATCTTATGGGTACACATTATAAAAAAAAAAAATTGAGCTAGCGGCGCAACAATCAAGTTCGTAGCGCAGTGTTTGCGTTACCTCCTAGTGGTGGTGCGCAGTAACAGCATGAATAAATTCTAACTAATTCAGGCTAAAATGGCAAGTGTGTGCTCGACCAGTAGCATAGTACTGTCATACACGTCATAGGGCTCACAATCCTATACGGAAGAGATGAAAAACAATGTGACGAACCATCTGGGGGGATTGGCTAATAATGGACCAACTATCAAGGGCCCTGGTAACCGATTAAACCCTCGGATCTGCATGTGGAATGTTCGAATCCTTAATAGGCCATGTGCCCTTGACTAAAATCACGCAGACATCACCGCCATCCAGAAAGTGCGATGAGATGGAGCGAGCATAAGGAGGACGAAAAACTCTGATATCTACTATTGTGATTGCTATAGGGAACCAAATAAGCGCCTATTGGGATGCGGATTTGTCATACCCAGCAGACTTAGGCAAGTCGTGAGCTTCAGACACATGAGCGTTTTTTGACAATCCCCATGAGGACTACGTTCGCTAACATAGGCCTAATATGCTCCCATGCCCCAACGGAAGACAAGGACGACGCCGTTGCTCCTCGACAAGACCTATGAGCAATGTCTTAAGAGTAGGGAAGGTATATACCTTTGGTAGGACAGTTGATAAGAATAGCCTACACGGCACCTCGTCTGGCAATGGACTTAGATTTATTGACTTGACAAGAAGCCCGCGACCGAAGATATTTCGAGTTTGTACTCCAGGAATGACGTACGGAAGTTATTTCAACATGTCAAGACAACAAGACCCGTTCAGAAACCTGTAGAAAAGAAGAAGGAAATCTGGTAGTAATGTCACAGTTGGTGCTGAGAATATTGAAAAACTTCTTCTGCAGTTTGTATAACGGCGATGAAGACCATCAGCTTAGACGATGCTAGCTAAAACTTCCGCCCAAGTGCATCCCTCCAAAATTTAAGCTTAAATACAACAAAGCTACTGGTTGACGGTTTGTAAGTCGAGGTTTTCAAAGCTACTGAAAGTGACTTTGTGGAGGGCATACACCAATTCATTTCTCAGATGTTATCAGAAGAGTGTTTGCCTGATGGATGGGATTTCAGCATCGTTTACACGATCCACAAAAAAGGAGACCCTCTCAACTGCGCCAGTTTTCGAGGCACAAGTCTTTTCAGCATTGCATAAAGAACTTATCATATTTTGTGAACGTCTGAAACCCTTCATTAACAACCTAATTAGCCCTAATTATCAGTGCGGTTTCAGGCATCCCTGCCTAAATCGTCGGATTGTGCACAATGACAATGGAGAACGTTCCGTCAAGATAACGTGTCAACTAAGCCCTTTGATATCAAATGTTTTAGAAAATGTTACGCGCTGTCATGTGACTAGTTTAACATAATACTGAAAAGAATCACAAGCGGATACCGGAGGCACATTCTTTCAAAAGTCTGTGCAACTATTAGCGTACGCCGGAATTCAGCGCATTGTCACCAGTGTGTTCGCTAGTATTACTCGTAAAACAGAAGCTGCCAAAATGGGTTTGACGGCAAATGACGACAAAATCAAGTATATGTTGTTAACAGGAAAGGACACACAACTTCGACCAATGAACAGAACGTCACCGTCGACAGCTATAACTTCGAGGTAGGTAGTAAGGGACTTTGTCTACCCTCTGGCTCTGCTATCAATTCTGCCTCAATAGAAATAAAGTGAAGAATCACTCTTGCCAATCCTTGTTTCTTTGGGCTAAGTCAATTGAGTACTAAGACCCTATCCCAAACTAGTAAAATGATGAAGATATCCTTCGTAAAATAATCGGTTCTGTTTACTTTGACGGATTTCTTCGGATCTAACCGGTGGGACAACGCAGTACTGGAAAAGCTCACCTTGGATGGTGCGCAACTGGAGACATCAGGTTCACCCCATAGTAAATAAATCATTAGGTTGCTGAGAGAAAGAGCTTCAAAATCTCGTAGGCAGACTTGAAGGTGCACAAGAATAAATACGCACTGGGGATTTTCATTACTATTTTGACAACGCAACTTTTGACAGTACATGTAACTCGGCCAGACAACACGGTGTAGACGAATGATTAATTTTGTGGATAAAAGCAATGGTGGTGAATAGGGCCAAAATTGCGAATACTGACTATGGCCAATAGTTCTGATGTCGATGCTCAGGCACCTAGTGACTTTCTGTTCCAAAGCCCTGTCATCCCTAGACTAGATCGAAGATTGCACTAGAAATAGGCCTTTTTTCAATCGCCTCAAAATTGAGGTTTTTCTCTCTCCGAGAAGTAGGAAACTGACTGGTCTGACTCATCTGGTGCTCAAAGTAATCATCCAATTTTCCAAAGCATATTAGTATTTGGGTGTCATCCTGGATAACAAAATTGTCTGAACGAAACGTGTTACGTCGAAAGCCTCTAAGACGCTGACGGCCTTCTGGTACCTCGTGTAAAAGAGCTGTCGGGAAGGCATTGGGCCTGTTGCATGTTTGAATCTGCATGGATACGATAAGGCCTATTCGTCGGTTGTCCGTCCTACGCTCGCATCAGGCTGCAGTTATTCAGCTCTGATATTATGGATGCTGGTATTGTAGTCACTTTATCACCGAAGCTCTTAGTTATCTTTCTACACGGAAGACTGAGAAATATCAGTAAAACACAAGGAGTACAATGGACTAAAACTCTGTTCCTACAGAAACAAAAAGATTCGCTAGGCTTAGTCTAAACCGAAAGGAAAGTGAGCAGATTTTTATTCAAATTCATGATCTTCTATGATGGCAAGAAAATATTTAATAAAATTGATCCAATTAATCCACTTAAACCTTAACGAAGTTGTTATACTGTTATACCCTCTCAGTCTCAGTTCACAATAGCGTTTAGTTTGACAGATGAAATAAATTGCCTGACGCCGGAACGTGTAAAAAAAATTCTGTAAAACTTTATATTTGGTAAATATTTAAGTAAATTTGTATTTCCTCTTAAAATGATCACAAAAAACCATATTCAAATTCCAGATTCTACCATTCAAGAAAAGATTATGAGCACAAGTCACTCAAAATCGATGCATTTAAGGTAAAAGTTTTTGACGTTTTTTCTGTAGTTGTGTGCTACTTGATATTTTCGACATAAATTCGCGAATATTTCCATATTTCCGTCAATTATTAATTAATCTGGTGGACAAAACTAACTGAAAACAATGGACGGACAAATAAAACCCCACATGAACGACACATATAGTGTGAAATATGAAGAAAAAGAAGTGGAGAAACGAGACACTTCCTGGGATACGGATCTTTGCAAAAAGAAATACGCAGAGTTGGGTGCAATTTTCGAACAAGTACTCAAACTGAAGAAGGACAAATCTACTAAATCTACGGCAGACTTGAAAACTAAACGACACGAGGCATCGTTGATGATTGTTTTGCTGAAGAAAATCAATCGCTTGGAGAAGTATCGCATTCGAACTGGTCGGGAAGTGTTACAGAAGGAAAAGCTACGTGTCGACAACAATAGATTGCATCTTCAGAATCTCCTCTATGAGATAAGCTATTTAAAGAAGGAAATTCAACGATGCTATCAATTTACCAGTTGCGATGAGTACATTAATCTTGTGCCCGAAGAAGAGTTTTACGAGAAAGCCCCGGCTTCCATTTCTAGACCGGAGGCAACCAAAGTATCGGAACATATCAAGAGACTGGCGATGCTAGAGTGGGAATTACAGCAAAGAAAGGAGTTATCCATACAGTGTGAGGACTTGGTGTGCCGCAATGAAATCGAAACTAAGAAGATCGCCAACACAAATGAGCGTTTGGAGTCATTCGGACCATCGTTAGCAACACTTCTGAAAGCAACTAAACGACTACAACCGATTTTGGGGCTCGACATTGAGAAGGAATGGGAGGTGAATGGTATTGCAAAACTTTTGCCGCAGTCACTTTACATGTTATACATGAAATTGTCGTCATTCGCTCAGACATTTTGTCCATCGTTGAATGTCACCGTTGAGGGAACAGAAGAAGATGTTCGTCAGTATGAAGCTGTCAAAGGCGACAATGATGTGTTCCCTGAATACGATCAAAACTCCGACACCGAAGAAGTTGATGCAAAACGAAGTAAATACACAAACAAATCGGACATCACGGAAAGAAAGAAGAAAATGGATTTTGAACCGTTTCCACTGTTTGTCAGGTTTACGATCGGCCGTTGTGAAGAGCCCAAGGGCAACATTTCCATTGAGATACGATATTTTCCCTCTCTTGGCTTTGTCACTGCTGCTTCGAGTTTGAACATGGACAACTTACCAATGAACGATGTCATATCGTCGGAAAATATCCTCAACTACCTATACGAAGCCGATTCAGGAGACACAAATCCATCACTGAAGTGCAAGTTCCAACTTCACGAACTCAAAGCCGATGAGAGAGAGTGCCTGTCACGACTAGAGGCAAATAAATTTGGAAAACCGTACAAGTGGGCGCAAAAACTTTGTGGCCTAGACTTTGTTGATCTCAGTCGATCATCTGAGGGGAATAAACAGTTAGACTGCCTGGAAAAAGATGTCACTGTCGGCGAGATAGTAAAAAAAATCAAATTGCAATGGAGTTCCCGGCTAAATCTCTACAAACAATTGTTTCAATTGGAGAACAAAAGCGTCAACATCTACATGAAGAGTTTCAATTTTATCAACGTTTCCTTATGCAGCACCATTGCACAATGGACACCAATCACTTGGGAGGAATACATGCAGAAAAACTTCAACCACATGTTGAACCAGAAAAAGTTTGTACTACCGGGAAATCTACTCTATAGCGCCGTCATCGCTAGAGGTACTAGCAAGCAAGAGTGCTTCATAAGTATTTCACCGAACTTCCCATCTAAATCTCCAGTATGGTCGTTTGCAATTCCCTCCGACAACCAGGCGAATGGGTCTAGAAAAGCCGCCCTCAAAGACATGGAATTCTGGACGAATTCTTTGACACAATTCCAATTGAAGAGTAAATCAGCGCTGCTGCTATCGCAAATGGTGCGCACACTCTGCAGTTTTGACATTTTCGTAGAGACGGAGATGCCGCAACAGAAATTGCCGGAGTTCACCCAGGACAAGATCATGTTGAAGTCTTATTCAAAGAGAAACCGAGGACTTCCTCTAAAATATGTGAAGAATTCTATATTCAAACATTTGTAGGTTAAGAGATATTTTTTGTTAGGAAAATGAAAAAAATAAAAACTCTCCGTTGTTGAATGTTTGCTTGTTCTCATTTCAACAGTCATTTGCGCCAAATCTGCTAGGTTACTCGTAAGTATGTGTGATTGAAAGCCTAACTTTCAAATCAGTAGAAAACCCCTTTCTTGCTAGAAACCTATGCCTTTCCGAATTCGTCGTTCGTAGGTACGAACTTCCTTCTCTCCAATTGATAAAGAGCAGCAGACGATCTGCTCGAAGTTGTTCAAACATTGGATTGATTGGCTAAAGAAGCCTCGACAAGTTTTCAAAGTAGGATCGGTGCAGGTCGGTCAAAGCAGTAACACGCACTGATCGTAAAGCTTTTTCTGCATGGGAATATTCGGGACTTCAAGTGCAAAAGTCTCGGCTGACGACTTTGTCAAAAATTGCTTCTTTGAGATCGTCCACCAAACTTATGAACAATGTCCTAAGTCTCACGTTAAGATTGTCCCTGGTGATTTCAACTCTAAGTTAGGAAAAGAGAGCATCTTCGGCGGCACAGTTGGACGACACCAAATCGACTTGGCGATTCTGTCACCATAGTTAGCATAGGTTTTCCACACCTCAACATCCACAAAGGAACCAAGTAATCATCAGGGTGACCACATTATGATCGAGTGCAAGATCCAACTTTTTCGACGAGCCAATAACGACATTGAATGGCTACAATCGCAAAAGACTGCTGGAGTCTTTCTGATCAAGTCTCCTAAAACTTCTCGAGAACTTCTATGCTGCCGGCATCAACCCAGTGGCGACATTGTCAGCAAGCCATTAGATGGGTTAGATTATACCGACCACCACAACGAAACTTCTGTTTTGATGAATGACCGCATGCAGCGAAGCAAGAGGTGTGCAAAGTGGTGCAACGAAAAAGGTCGATAACTGATCAGGAACTCTTTAAACAGAGAAGACGGGACGAACATCGGCTTAGTCGCAGCCGCGGATAGGTGCTTCTGCAGAAATGATGTTCAGAAGTTCTACCATAGAGTGAAAATAACTTACCAAGGACACTAATGAAACGGCAGCATTCGGATTGAAGTAGTATGTTCACATTCGGTGCTGAATATTTGAAAGCATTACTTCTGCAGAAGACTCCGTCCACCTAAACGAGAAGAGATCTGTATAGCGGCATCTATATTACCAATAGGGCTGCTGGAGCAGACGGACGTCAAACTGACCTGATCTCTAAAATTTCATTGAGTGAGTGTATGCCCAGTGAATGGAATCCCAACACCGTCTCCCCGATTTTCCAAAAGAGAGACATTCTAAACTTCCTATAGAGGAACCAGTCACCTTCCTGTTTTAATGCCTCACATGACAGTAGCTATAAACCCGAGCTATATAAAGCAACGCAAAATATTTGTATCCTTTCCAAACTCGTATGTTAATCACAATGGAGAACTGTTTGCCAAGGAAAGATTTCGACCAGGTGACGACACGTTGCCTAAACATTTCTTCAAAAGAAAATAGATAGAGGGTAAAACAAAGTACATGCTATCGACAACAAATTACACCAAAATCTAAAGGCTCGGCAGCACGCCACAACATGGAGCATGGGATCTGCTGTAAATTAAAACAATGTTACGTTGAAATTAAGCGAATCATCACTCTTGTCAATCACTGTTTCTTGAATACTATGATTTTCCGATACTGTAAGAAAGCTTTACTTGGCTTTACTGTGACCCCTCGTCGGGCATAAGCCCTAAGTAATTTCCTAAAAGGCGCTTAAGCTCTCATCAACTTATCCGTCCGTGATTGTGTATATACTGTGCATCTCCTTGTCTGCTTACGGCCCCTCGCTTTTTCGTTTGTCTTCATAGACGGATTCTACTGCAGAACGTACATACAACGTACCGGCAAGCTGATGCATGCGTATTTATTTACAAAAATGTCGTCTTTCGTGCAACAGTAGCGGTTGCTTTCCGCGTCTTATACGCAAATTAAAGTGTAAAGTTGCTTACAGAACACAGCTCTTGCTTTCAGATCCTACTGCTGGTATCAAGGTTCCGAGCAGCCGCCAGGTTCGCGCCTTAGATAAGGAAGATGATTAACTTTCTCAGGAATATGTCCAGCAATATTAAGATAAATTAAAGAAACTGACAGGGTTAAGCCCTACTTTTCTCACCTCGGATTCTAAGTTCTTAATTTTCTGATGAAGGTCATAACCCTATGGCCTCAGATATCATGTCATGATTGGATTCCACAACTTCCCTCAAACAGTGTAATAACTGGTGATAAAATGGAGCCCTGTAGTACTCCGCTTCTGACAGCTTACCAAGGCCTACTCATGGATCTCCCTCGTCCTAATGTTCATATCATGGACTCATTCTCAAAACTATCTTCTCTTTAAAAAGTAGTCTTTGGTGCAACATTTACTTCAATTTCGACGATTTTGCGCATCGGCTGTCTCTTGATTTTGATCTTAAGGACATGCGGTATGTTATGACTGACTTCAACCAGAATCTGACCCAGGAAAGGGATGGGGAATCGACCCCACGGAATCACGTTGAGTTCACTAAGCTGTGTTCCAAAATTGGATGGTGGTAAATGATATAAACTTGCTGAAGCTACGTTACGACAACCTGCGTATTCGTTTTACGCTTTCATTCACAGTTTCTCGTGGTAACAGCATAACTACAGGACAGAGGCTGATCAAACGAACGTTTTAAAATGAATGGCATCCGTGCTGTATTTTAAAATAAAAGACTAGACTGCTTACTGACGTTCTTACAAGGCATTTCACTTTGACTAAGCTTTTGGATGTAGTAGGCAATAGTTACCACACATCCTACGGCGTTTGTTGTGGGACAAATGTCGACACATGAGAACATTAACACCAGTTACAATCAGGCTACGTTAAACGTGTTATACTATCATAATGTAAGTGATATGAGGGTTGTCCCATATGCCTTGTTAAAATCCTATTTCTATTTTTCTGTGTGATTGTTATTCATTTCAGAATATTTGCCAAACGTCCGTTGTGAAAGAATTGTAATCCCTTTTGTGGGCGGCTCTAATGCTATGGTAGATGTCGTCTTTCTTTTCAGACTAGTTATGTGCACATCCCAGCAAATATTAGCCGATCTAGCTTCGATGCTAACAACTTCCAGCAACGAATATCTTCATAGCTAGCTCTGTCGTACATTACATTAAATGTTCGTTCGTATTCATTGCATACGATTATATCCGAACGTTCGTAGGGTCTCACAAAAGCAATATAGCTCACACGGCTTATCTGGTTCATTTTCCTTCAAAGTGCATTTGTCCTAAAATACATCAACTTTTCCACAAACCATTGGCAATAAAATGAAAACAGCAAACTTGTCTTAATAATATATTTTCGTAGATATGTTTGTATAAAAATCAACAAGAACAAATCACACACGACTGTTGTGTATATAAATGCATAAATAAGGCGTTAACAAGTTTTCAACGTGACCTAGCTTACTTGTTGGAGAACTTGGGTGCACGCTTCTCAACAAAGGCAGTCATACCCTCCTGGCGATCCCCCTATAAAAGAACAATTAAGAAACATCGTTTAGCATTGATACTAGAAAAAGTCTACACACGAACAACTTACAGTAGAGAAAGTGGCATGGAAAGTCCTCCTTTCGAACTTCAAGCCCTCTTGCAATGTTGTCTCATAAGCAGTATTCACTGATTCCTTCGCCAATTGAACAATCAAACCAGAGTGTGTACCGATTTTCTCACCCAATTTGATTGCTTCACCAACTACCTTATCAGATGGAAGGACTTTGCTAACCAAACCCATCTTCTCAGCCTCCTCGGCGTTGATCATGTTGCCAGTGAGGCACATTTCCATAGCCTTCGATTTGCCAACGACACGAGTTAAACGTTGGGTACCACCGGCACCGGGAATTGTACCTATAGCGATTTCTGGCTGACCGAATTTTGCCTTATCACCGGCATAGATGATATCACACATCATAGCCAATTCACAGCCACCACCTAAAGCGTAACCATTAACTGCGGCAATAATGGGTTTTTGACAACGTGCAACACGAGTCCAGTCGTTGAGGAAATTTTGCATAATGCAGTCGGAGTATGTGCTTGGCTGCATTTCTTTGATATCAGCGCCAGCGGCAAATGCTTTTTCGCTACCAGTGATAACAATTGCGGCGATGGAGGAGTCTCTCTCATAATTCTCGATAATGCTGCTCAATTCCTTCATCAAACCATTGCAGAGGGCATTTAAAGCCTTTGGGCGGTCCAAGGTGATGAGTGCGACATTTTTCTTCTCGCCAGTTACTTCGGTCTTGAGGTATTCCAAATTTTGGACAGCTTAATGAAATTAATAAATTAAAATAAGTGTAAACTTGAGTTTCAACTTGAGTGTAAACTTGCAAAGAGAGGACAAAACTTATTCGGGTCGGCGTTTGGTGTCAACAGAGGTTAGATCTATTCGCTTGTGTGTCATAAACTTTATCAGCTTAACCCAAGAAAGTGATTAAGTGGCCTCCGAAATGGTCAGGTCAATTGACATTCAAAACACGAATATGAGCGCCTACCATAGATTATGTAAGCGGAATGAGAAACTAATATGACGAAAAAAACAGTTTTACAACAGGTTGCCTGAGTAGGGAGACATGGCTTGGGTTACCGCACATATTCTGGATTTTTGCTTGTTGGCATATTAAATGGATGAATGGTTTAGTGTTGATGTTGAGCAGCCAGTTTTGTATGGATCAGTGAAACAAAGAAGACTCGAATACCACAGTAAGATGTGTAGAAACAGATTCTTATTCTGAGTAAGGTGGAACTCTTTCCTTGAGAGGAGTAAACTGGTGGCAGAAGAATAAAAGCATTAGATAATTATAAGGGCTGGACACAGTAAACACAGTTCAAATAGCGAAAATCGTGACATGACCATGACCATGGACATAATTGAAGAAACAGGCATCATCTCACAAAACAGGAGTTTGCAGTGATTGAAAGCAGCGAATGAAACTAATTATTATTCCAAGATAGAGGTGCCCCTTCAACAGTGACTCGCAAATACGAAAGATGCCGGAGATGTAAAAATTATCTTACAATCAACGGGGGCAAATCTTTGAATGCACAACACCAATGATTAAGCGAGAATTCTCTTGCGTATGTAGCCAAGATAACGCAATATTGTATACAACCACAGATCGTCCAACTGCTGCAGTAAAGCGCAGAACATGCAGTGAGTCGTTTTGGCAGGCAAATTCTTCGGACCTCATCATTCAAAATTGCCGTAAATATTATTTGCAACTGGCAACCAACATCTCTTTTAGCGTTCTGCGCTTTTTTGAAGAACAGTAAGGTGAAACCAGAGAAGAGTATGGAAGAGACATTACAGAGCGATCCAGCTGATTTCAAACCTAATGCTGTTCCTTTTGCACTCTGTCTTGTCAGTTTTTTTTTATATAACCTTTACTCCAGTTCGGATGGTGTCCTAGCAAACTACGAAAAGACCTCCAAGTCTAGCTACATCAAGAAAAGTTGGATGAGTTCTTCGGCAACCTTACTGACAACTCAAGTGGATGTCAGAATATATGTAGATATCATCCAGAATGAAGACCAACCTCAAAGAAAGCAGGATCTGACAATTGAAGAGCAGAAGGAGAAACAGTTGAAGTTGAAAACACCAGGGAAAGCCGACAAACTTAGTACAGAGAGTAAAAAGAAAAGACAGAGGGCAGAATTACATAAAATCATGCCAATAACAACGAACCAACAGCTGAAAAAAGGAGCGTGGCAGTTTTTAAAATTAAAAAATAATGAAGAAGGTTTCAGGGTGATCTGTATTCTTTCAATTGATTACGTGGATCTGTCCTGACAGATTGCCAGTCTTTGATTGCGGCGGTTTTTGGTTTTAATTAGCACACGCTCAAGAGGTTATCAGTACTCTTAAAATGTTTGCACACAGCGGGGCGACATAGACAATGCTGTAAATAAGTAAAGACAGTTTTTCTACGAATATATCTTCCAAAAGGAATAACTTTCAAACTTCGGCAGTTCTTAGGCACCTTTAGTTAGTATTGTGCCAAAAATGGACCAGACGAATGCTTCCGCATATAGCCAAGCTTATTTTGGCCTTCTTCACTGGAGAATTGTATAGAAGATTACGTAATATACACTCTACATGACACAAAGTCAACAACGAATGTTCGTACAGAAACTGTGAGTACAAGCATAGAAACAGGATCCGACTTCGATTGCATCAGTTTGTCCTTTGTCTGTCCACTATGTTGAATATTTTGTGAAAAGATCTCAGCCTACACCGGCCTAAGATTCAGCTGGTGCAGGAATAAAAACCACGACAACATATGGCGGGAGTCTTGGGCTCAAGTCCATCCTAAATTTGATCGAAAAGTCGTATTTAGTGACTAGGCTCACTGTTGGTTCTCATCTTCACTTTGGTAGCGTCATCGTAGCTTATATTTTCAAAAATGAAGCCAGGGCTCATGTTATAGTCAATGACCAGTGATTATTTCTTCGAAAAAAAAAGAACAACGTTGATGTGGTAAGAACGCAACAACATATCGCATAATGGACCACTGAATCGGACATGGATATCGTGCGAATTGCCGCCGCTCGATTACTTCATTCATCTGGCGCTATGTAAAGTCCTTGATTCAGGTCTTGCAACCTAATATCCAGCACATTATTTGTGAGATAGAAGTCCACAAATGGAACCAAAAGGAGGCGCTCCATCAAAAACAGCCGACGAAGCCATACATATGTCTGAAGTCGGGTTCGAAATACACTGTCCTGAACCGTTCTTCATAATGAATAAAGATTTTCGATTCAAGCAGATGAACTTTTTTTGATATCCAAGTTCACCTTGGGGTTGAATAAAATATCAAGACAAACCTTAACATTAGAAGCTCTCACAACTAAGGGTTACAATCGAAAACAAATTCTGTTAATGAAGTTGAGTGGGGGGGAAACTTTCCACGACATTACGCAATTTTTCACCAACATTGGGCATTTCTGCTCACGCGAACCAGACGGAGCTAATCTAATTTGGCCCAAAAGAATACGATCTTTTTTGTAGGTGGTTCAATGACTGCCTACATACAATGTATACTTGTCCGACCAAGTGAAGAGATTTAAGGTCGAACAGCAATTCCATAAGACAGATCATATTTTTATTCTGCTGATCTTGACAGGTTTATCCATGCAGACGTACACTTGAATAATTTCAAAGGAAAAAGCCAATTCAAATGGCAAGCGGCTTAAATCAATCTTGAACCTCTTTGAGATTTTGAAAAGTCATTTCCCAGTTTCCAAATGGAGACAAATGACAATTTGTATGAGATCCCCAATGGCGAATAAGACTGTCAAAAAAAAAAACTTGTTACACAGATAACGCTCCTAATCTGAAAGTAAGAGCAGTGAACATAAATTTGCCAAGATTGCATAACTTTGTTGAACGTACTACATAAACAACTAAAGGGGGGGTGTATTTGCGGAGCAGAAATTCACTGGACCAAAGAGCACCCATGTCGTATTTGTTCTTTTTGCCGACTGCAGAAGGCCAGAGTTTTGTATGTGTCAACCGGTTAAATACTATTTCAACGTCAAAACAATAAAAATAATTTGCTTAATCTTTATGAGAAGTGGAGGTGATAATGCAAAATCTTGTCTCATCGACAAAGAATCAAAATGGGTTTCCATTGCCAATTAAAGGTTGTAAGAATTCTTCCCTTTGTGACCTTTGAACTCGAAATAAAACGTCGTTCTGGTGTAAAACATAATTTCAACAGAATTGCGTAATAGGCAAAGAGCAACTGCATCAGATGGCGGCAAGCTTCTCACGAGTCTTCTACGACATAATCCAATAAAAAGAAATTGATTTTAATTATTTCATCGTTCCCTTGTGGAAGGAAAGACTTGAAGAGCCCAGCCCCCACGATGAATAGACTAATTTTTTCAAGTTCAAAGTACAAACCAACACACACTAGCACCACTAATCTGCTTCTATTCGTGTTAATTATTCGAAAAATATTTGTTTTCTCTTTTACATACCTGCTGAGTATAAACGTGGTACTTGATTTTTAGTAGCCGCCTGGATAATATTGTGGGCACGGCCGGCGAAGATTTTTGCAATGTTGGCCATAATTATTATTTAAAAAAAAATTTACAAACGCCAATCAATCGCTAGGAACCCTGAAATTATACTGGATGTGGAATCAAGAGTATGCAAATGGAATAGCTGGTGGGGCACTCACTACTCAGTTGGTCTCGGCGGAGATGAAGATAGAGAAGTTTGGGGCGCCCGAGAGAATTATTCGTAGATCGCTTTGGTAAATAGCAGTGCGGAGTGGAATCGAGAGACGAATACAAAAAAAACTTGTTTTTCTGTGGTTAATTTAAAAATAGAGACGAGTAGAATTCTTATCACTATGTCTGTGAAGTTCTAATCTAATTGGATTCAAGTAACGCAACGTAATGAGGAAACAGTTCACAATAACATTTTATCGGAAAATTAACTCGGTAATCAACCACTGTCGTTTCCAAAATATCATCAGCATTTTAGAATTTTTCTTTTTTTATAACTTTAACGCATTTAATGATAAATGTATGAACGCAATTAAAGTGGATCTGCACGGCGATTGATTGAGAAAATGATGACTTATAACTGACTTCCTATAGCAGCTCAACAATCAAGTTCGTAGACTAGTGCTTGCCTTATCTCTCAGCGGGGGTCCCGGTAAATACTTACTCATGCAGGCTAAAATGACAAAGGCATGTTCTGCCAGTAACATAATACTGACCTACACTGTTGACGAGCTACAAGGCAGACATAGCCACCAACTAAGAAGGGTAAATTGAGGAGATTATTTCTACGTGCTCCTCGACGAGACCTAGTTACTAGTGGTGCTCTGAATATGATGCATGGCCAAAGTGATGCATGGATTGCATATTTCGTAATACAGTGGTGAAGTACAGCCTGCACGCCATCATCTCTGGTAATGGAAACAGTCTTATTGCTCCAGTGGTACTGCTCCAGTGTTTTATATATCCAAACGATCCGAAACAGCTCAAGTCGCCACATAGCCAAAATACGGATGCCAGCGAACCACTGTGAGGAAGTTCAAGAAACCTCATAGTAGAACCACACTCGTTGGTGATAATCTGGAAAGAATATTTCTGCAGACTTAAACGGTGATGATAAAACACTTCCCACCGTCTAGCAGAATGAACCATTCAACCGACTAAGATGAAGTCAGGACAACCATTTCCAAGCCTAAGTCCAGCAAAGTTGCCCTTCATATATATACGACCCTTCGTAAACAGTCTAACCGGCGCCTATCAGGATGATTTTAAAGGAAAGTCCAGTATTCATCAAATTTTCATATTACGGCATTTTTCATAAAAATATTACGGCAAATTTTCATAAACGCGGAGTTCCTAATCAATACGCATGACCTCATCGATTTCCAGATATGACAACATCTATAGAGATTAACTATACATCCATGTCTAGTTTTGGCATCTCTGCCAAGCCCAGTCGACGATGCAGGATGACGACTTAGAATGCGCACTGCTCAGTGTAGATCAGTAGTGACAAAACCGGGATCTTCAATGTTAAAAAAGCGTTGTTCTGTAATTTTTTCAACATCGTTGCGTAATTGAAAAGTCAATCCCTAAGCTACCATCTTTCTTGCAAATACAGAATAAATAATGATAAGAACACAGCGATGTGTCAATGGGGCATTTGCGACTATTAAAGCGGAAGCGGCAAAGATGGGTTTAGCGGTAAATGAAAGAAAACAAAGTATATTCTGTCAACATAGAGGAACACACAACATCCACGCCTAGCACAACACGATAGGCAGTTACAACTTTGAGGTAGTAAGGGACTTTATCTACCTCGGCTCCGTTATCAACTCCGACAACGACAACAGTGCGGAAATCATGCGAAGAATCACTCTTCCTAATCGCTGCATCTTTGGACTTGGAGTACTAAAGCCCTCATTCGAGCAACCAAAAAGACACTATACAGGAAACTAATCATCCCAGTCCTGCTTTAAGGTGCAGAAGCGTGGACACTGACGAAAGCGGATGAAAATTCCCCTCGGGTGGTTCGAGAAAAAAGTTCTTGGGCAATAGCGAACTGTACAGGTTGTACAGCGATCCCAAACTTGTCAAAAAAAATCGGGTAACCCGGCTTGGATGGCTAGGTCATCTTGAGCGCATGGACACCGTCGTCCCAGCCCGACAAGTTTTCGACTCTAACCCTGGGGGACAACCCAGTAGACAACGACCAGATGGAAAAAGATCGTAGTTGGTAAGTAAAGATCTTTTTTCTTCTTCTTCTATTCAGTATAGACTTGCGTTCCTACTTTTCGGATGTAGAACGGGAACGGTAGTTTATTTCGATTTGCCGTTTCTAAAGCCAATTTTAAACACTCAATCACTATCCATGAAAAGAACTTGTATTATCGAAACTTTTCATCTTCGCCATTTATTCGCTCACAATTGGAGTTCAATATCCATGTCTCGTTAGTTGCTCATAAAACTTATCTGCTCTTGCCCAATACGATCGAAATCTCTGCGATGAAGCTCATGACTCCAATGCTGCCGAGATAATTGGCATCCTTACTTGTTTTATACCCAAATAGCAAATGCTCATTTCACAATGAATGCTCATCAGGTTACCCTCAAGCTCAACTTGCGTATATACTTTGAGAGATCATGAATCTCTCCTAAGCCGTGCAACTTACTTATGACTTTCCAATTTCTTTATTTCCTCATTGATTATAACTTACTAACATTCAAAACCAACATGAAACAGATTCTCTATATCTGTCTTCCCTAATGATTCTTGGCATTCGCTGTACTGTATGCAAAAACCAAAGTGAGAAAACTGGTCTTGATCGTGGACGGATTCAAAATCTGAAGAGTCAAATCAGACTTACGAATTTTCTTTTTATTGGGTTAATCTATTGTGACTTTGCCATTCAACTCAAAACATAAAGTAAACGTCATTACGCAACGTCAAGTTGAATGAAAAAAAAAAACAAAAAAAAATAAAAACCAGACGATACGGGCTTCTTCACCAATCTTCTAAAGCCTACGACGTACGAATTCCTTTAAATTGTTTAATAATTTGGCTGATTCCATGATGTTGCGACAGCTCTCTATAACAGCTAGTGTAGCACTGAAACAGACATGTCATCCACGGGCAATGTCAACTATCGCCAAAGTTCTAAAGTATGCCGACTACGGCGAACCGGGTGATGTTTTGAAAATCTGCGAAGAGGAAATCCCAGATCCCAAGGATGACGAAGTTCTGGTGAAGACCATAATGGCTCCAATCAATCCAGCCGACATCAATACCATTCAAGGTGGGGAATATTCTGAAAATCTTTACCTAACTCAACTAATTTGATGGGTCTTCTAGGCAAATATCCTGTGAAACCAGTACTTCCAGCTGTCGCTGGCAATGAATTTGTTGCGGATATTGTTTCTGTTGGAAAGAATGTGAAAAATCTGCAGCCTGGGGACCGTGTTATACCATCTACAACTGGTATTGGAACTTGGACCACACACAATGTGTATCCTGCGAAAAATCTCATGAAGATTTCCAAAAACATTGGCCCGGTTGAAGCCGCCACATTGACTGTAAATCCATGCACTGCCTATAGAATGTTAAAAGATTTCGTTTCACTACAACCCGGTGATACAGTGATTCAAAACGGTGCAAACAGTGCTGCTGGTCAAGCTGTTCATCAGCTATGCAGGGCTTGGAATATCAATTCAGTGGGGGTTGTACGAAACCGTCCTGAAATCAATGATCTAAAGGCTTACCTAAAATCTCAGGGAGCAACCGAAATTTTCACCGAAGAAGAAATTCGAAAAACCGATATTTTCAAGCAAACGCTTAAGAGACCGAAATTAGGTTTGAACTGCGTTGGTGGTAAGAATGCTGCGGAAATTACACGACATCTGGCAAATAAGGGCTATCTTGTCACTTATGGCGGTATGTCTAGAGAGCCAGTTATGGCAGGTGCTGGACAATTGATTTTCAAGGATATTTCATTTGTGGGCTTCTGGATGACTAGGTGGTCTAAAGAAAATGCCGGCACAGAGCAGAAGAAACAAATGTTTGATGAGCTATCACAACTTATTGAGAAGGGAAAGTTTTGTGCGCCAATTCATGAGATAATTCCAGTTGAGAAGTACAAAGAAGCAGTGGCTGCTGTGTTGGACTTTAAAGGTTTCACCGGAAAGAAGTTTATTCTTGATTTCCAGAATTGTTAGGAGATTTTTTATTGTTGGGTGCCAGAGTGCATTTGTCTGTTTGTTTCAGTGAATATAGGTTATTGATGGAACTGCATTTTTGAACTGTTAAATAGTTTCTAGTGCAGAACGAATAAAATAAATAAAATTAAATTTGTTTGTCTTATTGGCCCTTGACTTTGTTTGGTTTCAGACTCTTTTTTTTTTCTACCGACGCGGTTTCTTATCTTGTATCGCTGTAAACTGCTTGTACTCCCACGCCAGTATTTGCCATGCAAATCGAATTATTTGGATATTTTACACAGCAACCTCTGTAATTGCAGAGTGATTGAGTATTATGATAATTGAAAGACCCAGATCCGACATCAACAGCAATTTGATACGATACCCCTCATGCGAGCGGAATACATTTATGCAAAGATCATGAAAACTAAGACGAACGGAAGGCAATCAAACCAATGTACTGATGTGGTGTTTTCAAATCGGTGGAAAAGCAGGGTACAAGTCTCGTCCAACCTACTTTGGCTTGTCAAATTCATGTCAGAGGGGAACTTATTGCTACTCTATAAAATCGTGGCGAAAAGACTAACCGTCAGAAGGTGGATGTCCGGCGGATGAATTCGCGTGACTGAAACAACAGTGCAGTCAGCATGGCAGTTTCCTTATACCATTGACTCCGCTGCTTCTGAAGCTAAGGTCTCAGGACTAGTTGGACGAATGAGCTCTTTACGGGTCAACTGCAGCTCTTATATCCCCAAAAGCTTTACAATATAAGGCCCAAATGTTGTGCGTGGAATTAACTACCCTACCACGTAAAACCTCTACAATTGCGACACGACAAAGAGCATTGTGTTAAGAAAGGATTCACAAATAAAACGAAAAAAAGACGACAAGTTCATAAATAGCAGGTCAAAGGAGTGCAGGTTTGTTATAACCGACAGACTAAAACAAAAAGTCGCGAGCTTTCGGCGTGTAATAAACCCCCATCAAGATTTAATTCGCAAACATCAGACGGATGTCTGCTCACGCATCCATTGCAATGATAGAACTTCACGTTCAAACCTACGAGCTATGCCATAAATATAATCTTAGAATCGTTTTAGGTGATTTTAATACCTAAATAGGCACATAGGACTTTTTTGGTATGGTAATCACAAAGCATAGCCTACACGCGATCATGGTTTTCTTACATCAATATTCGGAAAGAAGCATGGCGGTCACCAGGTCATAAAACAGTCAAATAAATTATTTATGTTGCGATCGTTGCAGGATACTCCTCCAGTAATACAGTGCCCGATCATTCCGAAGGCAAAATATTAACTCGAACCACTACTTTGTTGCGGCCAAGTTTCTTCTACAGGCATCTCGCGCGTCGTGGCTACGAAGAAATGCTATGAAGACAGTTAACGTTTAACTTTTGCCGATTGCGTGTCCCTCAATCTCTTCTCAAGGTCCTCGCAACCTGCATTAAGTTCTAAAGTGGCATACTACCCAAGAACCCATCAGAAATGCCACAACTGATGAGCTGGGTTTCATAGAACCACTCGCACGACACCTTTGATTTAATAAAGAGTGCTGGCAGGCACATAAACGAGTAGGAAGACAATTCGCACTGCATAGAGGACAAGAGCGGCTTCTGAGATCTATCAGCAAAGAAAGAACATCAGCTTCTTGTGTTAAAAAGAAAGATCTTGAAAGGGGTGCGACCTAGGAAATTGTGAGATGCTACTTCAGGAAAAACGTTTGGAAGACAAAGATAAAAATAATATATCAAGCCCAACTGAAACCTATGGAGATGAAACAGTCGGTGCTGAAAACAATTCGGCTGTCAGACAATAACGCTGCCAAATTAGGCAGCTTATCTGCAGATCTATTCAGCAGAAAATGAGTTAGTAGAGGACGTATTCCAACTCATTTCTAAGATTTGATTTGCCAAATCCCTACATATAGAGGCATTAATCTCCTAAATAACGCGTATTGATTGTGTGCACGCCTGAAACGATTTGTTAATTAATATCTATCAGTGCGGTTAAGAGCGGGTAAGTGCGCAATTCACCAAATATTCACTTTAGTCCGGACCTAGAGAAAGCGCATGAAATTCAGATCGAAACGGACCACCTCTTTGTCAACTTCAAGGCCGCATACGCCATCATACAAGGCAATATCTAGCTTTGAAATCCCCGCCAAGCGCATTCGATTATGCTGAATAACGATGATCGAAAGCAATTTCACCGGGACCTTAAACTGTCCTGTAAATTCTTAAACATCACTCTTGAGAAAATTGTGCGAAACTCGTAAGCCAACATCAGAGACACAATTTTCTAAAAGACTGTGTGACTGCTGGATCTGGATACTGATGTCGAACGGATGTCATTGTTATTAGTGTGTTTGAAAGCATTGAAACAGAGAGCCAGAAATGTGTTTAAGAATTGTGTCCACCTTGGCTCAGCTATCCAGAAATCAAACGAAGAGATACAAAATACTTGCCAATCGATGCTTCATTGGTTTATCAAGGCAATTGAGTAATAGGAAACACTAAGCAGACATCAATTTCCACCTGCGGGCTTCTGAGGAGGAAATATAACACCAAACTCTTCGTGGTGTATTGTGGCATTAACCAGTTAAAAAGGTTTCGTAACACTTGCCTGAAATGAATGGGAAATGTGAAACGAACGAACATATGTATATATGTTGACAGTTGGCAGCGACTTGGGAGGTTTATTGGTTGAGGCCCGGATCCACCCTGGTAATGCAACAGAATAATGCGTGCTAAAGTGCTTTGTAACCGCATATCTGAAAATAATAGAACTATTGCGTGCCTAACCCGTAAATTGCAACCGAGCAGGATAAATTGAGAGTTCGGATATACGTACAACAATTGATGCGCTAGTTACGCAACTATTCTATGTATAGAACTGCATCGTTATGTGCGTGCCGTATCGATACCTTGATACTAAAAGGAGTTTTCTATGCATTGTCTCTGTGGAGAAATGAGTTTATCAGTGCTGACTTCGATTGTGTTTATCGGGCATACTTGATATACACACACTTGTTGAATGAGACGCAATGGTTTGCAGCCACAGAAAATCGCAGCACACCTTTTTAACTGATTCTGTTTCGATTTCTTCTGACAAAAAAAATCTCTAGCAATACGTCATATTCGTATTGAAATTTCTAATTATCACGCAGAATTCAAAACACTTCACGACAACTCAACCCAAGAGCTAATTTCGTAACACTAAAACCCTTTTATCTGTGCCATCTAGCAAACGCAAAACAAATTGTTTTCACCTTTGTCGGTACCCTAGCAACTTAAATTATGGCATGAGCTCAACTTATACAAATTTCTGACTCCTAGGTAATAAACAACTTCGAAGGCCTTTTCTCATATTAGTTCGGTGCTAGCCGTCGCGTAACAAGGGTACTGGATTTTCTAACGTTTAATCGATTTTAATTACTTTTAACTCTTGGAAACAGCTCCATATCAAATATGACTCCTGAAGCAAACGTTTTCTTAGTAGTAAATCTTGGATGTGAAATGTTGTATGTCATAGACCAGAGACTCAAGGCTCAAAAAATCACAGAAGAAAAATCTACCGAAGGTTTATAAATAAATACAATTCCCTCCCTCCATTCGATAATCATCAAAATTATTCTATTTCTCTACAGTTGTTCGTGATATAACATGTGTTTTGCTGGAACCTAAACTCATTGAGCGTCTCATCGTCGGAAGTCAACAGCAAAGGAGTTTAATAACAGCCGAACACTGCAAATTTATGCTGGGAGACATTGCATGTTGCTCCTTAATGCGATTGGATGAAACCTCAATGGGTAAACTGTGGAATCTCATGACAATGGTATTCAAATGGCAAATGTTTGTCACGAAACATCCACAACACTTGCTCGACATCACATTCAGACACTTGGATGGGGTGGCAAAGATGTATCCCGAAGTGAAAAAGTCCATTCTGGTTGATTACACGAAAAATACGATTTTAGATTTTTGGAATGTCAGCGGTGAAGCCATACAAATTGGAATTTACAAAACCGTAAAGAGCTGGCTTGAGTGTTTTAATATAAAGATCTCTCTACTCCTTCGACTTGGATTTCAAGCTTTAGATTCGAGTTACTACAAGCAACCGAAAGAGAGTTATTTTGAGGAGTTTGCTGAAACTCCTGGTGACAATATCTATGTGAAAAGTCTACAAATCGCTGCGGCTCGCAGAAATGAAGACGAGAACACCCAACAACGACCACGTATAGATAATCTTCAAATGCAATTGAATGTTGTTTGTCCAGGTCCTGAGGAAACGAAGAAAAATATCTTTTTTGATGATGTTCAGTTGGAAGTTGAAGCAAAACATTCGAATGAAGGCACAGCAACATTTGAGAAATTAACACCACTCTACAATCCGACAACAAGTTCTTGGGAAGGATTTGTTGGACAAGGAGGCACCGTAGTAGGTACTTCAACAGGTGTTGGGGGCAAAGATTTTCGCACACTTTTAACCAAGGGTAAATAATAAAGGTGAACGAATGCATACTTGATTCTGTCTGTGAGAACGTCATCATCTGGGTTCGTTTTTTTTAATTGCTTAAATATTAATAGTTGAGTAAACGGTTGATATATGTATCTTGGTTTGTATAAGTGGATTGAGCAATTTTTGTCTTGTAATAAAAACGAAGTATAAAATTGTGGTCTTTGGCTTTGTGTGCTGCACTTAACTTGAACAAAAAGGGGGTGTTATTACTGAGTTCCAGGTCAAATGCCACATTTGATTGACTTTGTACACCAATTACATTCTCCTTTTTGTTGTACTCTGAACTGAATGTTTGCCGTGCTTTACTTGGAAGGCAGTTCATCATTTCCACTTCCTGCTAATTGAATCGAATGACCCCCACAAGGACCGCGATGAAAGCTTGTTAGCTTGGATTGACTGTTAAATAGGTGACATGCCTCGAAAGAAGCGGAACGTTGGGTCACAACAGATGGGCATTTCTCTTCAACGAGAAAAATATCGCAAGAGACTCAATCACCGGATTGTATGGAAGACGAGCAGGTTAATTTACTAACGAAAAACAATGAAATTTGCAGGAAGTAAAAGGAATATTTAATCTAACAAAGAATTTCCGATCACTTTTTCCGTCTAACATGAGGAGAAAATAGCACATTTCATACAATAAAAGGCGAAGTTAACGAAACACTAAAAGGGATGCATCGGGGAGACGCGAGATAAGCAAGGTTAAAGATCTGAAATCTTACCTGTAAGAGCCTATCGAATGCCTAGCCAGTGAAGGCTGAGCTTTCTTGTTCAACATTATAAAGGCAAAGATGAGACGAGAAAATGTAACACCTACTAACCTGTCAAACAAGTGAGCCGTGAAGGCTCAAGACTACGGTGCGTCTTGGCACTAAAGATCAATATAATGCGTCGATCGTCTTTGGATGAGTACAAGTACCACCATTAGTATCGGTTTAAGGTCGCGTTGTCAGCGAGGTTACGAAACAGTAAATAATCCTATAATTTTCGCTTACGTCCCACTAGATTGCCATCTACTTATAGATCTGACACATTCGTACAGCAAGTCCTTACGCTCACTAGGAAACCCAGTTTTAGTCCTTTCCTGACCTTGAAAGCGATAGCAGGATTTATCGTTTCCAAGTCAAATGGAGGTACTCTTAGCAGCACCTGCATTGCCTGATAGATACAGTGCGGCACACAGGCAGACAGCCAAGCAAGACCACTCTTTGGCAAGTCAAAATCCGACGATGGCCCATCACACACACGTTTTGTACTAAGCCGATACCCCAAATTGTTGCCGATACAATCTTGTCCATCGATGCACTCACAGACACACTTTCATCCCATTCAGGGAAAATTGGCAGCACTCTCACTCCTATTTTTTCCAGTTCAGCCCGAGACTGAGAAGGAGAAGCAAATCGTCCGCATAAGCGACAATTGGCGCAAGAGTTCATAATTAGGTTTCAAATAAATGGACTCAACATTCACTCTCACATTTTCATTCGCATTGTAAACATACGCCCATCTGCCAGAGAAATAGTTCTCCCGTTTGTGTATCAGTTATATGGAGCTCGAATATCTACATATGTACATTACTGTGTTCGTGAAAAAGTTTTCGTTTCAAGAGCAAACTATTTAAATTCTTAATTTTAGCCGAAGAAGAATGGGGAAATTACGATGCAGATTCTTTTTCAGAATCTCCAGCACGGAAACGGTTCGCTCGGTTTCGATATGACATTTTTTATGTTAACGATAAGCCACGCTCTATTCGTCCAATCACTGAAAAAGTCGAGCAAGACGCGATTATCAGCACTGTCGATATTGGTATAGAGCTACGCATTGCCCACAAAACAATAGCTGTACAGACAGACAGTACACTTCAAGACAATCCTATGAATACTATTTGATTCAGCTTTTCAACTAATGTCGATGTCTTTTCATCTACCAGATTATGACAGCGTCTTTCAGGGGCAGAGCTTTTCGCTATTAGAGAGGCTTGCGTTTTAGTAAAAAAAATTCAGTTACTACATCCTCAAAACTAGTCGGAGAATGTAAGTCTTCACACAATCTACCTGGCTCCCAATCACCAGTTACCATCGTGACGAAACGGCAGATGAACTGACTAGGCTAGTTCAGCCCTTGACGACTCATTAACAATTTATGTCATGGCTGCACTCTCAAAATACCAATGACACTAAAACTCCTGTTGATGCCTGTCTCCTCTCCCAAGACTGATTTTGAAAAGAATATGATTCAGCAAAGGAATGTAGTCAGATGGCTCCAAAACCGATCAAGGATGCGGCTCGAGTGTCGACTGTTCCAGAAGACGAAAACGTTCGATTTTCGTTAGAAAAATTTCTGTCTGTTTTCTGAGCGGAGATATACACCTTCCTGATGACGATAAACTCGGTAGAGTGGGAGAAGGCTTAAAGCTTTGGCGATCCCTCTCACGACTTCTAAGTTAATTCGAGAATTAATGGCTTCTCTGAACGCGATCGGATGGCTGAATTTACTGAGTCTGGTTTAGATTCCAGGTCACAACAGGGTCACGGGAAATGAAATCGCCAATGAACTTGCTCGGCAAAACTCAAAGGAAAGATTCTAAGCAGCCGAACCTCGGTTAAGACTGTTGGGTTCCATATGAACATAACTGCAGATGCATACCTCTCCCGAATGCCGGCAGACCACCCGAATACTTCCCGATATTTCCAAAAACTGCGATTTTCTGCTGTCCCTCAGTGGGAAAGATTGTAGACTGCTTACTGGCGTCGTAACGAGGCACTGCGCCTTTCCTAAGCACCTGAGTGCACTGTGCTGATTTAGCACTACATATACCACTGATGCGTTTACTTATCTTTGTAAGAAAGACTGAGTAATTCCAGTAAAAAGAACAAGCAGGGAGTACAATAGAATAGGAATAGTTATGTGCCTGTACATGGTTTTTACTCCATACAGCAGTATACTTCTGTGCTAATACAATGCATCAATAATTATGATATGTTGGCGGAATGTGTCTTTTTTGTTAGTGTCTTATTACCGGGGTATCGTGCTTATTATATGGGATATGGGATATATAGGTGGATACAGTAAATTCGAAGAAATTGCCCTTGTCGATGCTCTAGGGAAGTCTACCCTGCTTTAGTAATCTTTAAACAAACTCAATTTCGCAATTTCGTTTGGAATTGTCATTTCGACACTGATAGATACTCTCATACACGAAGCTTAAAGTATGTTGGTCTGTGCCTTACAGCTATATCCTTGTGTTCAACAACAGTAAATCCAGACAGGAGCAATGTTATCAGACTTTCTTTTCAGATTTGTCCGTGAAATGTACGGCTGCGTTGTGCACAAATATGGTGCGACCCGAAACCATTTTCATCATTTTTTTACAAGAGCAGTTGTTATCAGCAGTTATCGAACAGAGTTGAATTGATTGTTTTTGTTCAAAATATCATCTCGAAAACATAAGTGCTGACTTTTTGGAGGCAATGAAATCTTCAAAGGCTTTTATGACCTCTGCTCGGTTCCGGAAGACCTTCTGCTGGCAAAATGCATCCAGATTGCGGAAAAGATGGTAATCCGTTGGGGAAATATCAAAAATGCAACATTTTTTGCACCGTTACTTGTGAAATATGGGGTCTAGCATTGTCATGCAAAAGGATTGGACCGTGCCTATTGACCAACACAGGTTGCTTTTCAGCCAATTTGGCATTCAATATATCAATTTCCTCACAATATTTGATAGCGTTTATCGTTTCTCCTGTCACCATAACCTTATTTGGGTGAATCGGGCTTGAGGGTGTGTTTTGGTTTTTCATCTGCACCCAACCACTGCAGTATCCACTTTTCATCACAAGTGACGGTTCAGTTTGGTTTCTTAATGTAAGCGATGCGCAGATTTCCAGGCGCCGTAGTTTTTGGGATTCGTTCAGTTCATGGGGTACCAACTTATCGAATTTCTTTATCTTTCTTACGAGAGAAAGATGTCGACTTATTGTCATTGGGGATACTCGCATGCTTTTGTGCAACCTACCGCACCGATTTCGTTGGGTCCGCATCCAACGTTGCTCTTAAAACATTGTCGTCAACTAACGTTTCCGGCTTTTGTTTGGGGTAAAAATGGTTGAGATTGAGATAACCAGTTAAAAATCTCTGTGTAAAAGAATACAAGAGCACTGTTAATTGTAAGGCAAGGGTTATCATATAGCACTAATAGGGAAAATGAAACCATATTGAAATGAAAATGAAACCAGTTTAAACGAACCAGGAATGACTACAACGTCTTTCTTAAGCGTGTGAAATTTCAGCACAACCAAAATTTGATGCAAAAAATACTGCAATGTCCCAAAGGTAGTAAAAGCTTTTGGTCGTTTGTCATCCTCCGCTCTTTATACAAAGGCAATCTGCTTGCTGCACACTTTGCGGCCAGTTCAACACTCCCAGATTGTGCTTTGTCTCCGCCTACACTTGAGTGCGTCGAATCTTCAATGGGACGAATCTACTTTGGCACTCATGTAGTAGCAAGAGTACTTAAAGATCTCAACATACATAAACCCGCTGGTCCAGATGGTACCGGTGGGGAGATATGCCCCTTCTTCTGAATAGGTGTTCTTCTTCGCTGGCTAAACCACTGCGTAAGCTTTTTCGTCAATCCTACTCTTTAGGACTCTTCCCGAGCAGATGGAAAACAGCATTTGTCCAGCTCGTCCTTAAAAAAGGCGAATCATCTTCTCTCTCCTCCTACAGACCCATTGCACTTACGTCCCTTATTTCCAAGGTCATGGAAACGCTGTTAAATCGTCAGCTCATGAAATATCTCGAAACACGAAAACTTCTCAATGACCGGCAGCACGGTTTTCGTAGCTACAGGTCCACTGGTGATTTGATGGCATGTCTCACCGAAAAGTGGAACCAAAGCGTACATCAATCTGGCGAAAGCCAGATAGTTGCACTTGATATTTTCTAAGAGATTTGACACAGTTTGGCATCAGGCTCTCTTGTCGAAAATGCGTGCATTTGGGATCGACGACTCTCTTCTTCAATGGATTAGAAATTCAAGTTAAATTCAAGTTGTCTTGGACGGTTTCAAGTCTGATGTTCACAAAATAAATGCTGATGTGCCCCAGGGCTCTGTTCTGTCTCCGACACTCTTTTTAATTTTCATCAACGATCTCTTGTCTGCTACTTCTAATCCAATATATTCCTTTGCTGACGACAGTACTCTCTGTTTTTTATATCCGTTCCCTGACTCACGTCCCTGCTATTTGGCTATAGAACGGGAACGGCAGCGCAGATTAAACTGATTAAATATTAACAGCATAACTAACAGAGTAGAATTTAATGCTTCCAAAACACAATTCTGTCTGCAGTCGGTAAAGCGAAATTTGTACATTATCCATGAATGGCACTTGCATCGTCGAAACGGATAAACTTTCCATTCTCGGTATGTGTGCCAGTGACAGTTTACGTTGGAATGACCACGTATTTGATGTCGCCAAAAATGCTGTGAAATGTCTAGGTGTCCTCAAACGATGTAAGAAATACTTTGCCCCTTTTGAGCTGGCCTTAATATATTAGGCATTCGTTCGCCCAAAATTGGAGGACAATGCACACATCTGGTCAGCTGCCAATAAGACCTCTTTGCACTTGCTAGATAGGATTCAAAATCGTGCGATAAAGCTCATTGATGATACTAATATCAGTCAGTCAATTGATACACTCGAACACCGACGTAATGTCTCCTGTCTCACTTTGTTTTATCGCTATTTCCATCACCAGTGCTCCACTAAAATCAGTAGCATTCCGCCCATTCAAACTTTCAACCGTAACACCCGTCTCGCTATGAATGCTCATCAGTATACCGTCAAGCCCACTTTCGGACGTACTCTAAAATATCATGATTCGTTCCTAAGCCGTACAACTCGCTTATGGAATGCCCTGCCTAGCTCCTTATTCCCTAGTCATTATAACCTTCAAACATTTAAAACCAGCGTTCACCGGTACCTCTCTTTCCATCCTCCCTGATTTTCCTTCGCCCGCGCGAAATGTTTGCACACATTTTAAGAGTACATAAATCCCTTGAGCGCGCGCAAATTATAAAAAAAAATATGAGTGTTCGAAGGGGACAGCGTTTAGACCAATATCATATGAAAACGTTGGAGTTGCGGTTATCTGTATGAGTTACTCCCCACTTAATTGATATAAAAGTCTAAGCCCATTGAAGCACTGGTAGGTTTAAGTCTCCCAAAAACATTACAGTGTGATTGGGACCACTAGTAATAAATATGTAATCAATCATTTGTACAGCAAACTGGTATTCACGATTAGGTTTGGGAAGGACGGATGCAACAGATCTAAATGATTTTTTTTAAAGAGCCTTGAATGGCGAGAAACTCGACGTAACAAAAAGTAATGGAAGCAAACAGAAAGACATTTGGGAAGAGAAGGAAATTTTTAAAATTCAATCTTGTTGCAGCTATCCATAGGAATCGAAAATTTCGCTGCATTTCACGTCGCAAGTTTGCCACTTTTACAATTACCTTTACAGAAACAAACAAAGGCTTATAACAAAGTTTATTTTATTGTTGCTTTACTTCGAAAAAAATTGATATTTCATATATCTGGCATTCGGGTATGTTCTATTTTTATTTTCTCCATATAAAAATGTTCGCGAATAAATAAATAGAAACTAAAATAAAAAATAAAAAAATTAATACAATCTTTAATACGATTCCAGAAATGTTCTTTGAATTTTGCGCTATGAAACAATCTGCGAGTACAGAAACAAAACAAACAAAAGAAACAACATTCGTGGCGGATTAAGAATTACACATTCTTGCTCGCAGAACGTATTGGACCAAGTCACATTAAGGCATATGCTGGGTAATGAGTTGAGCTATCTCCGAAATTTCGAGAAACATACAACGTAAAAAGATTAAGTCAAAAGTTTTCAGTTTTGTTTAAAATAACTAAAATCACTGTAAACATGTACAAATAAGAATACTAAAAATAAAAAATAATAATAAGAGTTAAAAACAAATTCTCTGTATGCATATTGCGCGTAGTAGCTGGCTTAAATTTGTTTTTTGTTTTTTTTTTTGTGTTTCATCCTGTTTTTACTCTTTCTCCCTGACTTGCTGCTTGGCTTTAAGGGGCACCGCATCGACAAGGATGTGCAGAGCCATTTTCAAACTCTCCTCGGCGTGGCTAACCTGAGCGCAAGGATAGAAGTCGCCATATTTTTGCAAAGTCTCACAGTAAGTTCGATATTTAAACAACGCGAATTCCCAATCGTACATCATGAGTCGTTCCACATCAAGTTCGTTATATTCGAATATCACATCTGGTTGTCTTTGGATTTGACTGAACATGGGGTATTCACCTATGCACGCTTCGCAGCTACAAGTGAACCGGTATTGCATCTGAAGATTCTCGATTCGATTTTGTTTTGATTGAAGAGCAAAGTGGTTTCTAAAAAAAAAAAACAGAAAAAGAAGGTTTTCTTATTAATTAAGAATTATCGTATTATTACACACAATATGCCATTCTATGCGTACCCATAATTGTCGTACAGTATTCCATTAGCCGGAATCGGTCTCAACACAAATAAAATAGCCTGCGTACCCTTGTAGATGCGAATGATGTTGGGCGCACACGAATGATTTAACAAACTGAAAAATGCATAAGCCCCAGCGGCAAATGTCTGATCATCTTTTGTCTCATTCATTTGTTCGACTAAATCGACTCCATGCATATTAGAAGGGGACGTTTGCAAATGTCTGAAGAGTAATTCCGTGAAGAAATTCTCACCATCTTGGCCGCCAAGAAATTCTTTAAGTGGAGTATGCTCCACAACAAATCGCTTTAATACCGCACAAACAACAGCACGTTGAAAGAGATCGCTTGTACTTCGGCGCTCCTGATTTGTTACCAAACCATGTATCGCCCGATAATATTCACGTTGTGTTAGATTACTATGATCGATAGTAAAGGCTGATTGGTCTTGATTGGCTGGATCGGCGCAAAAACTCATGCACTCGTCAATATTGGGAAAGATACTCAATGCGGTGAGACAAACTCGCAAAGCGATTTGATGAATCTTATTGAACATCGTAAAAATAAAGTCTATAATTGAGCATTCATATTTATGAAATGTTGAATGGGCTTCATCGCGACACGTTTCACTGCAAAACATGGCACTCGTACAATTTGGACAGGGAATCAATGTCAAATAGTTCTCTCGCTTACAATTCGCACATCGTATATACCGCATAGGTGCCAACAAAGATGTTGTAAATGGTTCTTCAAATGCAATAACATCGCCAACAGAGAGATCACGATTGGTGCAAATAAATCTTCCCATTTCCCTACTCGAACGCATTTCCAAACATTCGGCTATGAACGGAATCACCGGGTGACGATCATACGTCATCTCAAATTCATATGGTTCAATTTCCGGCTCCTGTGTACTCTGTAATTGACGACAATCTTTCTCTCTCTTATCTAATTTATGCTGCAATCGCTCCGGATAGTTAGCTTTGCGAGCCATGTCTATATTCTCCAAGCACTCACGATATTTTTTCCACTCGAATAGCACCGCCGAACGATTTGCATATCCAATGGCTATATTCTCTGAATTTGGTTCTGAAAAACAAATGCTCTTGTTGTATAGTTCGAGGGCGTGAAAATAATTGCGATGCTTTAAAGAAAATTGTTTGTTTCCCTGCATTCGGAATTCCTCTGAACGCTTGTTGCATTTGGGGACACGCAGTGTGCAGTTAAGCTGGATTTTTTCGAAATACATAAAATCATGCAGGGTATTCTCGACGAATCTCACTTTAGCATTAATATCGGGAAGCGAATTAAATTTACCCGAAGCAATTTTGATCAGTTTCCAATCCGAAAGCTTTCTAACCAAATCATCGCTGATTTCGTAGACGTCCATTTGTGTGTCTCAAAAATCGCTTGCAATCTAACCGTGGCAGTAGATTTGTGGCAATCACCACTGGGGGTATATTCAGTAGAAATCCGATTAATCGAAAAACAAGTAAATTATTTTGATTTAACTACGGCCAACAGCGGGACAAATTCGCGAACAATTTTTTCCATGTGCGGTTATGCTAAAGGAATTTTTTTTTGACATACGTAAAGACAAAAATAAACTCAAACGAGACTCGAACTCGACGTTTCATCGTTATTGTCAACCGGCTAAAAAAAAGCGAGAAAAATATAAATGTCAACGAGTGGCCATGTGACGACAAACTTGATGTTTTTGTAGAGCGTGCCGCTACTCTTGGTAGTACTGAACCAAAATGCCAAGCTTGTAAAACATAAGATATGAGCTGTTGTTGTAAATAGAATTATTATTTTAAATAAATGCAAAAGTACGAAATAGGTGCGCGTCGGTGGAGAGGAAAAAAGAGTGTTCTCCCTAGTCACTTTCACCAATGCATTTGCATCTGATCAGTAAAGAATTGTACTTGGAGGATAAGGAATTCCTCACCCAAAATGCGAATATTATTGTATATAGTGTAATCGCCCAACAAGTTCGCTACTGCTGCCAGCCCACTTACACTGCTTACCGCTCAAGAAAAGTCGCCAACCATTACTGAGGCTTTAAAATGTCAAAAGTTCAATGCCAGAACGCAACAACTCTTCGGGGTGCCGGCTTTTAGGAATTTAGTCACTATGTGTGCACGAGTTTTACAAAAATAATGATTGGGAAGTTGTTGCGCGAAGAATATTCTGCAGTCAGCGTGGTTTGCATAACATACATAGTAAATGATCCCCTCATCAGGAAACAAGTTCGTAAGTTCGAAGAAACAATGCCTAAACCTATATCTGGGCGACCAATGTTATCAAGAGCTGGCAAAAATGTAGAGAGACTGAATCTAATTGGTGATAATTAGATAGTAAGCGAGCAAGTGCTTAAACACACCTAGATCATAATTACACCCCATTTTGCGCAAAGTTATAAAACCGCACCTCAAAAAATTCACTTAGTGCAAGAATAAGCCAGTCCGAGGCTTCAAATCGTTAACCCGATAATTGAGCGTCTATCAACATTCAACAACATTTTGTTTTCGGATCAGATACATTTTCGCCTTAATAGACACTTTAGAAATCGATTTTCGGTGGAAGTAACCCTTCTTCTTCCCACTTCAATAAAAAGCGTTCCCTCTCTTTCGGACAATCTTCCTGCCCGCGCCAATGTGAACAGGCACTTATGTGTGGACCCACTCGCAAGTCTTAATTTGATATACCACCTTGATCAAAACGTTCCCGGAATTTATTCAGAAAATTAAAAATACAAGTTTATTCATCTAAATCTATATTGGTCCCCTTCAAAGTAATCCCCATCGACTGCAACACACTTATGTCAGCGCTTGATCCAATCCTCGAAACATTTTTTATATTCGGTTTTCGGTATGTCCATCAGTGCTTCCTGTGATTCCATTACTTCCTCTCGGCTGCTGAAACGCGTTCCCCGTAGTGTTTTTTTTAACTCGATTGAACAGAAAGAAGTCACAGGGAGCCAAATCAGGTGAATTCGGTGGCTGTTGGATGGTATTTGTTGCATTTTTCATCAAAAATTAAGAATAATGATGGTCAACACGGTCTTTTTTTGCATGAAATTAAGGCCTTTTGGCACCAACTTTGCTGCTACACGACGGAAACCCAAATCATTAACCAAAATGTCTTGGACGGATCCATAGGCAATGTTCAAGTGCTCCGCTATCTCTCTGATGGTTAATTTGCAGTTATTGACCAACATTTCTTTTACTCCATCAATGTTTTCGTCGGTTTTCGATGTCGATGGTCTCCCACTGCGTTCATCATCTTCGATTGACTCACGACCACTTTTGAACCGCTCGTGTCACTGGTAAACGATCGTTTTCTTTAGAGAATCGTTGCCGAAACACTTTTCCAACATTTCCAACGTTCGCGCACCATTAAATCTGTTTTTGTTGTTGCATCCATTTCTAAAATTGTAAAAAATGTTCTCCCAATTATACATTTCATAACATCGTATTGTAGGTTTCTTTTAAATTTGCACCATTCGCTAGAGGTATTGAAGGGAATTTCTTTCCATTATGAAACAATAAACAGCTTTCAACCTAGCGTTGATGAACCACCGCCATTCTTCAATACCGAATGACAAGATTAAACCATTTTTATCACTATAATACACTACGTTATCTGCTTTCCTAAAATAAAGAACCCATTCACTTTGTCACGGTACTTCTAATTTGTACCCTATGCTTGAGCAGATTCAATATTTCCGCCTTTTGTTTTTTAAGAAATGCAAATCCCTGACGAGGTCATTAAACTCAATCTAACTGAGGAGATGTGGTGCATTAGAAGTAGATACAAATGAATCATTAAAAGTATTTCCTATCACTAGCTACAGCTTTTTCCCATCTTTCTGGCAGAGCTCGAATACGGTTGCGGTAAAAGTGTTCATGTCTTCAAGTCATTTTTTGATGTCTTCATATGAGCGGAACTGTTGATCAGCCAGACCATGTGCCGTCGAACGGAACAAGCAATAATCGGACGGCGCAATATGTATGTGGGAAATTTGGCGGGAGGGGTAGTACATCTCATTTGAGCGTTTTCAAGTAGGTAATAACGGGCGTCAAGTTGCCATGCTGTAGAATCACTTTTTCGTGCCTCGCAATCGCATAAATTGAAGTCAATACCTTTCCCCAGTGATGGTTTCGTTGGAGTTTCAACAGTTCATAATAAATAACACCGACCTGGTCCCACCAAATACACAGCATAACCGTGAATATTCGGCCGAGCTGACGACATAGAAGCATGACCGGGCAGTCCGCATGACTTTCTTCCCTTTAAGTTGCTGTAATGAATCCATTTTTCATCGCCTGTCACAATTCGATAAAGAAAAGCCTTCATTTTTTGCCGCTGGAGCAATTGTTCAGAGGCGAAAAAGCGACCCTTGGCTTCAAATCATAAGGAACCCAAGTTTCTTGTTTTTAAATTATTTCCAGCGCATACAATCGCTTGGAAATGGTTTAGCGAGTAACTCCTAATGCTGAAGCAAAGTAAGCTCTTCTTGCGTTTGGCACGAGCAATACCTCCAATTCAGCGTCTTCGAAGCATTTTGGCCTTCCTTCACACGGACGGTCGTCAACATCGAAATGATCGTCTTTGAAGCGACGGAACCAATCACTGCACTTTGTTTCACTTAGAGCATCATCCCCGTAAACTTTTTGGAGCTCTCGATGCCCATCAGCCTCCGTTTTCTTCGAATGAAAGAAGAAAATCAACACTTCCCGCAAATGACGATTATTTGGCACAAAATCAGACATTTTCTCACAACCAAAAGTATATGACACCAAAACAAAATCACTGATGTGACAAAACGATTTGTTTGGTTTGGTTCATGACGTTTTGGATATGTCAACATCGACCAGCACTTACTGCTGAAGCCATCTACTGATTGTTGAGAACTTAGTTGCGCACCTAATATGTTAACATCGCCTTAGGTAGCTTTTGTTTAGGTTAGGTAAGAGTGGCTGTTGGAAATACCAACCCACTTAGGCCTATTGGCCCATTGTGATGCCACGTAGATCAATGATCCTCTTACTTACTTGAGCTTATAATAAAGCGTAGGAGACTGTTAACGTCTATGTTTTCTAGGTCGTTGTATAAGCTCCTAGATGAAGCTTTTTCTCTGCGAGAGAGCTGGACATGTACAGAGTAGGTGAAGGATTGTCTCCTCCTCGTCCATGTAGCTTCTACAGAAATCACTTTTAAAAGGGCCAAGCCTTCTTGCGTCTATGTCTAGTGATGGGATCTATTATGGCGCTGAGATGTTTCCTATTTAAAAGGATCCGACACTTAGAGCGATTCAGATCTGTTTGGTCGCTAGACATGTTTGCCCAGCAGTCCACCTAAAGTCTGTTCTTTTATTGGCATCCAGCGTTGTTATCTTGCACGTAGCGATTGGTATACCTATGCTACCCTTTTCCGGTAGAATAGGTAGAGTGGTTCCAATTTTGGCGAGTTCATCGGCTTTGCAGTTGCCTGGAATGTATCTATGGCCCAGCACCCAACAAAGGTGAATGTTGAACTGCTCTGCCATCTCCATGAGAGATGATCGGCATTCAAGGGCGGTTTTAGAATATAGTGAGACCGAGTCCAGGGACTTGGAGGTCTGCAGCCTGCTGCAGTCGCAGCTACTTGCCTGCTAAAAATGTCAAGGGATGTCAAGTGAAACAGAATAACTAATGCCGCAGAGGGGGGTAGACCGCAAGATTCCGCTTATGTTTGGAACTCCGCTGTTCTTTGGACTCTGCTTAGTTTAATGCAGTTGACTGCATTTTCCAAGGCCGTCCACCAGACAACCACCCCGTAAGTAAGTATCGGTCTTATGACTGAGATGTATAGCCAGTGGGTTAGGCGAGGTTGAAGGCTTTTTTGCAAGAGAATAAAGCTATTGTAGCTTTATTGACTCTTTCTTGAATGTTAGGTTTCCAGTTTAGTTTCCTGTAAAAAATGAGACCCAGATGTTTTGCTGTATCGAAAAATACTAAACTGGTACCGTTTATTGAGGGAGGGTCTATAATTGGAATTTTGTATTTCCTGGAAAAGAGGACCAGATCAATTTTATGGGGGTTTATTCAGAATCCACAGCGATCTACCCAACGGGTTAATCTATTGAGTTTTACTTGAAGGAGTTCTTTAATGGTATTGAGAAGCTTACCTGAGACGGCTATAGCAACGTCATCCGCATAGGCAATCACCCTGCTACCACCCGCTTCCAGGTATATCAGTAGTTCGTTAACTACTAAGTTCCAGAGAAGAGGACACCGGCTTGCGGCGTACCTCTGCTGACACATCTTTTAACAGAAGTTTGGAGTTGATTATCCTGCTGTTTAGCATAAGACTGATCAACTCCCCAAGTGAGTCGTCTACCTGCATGTATGTGTCGACTTTGTTAAAGGCGCCCTCTATGTCTAGGAAAGCAACCATTGTGTACTCCTTATATCGTAGGGATTGTTCGAGGTGGCTAGTCAGAGAGTGCAAAGCCGTGTCCACCGACTTTCCTTTACAGTAGGCATGTTGAGCCGCTGACAGAAGTCTTGGATCAACTTTAGCTCGAATATGGATATCAATCAGTCGTTCTAGAGTTTTCAAAAGGAAAGATGATGGACTTATATGGACTGAGGTCCTTTCGGACAACATGAAAACATTTTACAGTTTTGGGAATGAATACTACATTGACTTAGCTTTAGTTTAAGTGATATCATATTACTCACTCACACCTATTATTTTTTCCACCACTGTAAATGGTTTTGTCACGCTAAGTCAAATGGTTGATTTCTTTGAGACCACATTCCACTTAACTGTATCCACATCTTCTTAACATTATTTAAATGGGAGGGGGGGGAAAAAGTAAATCAACTTGGCGTTCTTAGTTCATAATTTTGTTTCTTTATTTATTTATACAATCTAAAATCCATTTTCATTTATATCCTTCGGAATTGCTCGTTCGATTTGACAAATATCCATCTGTTCGGTTTAATTTCTATTTTCTTCATTCAAAGTTTATGTGTGCCCTGGGGGCATTATGAACTAAAATATTCAACATAACATAAAGTAGACAGGTAATTGTATTTTGTTTTTTGTTTTTTTTTTGTTTCTTTTACATTTATAAGAATAATTATGCGCTCGTGTCAATGTACATTTTCATTTTCATTTTCATCAGGTATACATCAATTGTTCTATACAAAGCCACAGAGAGCAACATACACATATTTATGTAGGTAATGAGAAGATACTGTTCACTATGTGTTTCTTTTCTTTCTGTATTATTATTTTTATTTTGTTTTATTTGATTAATATATGTTTACTTTTTTTATTGATTATAATTTTCTTATCTAAAAGTTTAAGGATAATCTTAATCAGGGGGACGACTTAAAAACAATAACAGCAATTCCAAAAAAAAGCCTCTGTAACCAAAAGTGATGCAATAAGGAAATCCTTATTCTCGACAAATTTAAAATATTATTATATATTAAGTGAAATTGAAAAGAGCAGGATAAAAATATAAACTAATAGATAAATCAAAAGTGTGACTTAAAAAAAATAAAGTGAATTGTTTGGTGTAGATATAAAAATACTAAGGAATCAGTAGCGTTTACATAGATTTAGTTAGGGACACTCGGACTTCGAAATGACTGGAAAGACTGGAAAGAGAGGCTTTGATACTTCAAACTTTATTTATTTATTCTTTTTATAGAATAGCGCAACTCGTTTTCTTTTAAGTGAGAGGTAAATCTTTTGAAGAATGTTTGGTGGTATGTCTTCTGCAGCCTCATCGAAATTTGTCAGTATCCCAAGAATGTTTGGCATACATTCAAAAGAGATGCAAACATACAAAAGCGTTAGCAGAATTTTATCGCTGTAACAAAAAAAATTGAGTAAAGCAATGGATAGAGTTGATGGAAAAGTGCAAAGGAGAGCAGCTGTACATAATATATTAAAAGTGGGAAGAAATAATAAACAACCATGTATCCATTCACTGTACATGTCTCCCTATTGTATCGACTGTTAATGATTAAAAATTCAAATATATATGTATGTAGGTTTGTCTTTCATAAGTGTGCACATAGCTATATACTCATATGTAAGACAAAACTTATTAAAAACTAATTATGTGATTTTGTTTTTTTTTTTTTTTTTCTAAGATACAAGTGGGTGTGTTTCTAAAGCTTAATTACTAGTTGAATCGTCCTGCTGCGGCCGGATCTGCGGTTCGGATGGCTGCTGCACTTGATGCTGTTGAGTGTGTTTTGTGTGCTTTGATCGAAAATTACGACGGGCTGCTGCGTTATTGTAGGGATGTGGGTGAACGCTGTAAGAATAATAAAAGCAAATAGAAATTTGAGTTGATTAGCAATTTGTTGAACTGTTGCGATATTTGAGGAGGAGCTCGTTAACAAGAAGCTGACACGTAGAAATACGAATATAGTAATGAAAATCTAAAACGTAACCAAAGCTGAATTTGAAGTCAAAATGCAATAAATTCAAAAAGTATTTACACTGTTAACTAAATTAAAATTGAATTCGTCTTGTTGTGAAAATGTAAATGCTAATGGCAGGACAATATGACGACGAATGAGAACTTCAAATCCATTCAATTAAGGAAGGTAGAGTCGATTGGGACAAGGTGGTGCTGCGTAATGTTTCGTAATGCAGTGAAGGGTAAATTGTGGATCATACGACTGAGTAGCTCTTTCCCTATAGATTCACTGAACTGAATGTAATTATAAGAAGTTCTTCAATGCTCTTATTTTCTAGAGTTCTTATAACGACTACGAAGTTTCTGTCGATTAGATCGTGCCATTACACGTGGTATTCCAGTTTAAACGTTTTTTTTTTTTTTTTTTGAGCTAATCTACAAACTACAGATGGGACACTAGTAGCAACCTAATAAACTCACATGCCTTCACAGAGCAAGAAGCCGACGATACCAAAGACAGCTTTTTAAATTTTAACGCAATATAGCTGGTTCTATTTTTTAAAGTATCACATCCGATTCAAGCTAATAGACTTCGTGATGGACCGAAATATTAGTTGTTAATACGCGTTTCCCAGATTTCAATACAACTATCTCTCAGATCAATTATATTCAAATCGACGCAAGGCACGGCTCAAGTATGATGAATGTCCGATTGTTCCGAGAAACGAATATTCACTCGGTTAATGATTTTTTTATAGCCAGGCTACTGCTGCGTATATCTGAAACACGCCAGAAAATTCTGTATAGAAGTTTGTGTGTTGAAGTTTGAAACGACGAGGACTGCTATCAAATTTTACGACTAAACGCGACGTGATTAACAGCGGTTTCTTAGAGAAGCACGCAGTATAATAAAAAAAAACAAGAAAGAGACACTATTGCAGAAACGAGGTTCTTAAATGTTACCGAGGCGTGAAAATACCTGTTACTGCTTCACGAATTAAGCCAAAGTTTCGACAGACAAACAAGGAAACATGAAGTTGATACTGGTGATACGAAGGGATCTTTTCTATTGTCTGCATAAGAGGAAGGATACACCATTCAATCTCAACTAACAATTCCACCCATCCGTCCTGAGTGATAGATACTCGTAGCCGTATACGTAAGTGAACTGCTAGAGTTGACAAAGACCTTGGTCACCAACAACTGAAGATGGCAAAACTAAAGTGTGCCCGATGAATGGAAACTCAGGCCTGTTTGCCCGATGCTCAGGTAAGTAGACCCTTAAATTGTGTCAACTATAGAGGTATCAGTCTCTGAACGTGTGAAACCATTTGTCTAACGATGTGATTGGTGCTGTTTTACATTGGAAAAGTGCACAATTGACCAAATATTCAAGCCACGTGGAAGATTCTAAAGAAAATCAAAGAAGTCTAGATCGATACTCGCATACGTTGACGATATTTATACATAATCGGAAGAACGGGTCATAAAGTCAAAAGTCCCTGCAGATAGATACTTATATGAAGGTAGTTAGCGACTTTGTCTACCTAAATATCAAATGACGAATAACTCTTGCTAATCGCTGTTTCCGTGGGCTAAGCAAGTAATTGAATAACAGAGCCTTTTCCCGAGCACGAATTCAAAAATGTTTTGAGAGAAAAATTCCCCGTGCTATCTTCTGTACCATTTGCATGGAGGTGAACGGAGGAGAAGATATAACGAAGATTTGTACTAGTTGGACGACAGCAACGTCTACTTATTTAGAAGTGTGATATGTGGAGCGGATTAATATTAGTGCTCTGGCTCGCAGAATCTTTGAACCACTGCGGAGCACAGAAAAACTTCGATTCAGATGACTAACGCAAGTAGATATGGCTCTTAACCGATAAATAACAATACCAACGAAGTGAATGAAAGAGAATGTTGAAGACTATCTCTACAGCTGTATGACGGCAGAGTAATGAATATCGAACGTTGGCCAACAGTTTTATCAGCAGTATTGTAGTGAGATTAATGACGATCGAAGAAATGAATTCTTAAGCAGGTCGTTAACTTCACAATTCACTTCTCACGTGTATACCAATTTCGTATTTAACCAAAATATTCAATCCAACGACATGCAGGCAAACTTCCGAGCCGAACAAGAGCTACAAGAATAAAAATCTGTTTCGAAGAATGGATAGAAGTTCATGATTACAAACAACAACAAAAAGGATGAACGTTCAACAAAACACAACAATAAGAACTGAAAAAGTAAAAACAACGAGCATGCCACCTTTTAGCCCAAACAGACGAACAATTTAGAGAAAATTTAAAAATCCATTCTACGAGTATGAACAAGTGATCATGCTTTGTTTAAATCGCGGAAAAGAATGCTTCTATTTGATGATAGTGTACAAAGATTATCAATAGAGTCATTCGAGAAACAAAGCTTATTGCGCTCAAACAAATCGAGTCGGTAGTAACACCAATAAACATCAGCATGCTCGGCCAGATTATTTGGACGAGTTTATTGATAGAAGTCTTGAACGAACAACCGAACGCTTACAACTACAAAATTATCATCGTTCATTTATTGAATAGATTATGTCAACTAGAAATCGGTTTTTTATTACTTATGGGCAAAATGCTTTTGAATTTCGCTTAACATTTACTCTATCTCCGATTCTTGCAATTTACTTTTCTCTTTCATCCGACAATTTAAATAGCCGACTACCCTTTGCAGAAATTTCTTTGAAAATAATGACAACCGACTAATGTTTCATGCTTTTCAATTAATTAATTCTTGCCTTCTACAGTGAGCGGGATTCATTTATACAAGTCGCATAAAGTATTTTGCTAGCCTTTCGATTATACGAGTATAAAGCATTAAATAAAAATCTTGGTGGCGTGACGGAGTATGGGTAGATATGTTCGCCGACTACTACGCAAGATGGGCTGAGTTCAAAAAACGAGGAAACAAAGGAAAAATTAATAATAAAAGTTTTGTAAAGACGATTTGTTGGTTTTGAATGTAAGAGCTCAGCAGGATATTCCATAGCGCGAGTTGCACGACTTAAAAAAGAATCACCATATTACAGAATACGTTCGAATGTGGGTTTGATATTAAACTGATGAGCATTCATAGGGAGACGGATGTTGCGGTTGAAGGTTTGAAGTGGCGGAATGTTACTGGCAATTTAGATGTAGCGGTGGTGATGAAAATGATGATATGATGATGAGACATTACGTCGGTATTAATTGACGACAATATTTTCGTCTTCTATGAATTTTATCACAGGGCTTTCAATCGTAACTAGAAAATGCAGAGAAGTTTCACAAGCCCCTGACTTCAAGTGGGCATTGTACTTCATTTTTGGCGGATAAATGCGTTGCATATGGATCCCAGATTAGATAAGATGAAGAATTGCTTACATTTCTTAAAGGAATCCACAAATTTCGTAGCATAGTGCGTTCCCTCCAACTTGGGTCACTGTTTTTCGGTTTTGGCAATGTAAATGTCATTCATGGCTAGTTGATAAGTGCTTAAATTTCGTTCTAACGACCGCAGACATCTTTGTCTTTTGGAAGTATTCCAGTTATACGGTGCATATTACAATTCAATGAGCCTAACATACAGTGCAGCCCCTATTCTACAGTCGAAGAGCAAAGACGTGAACCTAATCTATACTGGAATGGAAGTAGCAGACAAGGTATCATTAGAGAGAAAAAAAGGAACCCTGGGGAACACTAGCAATTTGTTTTGTGTGCATCAGAAATGGAGCCGCTTTGAACGAACTTGAATTAAACATTTCAATTGGTAATTCCTAATCCATTGAAGAAGAGTTATGTCGATCCCAAATGCATGCATCTACAACATAAAAAGGCTGATGCCACACTAATAAAGGACTTGCCTTGAGTGCGACTATCTTGTTTTCGCCAGGTTTGTATAGACTTTGGTTATATAGTTGTGCATCTTTTGACAGTTACTTACCGAAGTTGCAGTCATTTTGGACGCGCAGTTTTTAGTTGACAGTCGTTTGAGTGAGTCGATGTGAGTGTTTTTTGTGAAAATGGAAAAAATTGAGTATCGGAGCTGTTATTAAATTCTTGCTTTTGAGAGGTAATACGCCTACGCAAATCAAAAATGAGTTGGACTCTGCGGCATCATTTATCACAGTGAAATTTTGGGCAGCTGAATTTAAAAGTGGCCGTAAGAGCGTGGGAGATGATGAACGTTCGGGACGTCCAAAAACTGCAACCACTGACGATAACATTGCTAAAGTTCACCAAATGGTGTTAGACGACCACCGAATTAAAGTGAGAGAGATGGTAGAGGTTATGAAAATGTCCAAAGAACGTGTTTGTTACATATTAAATCAAGTTTTAGGCATGAGAAAGCTGTCCGCGCGTTGGGTGCCGCGTTTGCTTACGTTAGACCAAAAACGTGTTCGAATGAACATTTCCCACGCTCTATTGGCGCAGTTTAGGTGCAATAAATCCAATTTTTGGGGCCGATTAATTACTGTAGATGAAATTTGGATACACCATACGCCCGAAACAAAAATTCAGTCAAAACAGTGGACTGCAAAGGGCAAGCCGGCTCAAAAAAAAGCAAAAAACAGTTTTTTTCGGCTGGGAAAGTGATGGCGACTGTTTTTTTTTTGGATAGTAAAGGAGTTATCTTAATCAATTATCTTCAAAAAGGAAAAACCATTACAGGAGCATACTACGCATCATTATTTCCCAATCTGAAGGCAGAAATTGTGGAAAAACGGCCACATTTGCAGAAAAAGAAAACCCTGCTTCACCAAGACAATGCGCCGTCTCACACCTCAGTGGTTGCCATGGCGAAAATCCAAGAATTACGGTTCGAACTGCTTGTTCGCCTTATTCACCAGATCTAACCTCAAGCGACTTATTTTTGTTCCCTCATCTAAAAACTGCGCTCGGAGGACAGAGATTTTCGTCAAATGAGGAGGCAATCACCTTCGTGAACAATTATTTTGCAGAGAAAAACGCCAAGTACAGTACGCTGGGAGAAGTGTGTAGATTTACAAGGAGACTATGTAGAAAAATAAAAATTGAAAAAAAAATGTCTTGTGCCACTGTTCGGAAACGTTTCAGACAACCCTCGTACTTATGTGCAGTGAGTCTGTAGGATAAAAGAGAAAAATGATGTAGTTCATCTCTTTGGAAAGAGTTCTGAATATGTTAACGTAGTGATTTTGGGAGCGTAGAACAACTCTTCAGAATAAAGATCAGTACTTTTGCTACTGAGCGCGCTCTAGTCTAGATAGAGACAAGACTCAATCTGGAAGCGTTGAATTGACTGCGAAGGTTGCAGGAACCAGATTCTCATAGATTATGAAATGAAGGATGAGACAGGGTTTCTGCTGACCAACATATTTTACTAACTTTTCGACACTTATATTTGTTGCCTCAGTTTTTAGTTATATCAAAAGTTTACACATATAAGAAAGGCGTTGCAGTAATTCCTGGCTCGTTTGAACTATTCTCGGTTTTTCTTTCTCGAGCCGAATCTGCAGGGCTGAAAAACAGTTCTCTAACTCTGGCAGTCCTTTTACAGCTCGAATCATGTCACAATCTTTAGTTTTGGCTTGATACAACTCATCCGTTGAGGGCTAATGGATCTTATTTCAAAGAGAATAGTTTTTATGATCATATCTGGTGCAAAATTCACGTCGAGGTTGTACAACAACCATATAAAATTTTTGAGATGTTAAGTCCGCTTTCTCCCACTGCCATACGGTTTGGTTAGAAACCTTTTCTCTAACTGCATAGTCAATGCTCAAGAAATTAGCTCGCCACAGTGATCCGGCGGGCCTAGAGGAGAGAGGGCAACAACGGTCAATAAATTAGGACGAAAAACTAATTTCTGTTTTAAAATTGACGTGAATGGTCCGGATGATTATTATTGACATGTCTTACGCCACAACTATTTACAATGAATGAACAGGAATTTTCAAGGAGGAATCATATCATGATGACTTGGGAAGCTTTTCCTTTGTGACGTTGTTGGTAGCAGAGATTTTATTTTTCAAAAGGAAAACGCAGCAAATGAACCAAAGAATAGTCCAACATAGTCCGTCCTTATCTTATGCATAGAAAGTCTATAGGTCTATAGGGAAGTAACGGCACATGGACTTTATAAAAAAAAGGACATCATATAGTTTTTTGTACAGATTTGACTGAGATTTGGATTATTTACCTTAAATAATGAAATTGTGTGTCTTTTTGACCTGCACTTCTTGATAGTTCTCTATAACCAGCCACTGGTATCAACGAAAAATATCGCAGCTCGTTTACAATTTACTAAAACATACGGGACCAAACCATTAACCTTTGGAAAAAAGTTTTATGGAGTGACAAATTCTATCAATTTGGATTCGATGGAAAGCTGCATGTGGCGACAACGAAAACAACGAAAGCAGAAGCTTAATCTTCGTTACAAAGCTAAAATGGTTAAGGCAGCATTTCGTGACAAGTTATAATCGTATATGTACGACCTAGAATGCAATAACACAATAAGAGGTTTCATTCTTCAGGAAAACACCTGCGTTTTACTGTGTAATAAGATTGGATTTAATTGATAGAAGAAGGGTCCCATTAACAATGGAAAACAATGCCATTAAAATGACCTCCAGGCCTCTGTGAACCTTCAGGCTCTTTGGATAAAATATGTTCAGCACATTTGCGGCTCTATAACAGTATGGAGGATGTTCTCTTCCACATTTGTTAAATTGTACGATCTTGAGGGCCAAGTATGATCACCATTTCGAGAAACAACTCCAAACTCCAAAAAAGGAATGGTCACTTGACTTGTTTGGGATGTCTTGTTGAAAATAAATACTGCACGACCACAAAAATTTATTACTCATGGCTCGATGTGAATACATTTGTCTTCAAAGAAATACCCAAGAACCACGCCAAAAAGCAACACGTTGCGGATAGAGACTTCTCGATAATCATTCTTAAATTTTGAAAGCCCTAATGCTGCTTACTAATAGAGACTTGAAGGGGGAAATGTGTCTCATGCCTCAAAACGATTTCTGGATTAAATTCTTGATCAATCACGAATTTCCAACAACCCTGCTGATGTTCGGGAGGCTTAAGTTCTTGAGTCAAGTCTCTACACTAAATTCGATGGAGTGTTATTTGAGATATGGCCAATTCCTGTGATCGACGAACCTGGATTTTCGGCCACACTTAACTTTGAAGCAACATTACCAGTTATTCGCTTGAGCGATGAACATGATTTCGAACTTTCACATCACTGACTTGTTTCAAATTTCAGAAACATAGCTGTTATCCCATTCCTAACTGCAACAACGAATATGTGTGCTAATTCTCCGTCCATCACCGTGTGTCAAGGTTTCACCAGAAGTCGAATTATTCAGAAAGTTGCGCCTTATGGTGAAGAAAAGAGTATAATGGCCAAAGGACACAACTTTTTAACTAAATCACCATCACTTCTGCTAAAAAATTATTGAAATTTTGTTTTTACAAAAATTATACTGCTCAAAAAACAATAACAAAACTTCCTTCCTTAAACCAGTTAGTTGCATTGTTGACACGAAGCGTTAGTATAGAGAAATATTGATTTTGCTTGCAATTGACACCTTTATCAGCCCCCTTGCAATGTAATATGACGAAAATATTTACATGATTCGGTTCGCACGTGTTGCAAGGGAAGAAACAAAATAATAAATTAGTATTGGCGTGTGGCATTATTCAGATGGAGCGGAACAAAAGAAAACAAAAAACACTTGAAGCCTTTTCACACGAATTAGAACAGAAAAAGGAAAACTCTTTCAACTACTTAACTCTTACATTGTCTACAAAATGTTACGTTGCCAAATAATTGGAAAAAGTTTCTTTTTTTTTTTAATTTTTTTTTGTTCTAGCGAGGGAGAAAAAATTTTCATGAGAAGTTGCGGCAAATGCTATCGATGCCCCCTAGACACGATAGTAGCGGGGATTGTACAATCGCCAGTCTCTACAATGGAAACATGTTATTTGAATTATTTACGAAGAAATTGTTAATATGTAGTAAATAAGAATAATTTTGTTATATGAGCGGTTGCTGGTACAATAGAGCGGTGTTTTCAAGGACATTCGAAGAACTTTAACATCTAAATTGAAATCAAAACAATTCAAAAAATAAGAGAAAAGTAGAAACTATGTAGAAAGAAAGCTGCCGGAAAGAATAATAAGTCTGTCCTGGGTGTCATACTGTTGATCATCGTAAAGTTCTACGAGTGATACTCGATACCATTTCTTTAAACGGTGTTGGGAAGAGAAGGTAACTCAACACCGGATGGAATATCAGTTCGCACGTGCACAGTTGCCGTGAAATGTGGCAAAATGAGTGTGGTATTGGTGACCTTTTAATTAGAACTTCAAGCAAGGAAACGTGTTTCATATTTAAAATAGAAATGTCCGGACAGCGAACTACGAATACGAATACTACCAGAAGTTGTTGTTCATTAAACAAGAGTTACGCTTAATTATTTACTGCGGTGCGGATTTGTAAGGATTGTAAAGTGAGCCACAGCCATTTGTATTTGTGAAAAACCAGATAAAAACTGATCGAAAATGGGAAGGATAGAGACGAGCGCAACTTAAGGAAAAATAAGGAAAGTGTCTCCGGAGTGCCCTGAACCAAGTTAAAGAGCTTAGTGCGCAAGGTATGTGGAACAACTTCAAGCAAAAATAAATTATCTCCACATAAGTAAAAACAAAAGGAAATGGTAGAGGAATGATGCAACGAAAAGGGCGGCCAAAGAAAAGATAACCCCTTCCAGTTGAAAAATGTAAATCAATAAATGTCGCCGTAAAGTGAGATACGACTGGTGAAAAACGAAGCGAAGAAACTGGAACAGTCGCCGTATCGTAAGAGCTGTTACTATACTTCACAACCGATAAACAGGTGACAAGCGGCGATATCGAACGCCAAGTAAACGCGCTCATGTTCTTCAAATTGCTCCTCAATAAGAATAGTACAAAGAGAATTAAAAACTTTATAAACTTCCCGCGCTGTTGGTTTCCGCTGCTGCGTATGAGGACAAAAAAGCAGTAAGATGGAACGATTTGTCAGTCGATGTCTGGCACTTTTGTTTAATAAGAGAGGAAGAGATTCATTGATAGACGATAGACAATTTATGATTGGTGAGTTGCGAGTTAGACAGCCGGCATCACAATACCTATAGTCAAACTAAATGGCAATCATGGCAATTTTTCTCAATTCGCGAACCAAACAACAGACATCTATTTTCCGAAGTGGAAACAACTTAAACCTTCGAGTTCAGGCGAAGGCAATCAGAGAAATTACGGTTGACATATTGAATATAGAGTAAGGGCTGAGGTAGTTATATGAGCACGAAAACGATGCCACCTACGCTTAAAAGCTTGTTTTACTTCACAGACGCACGTCCCACTTTAACATACTCTTTGTAGCGTTGGACGATGTTCGAGAAATATACTCCTATATAAAAAGGGAGATTAAACTCTTGGAATTTCAACGTTTGGGTTATAACTTGACCTCATCAGAAGTCCGTATTCGTAAGAGTCTTCATGTTAAGAGATGGATAGCAGGCAAATGCTATTGTCATGTTCAAGGAAGGTGATCAAATTGTCCAGTTGGGAAAGCATTTGAAGCTTAAATTCGAAGAAGAGACAGAAGAGCAAACCTATGGTCCTACTGCGCAGTCAATAAAAGAAGAAGTTTACACCGTTCCATTGAGATAACTAATATTTATATTCAGTATTGTATGGCAAAATCACCAAGAATGCACTAGACGAACGCTTTCACATCATTCAAAATTTATTTTGAAAACCGGTCTTCGATTCATATAGAAGATTACATGCTTCTTTTTGACCTCATAATAGACCAACAAAACTCAGTATTTGTCATATTGTGGATAGCCTTCAAGCACGTACACTCTACATGACGCAAATCCAATAACGCGTCAACGTAGTGTGCGTTAAAAAGAAACTGAAGATACCTGAGTAGTGGGTCCGGATTTGTCAATTCAGCGCGGATTGCACATCAGTTTGATCTTTGTCCGGCATTTTACTAAAAAATCTCGACCAGATAAAATCCAGCAAATGAGACAACGGGGGCACTTAGAGCAGCTTGAATTGAACCTCACGAGACTCACTTTTCATTTAGAACTTACTTTTTGAACAAGACAAATCCAGAAGAGACTCTATAAATTCAATTACACGCGCAAAAACGCACGGACTGTGTGAAGAGCCATTCACACTAGTGGCATCATAAATCTTTACTTGTTCAAAATTAAGGCTGGAGCACGAGTTACAGTCAATCGCCAATGTTGCCGGGCAATGAGTCCCTCAGAATGATGAATACTACCGTCGGACGGATCGAGGACAATTTGGTGAAAAGTGGATATGCTGCTAGGTATTGCTGGAAATAATTATTTAAATAAGAAATCAAGTAAAAAAATCTTCCGAACTTTTATGCACTCCAACAGCTAAAAAATCTCAGATATGCAGGTATCGAATAGCAAAGACCTCATCTGTCTTTAAGATACAGAAAACTTTCTTAGACTTGTAGAAAGAAACTTAACTATTTCTAATACCAAAATCCCATATTTACATAGAGTTTGGCAAAGGCTCGGGCTCATAAAAATTAACTGTTTAATCGCAGACGATAAGAAATGTTGGTTTGCATTAGAAGTGTTCCTCCTTTAATGGGTAGAGAAATGTTATTGTACTTCGATTGCATCTCGTTTTTGCAAATAATAAGAAGTTGTTGAGTGTTCAATAAAACGATCGTTTTGAAGCTGTGTTTTTACAGTAACATTATCCGTTACAGTATTTCCGAAAGTCATAGAGTAGTGTGAGAAAGTGAGGGAAACGAACTACCCATTCCAGAAGCCGTTGAAACGAAATGTTCAGAAGGTTTCTATATGTAGTACTTGCATGATGCTGCCTTTGTTAATCGAAAAACAATTAGAAAAAAAAACTGGAATAGATCAAAATTATTTCCGCTGGCTTTTCCTTTGGCTGTAGGTGAATTGCGATTGGTGAAAAACTGTCGTTCACCGAACAATGAAACATTCGGCAGAATTGCATGTATCTGTGCTGTGTTCGCAAAATTGGTGACTTTCTCCGGGAGTTCGATGCTTAAAGAATGATCCAACTGCCCCAAGAAGTATTGTTGGCATCCGCTGAAATTCTGTCTGGACGTGGAAACATGGATTTGCTTCTACAAGACGGCAAGGAGTGGAAGGAAACATCGTAGTTGCATCTATGGGTTTTAAGGAGGAAAAATCCGTCAATATGTTGAATTGGCCATCTCAGTCTCCAGATGCAAATCCAATTGAAAATGTCAGGGTACTTATGAAGCAGAGGGTCAAGGGAAATTATGTAAGGGCAATAAAATAGTCTAACCCACTTACAAATGAGTTCTTTAGGCCAGCAAAGGAAAACAACAGTTGACATAACTGAGGAAAATTCTTGAAAACTAAATGTAGTTTACTTCTTCTAGGCATCAATCGTACAATATTGGATTTTTCCAGTCATGTGTAAGGCGGTTTACAGCAAAGGATGAGTGAATTAGTTTTTAAAAAAATTACAATAGACTGGAAGATATGGTGTTCATCACGTCAGAGACAAATAATCTTTCGGATGACGAAGAAGGTGCCGATGATGATATCGAAGCAGTAAAATTGTGTCAACGATGTTCCAGGGACAGTCGAAGATTTTACACATATGCGAGCCTCCACAGAAAGTGGTTGGAAAAGCGGTGATGAAGAAGCAGTCTCTTCTAAAAGACTTAAGTAGCCAAGGGCATGTAAATAATAGAAAAAGTGTTTTCCATCATACACAGTTGATTTTTCAAGATCAGAAGCAGGTAAGTCGAGAAGAAATCAATTGGCAAATGAGGTTAAGAACTTAAATCCTGTTAAAATCCTTGAAAACCTGTTTGATGAAGAGGGTGTAGGTCTTATAATTAGGAATAACATACAAAGCTTTTACTAGCTAAAACAATAGACACACATTCGATATATACTATTTATTTCTGACTGACTGTTATTGGTGCAGCGTAAAATAAACATACTTTCCAGACAGCAATGAAGCAAATTCTTCGGAGGGCAGTTTACTGAATGTTTTTCAAACACATTAGACGATAGATGGGTCAATGATAAAATACTTTGGCTATCAAGAGTAACAAAACCGAAGCAAAGATCGCACCAAGTCCTTCCAAACCATATTGTTTAGTTCGACAATTTTTTTATAAGCGCCAGCAAATGTTGAATCATTTCCGTGATTTAAAACTTCGAGCTACGGGTACTGCTCGTGAAAATCTCACCAAAAATAGTCCACAGTGAAGGATATGAAAAAGAAAAGCAGAGCAGAACTTGATTACCGATGTGAGAGTGGCAACGAAGTTCTTTGCGTTCAATAGCAGAGTATAGCAATGGTTTAACAAAAATAAAGCAAAGGTTGAGCTGATTATCCCAAAATTGATTCAAAGTTACAACGGAGGAATGGATTTTTGGGTTTGAAAGTCTCTAATCCGTGGAGTTTGCATGTCACATTGGTAGATAATCCAAAGCACAGCTAAGAATTTATAAAGAACTTCGCTAATTCCAAACGGAAACTGCTGCTAACAGACCATCTTCCTCAACAATATTAGGCTTAGCAACAAAAATCATTTTCAAAGAAAAATTGTCTCAGCAGCTCAGGTGTGTAAGAATATGCTGGGTGTGCAAGAAGTGTGAAAAACTCACTTTACATCCGAAGGTCGTATTTTGAAAAATATCACAATTAAGTGCCGGTTGTGCTCAAACGAGGACACTTCTAAGTAGTCATCCATCCCTTAATTTGCTGTTATACGAGTAGAATTTGGCGACAAATGCATCAAGGCTATGTAGAAAAATCGGCTGTAAGTTGTCGACAATTGGGAATGGAGAAAACTGGACAACATATTAAGCGCCCTTTGCGCATTAAAGAAATGTTAGAATGGGGTTCTTTTATTTTCAACCTCTTGTGAAACACTCTGTAACAGATTATTTGTTTGGGGGAGGGAAGAATAATGGAGAGAACTCTTCTAGTCCGGATAGGTCAACACAAAGTATTCACTGTCGTCTCTATAAAACAAGCTCTCAAATACACCGCTCTTATTGACGAAAAACTACTAAATGTATCATAAGTTAACGTAGCGTAGAAATTTGTATGTGATTATTATTATTAAATAAATTCGTTTGAAAAATAATTTTTTTTTTTATTTTTAAAATTTTTTTTTTGTATGTGTAGTAGCAGTAGATTGGTTAGGATTTAAAACAAACCTTGTTGTTGTCGATGTACTATTATGGCCAGACGTAGTAAGAGCTAACGGCGATGAAGTTGGGGTACGTAGGGGTCTACGCGGTGTAGCCATAGAGGCATTTCTTAATGCTCGCCTAACGGCTGATGACGATGGTTGAATATTTGCTGTAGTAGTACTTGTTGTTGACGTAGATGTTTTAGAAGCAGCTGTTCCTGTCACTTTTACTGATGCTGATGATGGTGATTGCGGCGACGACGACGTGGATGACGAAGTAGTCGTTACATTGGTAGAGGATTTCGACTTCGATGAGCTGTTTGCGAAATTGTTGTTTGTGTTTAAAAATACATTTGGTTCTAATTTTGTTTTGTTTTGTTGTAATATAGATTTCCCAAACAAATCATTTGGAAAACAATTCTTTTTAAATAATAATTGTAAACAAATTTAAAAGGCGTTGATGGTTTGGTCTTATGAAATACTACTACTGGTTGCTGTAGTAATTGAAGTTGTAAGTAATAGTGAAGGAGTTTAGGGAGAGTAAAGAAAAAAAAGTCGTTTTAATGAAAACAATGCAAGCTACTCGTACAAGTATCGTAAATTTCATTTTCCTTTCGATGCTGTGTTTGTACTCAACCGTAATTTGTTATTCTCTTTATGTTTATTCAAATCTAAACGCACGCACAAATAGTAACATAAAACAAAGAACGAAAAAAAAAACAAAAAAAAAAAAACAAGGAAGAATAGAACGAAATTGATCAAAAACTAAAACAAAAAATGATTCGACAACGGAAACAACGAACAAAAAGAGAATGGAAGAAAAGAAACTATGAAACTACAAATATGCAAAAATTGTTTACGGAAAATTGATTTCTTTGCATACCTATCTCTGTCTCTTTCTCTCACTTTTATCATTTTTACTGTATTTAAATTAATAATAATTATATCTGCAAAAACAAAAGTTGAAAACATTTTCTTGAGTGACAATCATCGAAGGGCTACAATTCAAATTCAAATTCAAATTCAATTTCAAATTTAAATGCAAATAAATACGAGTATGTAATAGATACAATAGTCGAAGAGATACGTTTTTATTTTGAATTCTTTTTTGTTTTTTTTTTTTTCATTTTCGTGTATTGTGTGCGTGAGAGTTTTGCTTTGGTGTAACGTATGAGCGCGCAGAAGACTGCACAAGATTTTTATTTCGAATTATTTTATTTTTTAATGAGTACGATGATATCTAATCGAGTTAGTATTAATAATCGAAAATGAGGGGAGGGACTGTAACTTAATGAAACGCCGCAATAAAAGTATAAATTTAAAACAACACAAATTAGAACAGAACTCACCTATTATTTGCTGATGGAGGAGCTGGCAGAGCTGGAAGTGCCCTATGGTATTGTCTATGGTGTGGCGAATGATGACCAGCACCCTGCAACATTTCAACTTGGCGCATGTGAGCTTTATTGGTGAACTCACGATCAAAATTTGCGGCTTCCTCTTCTTCGAGATTGATAAATTCTTGACGCTCCTCATGTTGTCCGGAATGCAAATTCTGTTCTTTTTCAATAATGTGAGCACGATCACCAATATGATGGCCGATAGCCATTTTCTTAACTCCACTTGTGGAATCCTGCACTGTTTTTCTAGTTTCACGGATGCCACCTGGACCGGTTTTAGTGCTGCTTGTTGCCTGATATATCTGTGGGCGGCCATCCGGTCCAGAAGACATAGAAATTACGCTTGATGAACAGAAGGATGCGCCACTGTTGCCGATATCTTAAATTAAAGAACAAAAAACAAACTGTTAAGACGAAATTTAAAAAATAAAATATAGACATCAACTGTACACAAATTTTAATGAAAGATTGCATTGAACGGATGTAAGATCTATTCGTCAAACTGTCATCAGACGGTAACTCAGAAGTACCAAGACATAATTAGATAGGCCGTTAGATAGGATAGATGACGAAGAGCGAAGTACGACCGGGACATGATCTCTTTTTAATCACTTCAAGGCGGTGTAATTAAATAATGTTTACCACTCATATAACAAGAGACCATCACCATCTATCACATATAAACAGGTCGTGTTAGGATCTCTTCATTGCTATACCTTACAACATTTAAATTTGACATTTTTGACGACTGGTTGCATGTGGAGAAAGTAGTCTCGTCGGTGGGATATCTTCGTCGGAAATCGGACTTCTGAAATTCTGAATACCATTCCCCGAAACAGATGGACTGAACAAAACCCAGCAGACTGTGCTTCTCACGGTATAACACCATCGGATCTAGTTCATCAACCAATTTGGTGGACCGGTCCCTATTGGTTAAGGAACTCTGAAAATCATTGGCCTATAGAACATCACTTTCAGCAACATCCAAATTGTAAAGAGGAAGAGAGAAAACTATACCACAACTGTCGTGTTTAATCGTTACCGTGGATCATCCATTTAATATTGTACTACCCCGTGTGTCTTCATGGATTCGTCTAGTACGAATCATCGCTTTCATTTATCGTTTCATCGCAGAGTCGGAAATTATCAACTGAAACTTCCCATCAACTTCGAGCTCAAGAAATTTATAACACTAAAAGTAAGCTGGTCAAATGGCTGCAACATATTTGCTTTGGAGAAGATATTTCATTTTATCAAACACATGGTCATTTTGGTAAGAACTTTCAAATCGCTAATCAATTTTTTTTTATAATTTACGCGCGCCTAAGGGGTTAGATAGATAACATTTTACTGTTGCCATGGCGCGGGCGGAAAGGTAGAAGAAGGAGAAAGGAAAATTGCTTTTGTAGTGCTTTGAAACTTAGGTGTATTTAGTTTCGATATTCGCTCTCCATGGGTGGAAGTCCGAATAGGACGGAGTTTTTTTTTTCTTCACTCAGAGTGATTCGAAGGATATAATTCACACTATTTTTCTTTTTTGTGCTTGAAACTCTACAACAGCCAAATCTACGTGACAGTGTTATGCCTTCACACGCACAATTTTTCTGTCTGAGTTCCAATTACACAAATGAGAAACTTGAAAAACTTGTCAATGGGTAGGATTCGAACCTTGACCCTCCAAGTGAGAAGCGATTGATAGTACCACTACACCACGACCACCCATCTCCCTTTTTGATGATGAACGGATATTACGCGTTGTTAAACACCCAATCATTTTACCAAAGGGACATCCATCCCATAACGAAGCGCATTGCTATCGGCTATCATCAACGCATGCTTCATCCTGGCGTTTCAGCGTTATTCGTTTTGATTCATCAGGAATTTTGGATAATTGGCTGCAGAAACTTGCTTCGAAAGATAACACATGATTGCATCAAGTGCTTTCGACAGAGGAAAGTTACATCAACACAAATCATGGGAAATCTTCTACAGCAACGGGTACAAGCAAGTCGGGCATTCTTACATTGCAATAAAAACAAAAATTGAGGGAAAAACCTATCAAACTAAAGGCTACATATCGCTTTTCGTGTGTATTGCCACAAAGGCAATACACTTGGAACTAGTAAGTGATCTTACTGTGGAAGCATTTCTCGCAGCTACAAACGGTACAAACTTTCGCGGGTCTGCCAAACAGTTGTCCGACATGCATAAAGTTAATATGTCCAATCATCATAACGCATTAGTAGCGGAATCCCTTGCACGAGATGCCATCACCTGGCACTTCATTCCTCCTTCAGCACCACATTTTGGTGGCTTATGGGAGACGGGGGTGAAGACAGTTAAGCAACATCTCAAATGTGTCGTTGGTTCTGACGTTCTTACATTTGAACAAATTTATACTCTCCTTACACAAATCAAAGCCCTTTTCAATTGTCGTGCTCTGTGTCAAGCTTCTGATAATGATTTAGACCCACTAACCCCAGCACATTTTATTATAGGTGAATCCTACTCAGGTGTGCCGGAACCATCGCTTGAAATCATCCAAAATCGGCTGTCTTCTTGGAAATCACTGCAATCAAAAATACAAGGGTACTGAACTCGCTGGAGTATGGAATACTTAACTTCGTTACAACAACGTCCTCGATGGTAGTAGACGATTTGGTGGTAATCAAGGAAGCAAATATGCCCCCTGGAAAATGGGCTATGGGACGAGTCATTAACATCCATCGCGGAAAAGACGGACATGTCAGAGTCCTTACCTTACCTACAGCTAATGGGAGCCTCGTTCGACCAATTCATAAATTAGCGTCACTTCCTATAAACTGAAACAATGTTTCAGAGGCGACGGAATGTTTGAAAAAATTAATACTATAATCAGACCTTTAAGAAATTGTTCAGAATTGTCTAAGTCCACAACTGTGTCCAAGATCGTTTTCTCTTCCACTTGGATTTCGAACACACAACAGATAAGTTGTTAATTAAATATATTGTACATTTTTTATATTTTTTCGTCGCCTTTTCCTTAAGTGCTGGTCCTTAATTTTTTTTTTCTCAGTCTCATATTCTCGTACACTATCCAACACACTGTTTCGTCCAAACGTAGAAAATCGAATGAATAACCCACACGTTTTTCCCCAGTTCACTACTCGTTTGGCTGTTGAATCATTTTTTGGTAAAAAAAAAAATCAACCTTCAATCAAATATTACTTCACAACAAAGCGGCCCTGATACGCTCACAGGAAGAAGAGACAATGTCGGCATTGTTTGCAAGGAGCTGAAAAATTACGCCGTAAATCCCGCTTTTTTTGTGTGAAATGCTTAAACCCAGTATGTCAACAAATTAAATGCGCATCTGTCATGTAAGCATGCGATGCTTTTTGATGTCATGCGTATCCCGTTGCGTTGCGAATCATGATGTTTTGGAATGTTACGCGATGCAAAGTGTTTAATATTTTTAAACGTAAAACAATTTGTAACAAATCGATTGGAATTCATATAATTAATCATCATAATCTAATTGAATGCTTTTATTTATTTAAAAGAGAACTTACTTCTTGCCATTCGCCATTATACTTCAGATTGCATCAACCAAAGAAACAACTGTCATTTGCATCGTGCTAGTTCATGATGCGCTGATTGTTTTTCCATGTATACGAGTGTATACATTCACAATGAATTTCGGAACGTACTGCGTTCTGTCACCAGGTAGGGTTTGCATTTCGGAATGATTGCTGATGCAAAAAGCAGGCAGTACTGCCTATACCTGCTTTAGTTGCGTTACCGACTTATTTTTACTTCCACAATTAGCTCAACATATGCTAAAACCACTAAGTAAGGTAAGAAATTCATAAAACTTACCTGCATCTTATAAAAATTGCATCTCCATACAAATGCATGTAAATTTATAGGCACAAAGTGTCCGACGGAGGGTTAATTGACACAGCTGACTGAATGTCATTGCTGGTGGTAAAAGGATTTGTCTTACTATGTCGACAAAAATATTTTCTTTTGGGATTCTCTATACTGCCTGTGTCCGATATACTTTAATCGCACGCAGCCTGGATCCTACATTACTACTGCATATATCTTGTGCGCGAAATGTGGTAAAACAAAGATGAAGCGAATTTGGTCATTAATTCTAATTATTTTTCTACCATTGCATGCATTTGACAAACGACAACAAGTTGCCAGTGCAGCAATCAGTCCGAGGGCAACATGGCTAGATACACACACGTAAAGCAACACGAATGAGATAAAAGAAAACTTTTTTTTTTCCAGATAAGCACAAAGTTTAAATACATTCGGCGACATGGATAAAGGCATACCTGTGCTATTCTCGTTGTTAGTCTTCTTTTTTTTTTTGTTGACGCCCTCTTACGCGCAAATATTACATCACTCATAAACGCGCTGACACAAAAAAAGAAATAAAATCAATTTGTATTAAGAATAGGAACGATGAGTAAATCATTTCTATTTTTAATCCGGAAGAGGACACCTAATTAAACGCAGTCATCTGCAGACAACAAAAAGTAAATTTGTCAACAACGTCACCGCTTGGCAATAGTGCATCACATCGCAACCTGCGTACGCATTTGGCTTTGGTGAGCTTTAAAAACGGCTGCCAAGAATCCAGAAAATTCCCATCGGGACGCAGTTCATTGTCAAGGTTAAGCAACGCGTTAGCTTCTCATGATATTGTTGCTATTGATCTTTCGGGCACCACCCTTTCAGCCTTAATAAATAAACAACAAATGGCACGCAAAACTCGTACATTCATTCCATAGACCCGAATGCAAAATAGATAAGACAACCAATCAATATATGCATGGACTAGTGCGTATATACACATGTATATATGTGGTATGTAAACATTTTTAATTTTAATTTTAGCTCACCTGCGCTTAGCAAACGATTCATGTTTGGCATGCTGGGGAATCCAAAGAGGCTGCTACCGCCAAGCATTGATCCACGTTCCATGAGGCTGTTGCTATTGTTGAAACCATTGTCGAATGGTGTTAGCATGTTGAACGGATCGGGCATGATCATATTGCCCATCAATCGATTCATGTTCCGCATCTGCATGTTCATGGAGTTCATGTGATTTCTGTAATGTTGAAAAAACCACCAAATGAGATTTGTTTCAAGGAATTTATGTAACTGCACTAAATTTGTAGAAATTTTCCTGAATTTTCTTTCTTTTTTTTTATGCTCTCTTCGCCCCAGATATGTGTACCTACATAGATAGATAGGGGGTATGCATATGTGGCTATTGATTTTCATTTTCAGCCATTGCAGAGGCAAATATTTTCGAAAAGGAAATTCTCGGAGAATTTATGTACTCACCCCATGAAACCATCATCGTCGAAATCACCTAGCAAAGCACTGAATAGCGACATATTTTTGTGATTTTTCTTGGTAAACTTTCTGAAGGACTTTTCACAGGAGCAGAGATGTTACGCGTGAAAATTTGCTACAACTTCTAGTTTTTTCTGTGGCTATGATGGGAGAAGGACGGCCAACTTTTCTTTTGCTTTTCGTTATTCGTTTTCTTTTCACCTAGCCAATTTGACGAAGAAAACAAATGGCGGAAGATAGATTTAACGAAGAAAAATAGTGCGACGTTGGTTGTGGTTGATGTAGATGGCCATGCAAAGAGCATAGAAATAAATATTAAAAAAAATTAACAAATATAGTGCGTCGGTACATAAGTACATATTTGTGTATCTATATTAAACTATAAATTATTCCATTACAAGCTAATGTCCCTTTCCAAATATACAGGGTGCCTTTTATGTTCTCCTTTTTTGAACAGCTTTCAAGTCAAATAAAATTTTGTAATTTCTATTTAATAGAATAGTGTTTTAGTTGAGATAAAAGGGATTACTTTTATGATTGCTCACTTACTTGATGAGCTGCAGTACTGGGTGGACTTGGGCCAACTGTCTCCAATGGTTGAAGTCACCTTTCACTTCTGCTCGTCACATAATATAAGTCTTGGTATACTGCGTTGTCCGTTTGGGTAGGTATCGAGGACTATTCGCGACGAAAAGTTAATACAGTGAAAATCGCTTATAATGTCCTCGAGGGGACTGAACCTTGTTCGCCTTTCTAACCGAGATAGACTTTGTAAGCGATATTTTTAAAACTCGTATAAAGATACATAAGCATTTTTAAAGATTATTGAAATAATCTGTTATAGATTTTTGAGTTTTTTTTTTAATGTTTGATAAGTTGAATTTTTTTTGCCAATAGAAAAATATTAGATTTTGTTATCTCATTCGTCATGTCAGTCAAAGAAATAAATGTAATCAACGTTTTTAAGGCAGCACAAGCATCGCTCATTTCCGTCTTTGCAGTTCTCGTCCGTCTCTTCGGGGTCTGATTCAACCATTGGATTCTTTAGAGGGAAGAAAAATGTACGTACAAATTTCGACAGTTTTATCTGATCTTACAATCACGTTAGCTACAATTTCTTCATCTGTTGCAGTCGTCGATGTATAGACTGTCACTGTCAACGGTCTTAAATTCAGACAATGTATTGTCCGGAATTTCCAAATCAAGTTGTGCAGCCCATTCAGCTAGGGATTCAGTGCTTACAGTGTGGTTTAATTGTGTCTTGTCTCTTCGCCAGCCCGCATGTTTGAAAGAGTCAGCAATCGTTTGAGCTGAAACCTCCGTCCACGCGTCTAGCATGCTAATTTTTGTCTCTGCAGCCTTATTTTCGTAATCGTGAATTAATTTTAAAACAATCTGTTTTCTGTAATTTGTTTTGAGTAGTTTAATCACCCCTTTGTCCATCGGCTGCAACTTTATGGCCTTTAAAGAGAGTGCAAATAATTCCCTCGTCATCCATGCATTTTTATTATGTTTGTAGAGTAAATATTTCGCGTTTTTGAAGCATCTAGGTTTAGCATATTTACCAACCACCAAAAGCCGCCTTTTTACTGTCCCACTTATATTGGCAGTAACCATTACTGGAATTCTTTCTTTTGATAGTTTTCAGCCGCTGCACCTCTCCCCTTTAAATTGCATTGTTTGTTCCGGTGTTAGTTTAAAAAAAACAGCCCTGTTTCATCCGCGTTAAAAATATCTTCACCTTTACATCCTTTTATTATTTCCGGAAATACTGCTTTTATCCACTCATCAGTTATGACCTTTGGAATTGCTTGGGAATTGAAAATTTTACGAAAGATATTGTGTCTTTTTCTTTATAAATCATTTTAGCAAAGGCGTTCGCTTTTCTCTTTAGGATCGGCCCATTTATTGGGATATTATTTGCTCGTTGTTGCTTAAACCACTCTAAAAGAACGTCTTCTACTTCTGAATCTTTGCTGAACTTGGCCCCTTTATTTTTTGAACATGCCTCATTAAATGAATTTTCTATGGCGACGCGACTTTTTTTAATTGATGTGATTGTAGAGTTGCTTACCTCTAATTCTTTTGTGATTTGTGTGTTTGTTTCACCGTCCTCCAAACGACATAAAAGGTGGGCTTTCTATTCAACACTAAACAATAAAAATCGTACAACACTTAATCACTTAATCCAAAATAGTTTCGATTAGCTGAAGCACTTACAATAAACTGACAACTGCAGAACGGTTCATTGCGTCTGGAAATAACTGTTCATTTGACAACAATACTGTTGTATCCGATACTTTTTTATATTGTATTTAGAAAGGAGACACAACTCGTATGTAAAATACGACGTAATAAGCGATAAGACGTTGTATCATTTGCCGTTATAAGCAATTTCCACTGTATTCATTAGCTTCGTACAGCTAATGGATATAGTAATCTCAAGAGATTGGTGTGCACTTTTCCGACCAGGTCAATGCGGCTGTACAGTTCAAAAAGTTCGTTGTTGTGTTTTCTGCCTCAAAATATGTCACCTCAAATTCATTCGAAGAATCTTGAATCCGCTTTCGCTAACGTTCATAACTTTTGTGACATAGAGGAAGCCTCTGACGATTAGATTCTTAGAGATGATGATAAGTAATTAAGAAACTGAAGATGAAGTTCCGCAGAGATCAAACTCACTCCAATTCTTTTCATCGTCTACACGAATGAGCCCCTTCGCGTCTTTAAGAAAAGTAAATAAAGTGACAATACAGCGATTGTGGTGGGACACCGGTCCCTGGAGATGGCTCATCTATAACGCGGGAAGAAATGTGAAATTGTGCCACGACAACGATTTGGTTGTTGGTGCTAATAAAACAAAAGTTATAAACATATGAAACCCAAGTCTTAAAGTGACATACAACACACTACTTAGAAACTATGGCTGCCATAGTAATGCAAATGAATTTGTTTGGAAATTATAATTGATTGCCATTAACATTGCAACAAACGCATCAACAAGTTGCGCATGGACCAAATATTGCGTTACATGCACTAACTCATGTAGTGCGCTATAGTTAAGTCTAAGCTTTGGTATGGTGTACTTGCAGCGAAAACTACCAGCAGCTTTTAAGCAAATAGTCCCGAACAGTCATCGACATAATGAGCGAAACTTTAAGGTGCTTAACCTACAGCAGCTCTTTAAGATGACGTTAGTTTTAGAGTTCTCCTACAACAACCGCTTTACCGGACGAGTCAATCGCGAGATAACCACCAGATGACGTGCCCAAGGTATATTGCAAATGCCAAGAAATATCAACTCGTAGAGGAGTACAACTTCAGTACAGCTTATTATTCGCATAGGCCCGTGATTTAACGTACCCCCACAAGAAAGAGTCTAATGGCACACACAATCTCGGTGGCCAGTTGATGTTGCCAAAACACAGATCCAGTGTTGTATGCGCTATGTGGTACGTAGCTCCGTCTTGTTCAAACCGCATGTCATTGAGATCTTTCAAAATTGATTATCATCGACCTGCACCTCTCTCCGATGACAGTCTGTCGGTGCCAGCTTCATTTTGGAAGAGGTATAGGCCAATGACTATGGCGGACCAAAAATTGACTTCTTGTGGAAGCATTTGAAACTGATGGGTTGGTTCGCATGCGGATTGTTATCTTCCCAAATGCGACAATTTTGCATATTGACATAGCCATTTACCCAATGAATTTGATTTTCCATTCAAAATCGGATTCCAGAGCGCAGTCAGCGAATACTCGACGCTGCTTATGGTCGCTTACCTTCAGATCATATTTCAATTGCATTTTGTACTTGTGCAGGCCTAAGTTCCAATGCAGAATTAATCAAGTTGAGGTCTGCGAAAGCCAGAAAAATGCACCCTGTCGTTGTTTGTGTGTTGCTTAATTGTTTACGGAACCAGTAGATTCGAATTCAACTCAATAAGACGATTGTGTGCATCATAAAAGTCACGTAGCTCGAACTGAGCACACATTTTGGTAGTAAAGTTTAAAAATTCGCACGCGTTGCTTAACACAGATATTTACCATAATGATTCGACAACAATTTATTACTAAGCTTTTCTAACATGACCGCTATACACTATCGATTCTACTGATCGTACAAGACCGAGTTTTTATTTGTCGCTCCAAATAGTTGGACATCTGCATATGCACTGCAGAAGTGCCTTACGTCGGTCACAACATTTATTATCATTTATCATTTATGACAAGATGATTTATAGTTAGACAATCGTCAATATTGATGTGAAAAACCGCAGTAATAATGCTTTCATTTTCGTGGAGAAAGCTTGCGAATTCTTGTTTCGGTCTTCTGCTAACAACAAATCCGCGCTTAAGTAGACACTGCTTCTATTGTCTGTAACAGTTGTGTTAGTACATGTCGCACTACCTGAATGCTAATATCTGCTTTATAGCATTCTGTTGTATCCACTAATGGTTCTGCTGCGCGTGGTATGTTCAAAGTTAAATCATTCCAAGTGCATATCCGAGGATCGTTGACTGTTATTGTTTTGGAGCGTTGTTAACAGCTGAATCGCCCTTATCCGAGTTATAGGTTGCTCTGCAATGTGGCGGAGAAGTAGGTCACACGCAATCGCAAACCTGGAAGGCAAGGTCCTTTCTGTGACGCTTTAGGCAAAAGATTCGGATCTTCTGGATCCAAAAGTCCGCTTTGGGAAAAACCTCCCCTATATCAACACCTGATAACATCAGTTTTGAATACGTTGAAGTACCTCAGATAAGGAATATTCGACTCTGACTGTGGAAACATCCATTGACTACTTCATTCATGCCAATTCATCTGACGTACGCCCTCCATCTGAGTTCCAATGATCGAATACACAGCTTAATTACAAGATTTGACGACACAGATCTCTAAAGTTATATGTTGCCAACAACAACAACATGGGCTATAGAAATGCTTACGGATAACATTCGTCGATTTGTGGCAGATCTTCCCTCAATTCTAGTATTCGAGCAATTTTCAAATTCAATACCCCACACGGCCAACTGCACACGGATATTCGATAGCATTTCGATAACACAAATCCATCCTCAATTCTCACTCAACCATTTGTGGCCAACTTCAGTCGGCTACTTAGAAATTTCCCTAAACAAAGAAGAAACACAAGACACGCGTTGTTTGTGCGCACGATCGATGTCTCCTTATCAGTTTTTCCTATTCAAATTCAATTCAAAACTGATTTTCCTCCATCCCAAAACATTCAACAACCAGTCCTGCAGCAAATTGTGTCGTTTTTCAAGTGTTTAATTGAATATTTACGGATAATCAGTGCGCAGGTAAATTCGTTACACCACGATCCACGCAACAGGTTGCTTCATTAGTTGTGTACCATTCGCGAATGTCTTTCGCCAAAGTTCGTAACACTTTGCCGCGAATTCTTGCCATAAATTGATTCAATTTTCACCCAAATCTGCCGGAGTTTATATTTGCAATTTTATTTAATCAATGGTAAGTTTTGCGCCGAGAAAATTCAGCTCGAAACGAAAGTTTTTTTTTTTTTTTATTCTTGGAAACGTCCATTGTTAGTCATTCGACTTAGTGGTGACAGTAACCGATTAGTCTTAATCTAATAATTGTGTGTTGGGGGGCATTGTTGACTGTGTTGTCGATTATTTTTGCAGAGGAGAAGCAGACATGGGTGCATGCTTAACAGTGGATCGGGATGAAGAGATTATGGCACGCAAACGAAGTAATGAGATCGACCGACAAATAGAGGTTACCGAAAGGGAACAACCGAAGGTTCATAAAATTCTGCTACTCGGCGCTGGAGAGAGTGGTAAGTTGAAGAGAATTCTTAATAGGATTAGGTACTGCACCAAGTCATCAATGGTCATAGAATGCAAAAAAAAAAATAACAAAAATGTAGTTAAAACGCAATCAGGTACATATATCGGAGTTTTCCATACGCCAAGCTAGCAAAACCAATAAACAAGGGCCTAACCTGCTAATGCGAATCAACTGAAATACGCCGACAATTTTAGGGGTGATTTTGTTTTTATGATAGCTGCTGCAACCGTAAATATGAATTTAGAGATAAGGGTGACGATGCCGGCGTGGGTTTTAGCATTTATTGAATTATTCGAGCTAATTATGGGGCAAGAGATACGACTGTTGACAGATATTGGCAATAAAATATGAATCAGATTACCTACTTGTGTGACAAGGTATGGATAGTGGATGTTGGGGATGGTTTTCGCGCAGATACGACGCTATTTATTTGTGTTATGCGAATGGTTAGGTACTAATATGAGTAAGCTTTGAATCAATTGCTGAGGGGTTGCGGAGTGTGCTGCCGAGTGTTTATTCTGGAATTGGAGACGAAGAATAGTCTTCAAAAATTCGTAGACTTTGAAGTTGTTTATTAGTTGGTGGATACGAGTACATTTTTATTTAATCAAAATGTGATCCGTTGGCGTCTATGAGTCTCTTCAAATGTGATTCATGGAGATACGAGTACATTCCTTCTTGTAAAAGTCCTGACGTCATGAAATCCTCAAAAACTTTTATGGCCTCTGCTCGATTTCGGGAAAACTTTCTATAAGCAAAAGAACTTTAAAATGTTGAAAATGTGATAGTCCACCGGTGAAAGATCAGGAGAGTACGGCGGATGGAGCAAAATATCAAATCCTAACTGCAACTTGAGGTATGGGACCAAGTCACTTTTGCTAAGAATAATTTAGCGCCTAAATATTTAAGAGATGTCCAGCAATATGTTTTAATTTAATTTGGTGGGACTGACGCTAAATGCAATCTTAAATTAACTTAAAAACTGACAACAGTTAGGGGTCAGGAAGTAAGGGAATGGTGGAGGAGATCAAGTTTATGACGTGAAGTGCGCAGGTTAAAATAAAAAAGGGGGAGGTTTGAGTTGACCTTACTTAGCATGCGGGAGATTGTTTCGTTAGAGCCATAAGATGTGCGATGGGTTCGAATATAGAAGAGATGAGGACAGCGTAAATTACGAGGGTTAGTATTGAAGGAAATAGAATTGTAATGGGAAGCACAGTCCACAGAACCGGAGAGCAGTCGATGAATGAAGAGAATGTTAGCTACGTCTCTGCGTTTTTCGAGGGTATTCAGGTTAAGAAGTTTGAGGCGGTCACGATAGGGAGGTCACGATAAATGGGACATTCCAGGGTACTCCACGAAGGGCAAATCGAAGAAAACGACGGTGAATGTTCTCGATTTTGGATATATGGACTCGCTGAAAGGGGGACCAGACTTGGCTGGCATATTCGAGAAGGGCCCGGACTAGGGTAATGTAAAGTGATCTTGTCACATAGGGGTTGCAAAGTTCTTTAGACCATCGTCTGATAAAACCGAGCGATGAGATGGCTTTAAGAATTATCTCATCAATGTGCGAACGGAAGTTTAACTCTCTATCGTATAATATTCCAAGGTCGCGAAGGGATTCAACTTGGGTTGGTCATGCAGAGAATAAAGTCTAGAGGGAGATTGATTGGACTTACGAGACAAAGTCATAGATTGGCATTTGGAGACATTAAGCATTTTTTAGACACCAAGTGGAAAACCTATCGAGGTCTTCTTGAGGGAGAATAGAGTGTTGGGGTGAAGGAATAGTTTTGAAGAACTTAGTGTCATCGGCGTAAATGGATACGGAGCAGTGTTAAATAATCCTCTCAAGATCGTTTATAGTTAAAATGAAAAAGAGGGGACCTAGATGGCTGCCTTGTGGGACAAAAGAAGTGGCTAAAACGGCGTTGAGAAGGCTGACCTAAAGCGAATGCTATAGTAACGGTTCTCCAGATAAGAAGATATCCATTTTAACAAAATGTGGTCAAAACCAAGGGAAGACAATTTGAAAAGGATCAGTTGATGTGATATTTTATCGAAGGCCTTAGCGAAGAAGTCTGTAGCAATATCATCGATCGAACTTCGTATAAAAAACTTTCGAACATTTTAGGTATGTGAGAAAGCTTAGCAATGGGACGGTAGTTGGTTACTCCATTCTTTGATCCCTTTTTGTGAATCGGGGTTATGAAAGAGGTCTTTCAATCGTGCGAACGATTGGAGGCACATTTTTTGAGAAATATTTCTGGGAGCCCATCTGGACCGGATACAAATTCATTATTGAGATTTTGTAACTTTTCTTCGATAAGGGTGGGATCAAAAGGTTGAGAGAGAAATGGGCCAATGGAAAAATTGGGAAAGTATGTGAAATAGATGGAGTCGGGTACGAAGAGGTTATCTGCAAATGATTGTTTAAAAAGTTGGCAATAGTATGTGGGTCGGTCGATGATATATTATTCAACAAGAGGGAGGGGGGGTAACCATCTGATTTTCTTTTGTAGCTGACGAGTTGATAAAATGTCTTAGGATCGTCCATAAGGTTGGTCCGCGCTGTGTCGAGAAATCGCTGATAGAGGCAGTTATATAGCTGGTTGAATTGGAGGTATGTTCCAAGATAGTTAGAGTAGTCATAATAAGTATTGGTGCGAAGAAAAGCTGCCCGTAATTTTTTCCTTTTTTACGTAAAGAGCGAAGTCTCCTTTTGTACTATGGAGGGTACGTTGTATCAGATGAAATGTCCGATTTTTCACTTATTCCTCAATTAGAAGCTGTCGAGTGAACATCTGTACAACACAGTGACTTTTTTTTTATAAGGTTTCCCGCTTGGTTCGTTTTCAACGCTAAAATTTCCGGAAAGAAAATGTTTCTAACCAATGTCGAATGGTGTTTCTCACTGTTAGAGACGCATTATGTGGCAGCTTAGATTCATAAGGGAAAAAGGGTTCGAATTTGAAATACCGACAGCATTTTAAGCAATTTCTAGATGAAATTTACAGCATCGAACCCTACAAGTCTCAGGGGTCAGACCCACGTGCCACTTTGTCCTATACAAAAAGGCAATTGCACGTTCTGATATAGGTGTTCGCTCGAGTGCTTCCTATTTCAGTTTTTGGCAATAAGTTATTGATGAGGTTGTTTTAAGGCCTTATCGATGTCATCCCACAGATTAAGATCCGGATTCTCAACGTCGAACTTTGGTGATCATACTTGCCTTCAACAGAATTTGTACCCTAGCTGCAACAAGGTAATGGTTCGAGTCTGGAAAAGTTCAAACATCCAAAATACTGTCTGATGTCGATTGCAATGAAAAGTCGATTGATCAAGGGATAGACAAGTTCCTTTATGGACCGTGGGATATGGGAACTGCGTAATGGCTACTAAATGGTTCAATGGAAAATAATGTGAGTAAATTTTGAAATATTTGATAGTGCCATTGAGGAAACAAGTACTCGTAGCCGCTACATGTTTTCTTTTTTCTAAAGCTCGATGAATACTAATAGTGATAAGGGGTTCCCTTCGAATTCGTCTATTAACAAATCAGAGCAGGGACACTGTCCAAACAAAATATCGATTCGGACCTGTTAAATTTACACCGAACTTGTTCCCATATTACCCGAATTGCGTGATAACAAATCAACCCCTTGCTCTCATATATAATTATAATTATTGTTCCAAGTAGTAGAAGAGGTACGCCAGTCAATCCACATATTTGAATTCGCATTACAGGGACTTCGTGAGCTGATAGCTTTAACTTACCATCCTGTGTTGATAGTGTGAAGCATATACTCGTAGATTTACAACGCCTTATGGCACGTCTAAAAGTTGCTGAGATACGAGTACTGTTTGTTCATCAGCAACATTGACTCCACCACTTTGTTACAGCGTAACTATGAGTACATTAATCCTCATCCAATGAATTTTAAGTACCAGGAACCCATGTTCAGCAAGAGATGTGGAGACAGGTGCGCATGTAATAGACGTTTTAAGCTTACCAATGTGTTCAAACCTAAAAGATGGGTAAGTGTTTATTTGCAGCTGTCTCCTTGTGGATGCGACGTTATTGAAAATGATGATTGCTAGGAAATCAGCAAAATATCTCCTATTAAAAGTAGACTCCCAAATCTAAATTACATTGAGGCTAATTCCAACGCTTACTAGTTCCCAGTCTTTGTTCTTTCTTTCCTTCCACAACACCATCGCTGGATAAACTAAATTTTACCGATTCTCATTTTTGTTTTATTTGAATTTCAGGCAAAAGCACTCTGGTTAAACAAATGAAGATAATCCATTCCAATGGCTTCACACCGACTGAACTGCTAGCCTTCCGGCCGACTATCCTCGATAATTTATTGTCATCGATGAAATATGTCCTCCACGGAATGGAAATACTTCGCATAAATATGGAGTGCCCATCGAATCAATTCTACGCTGAGATTGTACTTTCGAATCGAAGTTGTTTCGATATGAAATTCCGGGTAATAGACAAAGTGCGAGTGGCTTTGAAAATTCTCTGGAAGGATCGTGGAGTTCGTTTAGCCGTAGCACGAGGCTACGATTATGAGTTGTATGATTCAGCCTTATAGTGAGTTTAATTTTGTTTTTGAAGAAGAACCAAACAAATACCAATCTCTTACAGTCTCTTTGAGAATATGGATCGAATCATGAGTGAAAAGTATTCTCCCACCTCAACAGATGTAATACGAGCTCGAGTCCGAACTAATGGGATCATTGAGACAAACTTCTTTGTGAACGATTCCATTGTGTGGTGTGTTGCATTAGAAAGTGAAGAACAATTCAAACGGAATTATTAAATCATTACTTCTTTTCTTTCTTTTTTTTTTAATATCAAGCATGTACGACGTGGGAGGTCAACGTTCACAGCGTCGCAAATGGGTGTATTGTTTTGAGGATGTACGAGCTGTTCTATTTGTCGTCGCTTTAAGTGGATATGATATGACTCTGTTGGAAGACAGCAGTGTCAACCGGCTTACGGAGAGCTTGAACCTTTTCGAACAGATAATCAACAATCGTTGGTTCAAAGAAGCCGCTTTCATTCTATTTCTCAATAAATTAGACATTTTCCGAGAGAAAATCATGTGCACAAATCGACATCTCCGCTTATTTATACCATCCTACCGAGGTGGGCTTAGTAAAGCCTTTTCTTATTTCTTTTGATTTTACTAAAAAAAAAAAAAATTGATTACTTTGCAGGTCCTGATCGCAATATCGACCAAGCAGCTCTTTTTATTCAAAGTGAATTTCTCAAACGCAATCACAATGCCCGCAGGGTTATTTGTCCGCATTTTACCACCGCCACAGATACGGCTAATGTTCAGACGGTATTCCATGTTGTCATGAAAACAGTTCTTAAAGAGAACATTGGTACTGTTGCTCTACTCTAAATTTTAGAGAAAGAAAAAAAAAAGTGTCCTTATAGCTGCTTCTCCTAGATTGATCTTCCATTTACGAGTAATATTTAACGGATTGGAAAATATTTTTCAGATCTCATATATAATTAATTGTTAGTTTAGTGAATTGGAATTCTAAAAATGATTTTTTTTTTTATTATTTCTTTAGAATTCGTTTATTATTTATTATTATGATTATTTTAGTTTCTCTTAATGTTAGTGTTTATATTGTAATTTTCTACAATGGTTAATTGTATAGTTATATCGAGAAGAATCTAATTAATAAAATTCGAAAAAAGTTTCCACTTGAATTTGTGAACATTAATGAGTATGGAAGGTTCTCTGGCGTGGGCCTATCTGACTTCGAAACGATTGTGTCATTGCAGGGCAACTTTACACTAGTCAGCCGGAGTATGCAGAAGCATCTGAGAGTTCTTTATTTTGCTTCAAGGTGCAACGGAATTCATTATTACACTGCAGCAAATTGCTTAATCCTCCATGGTTCTACTTCAAGTTCTTCCTCTTCCCGTGACCTGGACGGCGACCACCGAAGGACGATTTCAGTGAGAAATCAACGTTTTACTGCGAGTCCAGACGCACAACAAATAATGGAATATTGAGCACTTGCCTGCGAACACTGCTATGTCTTTGACGGATCAACAAACGTACATGATGAATAGACTTGGACAATCCCAATTTGAAGACCTTGGTGTGCAGACGACGCTCCAAAAAATCTTCGATTTTCAACTTCAAACTTCATGGGAGACGCACAATAAATACGCACCAGAAGACGGAGCAGAACTTTATCTTGGAACAATCTCTTATCGTTGTTCACGAACAGCCTTATGGATTTTGGCAAGGGTATACGGGGGTTGTCTGAAAAGTTTCCGACCGAACAATGATACAAGACATTTTTTCTCAAATTTTTTTTTTACTTTTCTTCATAGTCTCCTACTCTACACATTTCTCCCAGCGATGCTCCCATCTCTCTAACCCGTCCAAATAGTACTTGGCGTTTGTCTTTGCAAAATAATTGTTCACGAAGGTGATTTCCTCCTCATTTGATGAAAATCTCTGTCCTCCAAGCGCAGTTTTTAGATGAGGGAACAAAAAGAAGTCGCTTGGCGCTAGATCTGGTGAATAAGGCGGATGGTCAAGCAGTTCAAACCGTAATTCATGGATTTTCGCCATGGCAACCACTGAGGTGTGAGACGGCGCATTGTCTTGGTGAAACAGGATTTTCTTTTTCTGCAAATGTGGCCGTTTTTCCACAATTTCTGCATTCAGATTGGGAAGTAATGATGCGTAGTATGCTCTTGTAATGGTTTTTCCTTTTTGAAGATAATCGATTAAGATAACTCCTTTACTATCCCCAAAAACAGTCGCCATCACTTTCCCAGCCGAAAAAGCAGTTTTTGCTTTTTTTGGAGCCGGCTCGCCCTTTGCAGTCCACTTTTTTGACTGAATTTTTGTTTCGGGCGTATGGTGTATCCAAATTTCATCTACAGTAATTAATCGGCCCCAAAACTTGGATTTATTGCGCCTAAACTGCGCCAACAGAGCGTTAGTAATGTTCATTCGAATACGTTTTTGGTCTAACGTAAGCAAACGCGGCACCCAACGCGCGGACAGCTTTCTCATGCCTAAAACTTGATTTAATATGTAACAAAGACCTTCTTTGGACATTTTCATAACCTCTACTATCTCTCTCATTTTAATTCGGCGGTCGTCTAACACCATTTGGTGAACTTTAGCAATGTTATCGTCAGTGGTTGCAGTTTTTGGACGTCCCGAACTTTCATCATCACCCACGCTCTTACGGCCACTTTTAAATTCAGCTGCCCAAAATTTCACTGTGGTAAATGAGGGTGCAGAGTCCCCATACACAGAGTCCAACTCATTTTTGATTTGCGTAGGTGTATTGCCTTTCAAAAACAAGAATTTAATAACAGCTCGATACTCAATTTTTTGCATTTTCACAAAAAACACTCACATCGACTCACTCAAACGACTGTCAACTAAAAACTGCGCGTCGCAAATGACTCAAACTTCGGTAAGTAACTGTCAAAAGATGCACAACTAGCACTAGCTAGTCACTAGCACTACACGACGCATAGTGGGATCATATATTTAGGTCTTCGAGAAGGTGGATGGGATACACCCGTACACCATGTTGTCACTTCCGGTTCAACTAATTTGCGATGAAAAAGGGATGTGGCTGCTTACAGACCTGAGCTTAGATCTTGTCTAACATTGATACCATTGACTTTATGGTGAATCATGGTATTGGTTAGATGACGTACTTAAATCAGAAACAGTTTCTGTGTACATGACTTGGTCCAAGAAAGAAAAAAGGGGAAATGAGACCGATAAATAGGATACCTTGACATTGGTCTTGATAATTACTTACTTTTACTGGCGTTAAAATCTAGATTGCCTCCTTTGAATTGGGTACGGTCTATCCGATTATAAAGGATAATAAACTAACCCCTTGACCTTACTGCAAAGACAAACTAGAAGCGTTACACTGTCCTATCAAGGAAGCATAGATAAAATATTCCAGTACTATCCTACTACCACTATTGTATGAGGAACAGGTGATTCCACCATCACATGGTTCGTGATAACCGAGTTAAATTCCAATTCCAGCGGCTGATTACAAAACGGAGTTTCCAACTCAGGACGAGACATTCTTTAAATAGCTCCTTCATAGTCAGAAGCTAGAAATAAATTTGAATAAGCCATCTTCGAAGAAGATATATTCCCATCACGAGAAGGCAAATAACCGCAGGTTCCGAATTATGCTTTTCAGTTTCAGTTGCTGGCATTGTTAATCCAGAGAGCATAGATCTACCCAACACGTCTACCTAAGACGTCATTACACTTTTGGTAATAATCAATTTGAAAAGCTTTCTTGATGAGGATGTCTGACTATTCTCTGTATATCTTAACTTAACTATTAATTTAACTATAGCCCACTAAGAAGGGCAGTTATGGTTTAGGTGTGCTTCTCAAACGATAACTGGCAATAGAAAATAGATTTGTTGAAACTCTACCAGCAAAAATGAGCCAAATGCGCAATAAGATCTGGAAAGGCTACCTGGAATTTTAATATCTTGATTGAGTTCCCGCGTATGAAGACTATCAGTGGAAAAATGTAGGTCAGTTATATATTTCGATATTCAGGCAGACAGAAAGTATGATAGTTAGCCAATCTCACAAGCAATATTGATGCATACACGGAGTGCAGACCAACTGATAAAACAACTAATGGCGCATTACATTACCGTCTACCCGGGCCTCAACCGATATGCCTCTACAGCTAGACCTAAACTTATATGTGCACCTTAGATGCGATCGTTGTATCCTGTACCGTTCTTCAGGGAAGAGTCTTTGCGCCGGAGGAGTAGCGTACGATCCCTCAACAAGAAACGGCCATCTCAGACACCTGGGCAGTTCGTGCACTCCCCATCAATACTGAAAATCACGCGCAGTATCTTTTCCTCGGAACGGCCAAGTAATTCTTCATCTGCTCTCGACAACGTCCAAACCTCTGCGTCAAAGAGCAGGATCACGATGATAATGTACTTGTATAGGGCTAGTATAGTCTTGTTGCTCAAGTGCCTCCTCAGCCCTGATTTCTGCGCTGACGTCGTTGTTGCTTGTAACTGTGGAGCCATAGTAGACGAAATCCTAAACTACCTCGAAGCTACTCATATAAATGCAATGGTGATGTGTTTTCCAAGCCGTTGAGGGTGTGCGCCCTTTTCAGATGATACCTTGTACTTTGTTTCAATGTGGACTTGCAGACTCCTCACACACATTTATTAGCCGGCGCACAAAGCAACCTATTAAACTTATTTCGATAAGAAGAAAAGAGTCTAAGTTAAATTTCAATCTTCTCTAACTAATTTCACACCAACTTTTAAAAAATCGAAAAATAAAAGGGCAACAAACACTCCTATATATACCATTACACTGAACGTAAGCCTTTCAAACTGAGCGCATTTTCTTTTTCAGCTGACACCCTGCATTGTCATTTATTTGACGTTTCTATATTTGTTGATTCTTGACAATTATTTTTTCAAGATTCCAAATTTCTCAATATTTTTCATAAAATTCGAGCCCCTACATCATGCTGCTCTTCAAAGTAGGATTCATATTAGTTCTAGGTAAGTGTACCACCTAATGACCAAACGGAATCGAATACCATACCAACTGATAAAAACAATTGATTTCCTCTTAAGGTGTAATGGTACAATCAATCGAACTCAAGGGACTTCAGACAATAGTAAACTTCCTAAATGGTGATTTTCTGGACTCAAAAAGCAAAGAAGATGACGACGCAGGTGCATCAGCAGCTGGACCATTTAAAGGAGTCTCCTACTACAACTTTGTCGACTACATCAGCTATCGCTACGACTATGAAGCTTGCAATTTGTACGACAATGAAATCGCTCACTTAAAGAGTGGCAAAGCAGAAGCTAAATCTCCCATTGTTGTCAAATGTATTCCAAATGAGAATGCTAATTCCTCTCTACTTATGCCCGATTCAGTTAAGGACATTGTAGCACTACTTAAGCCAATTGGAAACTCCACAAAACGTAGTGTTGAAGGTAGTTGCGTTCTCATCATGTTCTATGCCAAATCATGCCCCGGATGTGCTAGAGTTGCTCCAATATTCAATCCTCTGCCAAAGTTGTTTCCCCATTTGAAAATCGCAGCTATCGACGCTCATAAGTTTCACAGTTTCAATACCGAGTTCGGTATAGTGGGGCTACCAACGATTTTACTCTTTCACCAGGGACGTCCCATTGTCAAGTATTACGGAGACTATTGGGATTTTAGGAAATTCGTTACCAAACACACTGGACTGACTGTGCCACCACATGCACAAATTACTTCAGACGATTTTCGGGGACCATTGCAAATTGTGGCAGAAGAGAGTCCGGATTACTACTTGCTGCTCGCTTGGGCTTTTATTATATTTTGCGCTGGCAATTACTTCTCTAAATCGGCCATGTGCAAGCAATTGATTGAGATGATTCAAAGGAATTGGCGGGAAGCTCAGCTGGAGCACAGTTAAATATTAGGAAAACCCATTCTTTCGGATGATGAACGTACTGTTGTTACTTTTTTTTTTTTTGAATTTGGACTTTTTTTTTATTTATTAGTTTCAAATAAATGTGATTGAATGTAGGAAGATGTGTTTTTGTATTTTGCGGTTTTATCGATGTGAAATGACGGAGCTTCAAAAGAAGGGATGAACTCGAGTGATTTAATCAACGGTGGCGGCCGCAACCAGCAGTCCTTATACGAGATCAACAAGAATTTTCAAGGTCAGTGTACTGAAATAGGGATGGCGGAGATGAATCTTTAATAGATCAGCCGCAGCTCGCATGTCTCCGAAGCGGATAATTGGCTAGAGGTTCTGCCAGGGGTTAACACCCCGTGCGTGCAATATCCCTATTGTGGTGGAAGTCTCATGTAGAGGTGGATTTACTGTTGACGACCCAAAAGGACAACGAAATTCAGATCTGTACGTGCAATGCACGGATCTTGAATAGACCACGTGCAGTAGGCGAGAAATCATAAAACAGTCAACCAAATTGATCATGCTGTGAGAGACGCATACCTTCAGTATTATAGAAGGCTGAATATTCTCAGCGCCCAATACAGACTCGGGTCCTTACTATATAGTTGCAGCTAAGGTACGTATACGCATAGCTTAACCTCCCGCAAATGTCTTCACAGTCTACATTAAGTGCTGAAAATCATGCACATCGCTAGATGGATGAGGAGGAGAGAAGAACATCGGCTTCTCCGAAAAAAAAGAAAGCGCATGAGAAGCAAGGAATGAGGAGATGCTATTCCGGGAACGACATTCTAAAGTATTACCACGTTTACCACAGAGATCGGTAACGAAATTTAATAGTAGAATCACTTTGCCGATGAAATCCAAATTTTCCACCAACCCGGCCAACAAGAAGTGACAATAACAATACATATCTGAACTTAACAAGATTATCGGACCGGTCGAACTACCTTTTATGACTTGTTCACCTGCTCTCTCACTGCCGCCCCACATTAACCAAACTCTATTGGCACTGTCTAATTACGCAAGGAGTTTGATGCAGTGCCAGAATATTTTTCACGTTATCTCGGAACCCTTTCACAAGTTTTTAAAATTTTAAAAACTCCAACCGTTAATATACCGTACTGCAAACGTCAAAGTGGCTTTGTCTTCAGTGGTGAAGTTAAATTTTAGTTGTGTTCTAGAGAAAATCGTTCACTGAGTTTGAATTAAATTAAACAACTTTACAAGTGTTTTTTTATTTGTTAAAAGTGGTGTGAAATTGTTGTTAATTATTACTCTGCAAGGTTCTATCGAGAAATTTAGTAACATGGAAAGGGAAAACCGCCTATGGCGGTGTAATTGTAATTCAACAGCATTTGCTAATGCGCAATTTCTTGTCATTGTTTTGGATTAAAATTAAAAGTAAGTAAAAAAATATATTGCTTGAGGAATACGAACATAGAAAATTGAGTAAAGTCCTTAATTACTTTGTAATTTTACAATACATAAATATTTTGATCGAAGTTCCTTTGAATGTTTACTGATTCTCAATATTTTCTGTTCTGTTTTTTGTAGCATTAATCGCAACTACTGCAGGACGGGGTGCTGGCGCTGCTTTCAAATTAAACTATTATTTCACTGGATTTTCTAGGAGCAAGTAGGAGGAGAACTCTTTATAAACTATTTTCAAATTAATTTGGACTACAGGGTAAGTACATAGACATAAAGTTCTCGTCAAGATTTATGAGATTTAAACTTGTGATTGGAATATGAGGTTTCATGAGATCAAGTAGAATGTCTGTGGAAGCATAAACTATCAGTGAAAACAAAAAAGTGGCATTCCTCCTCCTAAAGCTAGTTTTGGTTGTAACCTGCTTCTAGGCGACCAACAATGATGGTGACATACACAAAACTTTCCTACAAGTAATCATATCATATCAAATGGGAAGACAGTTCCCAACTGCCTAAAAATATTGGCATCGCTTTCATAAGCGCTAGTAAATAACTATGCGGTTTCAATAATTCCTAACAATCCTTAGTTTATTAATTTACTTAACGAGTTCCAGACCCGAGAAGAGTCTCTTCCTGAGTCAGGGCAGCCTTTCACTCTCTTCATTGGCCATAGCAAGTGCTCTGGCACAGGAGATAACTTGATACTTAAAACTGGGATTCGGCCCTGTTTGCCGTCTCCATTTAGGGACCGTGATTCGAATATCGCGTTTTCTTGACTACGTCCACATCTTCATAAAGCTAATAGAGTTTGCGGTTGTTTTCTTATCTTCCATTCGGCCTCGAAATTGTCTCTCGAAAGTGTCCAATATCTGCTCTGATCTTCTGCTTATTTTCCTGCACTATGCTTCATAAAGCAGAACTGGCGGGGTTAATTTGTAGAGCATGTATCTCGTCTCTCGAGTTATGAGTTTTGAATCAAATCTTCACTAGGAAGTCATTCGTGGAGTTGATGTTCAATCCAAGGTAGGTAAACTCCTTAACCACTTCGAAGATACTGCTGTCAACAGTGTTGTTTTGCAAGCGGTGGGCAGATGCGTCTTTTCTTGCTAACAAGGTGCACTTGGGTTTGTCCTCATGTTCTTCAATTTCCATTAAAGCTTCTATGATGGCGCGCTGGGAGCGTCCAACGATGTTCATGTTGTCTGTGTTTCTCCACAGTTGGACTGATTTCTTGAAGATGGTGGCTTTCGTATTGATAGTGGAGCTGCGCATTATCTCTTCCATCACTAGATTGGAGGAAATAACAAGGCAGTGCATCTTGGTAGGGAAATTCAGTACCTGTTTCAAATACCACATGGAGGAAGCGCATGTTTTCTACCGTCATGTGACACAGGCGGATCAGATTTGGGGAATCCCGGTGCTCAAGATGATGAATATATTGTAAGATTCATATGCTGCCTTGAATTGGATGAAGAGGTGGTGAGTTTCGACTTTCATTGGTCTTTTCCGTTGGTATTTACCTTGTGGTGCTTCAGTCCAGGTGAAACTGAGCTTCAACCATTAAACCTCTTCGGTCAACGCGGTCTTTGGCAACGTTTCCTCCTGTTGCGCACTCTAAGATGGTTGAGATCTCCTTCGTGTACGTCAATGTCGCTCCACAACTCGTAGAGTTCGCTGTTTCATCTCCTCCTCCAAAGCCCGTCAACCAAAAAAGTTTGTGTTTAAAATGACCAAGAATATCGGCTTTGGCTGCTCCAAAGAGCAGGACTACCGTGATTAAGGTCTTATATTGAGTGTATTTAGGCTAAAAAAATAGAGATTGCCAACTGTAATTCTTCCTTTGATTACTGTTGAGATATCATTATATGTGTAAGAACTAATAGCGGAGCTGAGCTCGACAAAGTCTCTAAGTTTTGGCTGTCTATTGTGAAATTCTATCCGATTCGTTAATGTTATGGGTTCATTCTTATTGAGAGGCAATTTTTGGTTTTGCTTTCATTGTTAGCTAAATCCAATTTTGCCACTCCTGCTTGAATATTTTCACATGCGCCCCTAATAGTGATACTGGGTTCGGTAAATCATCAATGTCATCGGTTTTTGGCAGAAGTAGTCTGGCTTTTGAAGAAAATGTGCCTCAAATGTTGGCTTACATACATATCGTCGCGTCATCTTGTCTTAAGTCTTTTTCGACATCAAAGGTCTCACTGAGATTGCTTCCGACGTTTTTTAAGCAGCGAACGTTGTCCATCGTTATTCTGACAATTTGAAGAGTAAAGCTTGCCCCTATATATGCAAGATGGATCTGAATTTCTAAGATTTTCTATAGGATTTGTCGTAGTATAAATATTTTGTCAATTGTAGACTTACCGGTCAAAAACTGCACTAAGAGTGGCCAATCAGGCGTCCACCGAATACGGCAGGCAAGATTTACGCGATGTTAAGAACCGTGAAGCTTCTAAAATTGACGCGGTTTATAGGGTCTCATTTTTTGTGGATCGGCCAAAATTCCATTGAATATACTTTCCTCCGAACAAATTGAAATTGGGTTGGTGTACGATCCTTACCTCTTTTTACTTCATTTTGGTCGAGTGAAAATCGTCGTCCATATCCTCAGCATATATGGTGAATGTGCTATTAAATTTTGTTACTCATTTCGACAGGGTTGTAAGGTTGGCATGTCCGTTTTATTTTTTGGTGAAACTTCCGGACGTTGATCCTGGAATATAACTTATTCAATTCTCCGAAGAAGTCGATATTTTTTGCTTCTCCTTTTTTTTTTGTCGTACAGCTCACATTTTTTTATGCAGTGCTCCATCAGACCAGGGTTTTCGTGGGGCTGGTCGGGTGAAACTCGACTCATCAATTACGACATATCTGTGTGTTGCTTGGCGTCGATGGCACTGATCTTTAGCATTTGATGTAGGTTGTGAGAACTTTGACTAGAAGTTAAAGGATTCGCGATCGGCAAAAGTTGTGGATATTGTTACGTTTGCAGCCGTTCAACGTTGTCTCTTATCTTCTACTTCTTCATTGTTGGCTCATTTGAGATATCAGTAGACGTATCTTGACTGCAACTAGAAATTTCATCGGCCCTTTGGAATGTTCGGACATCTATAATAGTTGAGAAGAGCCTTGCGTCGACCGTAACATGATTGTTTTGTGATCAATTCACTGACATATTCCTTTGTGAATGTTGAGATAAGGAGTCCGGTTGCAGACATGGTATCGTGTATCGAAGATGTTCTCCTCTACTACGTTGGCGTTGCATTAAAAATATACTCGTCAATAAGGTGTAAGAAAGCGAAAAAAAAATTAATAGAAGGTAAGAAGGCACTTCCACCGAACAAAGACAAACGGCGATATTTTGTAGATGCTTTGTGGTCTCACGTGGAGTAGGATGAAGAATTTTATGTTGATAAATGAACTATGTATGTCCTTCTGATCATGATAGGTCTACTAAATGATCGTCATATTGCATTCAAAAAGTCCCGGGACTGATTTGATAGAAAATGTACAAGTGGCGCTACTATGTTTTGCCGATCGATCTATGTTATTTCGTTCTTGCTTTCCCCACTGTAAAATTTTCGTCGGCATAAATTGATTAGGTGGTCAGTAGTATACGTTTGAAGTACGTGTGCGCTTTTTAAAATGGTCTTCAGTGGATCACCCCTGTACTTCCACTACGAGAACGTTGAAGAAGTGTGGCTCGATCTGTCTTATAACCAAAGAGTTACGGTTGTAATGTTGTTTGAGATGTATTATACTTGATTGACTTTCTAAACGAATACGGCGTCTGAGCCTGGAATTGTACTGCAAAGGTGACCGTTTTTTTCTTAACTTTAATGCTCCTGCGTAATTGTCGTTATTGGTAACCAAGTTACTGGCTAAAAATTCAGTTTCTCACCCGCCATGCCTGTTGAATTTGGATCCGGCCGATTGTTCTCTATTCCCTAAGCTGAAAACTGTCATGAAAGGAGAGCTAGTAAAAAGCATGCTGCGAAGCATTCAGGAGAAGATTTTTCCACTGCTTCCAGAGGCTCTATGACCGGTTAAAAAGTTGTATAGCGAGGGCAGGGTACTACCTAACAAATTTAATAAAGGGCTATGTCCTACATCGGTTTTTCTTAAAAAAAGAAAACTGTCCCGGACTGTGATTAGATTTTGACTGAAAACCATGTATTAAGTACGGAAGCCTGTTGAACTTGGGTATCTTTTGGAACGAAAGCACATTCCTTATTATTTACGCAAATAATATCCACTTCATAGCAATCTTAACCCGACAGTAACGTACTTCGGAGTCACAGGATGACGTTTGCATGCGGCATTGTCGTCTACAGTTCAACTGCATTGCAATAAATTGAGAAATATTAATTCATTGCTATTAAAAACAAAAGCAACCGTATATCGTCAATAACTTTTCGATGGCTCGACGTCTTGTTTGCTACTCAGAGCAAGATTGTTCGCCAATTGCAACTCTAAGGTTGGGCAAGACGCAACGAGGATTGGATTGTTAATCCGTTTGTATGGTCTAGAGTCTAGACCATGATAATTAGTGAATAGAAAGTGTTTTGTAATTTCCCCCCTTTGAAGTTCCATTCATCATCCCATCATAGTTGCTGCCCTCTCTCTTCGACACCACACGTTAACTTTGCAAAAACTAAGAAACGTTTTTTTTTTTTTTTTACAAAAATTTAAAGTTTATTTTAAATTGTTTTAAATCTACAATAAAGTTTAGCGTTTGTATTATTATTTTTTTTAAATAGTATTGTTTACGCCACATACAAATTGTGGAATGAATTATTTTCTCTTTTACCTTTAAAGTTTGTAAAACAAAATGACATTTACCACTCATTTTTCAATCGAGCGAAAAAAGGAAAAAAGAAAAATTTGTTTTCAAAATGTTGTCAACTTAAAAACGAGGAAGTAATGAAAATAAGAAAAAAAAAATATTGCCAACGTCATCTTGTTGCGCTTAAGAGCGATTGTATTTGCCCCAAATGTGAAGCATGAACACCGAAGCAATGAACAGAAGCGACATTACGAGCACTGGTACTGGACCACTGAAAACAAGGAAAACCAAAATATTAGTTAGTTGATGTAAGCCTATGCCTGCAACATTACATACACTTTAATGCCGGGAGAATCATCGGTGTAGAATCTCCACATGCCACCGGAACCAGCACCTCCTGTGGTGCGACTTCTTGCCGCTGTGGTTGTTGTTTTTCTTTGTTTTAACACACTTCCACCAGCGGCACTGCTTCTTGGAGCAGATAATTTACTTGGGGAGCGGCTTCCAGTTCCCACTGAAGTTGAACTAGCTGGAGCAGGCTAAGGTGAAAGGGAATAGATGAATTTTTCACCGATTAGTACAATCAAAGAAAAAAGTCGGTCAACCCAATTAGAGTCCCTTAAGGTCTACTTTGGGCTTTTTCAAGTGGAAATTTGAAGAGTAAAATCAATTTACCATTTTGTTTAATTGTTATTTGATTGAGAAATCACTTGTATATTGAATTTTTGTAAATGACAAAATTTTGTGAAACTCACTCCACAGCCATACACGACCACTTTACGAAATAAAATGACAGCTCGTCCACGTAGACGAGGTAGAAAGTGAAGTTTAGGTTGAACGTTGTCGGTCGAAAATACCCACGTAGGTGAACGTCACCAGCATTTGGGTATAAATTTACTTAGAAATAATTCTGCTTGGGGGCGCTTTTTTGTTGGACTTGGGGTTGGTGGTAAGATTGGTAGTTTTACTATTTGAGGAAAATATTGAAACGACAGCTATTTTGTGAGTTTACTGTTATTTTGTCTATTAGAACAGAGCATTCAGACAAAGAACTTGTCGATTGTGCTTCTTGGATGTTCCTTTTATTGGAATTCTTGAGTTTTCAATAGAAATATGACAAACGTTTCAGTGGTAAAGTGTTTACCTGCAGACTACATTCATAGAGATAGCGTCCCGCGGTGTCGTCATGACTCTGATAACAAGCGTCGTAGGATGTTGTAACACTTATGCCTCACACATTTAGGTGGTATGCAAAACCGTAATGCCCAGTCACGTGTCCCCAGTAACCAGTCTACAGTTTTTCTTACTGAGAGACAGTGGGATATTCACGACCTCTTATGGACGTCGGGAGGCATTTAAATATGCAAACTAGCATGTCGTGAGAGGATTCGATATGACTTTAAGCGCAGATTGTCTATGTTCATAGACAAGTTTTCATCCTTCAGAAAGATACATTTACATTTCTATGGACCAATGAAGAATTTAAAAAAAAAATTTGACTTCTAAAGGTCAAAATGCATCCCTATAAAATAGCTTCTGCTTCCCCGTTCTTCGAAGTCGGTAAAAGACCCAGGATTTCGATTCTGTTGAAATCGAGTTGGGAAAACGAAGAGAGTGACGGAGGTCCTCTAACCAATTACATCCAGCTGTCAAAATATTCAGTAGGCTTGCCATTTTATCGTGCATCGTTTTACGCTTGCCGAACGTGCGGAAATTATTAAAAACATGAATTTTGTCGTGAGGTCGATCGTCATCTTGGCTTCAGTGTGCAGGCAATTCGTTGCACCGTGGAAAAGTTTGAGCGTGAGTACACTCTTTTGGATCTTAAGCCATCAACTATACAGAGATTGGTGAATAAAATATGGCCGCCATAGCGGGCAGTATGGAAGAAGAACCAGAAATGTCAATTCGGCGCCGATCAGCTGAATTGGGCATCGCCAGGAGTCAACCCGGCTTATTTTACGATTGGATTTGAGCCTACACCCGTATAAGATTGTACTGACTCAAGAGTTCAAGCCGGACGACCTAGACAACACCTTAAGTTCTTTAATTGGGGGCTGGAAATGTTGACCGGAGATCCGGATCTTCTCGGACGAGGTCCATTTTTAGCTCAATGGCTATGTTAACAAGCAAAATTGTCGTTATTGGAGCGAACACAATCCACAAGTGTTCGTCCAAACATCAATGCATCCACAAAGATTAACTGTTTGGCGATTCGACGCCAATCTCAACATATGGACTTTTCGTATTCGACAACTACCGCACCATGCTAACGGACTTTTTGCTGCCGAAAATTTAAGCCTGTGATGTCGGTAACATTTGGTTCCAACAAGACGGTGCTACGGTACACTTAGCGCGCGAAACAATGGCTTCACCCCTATTCTGCTATACGTGCGGATCGAACGTTCCCTTCACCTATTCGATTCACTTTCACTTCGAATCGGTATACTGCTATACGAACTGCCTTACCGTTTTCTATTTCAAAGTTTCGAAGATTTAAAGATCACTCGTTTGGAAATTTAAGTGTCATTTCAACTGTGTAACCTGTGTGGAAAGAAAAACAAATATGGATACTACAGCACTTTATTTAAATTTTGACTCGGAAACAAGAGATTCTAGTGAAGTGAATCATTTTTATGAATACATTCGATTCGTGCGTATAGTGGAATACCGATAAGTGAGTGTTTCACTTCGAACGGATAGCAGGATCGGAAAACTCGTATTTGACATGACATTCCCCTCGGCGTATAGCAGAATAGGGCTGTATATTGTAATACAACTTTGGTGGACAGCTAATTTCGCGTTTCGGACCTGTAAACTGGCAATCTAGATCATGTGATCTCACACCTTTAGACCTTTTTCTTTGGGATTATGTAAAGTTAAAAGAAGCCATCTACGATCCAGGATTTGGAAGCCAACATTACTCGCCTAATTCAGCAAATACCGGTCGCAACGTTGGAAGCAGTGATCCAAAATTGGACCTTCAGAATGGACCATGTACGCCGCAAGGTCTGCTGCTTCGTTCCCTTTGATACCAGTATGTCCCGGTACCCATGCTACCATGATACTCTCATTGATCGTATTTCTGATGAGTTCAAGTGTAGGGCATTTATTTGTTTCTTCCTTTAGACCTATTAGGATTCCCAGATTATCTGTTACAATAAGGCTCCGCCCATTGTAATTTTGAGCGAGAGATATAGCCTTGTTAATTGCTGTTAACTCTGCGATGTAACTGCCTGACTCATGCGGCAAAAGTCCTTGCCAGATCGCAGTTTAATCACTGCGTATGATGAGCAGCTATCTTTATGGGATCCATCGGTGTACAGTAAATAATCGGCTTCGCTTTCATTTATTATCTCCCTGTGTAACATTTGAAACATTGCATCCGAGGTATTCTCCTTTTTAAATTTGGCCATACTGCAAGGAGTTCCATTTCCAGGGAAGAGGACTGCATGCTGTTGAGACTTGACCCGAGGTAAAGGTTCTCTGCGAGGAAACTAGAGCTACCATTCTATTTAGTCTAGATATAGAGTTCTTTCGTTTGTTTTGTGAAGAGATAGATTCAATGGTAACGTTGTGGAGGGGATGTGTTGAGACTGCTAATCACATTCACGGCTCTTCTTTTCCCAAAATTCTGAAACGATTGATATCCAGTTTCTACTCGTAAGGCTTCAATTCTTGTCGATTTTAGTGGCCCTGAAGCTGTTCGAAGGCAGTTGTTAATAGCGGCATCAATAATGTTGCTGTTTTTAACTATGGTCCACATATAGTTTGTAACACCATGTTGCAAGGTGCCTTTGACTAAAGTTTTTGCTATTCTCAGCGCTGTTTCAAGATGTGGTCCTTTTTTCTTGGAACAAATTACTTTAAGTGCGTTATTTCGTTATTTTAATTGATTAACCACTGTTTTGACTTGAATATTCCATTTCATATTTCTACTGGAGGTGATATCTAAAATTTTTAGTTCTTTTGAAATCGTGACTCTTGTTGTACCTCGGAGGTTCAAAGGGGTAGTATTACAATTTCTTTTCCTGCAAAAATGGAGTAAATCTACTTTGAATAATAGCACCTGTCTCTTGGCACCATGAATAGATAGCTCTATCTGCCGCTTCTAAAATAGATTTAACTTTTATTGGTTCCCCATAGGCTACTACGTATATATAGGGTTTTCCAATAAGGACTGGCTTGAAGTACAATCAAAACATTTATGAATGGCACTCGACTTCGTTCATATGGCCACGATTGCAGCGGTCGATTCGTTGGACCCAATTTTCAACACATTTCGGCCGAAACGGCCGAATGTTTCGCGTTTTTTTTTTTTTCTTTTTTTATGTAATGAGCGCGCGCTCAAGGGGTTTGATTGTTCACAGCGCGGGTAAAGGAAATTTAGGGAGGAAGAAAAGAGAGGTACCGATGTACATTGCTCTTAAATGTTTGCAAGTTATAACGACCAGGAAATACAGAGATCGGCAGGGCATTCCATAAGCGAGTTGTACGGCTTAGGAACGAATCACGATATTTTAGAGTACGTCCGAAAATGGGTTTGAGGGTATACTGATGAGCATTCATAGCGAGACGGGTGTTACGGTTGAAAGTTTGAATGGGCATGCTACTGACGATTTCAGTAGAGCACTGGTGGTGGAAATAGCGGTAAAACAAAGTGAGACAGGAGACATTACGTCGGTGTTCGAGCGTGTCCATTGTTTGAGTGATATTGGTATCACCTATGAATTTTATCTCACGATTTTGGATCCTATCTAGCAAGTGCAAAGAGGTCTTAGAGGCAGCTGGCCAGATGTGGGCATTGTACTCCAGTCTCATATATTGAAGTCAGATCAGAGGGGTTGAAGTATTTCTTACCTAGACATATCGCAGCATTTTTGACGACATCGAATATGTGGTCATTCCCACGTAAACTGTCACTGACACTGATAATGGCTGGGTGTTTAAATTTCGCTTTAACGACGGTAGACAGCATTGTGTTTTGGAAGCATTAAATTCTACTCTGTTAGTTGTTCCCCAATTAGTTATCCTATTAATATCGGAATTTAATGAGCTTAACATACGTTGCCATTCCCGTTCTACAGCCGAAGAGCAGGGAAGCGAGTCAGGGAACGAATATGAAAAGCAGAGAGTACTGTCGTCAGCAAAGGGATATATTGGATTAGAAGTAGCAGACAAGAGATCGTTGATGAAAATTAAAAAGAGTGTCGGAGACAGAACAGAGCCCTGGGGCACATCAGCATTTATTTTGTGTATATCAGATTTGAAAACCATCCAAGACAACTTGAATTGAACGTTCCGAAAGGTAATTTCTAATCCATTGGAGAAGAGAGTCGTCGATCCCAAATGCACGCATTTTCGACAAGAAAGCCTGATGCCAAACTCTGTCAAATGCCTTAGAAATATCAAGTGCAACTATTTTGCTTTCGCCAGATGGTTCCACTTTTCGGTGAGACATGCCATCAAATTACCAGTGGACCTGTTGCTACAAAAACCATATTGCCGGTCATTGATAAGTTTTCGTGTTTTGAGATATTTCATGAGCTGACAGGTAATCAGCGTTTTCATGGCCTTAGAAAGAAGGGATGTAAGTGCAATGGGTCTGTATCAGGAGAGAGAATAAGATTCGCATTTTTTAGGGACGGACTGGACAAATGTTGTTTTACATCTGCTCGGAAAGAGTCCTAAAGGTTAGGAGTAATGAAAAAGCATGTCCACTGTGTAGTCGCTTTGAGGCGAATAGCTACAATCGCTGCTACTTATCTGCTGAAAATATCGAGGGGTGTTAAACGGTACTTGTAACGAACCCTAAAATTCTCACACGTCAAGCACACAAAAAGAAGAAAATTTAACTTTCTGGGACAGATGTTTACTCGAGAACTTCTTATTTCCCACTAAGCGATAGGCAAGCGTGATGTCAGTGACTTCTTGTCGGTTCTTAGTAACAAAGGTGGACTTGCGCACTTTTATTACAAAGGCTTCTGATACGATTAATGGCATTACTTACTCTTCGAGAGACTAGACAAATACGAGTAAGTATGATGGGAAAACAAGGACTTATCTACAAATAAAACAAACATTCAAGGAGTCGTGTTTTTTTGTTGTTCTATTTTAAATGCTTTATTGTAATCTAAAATAATGATTAAATATCCGCGTTACGTTTTGGTTTTCCTTGCTCGGCAGTTAATATCTTTTTCATTAATAATGAGATAATAATGTTAATTCAAAATTTGTCTTTCTCATAAGTAATAATAATAATAATAATAATAATGGTAATAATAATAATAATAATAATAATAAATAGTAATAATAAATATATGAAAGCAGAGTCTATATATTTAAAACAAGGAATTACCAAACAGCAAAAGGAGCTGCTCAACCAGCTTCTCGGGAATTCAACCATACGCATCAACAGCGCTTACACATGGTGAACCCTTCAAAGTCCATTGAACCACCTCCTGCCGTTGATGTCCTTTTAGACTAAATTTGAAAGAGTTTTCTTCTTTTTTTTTGTATAACATCACGTTTCTTTCGTTTTTATATTTTGTTTTTGAATATATCTGTGTTTTTCCTTGTACCCATAGTTGTATATAATTATTCGAGTATATATAAATATTTTGTTTTGTGTTACTTTGTATTTTTTTTTACTAGTTTTTCTCTTTTTTTTTTCTTGTTGTTGTTCAACTATTATTCGCTTCAAAATCCTAAGATTCTGTTAATTTGTGTCTTTTGTTATACTTTTAAAAAAATGTTTTTTAAAAAAGAAAGAAAGTAGTTCATCTAGATTTGGTAAGGCGGGTGGATAGAGTGTGTAACTTTGGTAAGCAATTTTCTGAACTTTTGTCTATAAGAGCCTAGTATGAGTCTAGTATGAGCTTGTGAATGTTTCATTGTGTGTTTCACTGAGAGTTCCATTGAGAGTTCCATAAGGTGCGCCTCCTCACTTGAGTGATTAAAAATCGATTGTGGAATTCTTCTGGTTGGGGGGCGAATTAGTAGTACATGGTAGTTGTATTACGAAATGGATGGTGTATCTAAAGGTTTCTTCTTTTTTACAATTCTTTATTATTACAATAATTTTTATTTTTATTTTTTGTATTTATTATTTTTTAATGGACTAAGCGAATAATATTATTTATTTTGCCTCTACTGAGGAGGAGCTACAATATATGAAATATAGATAAAAGAAACGAACTAAAAACAAAAGGAAAACTTCATGTTCCTGGTTGAAAGGTGAAAAGGAAAAATCAATTAATAAATAAAGGGCCAACTGAAAGGAAAATAAACAAATAATGAAAATGAAAAATATCAATTGTTAAATAATTTTATTTATTTTTTTGTTTTTTGTTTTTATTTGCATCACTTTGCATCTTTCTCTGGTTATTTATACGATCTTAGTTCTCTTTATTGTGTTATACTCGTACTCTAATATACTAAACGAAAGATAAATTTGACGAAAGCATTTAACATTTTTTTGATGGTGTTTGTAAATGAATATGTGTTAACGGTGACATCCTCTACTAAATGATGATTTGGAGTTTTCAGTGTTAATTAATTGTCCGCTGACATAGAACTGATGTCATCGTTAATAGCTAGAACTTGCTTGATGAAATCCTGGTCGGTGACGACCTCAGCCAAGGATATACATAATTCAAGAAGATCAGATTTTAACATATTTAACTGCGGCGCTAATTTATCCAAATGCGCGCTTACTGCTTCGGGGATCTGTAAAGAAAAGATAATTGGTTAGTTATAGTGCAAAAGTTATTAGATCTATAAGTTGTGACAATAGTTTATGGGGAACTTGCTCTGCGAATAGTTTCGACAATTCAAACTTAGCCATTTTAACACGAATGATAAAGAACGTGCAGCTACACAACCATCTTGCAGAAACGTTGAATGTTAATCCGGTAGCCATTTCTCTGAATTTAAAAGCCATGGGAAACGGATAAAAGGAAGGAAGATGAGTGTCATATGAACTGCAACAAAACCATCTCCGAAATGCTGGTTGACAGGCAAAAAAGAAAAGGCTCATTGCATTGAATTGTGACTGGCGGTGAAAAATGGATTATTATGGCGAAAAACCATTTGCGACAACCATCGGTCAACCATCAACATCGACGCCAAAATGCAATATTCATGGGAACAGGGCCATGCTCTGAATTTCGGGGAACCAGAGATTCTGAAATCTGGTCAAACGGTCACAGAGGATCGCTAGCAATAACAAATAATCCCTTTGAGTCGAGAATTTCGCGAAAAATTACCAACATATGAGAAATGTCGTCTTGCCTTATGATAACGCTCAACCTCAAGAAAACATTGGAAACACTATTCGGCTTTTCCACAAGATTGTCACTTGTTTTGGTCGATGGCCTTCTGACATTTGCTAAAGTTAGTGTTCTGGTGATTTTTTACAATTTTAGAAATTTGATGCAACAAGGAACTTGTATGGTGCGCGAACGTTGGAAATGTTGGAAAAGTGTTTCGGCAACGATTCTCTAAAGAAAACGGTCGTTTACCAGTGGCACGAGCGGTTCAAAAGTGGTCGTGAGTCAATCGAAGATGATGAACGCAGTAGCAGACCATTGACATCGAAAACCGACGAAAAAATTGATGGAGTAAAAGAAATGTTGGTCAATAAAGGCAAATTAACCATTAGAGAGATAGCGGAGGACTTGAACATTGCCTATGGATCTGTCCAAGACATTTTAGTTAGTGATTTGGGTTTCCGTCGTGTAGCAGCAAAGTTGGTGCCAGAAAACATCAATTTCATGCAAAAAAGAGACCGTGTCGACGTCGCAAAAGAGATGATTTGCGAGTCTGAATCCGATCCCACATTCATCAAAAGGATCATTACTGGAGACGAGACGTGGGTTTATGAGTACGACACGCAATCCAGACATCAGGCAAGTTAATGGCGTTCACCAAATGAGCCGAGTCCAAAAAACCAGGTCGTTTTCAGTCAAAAAAGAAGGCAATGCTCACGGTTTTCATGGATTACAATGGTGTAGTGCATCATGAATTTTTGCCAGAAGGCCACATAGTATGAGACGTTCGCGTGAAGTAATTCGCCGAAAGAGACCAGAATTGTGGGCAGAAAACTCGTGGATTTTGCGCCATGATAACGCACCGTGGCACAGTGCCATCATTATTCGAAATTTTTTGACGAAAAATGCAACAAATACCATCCAACAGCCACCGAATTCACCTGATTTGGCTCCATGTGACTTCTTTCTGTTCAATTGAGTTGAAAAACCAATACGGGGGACGCGTTTCAGCAGCCGAGAGGAAGTAATGGAAAAATCGCAGAAAGCACTGATGGACATACCGAAAATCGAATATAAAAAATGTTTCGAGGATTGGATCAAGCGCTGGCATAAGTGTGTTGCAGTCGATGGGTATTACTTTGAAGGGGACAATATAGATTTAGATGAAAAAACTTGTATTTTTAATTTTCGGAATAAATTTCGGGAACGTTTTGATCAAGGTGGTATGGTATGTTCGAAGGTCCGATGGTGAGCCACTTTCAACAGCCCATATCCAACAGACAGTGAAACATCCTGTAAAGCAAATGTTTTGGGGTTGTTTCTCTTATTTTGGGACAGGATCGTTAGTTCCAATAACAGGGATGATGAACAGTGACAAATACATATATTGATTTACTGGATAGACGTCTGGTGTCTGAGCTGTCGAAATTGAATGCAGAAACCCCAATTTTTCAACAGGATTTGACCCCGTGTCATAGATCAAAAAAATTCAAACAATTTTCGCTGAGCTTGGTATTACGTCTTTGGATTGGCAAAGCAACTCGCCAGACATTAATCCCATTAAAAATTGATGATATAGCCCATCAAAACCAAAGAAAAATGGATTATACGACCAAAACCAAGCTGATTGACTCAGTTATTCAAGTGTGGCACCGGGATCCTGTATACTATAGAGTTTGTTATAAGATTTTGTTGAAGTTGAGAAGGTGGAGTCACACTTTCATAGTATTCTGGCTAATTGCAGATTCAAGAGATTCCATATCCAAGTTTTCATTGAAAGATTAAGAATGTAGACAGAAAGCGAAACTGGAGTTTTCTACAGGATTTCTTATATGAATCATCTTCCAAATCATAGATGTTTACACTGTGTAGCATGCTCAATGATCAACAAGTTCAGCTCTTGAAAGTATGTTAAAAAAAAGTCAAATGTCGGTTCAGTAAATGGTGTTGACTAATACTCGTAGATCTTCCAATAGGGATAACTTTCCATTTGACCGTTCTTTCACATTTTTATTTCACTTTGTTTGAAACATCATCTCGAATAGATTTACACGAGAAGAACGCTTCCGTATCATTCAAGCTTATTTTGGAAATAGGTCTTCAATTCGCGAGTTGACCAACTGAACTCTCTATTCGTCATATTATGTCTTTGTAATATGCGTACAGAAGAAATTTTAGCCTGAAGTTGTGAGTGTATCTGTGGGGGGAAGATTTGGAAATATTTTACGAAAAGATCTCGGTCTACACCCGTATAAGATCCAGCTGCTGCAGGGTTGCGACGTAAGGTCATGGATTTGGCTCTTGAGTACCTTGCACACGAATCGATATTTTAATCGGAAGTCGTCTTTAGTGACTGACTTTTAACTTTTGGCTCAATGGGCGTGTGAACAAGCGCAATTTCACCACCAATCCTCCACTGAAATTGCCAGTAATATTCCGCCCCCTCAATCTTTTAATTGTAACACCCGTCTCGCTATGAATGCTCATCAGTTCACCCTCAACTCCATCTTCGTACTCTGAAATATCGTGATTCCTAGCCTATTCCTATTTCCTAGCCAGTATAACTTGCAAACATTTAAAACCAACGCACATCGGACCTCTCTTTCTTCCTTCGTAGCGCGGGCAAACGCTATGTGCAAACATCTTAAGGATACATAAATCCTTGTGCGCGCGCCAATTATAAAAAAATTGCCATATCTGGAGTGTGGAAGATCCTCCGGGGGAGATCGTGAGACTCAATTACACCTATCAAAGAGCACTGTTTGGTATGGTCTAGAGTTCGAATTTTAGGCAATAGCCAGCGTTACCAAGATCAGAGGTTATTTCTCAAAAAAATGAACGACATTGATACGGCCTACATGTTATTCTTTACTGAGGGCTTTATTTCTTTACTGAGGACCCGATTCAACGACAAGGTTATATCGTCAAATGGACTAGTGAATTGATCAGTAAGATCGTGGGATCGTGCGAGTCTATTATGTAAAGTCTTTAGTGATTGCTGACTACAAAGCCAGTATTCAGCGCGTTATTGGTGAGATAGAGCCCCAAACGCTGGAAAGATTGGCAGGTTCCGCTGCATCCAAAACAGCACTCCATTGTAGAGTTCACGATACGTAAAGGGCGGTTCATGAAACGTGTACACATGTGCATGACTACTAACTTTGTTTTTTTTGATAAACTTCAGGTTTGTCTATTGTCCTGTTAGCTATGGCATCGTGCATGCACATCAGCTGAGTGTTTTATAAAAAGAACGAGCCACCAAAGTCAACATTTTGTCTTTTGCATGAATTTTTCGGTATCGATGGGAGATCACAAATTTGAGGGGAACCATACTCCCTTGGATACCGAGAAGCGTCTGCGACCCAATATCCGGAGAAAGTCACAGTTTGGTGCGGTTTTTGGTGAGGCGTCGTAATTGGGCCTTATTTTTTCGAAGGTGATGGGGCAAAAGTCGTTACTGCCAATTAGGATTCCTCCGCAGCATGTAGAGAAACTTTTTATGGACCGAATCGCATAATTTGGCGAAATGATACCATGAAATGGCCTGTAAGATCGTGTGATCAATGCCTTGTGGCTTTCTGAAGGATCAAGTTTATAGAGATGCTCTTCGATGTATTAAATAATAATATTAGGACCTGTATCCGTCTGATTACATAAGAAATAAGCCAAAATGTAATAAACAAATCAAATGATTGTCTGCCCAAACTTTCAAACTAAATAATGGTACAGTTCATGCCGTACAAAATTTGTTCATATAAAATGTTTACACGTTTCATGAATTATCTTTCATTTAAGGAAGAATCACTTGGAGAAGTAACAGCGTCAAAGCCGACAGTGCCCGATTACTTTCGACTGAAAAAGACTTAAAATTCAATTTGTAATCAACCACGTTTTGAGAAGAGCTTTCATGTAAGATACACTCTGTCAGGAATCGATCAAAATTAAGGATTCACAAAAAGATGATAATCGGCTACTGCAATTGTTTCCACCTTAACTTAAATATGACTTTGTATACACACCTTAGTTGGATTCTTGAAAACGTTAAACATAAATTTAACTTTGATACGCTGATCATTGGGTCCATCGTAGAACATCGTAAATTGTGCCTCATTGCTATTGGGCATTAGTGGCAAATAGATACCGGCCAACACTCTTCCCTTAGCATCACGTGCCAACAATGAACGGAAGTTGTAGACTAAATTACGCCGTACTGTTACATCGATTGCGGTCAAATAAGGATTCTCCACATAGACCAGTGATGACTTATAGGTCTGTTGATCGCTACGAGTTTCACGTTCCATCCACTCGACATATTTGTCACTGTCAATGCTGAAGTTATAACAGTAGTCACGTTGACAATGTTGTTCATTGGATTGTGTAAACCAACCTAAAATGAGAAAAATCAATCAAACCCAATTTCATGTAATTCAAGATGAACAAACAAACCTGTATGAGGATACATTTGATCTTCCATAACTGTGATGGCACGAGCAACATGATAGCCCGGATCCAAAATCATGATACCACGTCGTCCTCCAATCGATATACGCATTGCTACCATTGAATGCTCTTTTTCTACATTAGCATCTGGTGAATTCAAGCCACATTCTTCGCTTGATTCAATATAGTCACGCAAAGCCACCACATGCTCTTCACAAGATACAATGTACATATACCTAGCCAGAATGGGGAAGGTTTCCATTATGCGTATCATAATCTCCATTGCCAAACTAACACACATGTGATGGCGGCGATTGATTGGAACATCATAGAACTGGAAAAATGATTTCAAATCTGACCGACGAGTCTTTTTGAATGATTTATAGAAATCAATAAATAGATGGACCGTATCGTAATGTGTCTCCTCGAGCATGTGATGGAGTTTTGCTTCAATTAGAGCGTTAAGATCTTCATATTGCCAAACGTTGTCGAAATTAAGTGTCCCCTTGCTATCCGATGCCCAATCGGGCAACGGTAATGGATGGCCCAATGGCCAAATCCCATTAGTTTGATTGAATGCAGTTAAATTATAGCTATCATCAGCAGCCCACCACTTTGGTGGCTTATCGTGGTGTTGGTGTTGGTGTTGGGTTTCTTGTTCTTGATGATGTGATTGATTATGCTGCTGTTCTTCCAAAAGTTTAAGGATGCTCCTGCATCTGTCTGCATCGGCGAACGATGATGCTGTATTAGATGTCACATTTTCAATGATTTTATTACTGCTGTATGACGTTTGCCCGGATGCTGCACCGCAAATATCCTCGGTGGAGATATTCTCAACATCTGCCTCGTCGTTAATTGCATTTTGATTATCATTATCATCATTTTCGTCATCGGCATCATTGTCGCCATCATCATTATCTTCATCGTCATCGTCGTCGTCGTCATCATCATGATTGTCGTTCTCATCATAATCGTTGTCCACGATTTGACCATTTTGGACAATAGCCCTGATATGACCTCGTGATAGATTACATGTTGTTTCCGGATCGGCGGTAATCGATTCAGTATGAGTTGTAGTCAATCCAACCGATCCGATGACCGATCCAATAAGGTGACATCCCAAGCTGGTTTCGGCGAGTCAACTTGGCCATTCGGCGCCCCAACGACCAACCGTTGGCACATAGCCTCTTTCGCAATCATTTAGTGAAGCGTCTAGAGTAATTTTGCTTGATCTTAATGAAGAAATTGGAAAGACTGGAGTGGATGCTGATGCAGCAGTTGCAGCAAAACTTTGATGTGCAGCACCGTTGCTTGAATTAAGACCAATCCGGCCCTGCACCTTTTTGAACAGGCCCGGCTCGTCTCCGCTTGTCGGTGACTTTTTAGAACGCTCTGTAAAAACAAAAACAAAACCAAATAAATATCTTTTCTAAGCCATCAGGAAGGGTGAGTGTGTAAAGAAAGCAATAATCAGTGGTTGCCCTTCAGGTGGGATTTCCCAGTGTCGTTCGTTCGTCAGCAAACCAGTATTTTCAGTATTTATTGCAACATTTTGCGCACAACGAAATAAGCAAATTACATATTTGTAAAAGACAGGGTATGCGGGGTTTTTGCGATTTCAATGAAACAGTAAACCACATTGTGGGCAATAATGTAATCAAGCGAACACAAACATGAGCTAATTGCTGTTCAGGGTAATTTGACTTCGATGAATGCACATGGACAGCTGGATTTTTTACCCACGAGCTGATTCACACTTGAATGAACAGCTGTAAACTTTCGATTAAAACACTTTTAAACAAATATATGAGGAAACAATTGACTGAGTCGCCTTTGGAGGTAGTTTCACAAGGACAAGCAAATGTTGGATGAGGGAGACAGACTAACTTTTTGCAATTATTTGTCCAACTATCCTTGATAAACTGAGGATATACGAGTATTACCTCTTTAAAGACCAAGCTCATTATGATTGGAATGCATAAACTTCCATATTTCTGCAAGGACAGACCTACATTTATCCGCTTTTGTGAACCCTAATTGGATGCCTCATTATTCAATGAAAAAAAATTGTAAAACAAGATGATGACCATCGTCAAGGGGAAGATTTATGTTTCAAATGTCTGGAGAAATGTCAAGAACTAGCGAAATATCTTGGACACAATATGGGTTTTCCGATTTTGAAAGAAATACAATTTTCCACGACAGTGATTCTTCAAGTGACGCTAGACTTGATAACTCTTTTGTATTTAACAAAAATAAAGAGTAAATCAAAGTGGGTAGTTGAAATCATCAATTCTTAATCAGCATAGCAAAGTCTTGTAGCGAGACCTTGAGCAATTAAATTGTACAGTTGTCGTTCAGATAGTATAGGGACGGAGTACCATCCACCTGAGATCTAAAGTATCCTACTTTCATTCATAAAATGAACATTTATAGAGATTCAACTGTATAACACTAAAAACATCCCTTTAAAGTACTTCCGTTGAAGGTTCTGCCACTGCTGGAAAGCTTCTTCTGATATGTCGCGCAGTTGATCCGTTGATCTTTACAATTGACAATTTGAGTCCAGCAGTGAGGTCAGAAGTGTTGGCGAACCACAGGCGTGTTGTATTTGGCTAAGAAACTCCGAATCAGGTGTGAAGAATGAGCAGGCATTGAAGTTGCCAACTGCTATTTGCCAGCCGTTTGCGTGTCACTGCAGAACATCTCGGCAGTAATCCTAGATGATAGTAGCGCCCGGAGTCAAAAAAGACGCTCAGCTTGACTTTCACATTGATGCGGACCTGCTTTGCTTTTTTGGACTGGAACTTGATTTCTGAATCGTACCCATGAACCCAAGACTCATCATTAGTGACCACTGGATTGAGAAAGTTGGGAAGTTCGCAGTCTCCAGCATGTCTTGTGCGATCTCCACACAAAGCCACTTCTGCTCACTTGGCAGCGACTTTGGCACAGTTTTCCTGAGACCCTAAATTTTTACTTAAAATTGAAATCATCAACACTGTCCTTAATTACGCATCAACAACCTCATATTTGGATGTTGAAGATCTACCAGAATGTATTTCACTCTCCACTGATGAGCGGCCTCCCTGAAGGATTGTTTCCACTTGAGAGTCCCTAAGCTTTTAACTAAATTTGATGCAGTAACTTTGTTCAACTTTTTCTGCCAATCCGACGACCGTTAGACGCCGTTGTGACGAATGAGTGGAGCTGTGGTCATGAAAAAAAAAATTAAGCATGCGCACTAGGAATGCCTACTAATGGCAATTAAGCCCCGCCTCCCAAACTTTGCTTCTTTTTTTTATACATTTCAAACAGACCTCGTATACTTGGGGAATTAAGTCCCCTAGAAGATACTTGTAAACCAATGCGCTTGTACAAAAGGCTTGTAAAAATGGGAAAACATTGCCGACCCACTATCAAGCATATCTAAAGCCTGGCAAGCGTGCATAGCACATAAGTATATTAGATGTTATGAGAGCATGGCCAGCACCATACATTGAGGCCGAGAGTAAACCTGAGCGGTCTTTGGCAAACTGCGCGCAGTTACGCACTCCAAGGCGGCTAAGGTCCCCTTCCAGAGAGGTAATTTTCTCGCGCATTAATTTCTATCCACTCTGCGTGTTCTAGTCATGTCAGGAGACTGATGCGCACTTTCTGACCAGTTATGTCTCCTCCCGTCCTCCCTTATGCCCGTCAACGCAAACGTTGCGTTCAAAATGACCATGGATACTTTTATCCGCCTTCGCCATGAAGGAGGACTGGGATGTTTACGGTTTTTAGAGTCACCTGAAGTGTTTCTTCATTTGAAGGTCTTTTATCCATTTTTGTACGATAAGGTGTCATTAATGGAGTTAATAGCAGAGACAAAGTCCTTAACGTCCTCAAAGTTTCCAAATGCAGCACTGATAAGTCATTCGGTTCTGTCAATTATAAATGTCATTAGCGTTTGCAAGTAGTTGCACAGACTTTGGAAAATTGTGCTTCGAGTGTTGTCTTGCAAATTGCGAACAACACTCTAAAGTGTGATGTTAAGATAAAATCGCATGAAACCGCATTAACTTGTTTAAACCCATTTTTGGCTCCCACCCCAGCAACGAGCGCTCTTCATTGTAATTCTGCGCAGATTGACGAGTTTGACAGACAGAGGTGCCTCAATTATTGTAGAAATAGCTATGTGTTGTTCGTTTCTATAGATGCTGCCCGCTGCGGCCTTGAAATCGATGAAGAGGTGCTAAATACCGATCTGAACTTCTAGAGTATTCTATATGATGGGCCGTAGTTTGAATTTTTGATAAATTGCGGACTTAACGTGCCTAAAACCCACTGTTATGTTCCAGTCAGATGGTTGAGAAACGATTTCAGGTATTCACACGATACGCCAGACAAGATCTTATAGGTGATGTTTAGGAGACTGATTCTGTTATAGTTTGCGCAGATTCCTTCTGCCTTAAATAGCTCGGTAGTTAGGCGTAGTTTACATATTGTCATCTTTACTTCATTTTTAATTTTTGGTCGGAAATATTGCCTTTGTTCGCCAGGTTGAATAGTTCGTTCAGCTCTCACAGCATGGTTTGGGCCTTAGCCGCTGTTTTATAATCTGCGGAAGTGGTTTTGCCATATCCTCAGTAGCGACTGTGACTTTACTGTTAAATTTCTTTGCTCATTTTGACACCTTTCTGTTCGGGTCTTGTTGGCTTGACACATCGTTTTTACTTGTTGGTTAAACTTTGAAATGTTGTACATACGAGTATCACCATTTCTTCGATTATTCTCACTGGTCCGGAGAAGGATATGTTCTTCCCTCCTCTTTTACTCGTAGAACGAACGAACTGATCTCGTTCTTCTCAGCATCATCGCTTCATAGGCAAGTTGTTTTGTTATAATACATGTTCTTGCTTCCAATCTTCATTGAACCAGGGGTTTCCCGTTTTGATGATTTCTTGCCGTCGACACCGTTGAAAGGCAATATGCCTAAGTGTATTTTGGCAGCTGAATTTGAACATGACCGTTTCAGCTTGGGTGGACGGTTGGGACAGATGTCTCTTGTGTTTTACGTAGGTACCTGCCGTGAGGGCTTAAGCCTACGGTGCATCTTCGCACAAGATATCAAAACAATGCGTTGATAAGCGCCCTTCGGGTAGTACAAGTACTGTCACCAGTACCAGATTCGAAGTCGTGTGTAAGGCACGACTGTGGGTCATGGCACCCGGTTGCAATGCAACTCCACATCGAATAGACCAGTTGGTTCCATAGCTATCTCATGGTCTAGCACAGATCGTAGCAAACTACAACATATGCTAAACAATGAGATGTCCAAGCTCCATTCAGTCTACTCTCCCTGCGATTTTGGGTATAAACCTACAGCCACCACGATTCTCCCACAAGGGGGCCAATTCCTAGGTCAGGCCAGAACCATAGTTCCGGGGGCTCCTGACCTCCAGTGGTACCAGAATATAGCTTCCGGTCAAGCTTCGCAACCTTGAGGTTACTTCCAGTTGGGCACCTCACTTTCCAGGACTGGCGGCCTTACAACAATAAATTTCTACAATCTTCCCGCTAGCTGCCTACTGCGCCTTCTATTGAATACTTTGAAAACTTCTACGGGCTCTTTCGAACCGTACGGTATCAGTGATAATTCCACTGACATCGTAGGTCTCACCATTAAAAGTGATGCCCATAGCCTGCAAATTCCTTATGTCAGCGTAATTGGGACACTCACATAGGACATGGAGCCAGTCCTCATAAATAGCTCTACATGAGCAGCTCGCAACCTCGCTAAGCCCCCTCTTACGAGTATGTAAGAATGCATTAGGAGAGCCGGACGGGACACCCGAAAACTGCAACCACTGAGGATACCATCGCTCAAATGGTTTCTGCCATCCACCATCGAATTAAGGTTAGGGAGATAGTAGACGCTATCAATCAAATTTTAGGCATGAGAAAGGTGACCGTGCGTTCGGTGCTGCGTTTGCTCACTCCGGATCAAAAACGTGTTCACATGAACATTCCTATCTCTCCGCTGGCGCATTTTAAGCGCAATAAATCAGAGTTTTGGCACCGACTAGTTACTATATATCTTGAATACACCATTCTACTCCAGAAACAAAAACACAGTCAAAACAAAAGACAGTGGCGAAGGAGGATTTGGTTACAAGAATGCAAGTGGTCTTCCTTGGCCTGGGAAAATTATGGCGACTGTTTTCTGGGATAGTGATGCAGTTGTCTTCATCGATTTTGTTGAAAAGCGAAAAACCATTACCATAATCTGAAGGGGGGAAATTGCGAGAAACTGGCACATTGGCAGAAAAAAAAAGTTGCTTCACAAAGAGTGTGGGCCGTCTTCGTCTAACACGTCAGCGGTTGCCAAAGCGAGAATCTACGAATTATGATTTGAACTGCTTGACCACCTTACCTTACCCATCAAATCTAGCCCCATGCGACTTTTTTTTGCTCCCTATTCGTCGAATGAGGAGACCATCTCCCAACTATTTTTCAGAGAAAGACGACAAGTTAAAGAGATAGGAGCATTGTTGAGGGAAGTGTATAGACTTTCAAGAAAAAGGGTTTTGTTTTTTCTCAAACAACCCTTGTACGGACGTCGATTAAAGGTTGATGGATGCACGATTTGCAAAGGTTCTGGCGGCTTGTTCTGGTTGCAGGCAACTCGTTGAAAATGGAAAAAGTCGCGGATACCACAATGGAGAAAGAAGACGGGAAGTTGCTTTACAGTTGAAACCACGACGGCCTAGAGCTACAACTAAACCCGAGCAGCTGTTGACAGTCAAAACAAGAAAACGAAAGTAGACGAAAAACAGCACCCGAAATACGCACTGAAATAAATTAAACATGAATAAGCCGCTGTCCTTGACAACGGTCAAACGAAGATAAAGACATGCTGGATTATTCGGGCGAATTGCTGTTCGAAAACCGATAGCTGCGACCACAAAACAAGCAGAGAGGGTTTGAATGGCCCAAAAATCATAGAGACTGGGCTGCAGAAGTTTTCAAAAGAGTTTTATGGAGCGATTTCTTTTTTTTATAATTTACGCGCGCCTAAGGGGTTGATACCCTTTTACTGTTGCCCAGGCGCGGGCGGAAAGGTAGAAGGAGGAGAAAGGAAAAGTGGTTTTTTGTAGTGGTTTGAAACTCAGGTGTGTTTGGTTTCGATATTCGCTCACTCAGAGTGATTCAAAGGTTATAATTCTCAGAATTTTTTTTGTGCTTGAAACTCTACAACAGCCAAATCTACGTGTCAGTGTTATGCCTTCACACGCAGAATTTTTCTGTCTGAGTTCCAATTACACAAATGAGAAACTTGAAAGACTTGTCAATGGGTAGGTTTTGAATCTTGACGGCCACCCCAAGTTTGAGGTATTCAGCACAGAACGGATGGTTTTGGTTCCACGAAGCGTTGCTACCAGACTGTGTGGTGGGGTTCCTACCGCCAAGCATGAAAGCGGTTCTATTCAAGTGGAGCGGGAGATCTGGCTCGAGCGATTGGACAAATCAATAAGGGGGCATGCAGAACAATATTGTGTGACCTCTGGACTAGTTGAATTGGTGAAGGATTAGTATTTCAGCAGGACAAAGACCCTAAACACACGTCAAGAATTTGTCAAGACTGCCTGAAACAGAGGGAAGATGAAGAAATTTTACAAAATATGATATGGCCGCTGCAATTACCAGATTTAAACCCTATAGAGCAGTTGTGTGGCAATAAAGGTGGCTGTTTCGACGAAAAATCATGATAACACATTGCGTTGCCTTCATCGTCCACATTCATTTCCCAAACTCTTATTCAACTGTGTTCCACCATTTTGATCGTCACTTCCACGTGCCCGTTTAGAGCACAACAATTCTCAAGACTTTGGAAGACAAATTCAAAAATGAAAGCAGAGCACTAAACGGAACAAAAGCGGACAACACAACAAATGGAATGCGCTTGACCTAATCTTTTGTTATTACGAGTAAATGCAAACTTTGTACGTTCGAATGTACATACGAGTACCATGCACATATGATGGATTCGCTCGAACTATCATCATGTCTTCGGTTGTGTTCATTTTCAATTTATTTATTCTCAATCGCATGCCAACATGAAACCTAATTTACCCGTACACTAGAACACCGTCAGTTCAGCAACCAGGCACGCACTCAAAACGTGCCATATGACTGGTTGTCTATCACAATCAATTGATTTTAATCGCAATTTCAAATATAAAACAACGACCAAAGAAAACCGTTGACACAAGTGTAGTTTATTGATACATACTCGTAGCATAATCAAAAGCGAGGCCGTACAATTAAACGATTCGCAAATGTTCCTTAACACACAGCAATTTCAGTGAAGGGAAAAAAAATCTAAAATTCCCCGCAATAAAAAACATAAACAAAGTGAGCCATTAGTCAGAAATGTGCTCCGCCGAACTCATCGGACTCCCGTTTCGTCACTAGAGAAGCGGTTCGCGGATTTGAAAACGTTCCACATATCCCCTCCTATAAATGAGTGATCGATGAGACATGGTGTAAACAACAAACGCACACTTCGTTCATCTGAATATATAATCATAACCATAAACAAAGCTACTACCTAAACAAGTTTTATTCTATTTTATATCTCTGAGATATCTTAGACGTGAGTCAATATCTTTTTCTTTTTCAATTCTTTTGCGGACTTGAAGATGTACTTGTAAACAGGAAGAAGCGAAATGACGAATACGAATTGTAGGATAGAGACCATCATGAACAACAACAACGGATTGGTTTTTATCAAGAAATCATCTTCTCAAGGACGGTTTTGAATTTCAATATGATGAGGGTTGTTTACTTTGCCCCACACTCGTACACATGTAAAGGTGGAAGAGTCGCTTCACAAAACCATTGATATACGAGAGTACAATTACTTCCGATAGGGATATGAAGTACTTAGATATACAATATGTATGCTCGCGTCTTATGGGTGCCTTTAAGACCCCCAGCAGTATATCAGTAGCATAGACATTCGGATCTTTCCAATTAAATAACCACTCGAATGATGAGGAGATATTAATGGCCTCATAATAAACTCTTAACAATAACAAAGAAACAGACGAAAGGGAGGAACAATAAATGTAGAAAAGTGCTCGTAATTGAAGTGACTAATGGCCTTGAGGTATGGCTTTGGGGTTTCATCTATTAGCCTAATGATGCACTGTTTAAAAAACCAAAATGCCCCACACAAAGACACGAGCCTGTTTGGATAAATAATAGATGACAATTCGATGCAGAACGTTCTCTAATCCGTCGAGAACAGTTGGTGATTTTGCGAATGTTTTAAATGATTGCTTTGGTTTTCTATAGCACATAGTTTTATTAATCTACCGTATCATACTCCCTACCTTAAGACGTATTCGGGTAGTGCGGCACCGCTCATAGTGTTCGAAAATTGTAATAAAACCCTCTATTTTCTATCAGAGAAAACATCTTTTTCATTGAATCCGGTATTTTGTTGTCTTGCTATTTATAGACTTTCGCCTTTGCGGACGGGCTTGAGAGCATTTTGTGTATACCAATTGTGGAAAAAGAACGTGTCGAAGGAACAAGACCCGTACAGAACCGGTAGAGATGTTTCAACAATAGGTGTAGGATTTGAAAGGCCTATCATTTTACAGCTGATGCCAGCAGGGTTGGCTGGCATATGGCGATACACCATAGACCGCTACATAGTGGAAGAAAAAATCCAAATCATTAAACTTTATCATGCGAAAAATTCCTGCCAATTTTGCACTTAATCATGTGCTTTCGGAGACATGTGTGCGCAAAATAATCAAAATAATTCCAGGAAACTTTTAGTACAAGATGTGGAGACGCCGAAACGTGTTCGCCTCGGGCGTTCAATGGAACATATCGCCGCAGTAAAGAAAAGACCCGAATACCTCTATTCGTACGTTCTTGGGTCTGGAAAACATGCATGCTGACATCGATTTTTGCAAGAGAAACGTATTTTCGGATGATGCACTCGGAACGAGTAACTGTTTAGTTCGGTTTATGGACCTGTAGGTGTGATAGGGCCGTACTTTTTCAAAAATGAGGCGGGCAAAGCCATTATGGTCAATGGAGCGCGTTACCGAGACATGTTAAGTAATTTCTTTTGGCCGGAGCTCGAGGATATGGATACGGACAACATTTGCTCTTAATAGGGTGGCTCTACGTACCATGCAAGTCGCCAACAAATCGAGTTGTTGCGCACGGAATTTCATGGCTGTTAAAAGCAAGGTCTACCCCAGCCATCCACAAACACTTCCTACACTGAAACCACCATCGCCGAGATAGAGCCCCAATTATGCAAATGAGTGATTGAATATTTCCAGAAAATTATGAGGGTCTTCAAGAACCGGAAATTTGGAAGATATTGTGTTCCATAAATAGTCTACTTTCTAAAGTAATGAAGGTTTCAGAGATATCTCAACAATAATTCGTTTTATTCAAAAAAGAAATCCTACAAGTCTTGTTGAAACACCCCTTAATAACTTTATATCTACATAGAGTCATGTCTCGTATTGACATCCCTGTCAAGCTCGTCCGTCTGTGCAGAATGACGATGGAGAACGCTCGACTTAATGAAGCCCTGTGATGTAAAAAAAATTTTTAGATAAGGTGACGCACTGTCATGTGATTGCTTTAACATCATACTTGAAAAAATTGTGCGGAACCCACAAGCGAACACCAGAGGCACAATCTTTCAAAAGTCTTTGCAACTACTAGCGTACGCCATAATTCGCAGAACTCAACGGGCTGTCACCGATGCGTTCGCTTGAAACGAAAGCTGACCAAAAATTAATTGCCTTCATTTTGCCAACATTGCGTCAATGTAATGCGTCTACATCAGAAACTGTAACCGGTGTGAGTCGCAGAAAATCCGGCCTTGATGGTGACAGTTTTACATTTGTCTGTCCATTATGTGGAAAAGAAAATAAAGATCTCGTCCTACACCAACATAAAATCCAAGTGGTGAAGTAACTAAAGACACGAGACAATGAATTTTGACCGTTCTTGAAGCGGCTGGCATGCGTCTCTTATCTTTATCGAAAATATATGACTTTTGATTCAATGGATTTGTTAGCGAAGGCGTTTCTGGAGTGAGGAAGATTCGAACGAGATTTATTACACCGAAAAAAGAGAGCTGTGTAGTGGGGTCGATGGCCAACGTTACCGGACAACAATAAGTGATTTTTTCTTGGAAATTATGGACTACATTGACTCCATATAGGTCCAGCAGGATGCCCATAAAACGCACTCGATTCTACGACAGAATTATATCACTAAATGGACAGTGATTTAGCCAGTGTAGTGATAAACCACAAAGCACCTAAGACCTGGAAGCCATTCTTCAGCACGTTATCAGTGAAATAGTGTGACAGCCATCTTGAATTTCTCATCATGGAAAAAATTATTTAAAATCATTTAAAGGGTCCCAATCTAACCAATATCGAAGCCAAGGTAGATTCTAATGATTCTATGTATGCGTGCGGGTTTTCTGTGCCCCAAATGCGACAATTTTGCTTGTTTACATACCAGCCAAGATCAAAATGAGCTTTATCTGAAAAGATGATTTTTTTTTGGCAAAATCGGCATCTTCTCTAAGTCGATCGCAGGCCCACTTAGCGAAGCGAAAACGCATTGGATGGTCAGTTGGCTTCAACTCCTGAACCAAAGGTCTTTATGCAAAATTCGTCTCAATGATGTCTCCGAAATGTTCAATTGTTGAGAACGACGGTGAATTGATGTTGATGGCGCTTCACGCACACTTTCTGCCACAGCAGCAATATTCTCGTGTGTACGCTCTGTTTTTGGCTTTGCACGTTTTGGTTTATCGATGAGGATGCCAGTTGCTTTCACTTTTCTCACAAGATAACGAACATACGGAGCTGACGGTGCTTCTCTTCTTCCAAAATCCGTACGCAATTTTCGCACACACTCTGCAACATTACCATGATTTTCAAAGTAATGTCGCAATATTTCCCAGCGTTGTTCAAGCGTTTACACAACCATATTCGTTCAGCGGAAGGATAAAACTAATTATCTGTCAAATCAGACATGAGCTAAGTGTTACCATTCATGAAATAAGCGGACCCTTTACAACAATAAAATACTGGGTGGTCCGGTTAATAGGTACGAGGCCGTACCAGCTGCCAAGACAAACATCACAGTCATCGACCAAATGTGGTGACCACGCCAAAAATTGTAAAGGAAATTGACAAAATGCTATTGGATGACCCTCGGCTGAAAGTGCGGGAGCTACGAATAGCAGACATGCTAGGCATTTCAAAAGCTTTGCGCAGGATGGGTGCTGTGTTTGCTAGCAATGGAGCAACAACAGCGTCTTGACGATGTTTCAATCGAGTGTTTGGTGATGTTTCACAGCAATAAAGCCGAGTTTTTTGCGTCGATTCATAAGCACGGATGAAACATTGGTCCGTCAAAGAAGGCGAAGACAATTCCACCTGCTGACAAGGTCGCGGCGTCAGTTTTTTGAAACTGAACTAATTGCAGCGTTTGAGTGATGAAATCAAGAAAAAAATGGCCGCCGTTGGCGTAAAAGAAAGTGTTGTATCATCCAAATAATGCACTAGTTCACACATCCGTTATTGCCATGGCCAAAATCAGTGAATAAGAGTTCCTCAAGCGCCCTATTCTCATGATTTAGCCCTCTCGGATAGTTTTCCTTTCCAAACTTGAAGAAATGACTCGTTGGAAAAAGATTTGCCACCAATGAAGAGGTATAGTCTGTGGTTAATGAGTATTTTGAGCAGTTCGACTGTTTTCACCTTAAACAGGATATCGCAGCTACTATACATCGTTGAAAAAAGTATATTGAGGTAAAAGGAGGCTATGTTGGGCAATAAAGATTTTTTTCCGGAATTTTTCGTGTTTTCTTTGTTGGGTCGGATACTTATGGGAACACCCTTGCAGTGCTCCAAGTGCTCGACCCGAAAGAGTGCCGCAAATCGCAGATTTTGCGAGATACGACTCGTCAAAAATCGTGTTCACCACACAATTCCACCAACCATTCTTTAGTGTTTGATAAAAAGTTCTACAACGCAGATTAAAGCCAATAAATTTTTTTTAATGAAAACGTCTGAACACTCCTTATAAATGCCTTCCATACTCGTCCAATTTTTTTATAATATTTTTTTGTAAAAACAACTTTATCAATGTGTGAACATGTGTAACCTTTCTTTTACTATCTAGGTGCAATTAAAATTGTTTTATCAATCAATGATTAAGATCCGCAGATAATAGTCTCACTTAGCAGCAGCAGCATTTGCGTCGAAACTATGCGAACCTTGTGCCTTACAAATACATCGTCATCCGTACTCGTATCTACGGATTTTATTTGCCATTAATTGTCGTGTATTGTTTGTAATCTTTGAAAACAAAAAATTATTCTCTCATAATTTATGTGTACACGAGGTACGAGTAAGTGAAAACGAATTCGCAACTCTCAGCTTAGATACAAACAAGTCAGCAGTATGAACTTGAAAATGGTGTCATCGTTCGGATGACTAAACTTGTTTTTTGTTTACTCTACCCGTAAAAGATACTTTTTTCCAACTCTAATTTCAATAATTAACCCATGAATCACTTTCTACTGCGAAATATGTAAATTTTTAAATTATTACTAAATAAAGACGTCATCACTGGTTAAGATAATGCCCTACCGTTCACAACTTGGGAACAGGGTACAATATTTGGAGATAAAAATATTGTTTTAGAAAGAAAAACATATTTTTCAGTGGGAGAGAATGAGTAGAAAGTCAGATTACCGGAAACGGGGTCTTTAAACTGACTGATAACTAGTCACCCCTTAGAGATACATTTGATCCTACACTGAACGAAATTATTATAAAAACAGCAAACAAACTACAAGTAGCTTACAAGATTTTCTCTTAGAGAAATTGCTGCGAAAATTTAACCGTTTCACACTGCTACATGCGAGTATATCTAATTTCTTATATTTGAAAACGAATACGCCATTACAACTACTTAAAATGAAAAGGTTATTACTCTTTTAATGAATAGCCGAAAGCAAGAAACCCGAGCTTCCTCGAAAACATTGCGAGGCAAGATTGGATTTTGGAAACCATTAGGAGCTGGAAGGAGGAATGGAAACAGATTTTTCCAGTGACGAAAACATGTATCAATTAGTGAAAATAAGCAGAAAGTTTAGAGGTTGCAGCGTGATGTTTTGTCAGGCTTTTGCGCCATTTGATACCAACACAAATTACTCGTAAATCCTTAAAGTGAATTGAAGATTAGGATGGAGGATGTTATGTTGGCGAGAGCTAAATAATCTTGTTCCTCAAAACTTCCGTCTCAACAGCACTGCTATTAATTTTGTGGAAGGAATATTGGATCTCAATTTTCTCAATCCAATTGAGAATTTATTAAATGAAAAACACTACAACAGGAGCTCAAAGGAGCAATTAAGTCGCTGCAACTCAATGAATACTCATAAGTAAACCAATTGCAACATTTAGTCGAGTTTTTAAGAATTGCGACACGATAAAGATGGCACTCGGAAGACAGGCTGGAACATTTGCTAACTAGGGAGCAATGAAATTTGCAATAGATGGAAAGGCTACTTCACGCGCGAAGAAAAAACGACAGATTTTACGGAAGGCGAAGTTAGTGAAGAGGTAAAAAGAATGAACAAGGGGCCGGATTACATAACCTCCGAAGTATGTGATTGGATGCCTACCCAGTGGACCGAGAGATTTCTTGTTCCGCCGTACTATATAAAAGCACGAGATATTGAAGCAATAAAAAATTACAAACATATACGAGGCAGGTCGACTTAGGATGCGATTCAAAGTCGACGAATAATGATGGACAAACATCGAGAAAAACATCGTTTTAAATGATTTAGAAAGAGCATTCGAAAGAATTCTCAAATGATATGGAAGTCGCTAAGATCCCAAAATATTCCCAAGATGTACTCGTATGAACTTGTTGTTACAGCGTAAATAATCGGAGAAATTGAAGTTAAAGTTGGAGTACCCCAAGGCAGTGTACCAAGCCCGCTGCTTTTTAAATTTTCCATTGAAGCAGCACACTAACGAGTCGGGATTCATTTTTTTTTTCTTTTCACTGAGCACCTCTCAAAAATTAGATAGCGACGCTAGGATACGACAGTCATTTAACCAGTTTTAATGTAATTGAGAAGCACGAGAAGTACAACATACAGAAATGATGACAGGGACGGGTATCAAACCGATAGTGAACAAACTTCAGGCTGAACAAATCATGGTCTTGGTTTTGCTGTGTTCAACAGAGGTCATCGGAAGGTCTGCTCCAAAAAGCAGTAGAGGCTCAACTTTAAGCCGAGGAGCGGGCATTGAAAGGTTCTGAGGTCCGAAAATTTAGCAAATCACACAAGTGGTGCAGTAGCAGTGCAGAAGAAATACATATTTGCGAAATGTGTATCATTAGGTGTAATTATACGGGTAACATATTTCAACAGATAGGGAAAAGAAGGATGTTCAATTTATCATTGAGGGCCAAATTTCAGATTTTTGAGAGGGTTTAGCGGTCACCGAAGGAAAAATATAATGTATGCTGTCAACAAAGTGGGACACACGACAAACGTCACGATAGGTAGCTACAACTTTGAGGTAGTAAGGGTCTTTATCTACCTCAGCTCCGCTATCCACTCCGACAAGGACGCCAGCGCGGAAATCATGCGAAGAGTCACTCTTGCTAATCGCTGTTTCTTTGGGCTTAGAAGACAATTGAATAGTAAAGCCGTATACGTATGCATTATAACCAGAAGCTTGGGCACTGATAAAAGCGATTGAAAATGCTCTCGGGCGCATTTTTTTTTATACTACGAGTGGGGTGAAAAGTAACCTTGGCCGCCAAAATGCGCTTCTACTACAAAAAAGGTTATGGTGCCTTGAATTTCAGTGCGATACTGATTGTTGTTGACGTGTTTGACATCATGTTGAGTATGGACAAAAACGATTTTCGTTCTCTCATAAAACATTATTTTTCGAGAGGCAAAACGGCAAAGGAAACAAAAGAAAAGTTGGATAAATATTATGGGGCTAATGCTCCGTCAGATTACACCGTTAAATATCGAGAGTTTCGTGGTGGCCGCAACTCCACTATCGATCAAGTCCGCAGCGGCAGGCCCTCCGAAGCGGTTACAGAGGACAATGTCAAAAAAATACATAAAATGGTGTTGGCTGACCGGAGAAGGTGGGCGAGCTAGCAGATACCACAAAGATTAGTACTGAGCGCACACGCCAAACAGTTATCCTGCCGCTGGGTGCCGCGCATGCTCACTCCTGACCAAAAACACGAACTTGAGAGCACTTCGAAAAAGTGTTTGGACTTGCTGATGCGGAATCGGGGGGGACTTTTGGCGTCGATTGGTAACTGTTGATGAAACTTGGATCCACTATTATACACCAGAGAACAGAATGAGTGCCCGGCAATGGACTGAAGCCGGCACGAGTGCTCCGAACCGGCCGAGGGAGGCTCGATGGGTCGGAAAGGTTATGGCGTCGGTTTTCTGGGATTGTGATGGCATACTCTTCGTGGACTACCTCGAAAAAGGAAAAACCATCAACAGCGAGTATTACTGTGCATTATTGGAGCGATTGAAGGCCGAAATCGCTGCAAAAACAGCCTCACATGAAGCGAAAAAAAAATTTGTTTTTGCAAGACAAGAGCATCGCAACCACGGCTAAAATCAATGATTTACGGCTTTGGCTCCCTCTGACTATTATCTCTTCCCAAACCTCAAAAGATGGCTCATCAATAGAAAATTCAGCTCACGCGAGGAAATCATCGACGCCACGGAGGAGAGGAGTATTTTGCAGACCTTCCGGACGGGATCAAGAAGTTGGAAAATCGCTGGAATAAGTGTATCAAGCTATAATTTTGAATATTGAATAAAATAAAAAAGCCCTTAAAAAAAATTGTTTTCATTCAAAAGGAGGTTACTTTTCACCCCACCTAGTACTCGTAATTAGCGTGCGCTCAAGCGGTTTCGTTTGCACACAGCACAGACGAATGGAGGGGACGTTTCGTCAGCGAGCTCGTCAGAAAAGATTTGTTAATCCAGCTTGATTGCATTGATACCAGTGTCCTGGTCCGGAAAGTTTTTGACTCCAACGAATAGAAGACGACTTCATTTTAGGTGCCGCACAAAAGTGGAAGGACACCAAGTTTGTGTGTTGGAGAGGCATGCTAGCTGAGGTCCTGGTCCACTAGCCGGACTGTAGCCCCATTTAAGTAAGTGTGTTAAATATTTACATAAGTAAACCAAGCAATATGTTTTTTTTTCAGATCTCTTTAAAGTTTGGTTTCACAAAGCGATGTGTGTTTTTGTCAGAAATTCGCTCAGTGTATGTCGATGTGGTATGATTTTTGTCGTCTCACAAAGTGATATTGTTGTACCTACTCGTACAATATAGTCGTAAATGACATGTTATTTCTGTTACTAGGTAATGGATTATAGCATGCCTTATTGCATGATTTACAAGATACTCGTACTCGTCAACTGAATTCGCAATAAGACACAAATTTGATTACTTCAGCCAATTGTCGGACGGACGTGTTTTGTAAAGTAGAGCGACTTTAATCCAACTAAGTTGTACTCGTATGCAATCAATTGTGGCATGTGTCCCTTATATACTCTAATTCACATGATGACAAAGCAAAGTAAAGCAAAAACAGAATCGTCATCGTCGTTTTGTTCTATTTTTTTGTGTTGTATCTAGTAACGTCGTACTGAAGGCAAAGTACTGGCATTTGCCAATACCACCTCCCCTTTGGAAAGAAGGTCACTTTACTTTTTTTTTGTTGCTAAATAGAAAATAGTTTTTTGCTAAAAAAAAAATCGCACTTACCCATACAACGGCCAAAGCCCCAATATCCAAAATTGTGTTCTCCTCTATTGCAGCTCAATTTTTTTGAATTTTCTTTCTTGTCGTTCAGAATTGTTGGTTGTTTTTGAATTTGTTTGTTTTTTTCTTTTTTAAAAAATTACTCGAAATGATCGTCTGTAATTCACACACTTTTTGCGCTCTGTCTCTGATTGCAGAGAGCAAATCCGGTTTGCTTGAGACTCAAAAACCAATTGATTGTGCACAAAATTCAATTCGCTTCAACTACGGCGAATTCAAAAACGAAGTTTATCTCTCCGATTGTTTTGTTAGTTTTTTTTTACTAATTTAGCTTTTAAAACACTTGCCAAGTACTTTGTGGGTTAGAAACGATCCTAACGGATCAAAAGCTGGTAAGCTACTGAAGTGATCTGAATCTGTACGCCGAAGTGATCGAGTCACGTCCGGTATATATACACAAAAGTAGATTTCCAATGAATTTGTAGTCGTACGCTCTCGCGTATTATTCACGTGAAAACGAATATACAAGGCCTCTCCGATTCACCGATTCACCGATACACCGATACACAGCGTATCCCTCGAGTGTGGGTTTCGATTGTATGCGTTGGCGCTTTGTTGATTTGAATGAATTTCAAAAAAAAAAGAAAAAATAAATAAATAAATAAAAACTATGTCCATACACAGTTATAGAGAGATACGAGTCCGAGTGTGATTAGAGTGTTTTTTTTGTTTTTGTCTTTGTTTTCGTATTCTGTTTTGTTAAGATATTAACAGCTGATTGCAGGTCCCGAAGGGGGTGTATTAGATGCGCCTTTTTTCTTCTTTTCTTTTCAGTTAGAGCTTGCCAAATAAGATTGGCTTTTTTCCTATAGATCTTTTTTTTTTTTTGTTCTCTCTCTCTCTTTTTTTTCTTTTTCTCTCTTTCAAGAACGATTCCACGAGAAAACACAAAATAAGAATTTAAGAAAACAAAATCGACTACAGCACTGCACTTTTGCCTTTTTTAAGAACAAAAAAAGCCTCCGACTATCGGTCCGTCCGTCGTCTAGTAGCAATCTGCAATGTAGAGCATAAAAATAACAATATTAAACTATGTTTGTTTGTATGCGATATAAACAAATATAGTGGTTTTATTGTTTAAATTTGGTGTTAATTTTGAAAGAGAATGGGGTTTTTCCCTTTGTTATGGTGTGGCACAAGAATCGTATGCCCTCCAAGTTCAAGAATTACGTTTTATCTAAAAGTAGACATAGGTAGATGACGCAATTTTGTTTGTTTGTTTTCTATTGTTAAGAATTAAGAATATGTAGAAGGTCATTCAATTGAAAAAAATTCCACATATTAATTGGATTTAGCAGGAACTTTAGAATTCGATAACAACTATTTATGGCGACTCACTAGAGATAGCACACGTTATTTTTACAGTGTTTTGACAGTCACCTGATCATATTCTAACAGTTGCCAGACGCAGAGCTAGTGTTCTGAATGTTCGAACGTTTAGAACAGATTACGCCAACTCTGACCAAGGTATGAATGCGTAATCCTAGATGCCAAAGCATCGAGAGAGTACTGTAAGGAAAATTGACGTCAAACGGCTACCACCGCAGGAAACTACTAGAACCTTTTCTGTTCGAATCTCTTCGAGAGGAGTTCTATATAAAGGTCAGGAGACTAGTGGTGACATAGTCAGAAAGCCATCGGAGCCGTGGGATCTGATGTACTAGGATTCTATTGACTCCTACAACAAAGACCCTAGTTTCATGAAAAGTGCCGGCGAGTGCATATGCATCCACCAGTTATTCACCTTACGGCAGACAAATAAATAACTTCAAATACACGCCATATGTATATCTAGTTTAGGCATCACTGACAAACTCCTTTTCCAGTACTTGATGACAATAGAACACGCTTGTGGCTCCATTGAATCATGCCATCGAAACATAGTACGTCAAATGGAGGCGACTAGCGCAAGATCATTCTAAATGGAGATAGCCAAGATCCAACTTCGAACCTCTAGAGCCTTTTCTGATAGAATCTCCCATATACCTCTCAAGAAGTTCTATACTACCGCTATCAAGCTGAGAAGACTAGTGGCGAACTCGTCCAAAGCTATGTTAAGTGTCGCCAAGTGTCAAGTGAAACATGCCTATCTATGTGGAAATCCTGCGGGACTGCATAATTCAAAATCCGGTATACATAATTCAAGGCCAACTCAACAATAACTAGTACGCTCTGGGTATTTTCATCGACATTGAGAGTGCTTTCGACAACGCAACTTTTGACGGCATGTGTAAATCGGCCAAACAACACGGCGTGGACAAAAGTTGACTCTGATCGATATGTGAATGGTGGGAGTATGCAGACCTTGTCCAGACGCTGGTCGACTTATCACGCATATTTCCGATGATTTAGTTGCTATTTCTGTTGGATCACGACTTGGGACCATTTGCTCTAAAACACAAGCAGTCCGAGACATATAGATGATTCAGAGATGGGTCCTCAGTCAATCCACTCAAAACTGAGGTTGTTCTCTTCACGCGAACCAGGAAGCTAACTGGTCTATTTGCGTTGTCAACGGCCTCACCACTCTGAAAGAATCGGTTCCCATTATATCACCGAAATCAAGCAAGATGGTGGATAGCATTGGATCTCGGTACCAATCCAATCGGAACATATATAAGTCTGTGGCATCCTGGATAACAAACTTGGGATTACCCAAGGCGCGTAAAACCGCAAAGCGCTGTCGGCTTTCTAGCTGTTTAAAGGATCTTTCGGCAAGACATGAGGTTTGTCATCGAGGAGCATAATTTAGATCTATACGGCTATGATAAGGTGAATTACATCCTATGCGTCAATTGTCTGGCGTAACAAGCTTTCATGTTAATACGTCACTACTGCTTGACTAGACTCCAAAGGGTCTGTCTAGAGTGCATGGGGGCCTTCTCTACCACGGCTGGCTCTGCACTGATGAATCGCCCTCCATTTGATATTCATATCATGGGCTGCACTCTCAAAGCCATCTTCCGTTTAAAAATAAGTGATCTTTGGTACAACATGCACTGAAGTTTTTGATGACTTTGCGCGCCGACTGTCTTTTAACTCTGGTTATAGCGAAATCCCGTTCGATGCAACGACACCAGAGCTCCTTTCATTGAAAAAATACGAAAACGACTTTGCCTGTGCCCGGGATTGGTTGCGGCCAGAATCTGAGTCAGGAACGGAATGCTGGCTCCAAAACCGACTAGAAAAACCTGTGTCTGTCTTTCCAGTGGAGATGTACGCAATCCTGATCGCAACGAGCTACTCGTATGTTGTGAATGAGACGGCCAAGAATTTGCATTTTAGCGAAAGCTAAGCTGTGCTTAAACTCCTGCCAAATTCTTTCACGACTTCCAAGCTAGTCGGAGACCTGCCTAGTGAGGCTTCACTAAACGAAGACGGAAGGCTGAATTATTTGAAGCTGATTTGGATCCCAGTTCATAATGGGATGACGGGAAATGAAATCGCCAATGAACTTGCTAGGCAAAACTCAGAGGAGAGTTTTTTCAGGACCCGAAACAGTGTGAGGACTGTCTGCATTACTTAAGACTTTCATTAAGAGTTGGATCTCATATGAGCAGATGTCATGACTATCCACGTTGGCGGCAGACAAATGCTGTCCGGAGTTCAGCGCCTTTCCGTCTGTCCCCCACTGTGAACGAATGCAGGTTACTTACATACTGGCGACGTGACGAGGCACGAGTACTATGCTTTTGCTAAGCACCTTAGTGTGCTGGCCAAAAGCGACACAACATTACCTCTATGAGTGTCCGATCTATGCTCTCATCAGGTTGCAGGAATTCGTCCCTTATGTAGTGTGTGCTGGTCTGCCGGCACTTTAACACTGAAGCGTTTATCATATTTCTGCTAAAAGTAAAAGGAACACCAGACAATGAGTAAAATGAACTAGTTCTTTTTTTTTAGAACGCTCAGTTTCGGCTAATTCTGCTATCTTCTAGTGCCTTTATCCAGTTTTTAAGATTTTTTTGATAGCTTAGCGTCTTGGGCTTTGTACACTGCTCTCATGTACTCCAACTTTAGCTAAGAATTCTCCGGTTATTCCCGCTGTGTATTCAACTGTCATTTTGACGTCATCGGAAATATGGCATATTGTTCGTCTCGGTTACATTTTGAGACCTTAGCGCCGTCCTTACAAGATCTCTGGGAACTCTCATGAACACTTTTCCCACATCAACGAAGACGATGAGCAGATCTTTCGATGTTTTTTCTTAATTATCCGTAAATTTGGATATGTTCGTCGTATGTGGATTTACTTCCTGCAAAACCATAATACATTGACTTGACGATATCAGACAGCGCTGAGATCAAACAAAGAATAACTCTTGCCAATCGATACGACTTCTCCCGAACAATAAAAGTGACTTTATATAAGACCTTAATAATCACAGCAGGACTATGGCGCAGAAGCATGGACTTCATCAAAAATGAATGAGGGTGCTCTGGGCTACTTTGACAGGAAAATTCTTCCGATGACTTTCGGTCCTATTTTCATAGAAGATCCATGGAATTAGACAGAAGAGTGAAGGTCCAACCACTAATATGGCTGGATCAAGTAAAGCGGATGGACACCAATGCTCCGGTCCGAAAAGTCTTCGAATCCGCCCCCGAGGGACACCGCAGTAGAGAAAGACCGCGACTCAGCTAGCTAAAGATCGAGCCGTCTGATGGCTCTTGTTGGCTGAGGGCCAGGTCAACCGCAGACCGTAGTGCCACCTTAAGTAAGGAAGTATTTGACTTTAGCTTTACCGATACGGTAGTTGTTGGAATATTCGTAAAACAAGAAAGCTCTCCCATCTCGTTAGGGGGTATCTCGCAATGCTCCGAGTATCGCAAGTGCCTTAGCTATTTCACTTCTATTCTCCGACATTCGTAGTCGAACTCAAGACCCACGCTGAACACTTCTTGGAAGCCTTGCCTTCTGTTCTTCTCCGCCATTTTCGTCCGGTCGGTCGTTTCATTATCGCATTTCGAAGACCTAAATATTGTAATTCAAGTAGTTTTAGACATAGAGCAAAATGGAAACAGAAACCATCGTTTACGAAGCGGGTCCTCATTGGAATTTAATATCGGGCCAACGATGGCCCTCCAGTAGCTCTATACTTTAAAATCGACCGTATTCCGGTATATTTAAGAAAACTTTACCAACAGAGTTCCTTCAGACATGTATGAAACCAAACGAAACGTTGCACATGCGAGTACATAGGAAAGACAAAGCTCGAAATGTGTATTCATAAACATACCATAAAGAGGGTTGTTTACATTCTGCTACAGCAAATGTTAAAACAAACTTCTCCAAATTGAAGCTGAACGAAAAATGATGATTGCTTGCGGCCAGGAAAGAAAAGTCAACATAAGAGGAAGGATAGGACGACGAGTACAATCTAAACGCTTCAAGGGCCAATTAGAAAACCATTGAGCTTGTTTGAATTATCAAACAAAAGATGTGATCAAGCTCCCAAAAAGAACGTCAATGAATGACGTCCATGTCAGTGACATGAACTACGAGCACACATAACTTCAAATTGACATCTGAAAGCAACGCTTCAAAGGTTCGTATTGGATGCACTAAAGTAGAACTGTGAAGTGAATTGTCAAAATTATGATTGCACCTGTTGTATATGACAACCATACCTACATACACATATGTATCTAATACGAGTACTTATCTATCTGTCATTTACGATACATGTTTTTATTTTTGACTTAATTGGCCTTTTTTATTTTCTCGAGATTCCTCAAAAACAAAGAGCACACTAAAAGTACTGGGTATCTGTGAAAAGTGCACTTAGACAACAATTTTGTACTGCGCAAAAATATGTACGAATATTCGCGATTATTAAGAATAGCAAATTTGCTTTTGATTTACTCGCAGCGATACAAAGCGTCGGTCTTCCCAAAACCTATTGTGCAATTCGAAAAGCAAACATCAATTGCGACTATTGCTCTTTGATGGGTATCTTTAGGGCATGAGGAGGAAATTAGTTAGCAATTTTTAGAAATATATATAATTTAGATAAGAAGACAAACTCACAAACTAACAAACAAATAGCAAATGCGACCTCAGCTATTAAAACTGTCCTTCCGTTCCAGCTCCACCTCCACCTTTAATCGAATAAAAAATTTACTGCTCAATGGTTTCGAATATCGATTTTACTTCCGCTCCTACATACATAAATGTTGCATTATGTTTTGTTTAAATATGATAAATAAATAAACGGTTGCTGACAGTGGCGCAGAGGCGCAGAGGCGCAGAGGCAGAAAGAAGCAGAACCAGGGCTGACCTGCTTTCGTTGGTTATTATTTTTGTTTTTTTTTTTTTGATTTCTATTAAGTCGTTTGTTTTGCATAAAGGCCATACATGGTGGCTGTTGCAGAGGCAAGGGTGGAGGAAAAATATATTTTTTTGCTTTGCCAAAAATAGCTTTCCAAAACAAACAAAATATAATATGCCATATGTAGATAGTTCCGAAGGGAGGCCGAAAAAACAGAAGGCAGCATTTTTAAGCATTATATTGTGTAGAAGGATCAGAACGGACCAATGCCTGAGGTGAAGGCCAGTTGTTGTTTTATGTTTGACATGGAGGGTAATTTCCTAGGGAATAACTCAAGTCAAATGGGAGAAAACGTTGTGATTTCGTATATTTTTTTGTTCTATTGAAAGACTATGTTAATATGTCAGACAGTCACACTACCAGTGCTTTTTTAGTAATCCATTGTCTAGTCCTTGAAAACCTATATATGTCGAAGGGCGCCCTGCATCTTTAAATGACCTTTAAAGGTTTCCAATACGAACAATTCGAGCAAGTGAGTCTTATTTGGCGAATGCCCTTCAAAACGAAGCAGACGAAGGGCAGTTCGATCTATTACCATTTATCTTTTCTTTTTTTTTATAGGGGTATTGACCTCTATGATAGGGCCTATATATATACATTACCCTTCCCAAACGCTGTCTTTACGTACTTTGTTGTTACATTCACCCATCTCAACCATCATTATTACGGGCGATTTCAATATACACAATTCTGGGTGGCTTCGACATTCTGGACAGACAACACCCGAAGGACGGTGTGTTAAGATCTTCGCTGCGGAAAACAACCTAACGCAGCTTGTAAATGAGCCCACGCAAATACCAGACGTTGATAGTCATACCGCCAACACCATGGACTTGTTTTTAACTTCTCACCCTGATAAGTACACCATTGATGGTGTATTGATGTGCTCTCCCCTCTAGGCTCGTCGGACCATTGTGTCATATCAGCTAATTTCTCGTACACCGACCACACAGTTGGAGAAAAACTTCCTAAAAGAACCGTATGGCAATACGAGAAAGCCAACTGAAGCGGTCTTAACAGCTTCTTTAGGAATTTTAACTGGTCGTTATGCTTCCTCGATAACGACGTGGATGCCGCTGCTGATATGATTACAGACACCATTCTCTTTGGAATGAGATCCTTTATTCCTCATCGGATGAAGAGTATCAAACCAAAAGAAAAGGCATGGTACGACTCGAGCTGTAAAGAGGCCGTCAGGGTTAGAGAAATGTTTTTTCGGTCCTAAAGACCAACCCGACAGAGGAAAACCGAAAAAAGTTCAAACGAGCCAGAAATGACTGCAACGCCTTTCTTAAGCGTGTGAAATTCCTATACGACCAAAAACTGAGGCAAAAAATACTGCAATGTCCCAAAGGCAGTACAAATTTTTGGTCGTTCATCAAAAACATTAGAAATTCCGCCTCATCCTCCATCCCAACGCTCATTTACAATGACATTCCAGCTATCAGCTCTTTGGATAAGGCCAATCTGCTTGCTGCACACTTTGCGGCCAGCTGCTTTCGCACTCGTGTAGTAGCAAGAGTACTTAAAGATCTCAACATACATAAATCCGCTGGTCCAGATGGTATATCTCCCCTTCTTCTGAAGAGGTGTTCTTCCTCGCTGGCAAAACCACTGCGTAAGCTTTTTCATCAATTATACTCTTTAGGACTCTTCCTGAGCAGATGGAAAACAGCATTTGTCCAGCCCGTCCTTAAAAAAGGCGAATCATCTTCTCTCTCCTCCTACAGTCCCATTGCACTTACGTCCTTTCTTTTCAAGGTAATGGAAACGCTGATAAATCGTCAGCTCATGAAATATCTCGAAACACGAAAACTTCTCAATGACCGGCAGCACGGTTTTCGTAGCAACAGGTCCACTGGTGATTTGATGGCATGTCTCACCGAAAACTGGAACCAAAGCGTACATCAATCTGGCGGAAGCAAGATAGTTGCACTTGATATTTCTAAGGCATTTGACAGAGTTTAGCATCAGGCTCTCTTGTCGAAAATGCGTGCATTTGGGATCGATGACTCTCTTCTTCAATGGATTAGAAATTCAAGTTCAATTCAAGTTGTCTTGGACGGTTTCAAGTCTGATATTCACAAAATAAATGCTGGTGTACCCCAGGACTCTGTTCTGTCTCCGACACTCTTTTTAATTTTCATCAACGATCTCTTGTCTGCTACTTCTAATCCAATATATTCCTTTGCTGATGACAGTACTCTCTGCTTTTCATATTCGTTTCCGGACTCACGACCCTGCTCTTCGGCTGTAGAACGAGAACGGCAGCGTATGCTACGAGTAAGCTCATTAAATTCCGATATCAACAGCATAGTTCCCCAATTGGGAACTATCAACAGAGTGGAATTTAATGCTTCCAAAACACAATGCTGTCTGCGGTCTTTAAAGCGAAATTTAAACACCCAGCGATTATCTATGAATGGCACTTGCATCGTCGAAACCGAAAAACTTTCCATTCTCGGTATGTGTGCCAGTGACAGTTTACGTTGGAATGACCACATATTTGATATCGCCAAAAATGCTGCGAAATGTCTAGGTTTCCTCAAACGATGTAAGAAATACTTTGCCCCTTCTGAGCTGGCCTCAATATATAAGGAGTACAATGCCCACATCTGGTCAGGTGCTCCTAAAACATCTCTGCACCTGCTAGATAGGATTCAAAATCGTGCGATAAAGCTCATTGATGATACTAATATCAGTCAGTCAATGGACACCCTCGAACACCGACGAAATGTCTCGTGTCTCACTTTGTTTTATCGCTATTTCCACCACCAGTGCTCCACTGAAATCGCCAGTAGCATTCCGCCCATTCAAACTTTCAACCGTAACACCCGTCTTGCTATGAATTCTCATCAGTATACCCTCAAGCCCACTTTCGGATGTAGTTTAAAATATCGTGATTCGTTCCTAAGCCGTACAACTCGCTTATGGAATGCCCTGCCGATCTCTGTATTTCTTGGTCGTTACAACTTGCAAACATTTAAAAGCAATATACATCGATGTTAGAGTGGCGATGGAATTATTCTATCACTCTATTGGATTTTTAAAAAGAATTGTGTTCTTATACTCGTATGTTCGTCTCGGGAATTTTCGAATTACACGTTATGCCCGAGGCAAATTGTTGCTATTTTTCTAAAGTAAAACTAATTACTGTAATTTCAGACCCTGGTTAGCTTCGTAAGTGCGCAATTAATCAGCTATTATTAAACAAAAGTCAGAGGTAGATTTTGATGAGCTAGCGTAGTAGCTAGCTTAGACAAACTTAGCTTATCTTTGTTGATATGAACAAACAAACTTGAAGTGTTGCTTTTAAGTAACCAGTGTCTTTTGTGCACGTTTCGTGCAACGAAATAAGCTTATCAACATTGAGCTTACGAAACTGCAAGCGTGATTGCAAAGACTGGCTTGAACAAATAGTTGAATGCCCTTATGACCTAACGTTCATTGATTCTCGTAAAAACAACACCTTGAACTTGTGTCTTACATTAGGGACACTTGTCTAACCATTTGGCCCCAGTCATTTATGGTAGCGCATGTCGACGTTCTCAAGAACCAATAAATTGCGTACTCCATTCCTAACGTAAAACCATCTCAGATGAAGGTCATTAGCACTTTTTTTCCTTGGAATCATCTGACAGAACGACTAGTATCACTTGGATATGTACGGTCTGGTATGCATAGAGTTGCAAAGATTTAACGGACCAAGAAATCGAAGTTTTGGGTAAAGGGCCAGGGTGCAAATTACCGCACACATGATCGAGCTAGTCGTCACTGAGAAATACACATTTGATATTCCCGCACACGTTATCGAGTTTCGAGTATCGTAATTTGATATTCTCTCATTCGTTTTTCGAGTGCCATTTACGTACGAAAACTGCCAAAACTGAGTGTTAGGGGGAACAAAAAACGATCGATACTAAAATGTAACTAAATACAATATACAGGGTGTCCCCTAATTCGCCAATGAATTGAATGAACTGACCTGACGTCAATTCGATAGTTGTTAGTAGTCCTTTGACAAAAAAAAAACTAAATTTTGCAACAAATTCAAAATAAGTTGCCACTCTGGCAATATTTTGGAAATATATACAGGGTGTCCCCTAGCTCGTCAATGATAGTTTGGGAAATGATTCTGGGTATATTCTAAGAAAAAATCGTTCTGCATTAAGCGTCTATCTTCAACGTTGACATCATTTATCGAGGATTTAAGAAAAGGCTTACTTTGGTGTACCCTGACACATGTTAACGGAAATTGCTCTGTTAGTACTAATAATAGAAACTTCGTGTAGGACTTTATTTTTAGAAGAAATGCTAGCATTTGTAACGGCGTTTATATAAAGTTAATATCTTTATCCAATTTCTAAGCCTGTTCCATTTTCATTGCCCATGCTAATTTTTGACTTTGAGGTCACTTTTCTCCAGAAAATGCCTAATTAAAATAACGTTTTACTATTTTTTTTATGAAACAACAATAATAAAAACTGAATCATAAATAAGTTTGCAGAAAAACCCACAGATTTTATGATACTTGGAAAAACCTGCAGCAGTTAAAATTTGTAAAAAAATGTTTTTTTTTGCTTTAAGCTGTGGAGCTGGAATAAAAATGATTTTGTGTGGTACATACCACCTTGATCAAAAAGTTCCCAGAATAACAATTGTTCCGATTTGAGTTCTGTTTTTTTTTTTTTTTTGTGAAGTTGGTACATCTGTTGTTGACATTCCCTTTAAATCTTAGCGTCATAGCTTGAAATTTACAAGAGTTACGTAACCAAGAATACATCTATCTCTGCTGTGTTGGCGATTTTTTACAATTTTAGAAATTTGATGCAACAACGAACTTGTATTAAATTTTGCGTAAAAAACAGATTTAATGGTGCGCGAACGTTGGAAATATTGGAGATGTGTTTCGGCAACGATTCTCTAAAGAAAACGGTCGTTTACCAGTGGCACGAGCGGTTCAAAAGTGGTCGTGAGGCAATCGAAGATGATGAACGCAGTGGCAGACCATCGACATCGAAAACTGACGAAAACATTGATGGAGTAACAGAAATGTTGGTCAATAACCGCAGAGAGATAGCGGAGGACTTGAACATTGCCTATGGATCCGTCCAAGACATTTTGGTGTAGCAGCAAAGTTGGTGCCAAAAGACCTCAATTTCATGTAAAAAAGGGACCGTGTTGACGTAGCAAAAGAGATGATTTGCGAGGCTGAATCCGATCCCACATTCATCAAAATCACATTCATCAAGATCATTACCGGAGACGAGACGTGGGTTTATTAGTACGACACGCAATCCAGACATCAGGCAAGTGAATGGCGTTCACCAAATGAGCCGAGACCAACAAAAACACGTCGTTTTCAGTCGAAAAAGAAGGCAATGCTCACGGTTTTCATAGATTACAACGGTGTAGTGTATCATGAATTTTTGCCAGAAGGCCCCACATTAAACAAAGAGTATTATATGGGCGTTATAAGACTTTGGCGTGAAGCAATTCACCGAAAGAGACCAGAATTGTGGGCAGAAAACTCGTGGATTTTGCACCATGATAACGCACCGTCGCACAGTGCCATCATTATTCGAAATTTTTTGACGTAAAATGCAACAACAGCCACCGAATTCACCTGATTTGGCTCCCTGTGTCTTCTTTCTGTTCAATCGAGTTAAAAAACCACTACGGGGAACGCGTTTCAGCAGCCGAGAGGAAGTAATGGAAAAATCGCAGGAAGCACTGATTGACATACCGAAAACAGAATATAAAAAATGTTTCGAGGATTGGATCAAGCGCTGGCATAAGTATGTTGCAGTCGATGGGGATTACTTTTAAGAGGACAATATAGATTTAGATGAATAAACTTGTATTTTTAATTTTTTGAATAAATTCCGGAAACTTGTTGATCAAGGTGGTATTAGGTAATTTTTATTTTATGTGTGTGCTAAAATAGCTATAACCGTTGCTCAAAGTATCCTCCTTGGTTTTGTATGCATGCTAGAGCCCGTTTTTGGATTTCACTGCAAATTTTTATTGATGCTAACTGCTGCCTCACTTTTGATGACGCTTCGAGAATACGCTCTTCCAATTCACTTAAAGTTGCTATTTCGGTTGAATAAACAAGTTCTTTAATTCTTCCCCATACAAAAACAATCCAATACGGTAAGGTCAGAAGATCTTGCAGGCCAGTGAACTGGTCTATTTCTTCCTATCCAACGGTTACCGTACTCTTCATCTAGCTAATTCTTAAACTCACGACCATAGTGGGCTGGAGCACCGTCCAGTTGAAAATATGATGAAACTAGTTGAATCAGTGGAATGTCCTCCAATAGTTCTGGTAAATCATTTCGCAAAAACTCCAGATAGTTAATTCAGCGTAGGTGGTAGTTTGAAGGGGCCGATTAACTTGTTTCCAAGTAGAATTGCCCACATATTGACGCTGAATTTGTGTTGAAGATTATGAAGATTATGAAAATTTGTGATCCCATCTCTTGTAAATTGAGATTTGTCCGTCCAAAGAATTCTGCTAATAAACTTGTTGTCATACAAGTTCCGCTCCAGCAACCAGTGTCTCTTTTCCAAATAATTGGGAAGCAGTTCTTGTACAAGTGTATGGTGGTATGGATAAAGATTTTCTCCATGCCGTACATTACAAATTATATGTCTGGAACAGCGTCTGATGCTGATTGATGGATCAGTTGTAACAGCTTCCAGTATTCTTTCATCAACCGAAATCGTCCTTACTTGTGAAGCTTCCGCATTCGGTCGTGCATTTGAAACTTCGATACGTATTTCCAAATACTCCTTTACTAGGTTAGGATAAAGCACAGCGCATAAAAGTAAATAATATCTGCGTATTCTTGCTTTGAAAATGCAGACATTTCAAAAAGAGCTTCTAAGCAACTGTAACCTTAGGGTAAAAAATTAAACTGATGAATTATTTTTTTTTTTTTTTCTAAATTTTCATGCCAATTTTGTTCGGTAAATTTTCGAAATAGGCCTTCAAATCGCAAACCTAACTCTTTCTGAGAGCTTTTAAGGAACAAAGTAAGGAAATGAGGGTTTTGACAGGCAATCAAATAAAAGAGCACACTTTAAAACTCTTTATTAGCAATTTAAAAAAAAATATTGGAAAATTAGTAATTCTTGGAAAACCACTCTTAGAAGTATTGTCAACTGTTGTTAGAAACGTTGGTACAATATTAAAATCATAAATTCCTTTTTTTTGTTTATTATTGTTGCTTTCATAAGAAACATATAGTAAAACGTTATGTTAATCAGGCATATTCTGGAGAAAAGTGGGCAATGAAAACGGAACTGGCTTAGAAATTGGATATCTAAAAATTCAAACAAGATATCAACTTTATGTAAACGCCGTTACAAATGCTAGCATTTATTCTAAAAATAAAGTCCCACACGAAGTTTCTATCATTAGTACTAACAGAGCAATTTCCGTTAATATGTGTCAGGGTACACCAAAGTAAGCCTTTTCTTAAATCCTCGATAAATGCTGTCAATATTGGAGATAGAACCTTAGTGTAGAACGATTTTTTTCATTGAAAATACCCAGGAACCATTTCCCAAATTATATTTGACAAATTAGGGGACGCCCTGTATATATTTCCAAAATATTCGCAGAGTGACAACTTATTTTGAATTTGTTGCAACCAATTTAATTTTTGTCAACGAAGCGTCAGAGCACACATTCTCGCGGTAAAGGTAATTAGGGTAGAAAGCCCCCGATATCAGGTTATTCGTCGAGATCATTGCTCTTGCAATGTGCTTTGAGTCAGCTTAATTACGAAGTTGTCCACTCGTATTAGGTTCGCCCTATTGTAAAGGACCTCATTAGGATAAAAAAATTTGTACTCCGACTCTGGTGTTCTGTACAAGCGAAAGCAAGCCCTAAGACAAGCTATCTCAAACACCCGAATCTTTTCCATCAAGCTTGCTCGTACATTGAACCACACGGGACAACCAAATACCAGCATGGGCCTGCTAAGGGCCATGTAGCAGATTACCTTTACCCTCGCATCGAGTTGGCTGCTATAAAACAGTCTCTTTGTAACGGCAAAAGCACCTCTAGCTCTGGCCAGAGCAACATCTACATTTTTGCCAAAATACAGAAACTGATCTAGCCATATTCGAAGGTATCTGACTACATTTCGACAGGCAAGAGACTGTCCGTGTTGTCCAATAATCGAGAACTTTCTCCAATTTTTTCTGGTATCCCTAGAGGCTCTAGACAACGGCGTCCTAAAGAGAATGGTTTCCGACTTCTGAAAGTTGATTTTCAACTTCCAGTCATCGCAAAATCGTCTTATCTTATCGAAGTCACTCTGCAAGAGAGTATTAATGACCTCGATTTTTGGACCTGTCCTGTACGCTATCAAATCGTCTGCGTACGCAATAGCATGGGGAAGCGAACCTATCAAGTCGCTTGTAAAAATGTTGAATAGGATCGGCGAATTGACCGCGCCTTGCTGAAGACCATTTTTAATTTGAAAAATTCCAACAGAAGTCACATCACCATTCTTCACGATGAACTGTCTGTTAGTTAGCATATTATAAAGAATGTACAAGAGAGGTTTACTGATCCCCAGCCTAGTCAGTTTATAGAAAAGACCCTCTAACCATACGGTGTCGAAGGCCTTCTCCAAGTCAACAAGGCCGGCACCAGTGCACTGTTTCTTGCCTTTGTTCCATTGGATATCGGACACCAGTTTAGACGCGGCATGTGAGATATCATGTCCCGCCTTAAAACCGAATTGATTATCCGGGACTATATGTTTGTCCTCAACCCACCTAGACAGAGCTCTATTGATTACCTTTTCAAAAACCTTACTGATATTCGGAAGGAGACTTATCGACCGGAGATTCGCCGGATTGGATATATCCTTTCCCTTTTTGGGGATAGGTTGAACCACCGCCGTTTTCCAATGCGCTGGATAATGTGCATTATTCATTGCATTATTAAACAGGGTGGTGTAAATGTCCACCGCTTCTATAGGAAGATGTCGAAGCACGATGTTCGGAATACCATCGGTCCCCACTGATTTCTTAGCCCTGATTTTGTCGAAGATCTCATAGAGTTCTTCCTTTGAAATGAACGGGGGTAGGTCACCCTCCCTGGCAATGACATTATTGGCCGTATTTTCGTCGGTGAACCGGGTGAAACCAGAGCCCTCGGATCGCCAGTTCCCTATTTCATTTCGAATGCAGAAGTCGTGAACCAAGACGCGACCCTCCAGGTCATAATTAGAGCCAATGGTATCAGTGGCCTTGTATACTTCCTGGAAAGTCGCCCCTATGGCCTGAACCTTCTCCTGTGGATCCTCGATCACAAAAAAGTCGTCATCATCAGCGGCCTCATTTGGATCAATACCTGCTATTGTCAGTAACCGTTCGTTGTCTGTTGTCCGGGCTATTTTAAGACACTGAAGGTCGTTTTGATTTTTTCTCCGAAATAGTTTATTGATTTGCGGAAACATATTCGGGTTGCTGGTGTTTACAGCCCGAACCTTGTTGTTCCAATACAAACTTACAGAAATTCTGTAATTCTCTTTTATTAGCGTTTAAAGATTTTTAATCGACGACTTCAGTGTCCTAATCTCCGGGTCTTGTCGGTCAGTTAACTGTCTGTACAAGTTTTTGAGTCTTGACAGAAGTCTACTTTTCTGTCGGTGCAGTGCGTCAATAGTAGGATTGCGGAACAGGTCTTCGTTAGTCGTACGTCGATACCGCGGTATTGTAGTGTCCATAGTTTGTTTAATTGTCTCGTCCATCTGTTTTAGGTAATTGTCGATCTCCTCGTTTGACAAATTCCCATTGGACGGTGGGTGGAGCGTGTTCGCGGAGACCGCTCTTTTCAAGGTTGCGGAGAAGCGTGTCCATCGAGTTTTACTGTAGTTGTAAGAATATCTTTGGACAAACTCCTCCAACCTGCGCAACACTCTCTTGTACACTCTGTGAAATGTTATACCTTCTTTAATGAAGATCGCGACACCGCCTCCACGTTTGGATTTGGGCCGGTTTCTTCTTCTAACGATATAATTATTGTACTCCAGATTGTGCTTATCGGTTAGCTTGGTTTCGCTAGCGAAAAGCACATCAGGACTTTGGTCTTGTAGCAATTTAAACATTGCAGCTCTTCGTTCAATCCTAATCAGTGAATTAACATTCACCGCAAGGACCTTCAAAGTTTGCTCCGCCATGTGCGCACCCATTACGACATGTGTTGCGTTAGGCCCGGCAGCAGCGCATAGATCTGGTCCACCCGCTTGGCCTGTTCTTGTACCTGCTGTTGCAGCTGAGCCATCTGCCCTTGGATTGCGAGCAAGATGGCCAGCATGTTAGGTGCAGCGTTGAACTGACTGTACTGGCAATAAAATGTACTATGCTATTTTGGCAAGTAACTTTAAAACATGGCGTATTTAGTCTGGATTCCAAAATGGTATGACACTTGCTAGAGTAACACTTAATTGAGGACAAAAAAAAATATTTTGTTAAAAAAACCCGATTCATAGTTAATTCTTTTTAATAAGTTAAAATGAGGTACCAAGTGTGAGCGAGATAGACAGTGACGCCGTGATTGAGAGGGATAAACACGCCATTTCGACTAGTGTGACTGAAACAGATAGAGATGTTCCAACCTCAGCGGCCCACATGCAGTTATAGTGGCAACCCAACTTAGTCCTTTTGGCCCTCCTATTCTTGGTATGAATTTGAGCTTCTTGCGAATCGTAGGAGACTTTTAACGTCTAGATTGTTTAGATTGCTTAAGTCATTGTAGAAGAAAGCTCCCAAGTGGAGGTTTCATCTTCGGAAGAGAGCTGGACATGTACAGTAGACATGTATCCTAAGATGTTGCCTATTTAGAAAGATCGAACTCCAGATTTGTTTGGTTGCCAGACATATTGACCCAACAGTCCATCTAAGGTTTGCTCTTCAGCTTTAGTTTTAGTTTACACGTAGCGATTGGTATAAGAGTGTTTCCAATTTTGGCGAGTTCGTCGGCCCTTCAATTCCCTGGAATATTTCTGTGGCCCGGCACCCAACATAGATGGATGTTGAACAACTCTGCCATCTCCCCGAGAGATGATCGGCAGTCCGAGGGATTTGATAGCGGCCTGACTATTCGAAAAGATGCAGATATCACTTTTATCTTTCAGCCAGAAAAGTACTTCTTTAATCGCCAATATTTCTGCCTGGAATACGCTACAGTGATTTGGAAGGCGGAAGGAGAGGTTTAGGTTAAGCTTGTCTGAGAAGACACCGCCACTATCTGTGTAGAAAAGAATTGAAATCATCTTCCTCCCAGAAAGATCTAAAGGGGATGATGCATGAAAGTCTTTGTCAAACCAATGTTGGGGCTATGTTCTCTGGAAGTACTCATAGTATAGTAGCTTTAAGGCGATTATATAGGTATACGTTAGCACTTGCTAACTTCACTTGCCTGGTGAAAATATCAAGGCGTGTCAAGTGAAATCAAGTAAGGCTCCGCTTATGCATAGACATGCTGTCCTTAGTCTTTGCTTAGTTGGCTGCATTATCAAAGGCCGTCGTCAAGTACAAGTATCGGCGGTGGGTAATGCAAGGTTGAAGTCCCCATTTGTTACCAATGGCTTTTTTTGCAAGAGAATAGAGCTACTGTAGCTGTCCTTACTCTGTCTTGAATATTAGGTTTCCAGTTAAGTTTCCAGACAAAAATAAGACCCAAATATTTCGGTGTATCGGAAAAGACTAAGCATGGGTCTATGAATGGATCCTGGAATTTTATTTTGCCTGGAAAGTTTTTACTTTCAGTTTTTACTTCCAATCCACAGCGATCCGCCTAACGGGTTAATCTGTTAATATTTTGCCTTTAGAGTGTTGAGATGCTTTCCTGAGACGGCTATAGCAACTTCATCCGCTTAGGCAATCATTCTACTACCACCCGCTTGGAGGTATATCAGCAGTTCATTGGCAACAAAGTTCAAGAGAAGTGGTGAAAAGACACGGCCTTCCGGCAAACCCAGTTTGGAGTTGATAATCCTGCTATTTGGTATGAGAGTGACCAACTCCCTAAGTGAGTTATCTACCTTCAGAGTTGAGAGTGCAGTTGGGATTGCTTTCTATGTCTAGAAACGCGACCGTTGTGCACTCTCTATAATGTAGGGACTGTTCGACTTGACCAGCCAATGCGTGTAAAGCCGTTTCCACCGACTATAATCATCATGAAGGCTAAATTCGCCAACATAAGCCTGAAATACTCAACAATCTCAAAAATCCCTTCTGCGAAGGGATCCTCGGCAAGACGTATGAGCATTTTCCTAAGTGCAATGATAAAATTGTCCTTGGCGTCTTAACGCAAACTTGGGGAAGAACATCTTTGGCGCCACAGTTGGAAAACGTATGTAGCTACATGACACCCGGTCTAAAAATGGACTCAAACAAATCGCTCTCACTGTCTGGTGAAATGCCATCATATCTATCACATGTTTCTCACATCAACCTAGCTGTTATCTGATCAAGAATCGTCCACAAGACTGATCCCATTACAATCGACGCAAGGCACCGGTCTATCATTGTGTCTGACATGTTCGAACTTTTCGAAGGCCAACATCGATTCAGGCCACTACTTTTTCGTAGCCAATGCCCAAAAGGAACCGAAGAAGTTCTAAGAAGAAAGAGACTTTTCTGATTGAGTCCTTTACTACCAGCATCAATGGCAAAAGACGAGCGCTGACATTGCCAGCAAGCCATTCGGGACGCTGCGTATGATGTGCAGCAAATTAAGAGACATGCCAAGAGGCGATGCAATGATGGTCGAGAGCTTATGAACTCTATAATCGTAGTTAAACCGGAGGAAACATCGGCTTCTAAGAATGAAAAAGAAAAAAGCGCTCGATCGAGGTCATGGTTCTGCTGCGGAAATGATGCTCGGAAGTTTTACCAAAAAATGATTAGAAGTACAGCCACAGTTGAAAGGATTTCTTCTGCAGATTGTTTCAAATCTATAACTAAAACCAAGGGGTGGGAGGATAAAGTGAAGGATATGTAGAAGTCAAAGAGAGGTTGGATATCTTAAATGTATTTCAAAAATCTGAAGATTCTTTAGGGAGAAGCAAATGATGGAGCGGGGATGGTATCGAAAGTTTTGAAATGTTTACGCAGCGTTGTTCTACTTCTCCTGATTTAATTAGTTTAATGCGACGTAAAGTCACAAAGTTGCCTAGAATTTGATGGCATAAGCGGCTGGAATGGCAATTAATGGCAATCATCTCCAGTCCTTCACATTATATTTACTTATAACAATTTGTTTAATAACTTTGCTCAAGGCACGTTAATAGAATAAAATTTCAAAAATTCACTGCCTGCCACACCTAGCTCGTGCATCAAATTTGTTAATGGAATTTGAAATTGCCTAGACTTTCAAACTTCCATAGAGACACATTGTCCTTGTCATGGTTTACTCGCAGGTGAACTTTTACACACGCCCATGTCCATCAATCCATCGTAAGATATTAGCACCGTTATTATAATATGGATGTACGTATGTATATGGTGCGTCACGTCACTGCTTTTCCTATGGAGTGTGTCAATGAAAAGGTCAAAAGACTATAAGAACTGACAACATGCGGTTAGCAACCGATATCAATCAATACGAGTAATATGCCATTGAACGGGCTTGCGTCCATGGTAACCACATTATCTGCAACAAACTCACCAGAACGCCATCCCCAATGTCTAGACACGTCATTAGAAGTGTCATTTGTAATCGATTTCGCCCACGAAAACACAGGACAAAGTAAAAAGTACAAAGTCCCTAAAGAGATCCTTGCTCAAGCAAATATAAGTGAAAAAAAAAAACATTCCGTGGCGTTCGGGGGTTATTTGTTCTTTCTTTGTCGACATTCGAATGATTTTCTTTGGTGCCAGCGAAGTGGAAACTCTGCTGCAGGACGACTAATCAATTACGTAAAGCATCTGCGACGTGGCACACCATCACTCGAGGTTAAACAGAATTCTCTCCCAACAGATTGGCAATGGCAATTTATCCTTGTGCCGGTTGTTGACGTCAACAAATTTAGCTCGTAGCATGTGTGGTGAAATTTAATCGATTTCCATATCGAAATATACGGCAGGAGCTTAGTTAGATATTGTATTGTATGCGTGTGTGTCAGTGTGTGTTTGTGGGAGAGTGCAGTTGACTTGCGGTAACCATAAAAAGGATACGCCAACGGCTTCAGCATCAGCATCAGCAACAGAAACAGCAAAACCAATGCCAAGCCAACTTAAAGGTTTATCGACTGTAACATAGGGGCAAAGCAAGCCAACCTAAGCAAAGTCATGCCCAAGTGGCAATATGTTGCTGTTGGTGATCAAATACATCTGGCATGGAATATTGACTGGTGTGCTACGAATAATTGATGGACGGATAAGGATTAATCATTGATTTTGAATGGAAACAATCTTGATTCAAATTGTAGGTTGGTTACGCTCTGCGGAAGTGTTTTGATTAAATCTTTGTCAAGGACTCATGGATGTTGTTCATGTTTGCGCCAGAAATTCTAGTTTACATATTGCACAGTGATGTCAACGCAGCTTCTGCAGTGTTCTTATTTTAAGAGTTAGGACACACGTTACACATCGCAAGATATTTGGTTAGGACTCCTCAAGCTGTTACAATGTTGAAAGGGGCCAAAATACTACTATTCTTCGGAAACCCCTAAACATTCTGCTAGACTTAGAGATGGTACTTTCCAACAACACACTCCAGTTCAACTTTTTGGGCGGAATTCTCTTTTTCTAAACACTCACCTCTCTGTATATAAGAATCACTGTGTCAACTCGGCAAGATCAAAAGGGACGCAACCAAACACCATGGAAAAAATTAAAATCAATTATAATAGATAAAATGGCTTCCTGGGCTCTGTTTTGCTCCATAAAAATCTCCAGATTTAGACAGCATCCTTCCGTGGCTAGTTGCAATTTACAGATGCTGTATTCACACCATGTCCCCGAGTCATGAAGGCAAGTTCGGGTTCGTTGTTATAACGAAGGTTGCCAAAGAAAAGTCACATGAAAGACTTCAGATTCATAAATTTCGTGCTTACAACACTACAAGATATCATAGACCTGTTCAAGTCCTTAATCTGTTTGCCAAGAGACAGTCATGCACAAAGTAGTTCGAACAATTGAAAGACCAACCCATCATCAGAAATGCACGCTTGGTAGCTTTCCAGCCATACAAGGGGCCTTCGATCTACACTGAATCAATCCAAGAATCTCTCTGTAGTACATGTAGTCCGAAGATGGTTTGTCTCCCTGCTCAGAACAACGATCATTCAGGAAAAACTGGGTTACAGTCTTACAAATCAGTAAAAAGACATACATCAAAAGGATGCCTCTAAAGTTTTTAACAAAATCCTATCAAGACTCGTTGGTAAGAAGTTCTATTTTTAGCGGAAATGTTTCCTGAAGTGGTAAGTAAAAAGGGCTTTAGATAAAATAAGGATTTGTGTTGTCTAAGCCAACAAAATTAATCTTAGAGTATGCATTCAGTCACGCTGTCCAAGATGTGTGAGATTGCCCCTCTGCGTATAAACCGAAAACTCCTCGGCCCGAAACATTAATATTCCTTGGTTCTACTTATTTAAGTCATCTCATGTGGCTGATGTGTGTTTTTCTAACCATGCCCTGAAACATCTACTCCTCCAAAACCCATCTACCCAAATGACTCGAAGAATCTTGCGTTCAAAACGAGCAATATCTTCATCCTCCTTCGCTAGTGGTCATACTTCGGAGCTGTAGAGAAGAACTGGGATGACAAGGTTTTTATATAATCTTCTTAGCCTTTCTTGATAAGACCTTATTACTCAATTGCCTTCTTAGGCCAAGGAAACAGAGATTGCCAATCCTTCGATTTCTGCAGAGTCGAGGTAAGATCCCTAACTGCCTCAAAGTTACAGCTGTATATTGTGACGACCCGTCCGATTCGTCGACGTTGGGGGCCTCTTGTTGATACCATATGTTACACTTGGTCTTTCCCTTATTCCAGCCAAACCGATTTTTACTGCTCTTGCTTCTGCTCTTTACAATGTCATCAGCGTAGGCAAATAGCTCCAGAGACTTTTAAAAAATTTTGCCTTTTGGTGTCGGATAACAGCGCTACACCTTGTTCAAACCCTATCGTATCGGTGGGATGACTTTCGAATTTGTCATCGTAAAGACGAGTTTGTCAGGGATATTAACACTATAAATGGCTCTGCATAGCTCGTCTCTATTGATCTAAATTACTTTTGGTAAATTGTGGACTTAACCGACTTAAGACCACACTGTTAGGGGAAACATGTGTGTCACACAAAACGGCAGACAGGATCTTGAACGCGATATTGAGGGGACTGATTCTTCTATAGTTGGCACAGATTGTGGATTGGAGCAAACGATGCTGACGCACCATTTACCAGACAAAACCTTGCTCCGAAAAAACCTTCGAAATAAGTTGGTGCATGTTTTATGTCAAGTCATTTTGCGCTGACTTAAACAGATCGGCAGGTAGGCCGCCCGGTCCGTCAGGTTGAGTTTAGGTATTGCTATCTTTACTTTATATTGATCAGGTGGACAGAAACTTTGGCTTTCATCGCTTAGATTGAATAGTGCGTTCTACATGATGGCAGAGTTTGGCTCAAACCCACTGCTTAACAGTCAGTAGGTGTTGGCTGAGCGTCAGCTCATGAAATATCTTGAATCACGAAAACTTCTCAATGACCGACAATACGATATTCGAAGCAACAGGTCCAGTGGTGATTTTATGGCATGTCTCACCAAAAAGTGGAAAGAAAGCATGCATCAATCTGGCAAAAACAGATTTAGCTATATATAGTTGCTCCTATAACATCTCTGCACCTGCTAAATTGGATTCAAAGCAGTACATCTCCCTTATGGAATGCCCTGCCGAGCTCTATATTTCCTAGTCATTATAATCTGCAAACATTCAAAACCAATGTGCATCGGTATCTCTTTTTTTTTTCTCTTTAACTTTCCTTCGCCCGCGCTGTGTGCAAGTATTTTTAGGCAAAAGCCCTTGAACGCACGCCAGTTATAAAAAAAATGTCGACAGGTTTCCAGTTTCAGTTTTGTTGAAATTTCATGAAACGTTGTTCCTGAAGTAGCTCCCACAATTTTCTCGATCGTTCGTTTCTCATGCTCTTATCCTTTTTCGGGATAATCCAATGTTTTTCCCTACCCCTTTGTGGATTCATTCTTCCATACAGCATCGCTTCATAGGCGAGTGGTTGCGCCATGAGTAAACAATTATTGCATTAGAATAGATCGGTAACAATTATGCCACTTTGGCGGCGTATATCAATCCATTTGCCAAAATTTAGGATGACATCCTGCCACCACAAATATGCCATATTACTTCGTCCTTCCTTCCTTATACCTTACTTTTGAGATAACGCCAAAGAAACAAGTCCAAGGGTGTCAAATCGCACGATCTTGATGGTCAATGTGTCCGGCGAACTTCTACTGCAATAAAGCTTATTGTTGCATTGGCTGTGTGGTATGTGGCACCATCTTGTTGGAACGACATATCATCCGCATCTATGCCATCCATTTTCATGGATAGTGCAACACCGTTTACCAGCCCAAAAACCACACCAAACAGTGACTCTCTGAGGATACATCGGTTTCACGGCAATCTTCCTTGGGTTTTCATCGGTCCAAATGCGACAATTTTGCTTATAAACGTATCCGTTGAGATGAACATGGGCCTCGTCACTAAAGACAATTTTCTCTGAAAAAACGGCGAACGTCCATTTTCATAACGGGCTCCGATAATTTTAACACGTTGTGCCAACGAGTATCTATCCATCATAAAAATTGCTAATGACTGTTAATGAAAGATTAAATACCCATTGGCCCACCCATGGGCCCTTTAGGTTATGTTTTTTCTGGTGCTGACAAAGATATCGACTGTTTCATGCTTAGGACATCGTTTAGGTTTTGTTGAGCAGCTTGGACTAACACTTTTTTGGCAGCATCGTTAATTTTTTCTAAGAAAGCGCAATCGCATATCGGATTGATGTTAAGCGAACATAGTCTTGTGACAATGCGCGTTCGCTCAAGTGCCAAAAGTTCAAGACTTCTTGCCTTACCCTGCTGCTTAAAAAAATCTTCATTCAAAAAGCGCTACAGTCAGTGACAAAGATTTTCATGCTCCTTTTGTTCGGTTCATCCCACATAACTTCCTGGACGACGGTGATATCTGTTTCATACGAGTATCTATTGATCGACTGCACGTGGCCTGTTTAGTGTCCGAACATTCAGTGTGTAGATCCGAACGTCGTGAGCTTTTTTCCTTTTACAAGGTGATGTACTATAAATCTGCCCATATTCAATGCTTTCTGAGTAAGAGTAGGGTTTCTACATGGCCAGGTCATTTTCCTCACACATAACCCCCAATTTGGAAGGCCAGATCTTTTTTGAAATTTCTTAAGCAAATGGGGCCGCATACTTCGCAGCTGGATATGTGTAAGTGTTGACGTCGACTCATTAACAATTCATCCGCCCCAAACTCTAATATCAACCCGCTGATTAGTCTTCGAAAATCCTTACTGACCTCAGCCTAAATATCTTTTATAAGGACCCTGCCATGTTGACTCTTAATTCCACCGTTAAATTCATCCACGATGGGTCCTCTTTCTGAGATTAAGTCATTTCTGACAAACATCACAACGTTGCCAATTTCTTCTGTTCAACACTTTCTTTTTGGCAGTCAAGGTCTGTTGGACAAGGAGGTAAAATGAGCACAGTTGATGCGTAGTCATGATTATATATAGCACTAGGTATCTCTAGTTTGGTGCCGCTTAGTGCCTACTCTAATACCAACCATGGAGACTAAAAAGCGCAATACGCTTACGAAGCATCCCTGTACGAGTATATCATTGTTTCACACATCAAGGAAGTACCCAAAAGAAACTACCGTGTTCTGTCGCTAGGAGCGTGCTTTAAAATATCATGATTCGTTCCTGAGCCGTACAACTCGCTTATGGAATGCCCTGTCTATCTGTTTATTTCCTAGTCATTATAACCTTCAAACATTTAAAACCAACGTTCACCGGTACCTCTTTTTCCATCCTCCCAGATTTTCCTTCGCGCGCGCTATGTGCAAGGGTACTTAAATCCCTTGAGTGCGCGCAAATTATAAAAAATATCTGCTACTCCCGAGTCAGTAAGCCAAGCGCCAGCGGTGAAAAAAGGTTCCGTCCATCTTATGTGAATTGTTTAGTGATAGTTGTTTGGTCTGCTCTCCGTTTTTGCAATGGCTGATTCTCGTGAATAGCTCTTGGGAAATCCCAAGTGTTTGGGTGATTTTCCCATTTCAAAAGAGGTGAAATGTCAATTGATAACAAACCTCACTCGAGTCGTCCTTTCACGGCCGGCACTGATGAAAATATTGAAAATATTCGCGAAATCATGCGGGAAAATCAACGAGGGACCAGTGAAGAAGTTGTGGAGCTGTCTGGAGTGACTTAGAGTTCGGTTTTAACGGAAGAAATTCGTGCCTCGCCTGCTGACTGCTGAACATAAACAAGGCATGCTGTGCTTTGAAAGACGAGTTCCGAAATGATACAAACCTTAAATGACAAATCATAGTGTCACAGTTACGATCCTGAAACGAAACAACGATCTAGCCAGTTAAAGAGTTCAAATTCGCCTCGCCCCAAAAAACTCGTCAAGTGAAATCAAACGTCAAAACATTGCTGATTTGTTTTTTCGTTGCAAGAGAAGTCTTTCCATTCAGAATTTGTTCCACATGATCCGAAAGTTAACTAGACTTTTACCTGGAATTTTTTTATGAAAATTGGGCAACAGCCTGATTTGTGGGAGCCAAGCGACCGGCTTTTCCATCACATTAAAGCCTCTGCTCACAGAGCTCTGTCTTTGCGCCGATTTGTGAATGAAAAAGGCATGAATCCTGTGCCCCATCCCCCTATTCAACCGACGTTGCCCCGAATGAAGAGAGACATGAAAGGAAAGCGTTTTGCCGACATTGTTGAGGTGAAGAAAAACAGCGTCGGAGGCGAATTTAAAGAAATGTTTTGAACAATGATAAAAGATTAGACAAGTGTATTATTGAGGAGAGTAATTTGGAGGTGTTCATCCCCTTAAATTTAAAGCAAATAAATTTTGTTTCTTTTGGATACTCCCTTGTATATATATGTTAGATGAATTTAAATAAAACACAAATTATTGGAAGTTCCCTCAAAAACACACTACGAGTAGCAACAGCTCCAAGTCATAAGATGTACACTGCGACCAACACTTGCGATTGGTGTCTCTATCACTTAAAACAGCCATTGGAAAGATCTAGCTTTGTTTATTTCTGTACCGCCGGGCCTTACAGAGCCAGTTCTTCATGAGGTAGCATTATAAATAAATGCACCAAGAGGACATTTCTGCGACGTGGAAGGATATTTTTTTGGCAGAGCCATCTTATTGGAATATGACTGTCCTATAATTTTTTTAAATCTTTTAACTGTTCGCTCAGAAAAAAAAAACATCAAGCCATGAACAAAAATGCTCCATTCTGATTCTTATGAAGGCAGTCACAAAATTCGTCACACTCACATACCAAAATCAAGGAATTACTCGTAATTATAGCGCAGATCTGCAAGGCTATGTTAATTTCTCTTTCTCTAATTATTATTGGCAAAAGCTTATTCGGGTTGTTGTTGCTCATGTCGGCTTTCCCAATTTGTTTTCTAAAGCGCATTCATCCACTTGTCAGCAGGAAAACGCGCAACTGTGTTGCTCGTCTCATTGCTCACCACTACCGGAACTCACACCAAACATTGGTATACACCCATGCGAGTATCTTCCTTAATTTAGCAAACAATTTCATGTGGGCAAAAAACAAAAGGAAAAAACAAAAACTACAAAATTTAATAAATAAATAAAAATTAGAGAAAGTCCCACCGACCGAATGATTTGCTTGTGGCAAATTGCGTTGTTTTTCAAATGCCGCCCATTACCCGGCGTCAATGGCCGATCATGTTTGCAAGCTTCCCAACCACATTTGAGATGCCAATTCAATTATGCAAGATCGCATATGCTGCTTCATACAGCGGTATTTAGTCGGGAAGCTTCTGGGGTGAAAGTATTTTGCAGTTTGCGAATTTTTAGACGAGAATGTCGAAAAAATGTTTTCTTTTTCTTTTGACCTAAAAATAGCATAATATTGCGACTGTGGCCGGTGGCACAAGTACTCGTATTTTGCTTGTGGAAAGACAAATAGACGGCTAATGCCGAAACACAATTCCTACATTGTTGTCGCTGTTGTTGTTGTTGTTGTTATTATTATTGTAATTTGATTTTCTCATTGTTGTTTGGCGTAGTTAGTTGGGAACGATCAAAACATCGGATTAAATTAAATATTTGATTTGATACGAGTAATAACGTTAATGAGAGCATTTACGAGTATGTGGGCAATCAAGCATTTGTTTGTTATCAAGAAACTTTCCAGACAATTTATATGTTCGAGTGTATGTACATAGGTTTCCATTTAAGATAGAGATCCATTCACGCGTTGGCAAATGTGATCACGATTATTTGAATCATGGAATTTTCAACGACAACCAGCTCAAATCTGTATTTGTTGGTTAAACTTTCAACAATGTGACCGTACTGCTGCTGCATTTGTTGACTCAAGATCAATATTGAAACTAATCGCAGACAAAAAATTCCACTGGAATTTAGCCGAAAGGTAATTTGCACCCTATTTCACCATAATTCTAAATTGTTCCACTAAATAAAATATTGCACAAGATCTGCTGATCTGTTCTTCTTACTTTCACCGTTTCCTGTAGGAATCAGAGGAGCCCAATTTTGGTCAAAATTGCTGTCAATTATAATAATATCCAGCCAATAATTTACTAAAACGATAACTGCAATCCGTTGAACACATTATTCGAAGTGGCCGCCATTTGCCTTCAAGCTCGACTTGAGACGCTGTGACCTCATACATTACATGCTATTCGGGCAAGGACTCAATATTTCTGGGTCAAAAGGACCGATCTATGCCCTCTATGTTCGGACCATAGCCTGTAACCCAGCGAAGGAAGACCTTTGCGTACGAAAATCTGCGCGGTTCTTAGAATAAGTGAAATTCTAAATTATGGCCTTAGAATCACAGAGCTTGTCCTCTTCCCACATAAAAGGATAATTTCACAATTTGACCTTCCCTCTATAGATCGGACAACCCCCCACTATTCAAATGCCTAGGTGTCGTGCTTTAAGATTGAGTCAGCCAAATGGGTGGAAATCAAACTCCCATCACGACTTCGAAACGCCATCGCCATGTATATTTCCAAGCAGAGAAGTATGGCATGAAATGTTCACGGCTTTTTTTTCAGATATATGTAATTGGCACGTGCTCGAAGGGATTTAAGTACCCTTAAAAAGTTAGAGTGGAAGAAAAGAGAGCATCCGATATAGAGGGTTTTCCAATAGGGACTTGACAACTTTGAATTTAATTTGTGAACACACTCTTTCACTAATCATCAAACTGTCACTGACTGCAACTTTAAGAGCTCGAACTCAAATTTTCGGTCCTAATTCTCGCCCTAGTAGACAGGCAATAACAATTTTATCGCAAAAATTTGAGCCTACATATTCGTTGTGTGATGTTGACGTGTCAGTGACACAACGGGTTGGTCGAAGTGTCGAAAATATTGCTGCCGTTCAGGCGTCCGTTCTCAAGAATTGGGCATCGCTCAGACCACATTATGGCGTATTTTGCGTAAGGATCTTGATTTACACCCATACAAGATCAAGCTGACTCAAGAATTGAAGCCGATGGACCATTTGAAGCGACGTACGTTCTCCGATTGGGTTCTGGAGAAGATGCGCCAAGATGATGAATTTCATCGCAAAATCATCTTCAGTGACGAAACTCATTTTTGGCTCAATGGGTTCGTCAATAAGCAAAATATGCGTTATTGGTCGGGTGAAAATCCACCACTTCATCCACAAAAAATAACTGTTTGTTGCGGTGTTGCATAAGCAAGTTGAACGGCATAGGAAAGAATTACGATATTTCATAGTATGACCATTCATAGCGAGACGGGTGTTACGGTTAACAGTTTGAATGGGCGGAATGTTACTGACATTTTCAGGGGAGCACCAGTGGTTAAAATAGCGATAGAACAAGGTGAGGGTAAGAGACGTTACGTCGGTGTTCAAACGTGTCAATTGACTGTGAAATGTTGGCGTCACGAATTTCATCTGACAGTTTTGAATCTTATTTAGCAAGTCTAAAGAGGTCTTGGAAGCACATATAGGCATTATACTACAATTTTGGGCTAATGAATGCCATGTACATATGGAGGTCAGATCAAATTTGAGGAAACCTAGACATTTCGCAGCATTTTTGGCGACTGTGAATATATGGTCATTCCAACGTAAGTTTTCATTGACACACATACCGAGAATGGAAAATTTTTTTGGGTTGGCGATGGAAGTGCCATTCATGAATAATGGATGGGTATTTAGATTTCGTCTTAACGACAGCAGACAGCATCGTGTTTCGTAAGCATTAAATTCCACTCTGTTGGTAGTTCCTCATTTAATGAGCGTAACGTGGGCGAAGAGCAGTTACGTGAGAACGGAAATGAAAACGAAAAGCAGAGTGTACTTTCGTCAACAAAGAATGTACTAGATTAAAAGTAGCAGACACGAGATCATTGATGAAAATTAAAAAGAATTTCGGAGACAGAACGGAGCCCTGGGGTACATTAGAATTTATTTTGTGGATATCAGACTTGAAAGGTCATTTCATAAGAAGGTTAGATATACCATCTTAACCAGCGGATTTGTTTTCATTAAAATCTTTAAATACTCTTGCTACCACACGAATTGGAAATTGAATTCTTCTTATTGAAGATTCGGCGCACTCAAATGTAGTTGGGGACACAACACAATCTGGAAGTGTTGAGCTGGCAGGGAGCACATTGGCCTTGTCCAAAGAGCTGGCATCATAAGTGAGTGTTGAGATCGAGGATGGGGTAGAATTTTTGACAAAAGACGAAAAGTTGTTACTAACTTTGGGACATTGTAGTATTTTGTTACCAAACAGTTTCGCAGAAGTTTTAATTTCTTTCTCGCAAAAAAGTCTGTCGGTAACGCTCGTAACTCGTTGGACGCTTAGAATGACTTCTGATGCATCTCTTGATTTCCGAGTATACACACGATCCTTCTGTTTATTGATTCACTCTTCTTTTATTTTATTTTTATTTGATTCGAGATTGCATGGCTTTGATGGCACTCGGAATCCTAACAGTGCGCGGATAGCCGGATCTTTGTGGTCACAAAGTCCTCCTGTATCCATAAATAACTTACACAAAATTAGGAGAGTTTCCAGATGACCATAAGATCCGAAAGATATTGCATGTTGCAATTGTGAAGATCAGCTTTAAGACAATTTTCGATGTTGCCCCGTTCCACGATCTTAAACCACAGAAGCCAATACAATTTTTAAGCGGCAATGCTGTATAAATATCAAATATGTAGCAGTCAACAGTCACTTCAACAAAAATAATGCGTTTAATGCCGGGCTAGTTTTATAGCTAAACTTCGTATATTTCTCCGGTGGATCTCAATCTCGATTTGTGGCTGCAATAGCCTAGTCCCTCTTGAATACCAGCATCTAAATACTCGTATGATCCTTTCAGGTTCTTAGTGATCTACCTTTCGTTGCGGTTTCTTCCGTTTTCACTTCCCAACATCATTTCTGCAGAAGCATAAGAATAAGCGGGGATCTTCTTCGCGCTTCCTTTGTGCAAAGAGTTCATGGGTAACTCCTGTTCATCTTTTCAGCACCACCTTGTACGCCTTTTATTCCATTTGCATGAGCTTGCCGGCACTATTCGTGAAACTAGGTTTTGAGAGATTCGATCAGAAAGGGCATTAGCTAGCAGTCTCTTGTGATTATAGACAGTCGACATCAATTTTCTTCATAGAACTTCTTTCGCGTTCACATTTTGACTTGAATAAGTTATTGGTTCAAAAAGTTTTGATCTGGTGACTGCTAAGTCCCTTTATAGACGTTGAGGCCTGCTAACATGTTATCATAAGGCGATTAGCCTGAACCAATCTTCAGATCTGGTGTCGTGCATTTTATGTTTTCTAACTGTGACGCTTCTTTCCTTACTTGGCATCAAAATAACGAAGTACGATCTTAACGTAGTACTTAGGCCATTGCTAATACGTCTGGTCAAGGAGCTTAAAGAAGCAATCTTTGGCAAAGCCGTTAGTTTTCATTGTGAAGGCGTGTGCACGTATTAAGCTTATGCTGACTTTTTGAATTGAAACTTCTTATGGCTCATTGGGCAGTAATTCCTAACTCCGATGAAACGAAATAGCGACATGACGTGAATCCGAACTCAGAAGAAACGAATTCTTAAATCCTTTTGCACCCACTAGACGGCATTCAAAACCGTGCGATAATACTTGTAAATGACACTAAATATTATGCAACAAGGATGAAGTATTTCTTACTCAAGATGGCACCCACGTTGCCAACAAAGTTCTTCCACTTCAAACTCTCCTTAATATACCCATATCGTTATGAATGCTAAAACTCCGAAGAAGCAAAAAAGCCACAGGACACGGAAGGGAGTAGCGCGCGTGGTGAAGCAGCTCGGGCAGAATGAGACATAGGAGAGGAACGAAAATGCGACGGACTTGCAGTAGGGAACAATACAAAAGAGGGTAACGCGCGTAGTGGGACACTAACTTAGGCGGAACATTTTATGGTAACAATACCAAAAGCATCATCAACACGTAGCGAAAAATTTCAGCTTAATAACCAAATTTGGGTTGGGTTGGCTTTTGTTTGTTAACGCTTAGAAGATAAGCAGCAGATAAGACATCGGTTGACGTACTTTGGGAATAGCGGCACAAGGAATGCAAGCAAAACAGCATGATTTTTAACTATCTGTTAACTGGAAACGACCCAAACACCTCCATTTGTCATCTTTCTCAAGTGCTCGACCTCTCCACAGTCAAACTACGTCGAATTTTGACGAAAGATTTAGCTCTCCATGCATACAAGGTCCAATTAACGCAATAAATTGCATTGATCTTTGCAAGAAAACAGTATTTTCGAATGAGACCCATTTCCACGTGGGCGATTACGTTAATAAGCAAAATTGTCACATCTGGGGTACCGAAAATCCACGAGTGAGATGCCAACGCACCCAGAACGAGTAGCTAATCTGGAGGGGTTTATGGACCGGAGGTGGCAATGGGTCTTACTTTTTCGAAAATGAGGCGGGAAAAGCCATTACGGTCAATGGAGCGCGCTACTGAGATATGACAAACAATTTGTTCTGGTCGAAACTCAAGGAATTGAATACGAACGAGCTCTACTTTCAACAAGATGGTGCTACATGCCATACAACTCGTTTCCTGGCCGTTACAGAGACACCTTTTGACTGACAAGAGCATGCGACTTAACACCGTTTGATTTCTTTGGGCTATTTTAAGGCCCACGCCTACCATCCGCAAACAATTCCAACTCTGAAAGCGAACATTGAAGCCACAATGGCCGAGATACGAGTAGAGCTCCAATTGTGCGAAAAAGTGGTTGAAAATTTCGAGAAAAAGATGAGGGTGGTCCGGAAGCAAAATCGAGGTGGTCATTTGGAAGATATTGTGTTCCATAAATAATCCCCATGTGTGTACTTTGTAAAGCAATAAAGGTTTCAGAGATACTCGTATCTCAGCAATTGTTCGTTTTATTCAAAATTCAAATCCTACACGTTTTGTTGAATCACCCTTTAGAAGGAACCGAGTACATCTACATATATATTAGGATTAGAGGGTGGAAAGTGACTGATGGCATAATCTATGGAGGAGCAACAACAAGGATCATATGAAAGTAGGTTACCCGGCTTGCAAAGAGAGAGAGAAGGCGATTCCGAAGACAAGTCCCAGCTGGAGTATAGTCCCATATGTAAAAAAAAAAAAACGAAGTGAGTCCGACTACAATAGAAGAATAGAAGGTACGTACCATATACCAATCTACCTCGTACTCGTATTCAGCCATAAAACGGGTGACAATATCGAAAGTGTGCATGTTACGTAACCCAGATCCTAGTGCAACAAGGATGTTTTCGATGACGACGGTTCTTTCTCTAAGGTCACCTGAAGAAGAGAACTTTCAACTAAATCAACACTGACATTGATACGGTGTAATCAATCCCAAGTGGTGTGACAAATTGTCTATCAATTTGAGCCTCTGAAACTGTACGACATCATTAAAATGCCAATTGGATCCAAACCCTGTTCTAAACTAACTCAATTGCCCTCTAGCAATTTCTATTTTTAGGTCAATGTTTCACATTTGAAATTCATAATTGGACATGTCTTTAATTATTACATGTTGACGACGACGACGACGACGTCATCATTCTGGCAAAACAGAAGAGTTTGCTTCGCATTGAAGTTAAAGGTCAAAGCTTGCTTAAAGCCATACGAGTACAAGTGAAGTGAAATGATGAAATTGGTTCATCGTCAAAGTACGCATTGAAACCAAAACAAAAACTTTTTAACTTTCCACTGTATCGTCAGCCTAATTTTTGAGAATTAAGAACACCTACCCCAACCTCAATTCCAATCCTAGTTCCAATTACAACCCAACACCCCATAGATTGGCACGTGTTATACTCTGCAAAATACTCCGAATAGACAACAACAAAGCCTGCTCCAACAGTAGCAATTATTACAACTTTTCGGAAGAATGCGAGTAAAAGTTTGTGAGGGGTGAGATCATGCTCAATTGCAACCCCCGTTCTTACGTCAATTTTCACCATGACCGACGCAACCAACTGTCACGAAACGAAAAAAATTCCAACAAAGGTCTGTCTGTGGTTTTACCTATATCTTTCCACCAACCGCGCTTGTTTCTGGCTAAAAATCGATACTTCGTAACTTCTTCCCAAAAAAACTAAAAAAAAAAAGAAAAAAAAAACAAGAAAGGGGCAGACTTACCCGAAAATTGTTTAGTACTTTTTACTCCAATTATATGACCCGTTATAATAAAATAAAATCAATATAAATTTTATAGCACACATATTTGGTATTAAGTTCATCGCAGACAGATCTAGAAACTAGCAGAAGGCTCGGCTCTTATGGGCACAACGCGACGGCGAAAGTTTCGATTTAGAAAACTCTCAAAACGACAACAGCAACGCCCTTCGAAAACATTGAAAAACGAAACCGCACCGTACCGTTGCTGCTCCTACTCTTGCAAACTTGACGAAAAAACCGTTGCTCTTTTTTCTTTTCTTTTTTTTTTTTTATTATTTTTTACGAATAGCAAAACTTAGAACTTAGCACAACGCGACGAATTAAAAAGGAATTTTGTCCACAAAATTAAAACACAAAGAACAATTTGAAAAACTTTGCTTGCTTGTCCAAAATGCTAGAACAGTTTTTTTCTTCTTTTTTTTTTGTTGTGTGTAGTGTCAAGTTTTTCAGAAAAACACGTCCGCCAGAGAGTGGCGTACGGTAGTTAAAAGAAGACTGCGGTTTTGAGAGTGGACGATTCCTTAAATTCGTTTGCAAATCGAAATCAAGCTTGGTGAAGGCGTGGTGGATTCCTTTTTGACACGAGGATAGTTGGAAATGGGTTTGGTGGACATGCGCTTTGCTGTAGTAGCTTTCCGTGGGATGGGGTGACATTCGGAGTAAACGTGGCTGGGTAGTAGTGATTCTCCAAGTGATTCCAAGTGATTCCAAGAATCGTAGTAAAGCATGAATGAGGTTAGAAGGAGGCAGAGACTGTGGGTGGCAAGTCACGTTTTCCACCAATGTGAGTATTGATTTGAGATGCAGGAATTTCATGAACCTTCTCATTGATTCCAGAGAGGTGTTTGCTGTCATTTCGAATGAATGCCACAACAATATTCTTGGTATGATACAAATTTACACGTGTTGGAGAGGAAGGTTTTTCTTTGTGTTAATGCAGGTTGCTTTTGCACCTTACTTGCTTCTTGTAAAATCCAATTAAAATTTTTTTTAAATTTGAACATGTAATCAGAAACGTCTGATAATTGTCTCTCCTGATTAATTGTAACAGTTAAACGTAAAATTCATGGAAGAAACGGCGTCTCATTAGCCCGATAGCGGGTCGAAGCACTTCAACCTTCACTTAATGTTAATTGGAAGCAATATTATGATAATTAGCGCCGCAGCTCAGTGTGTGAAATTGCAAGAAGCGGTTAGAGCCTTTTTTCCCGAGGTGTGCCTTCATCTCTGTAGGCATACAACCTTCGAATTGAAAAGGTTTCTTTTTCTTATCTGCATTGATGGACCAGAGTCGTCAGGCAAAGAACTAGTCTGTTATTCTCATTACATGTTCCTTGTACTTGAACTCTTCAGTCTTCTGTAGAAAGAGAATTAAAGGATTCAGTGATCAAGTGTCTACAGCATTAGCAACGACTACCTGCAGCCTGGTGCCAGCGTAGGCCAGTCACTCACAGAGAAATTGTTCCACGTTTGCTTACAGCAGAATGTCGTGTCACTAGCACACTTAGGTGCTCAGCAAAAACTTTGTTAAACTTTCCGTTACGATGTCAATAAGTAGGCCACAGTCAGCACACCGCTGACCTGACATTGGAAAGTATTCGTTTGACTTCCAGCATCCTGGAGAGCTATACCATTTGTAGTTCTGCTCAGACGAAACCCTAACCAATCAAGGACACAGGTAGTCCTAATGCATATTCTAGTGCTGAGAAACTCTCCTTTGAGGCTTGTCTAGTATATTCATCGGTGATCTCATTCTCTTGCGTCCGCATTTAGTAAGGCCTTAAACATAGCTTACCCGCCGATAGTTCACACTCTCTTTAGAGTATAGTTTATCGCCACCAGGACTGTGAATATATTTGGTTGGAAGGCAGATGCAAGTTTTCCTAATTTTCAGACAACCCTCGTAGTCCAAAGAATTTTGCTATCCAGAATGGCAGCACAGTACTAAGTTTTATTGGAAAAACGGATGGTGATGCCCTTAAGCAATAGATGAATCAGACCAGCCACCTTCGACGCCGATCATGGCTGGCCTGCTGGTTGTCGTTAGGCATAATCCAACAGACAGTACATCTACATCATCTGGATATGCCTGGGCGTAGAAATTGAAACCGCTCTGAACGTTAAGCAGTTAGTCAGGCAACATGCACCAGTCGTGGGGATGGGATCTTGCTGGCCATGCCAAATTGCCAAAACGGGAGATTACGCGACCAGGAAACGCTTCCTTCCCAATTTCCAGATTGTGTGTGCGGTTGCACGGTCTTGTTGAAACCACATGTACACCAAGCCACGCTCATCCAATTCCGGCAGTAAGTAGTCGTTTATCATGGCCCTGTAGCGTTCGCCAGTAACAGTGACCATATTGTCGTTGGCGTCCTCAATAAAATAGGGCCCAATCACTCCTCCCACGTGAACGCCGCACCACACAGTGGCTTTGGATATAATGGCTCTTCGTGCATCACACGCAGATTTTCAGTGCCCCAGAAACGAAGATTTTGCTTACTGGCGGAACCGTTTAGGTGGAAATGCGCCTCGTCGCTCATGATGATTTTCGACACAAATTCGTCCTCTTCGTTGCTGAGATTGAGGATGGCTTTACCGTAATTCACACGCGACTGAGGCATTATCTGATGCACTGTTTGCACTTTGTACGGGAACATGTGTAAGTCTTTCACTAAAATTCTTCGCTGTAGGGTCCGTCTGGTGATGGCCAATTGCGTGGCCCGTCGTCTGGTTGATGTTTCTTCGTTCTCAGCGACATCGACAGCTACAGCCGCGATATTCTCGGCCGAACGACCAGTCCGGTGGCCGCTACGCCCTCCGTGGTCTCCTGTGGTTTCACTCTGTTCGAGTCGAGTAGCTAAGCGCCGGAATGGTTGCCCAATTGGTGCGACACGATTAGGAAATCGACGTCGAAATTCACGCTGCAAGAACATCGACACAACAATTATTCCATGCTCTTGCGAAGCGCTCCATTGCTTGTCTGTTTGTATACTGCAGCTGTCTAGTTCACAAATGTGAAATATGATTGACGTACGACGCCATTTGCAAAAATTATACCATTTTCCGATAGGGTGATTAATTTTGCGCCACTTTGTATTTTTGGGGTTTGTTTGAAGCTGGAATATCCCATCGTTTTCAGCCTGGCATTGCGCGCGCAGAAAGTCACCACCAAGGAGACGGACGACCTAGCTGGAGGAAATATGTGCTAGCACCAGCTGTACAATTTAGTCAGAGGAATGCATGCCCGATAAATGAAATTTCTATATCGTCTATCCGATGCTGAAGAAAGGAGAACTCAGTCAACTACAGAGGCAAAAGCTTATTAAACATCGTCTACAAGGTTCTGGGCGCCATATTATTTTATCATCAGAGCTCTGGTGAAAGTTCTGTTATAAGGAACACATGCTCTCTAGTGACTGTTTACCCTAAGTAAAAGTAACAGACCCGATCCGCAATTATTGTATTGAGCCCCTTCCTCCAGAATCACCCATGCGCATAAGTTTTCTAATCAGAGATTTGCGCAGCCATGAGTACAAATCATATTGCGAGAAATACTCGTATGTGGGAAATAAACTGAATCTACGGACCCTGTTCCACAGGATAACATATAATCAAATCAAAACGGTCTGACAGCCACCTGCTATTTCTGGAACTGAGTTGAGTAATACAAGGTCTAATAGGTAATATCGGTTGTCGTTTCACTCTGGAAAAGATCTTCAATGTTAGCCTGTCATTCAGGATTCGAAGAGATAACTACCAAGAGCTTTAGACTCATCAGTCAGATGAGTTGCTCATCATTTTCAGCATTTCTAACGTCCATCGACAATATAGGACAATGGCTGCGTTTTTGTCTTAGTGTTCTGTTTCGATAAAAAAAACATCCTTTGGCCATCTGCAAAGGATTAATCGCAGTTCCTATCAACTATCGTTTCTAAAGCGCACCCTAAGCGTGTACTGGAAATGATCTTTCAGACAATCCTATTAGTGCTGAGGTTGTTGCGAGTATATTAGGCTTCACTATTCGTTTTTCAAACAATGTACGAATGCAATTTTTCATTTTTCTAGCAGTGCAGGTTAGGTAAGGTAAAGTAAAGCCTCCCATTATCGGCTATATTTTTATGCCTATTTACCCAACAGCACAGTCTGTTGAACTCTTCATGACAGCGACGAACAAGTTTGAATTTTCTGGCGTTCTAGATGCTGTCTAACGTACTCGTAAATGACTGGTTTCTGCTACAATATAGAATCGACTACCGAGTACCACTTGGTTTGCCCATAATCTGTATGAATGTAGTCAAATCGTCGATCCTTTATCTGAGAGGAAAATCGAAAAACGTTCAAACGAGCCATGAATGACTGCAAATCCTGTAAATCAAATCAAAAATTATTACAAAGCTAATTAAAATGTTCGTTCGTCAAAAACAGATGAGGCAGAATTTCTCCTCATACTTCATCCCAACGCTCATTTACAATGACATTCGAGTTGTCAGCTTTTTGTAGAAAGCCAATGTACTCGCTGCCAGTTCAACACTTCCAGATTGTGTCATGGCCTCAACTACACTTGAGTGCGTCGAATCTTCAACGGGGTGAATCCACTTTCGCACTCGTATAGTAACAAGAGTACTTAAAGATCTTATCATACACAAAACCGCTGGTCCAGATGGTACAGATGCTATATCTCTCCTTCTTCAGAAGAGGTGTTCTTGCACGCTTGCAAAACCACTGCGCAAGCTTTTTCATCACTCCTAATCCTTAGGACTCTTTCCGAGCAGATGTAAAACAACATTTGTCCAGCCCGTCCCTAAAAAAGGCGAATCTTCTTCGCTCTCCTGATACAGACCCATTGCACTTACATCCCTTCTTTCTAAGGCCATGAAAACGCTGAGAAACCGTCAGCTCATGAAATATCTCGAAACATGGAAACTTCTCAATGAACGGCAGTACGGTTTTCGTAGCAACAAGTCCACTGGCGATTTGATGACATGTCTCACCGAAAAATGTACCCAAAGTCTACACCAATCTAGAGAAAGTAAGAGTTTGGCATCAGGCTCTTTTGTCGAAAATGAGTGCTTTTGGGATCAATGACTCTCTTCTTCAATGAATTAGAAATTACCTTTCGGAACGTTCAATTCTAGTAGTATTGAATGGTTTCAAGTCTGATATTCACAAAATCAATGCTGGTGTGCCCCAGGGCTCCGTTCTGTCTCCGACGCTATTTTTAATTTTCATCACCGATCTCTTGTCTGCTACTTCTAATCCAACATATTCCTTTGGTGACGACAGTACTCTCTGCTTTTCATATTCGTTTCCGAACTCACATGGCAGCATATGTTAAGCTCGTTAAATCCCGGTAACCAATTGGGGAACTATCAACAGAGTGGAATTCAATTCTTCCAAAACACAATGCTGTCGTTGAAGTAAAATTTAAATACCCAGAAATACTTTTCCCACTCTGATCTAGCCTCGATCTAGCCTTCTGTCTCACTTTGTTCTATCGCTATTTTCACCACCAATGCTCTATCAGAATTGCCAGTAGCATTTCGCCCCATTAAGCCTTCAACCGTAACACCCGTCTCGCTATGAACGCTCACATTTGTAAGTTTAAAACCAAGCCCAATCAATAGAGTCCTGACTAAGTGGGTTGAGGACAAAAATATAGTTCCGGCCAATCAATTCGGTTTCAAGGCGAGGCATGATGTCATACATGCCGCATCTAAGCTGGTGTCAGATATCCAATGGAATAAAAGCAAAAACCAGTGTACTGGGGCCTGTCTGGTTGACTTGGAAAAGGCCTTCGACACCGTATGGTTTGAGGGGCTTTTCTACAGGCTGGCCAGACTGGGCATCAGTAAACCACTTTTGTATATTCTGCATAATATGCTCAGCAGCAGACAGTTCATCGTGAAAAATGACGATGCGACTTCTGTTGGGACATTTCACATTAAAAACGGTCTGCAACAAGGTGCGGTTAATTCGCCGATCTTATTATTTACACAAGCGATTTGATAGGTTCACTTCCCCATAGCATAGCGTATGAAGATGACTTGATAGCGTACAGAACAGGTCCAAAGGTTGAGGTCATTAATATGCTTTTGCAACGTGACTTAGAGCAAATTAGGCGATTTTGCGATGACTGGAAGTTGAAAATCAACTTCCAGAAGTCTGAAACCATTCTATTTAGAACGCCGTTGTCTGGTGCCTCTAGGGACACCAGAAAGAATTGGCGAAAATTCTCGATCATTGGACAACGCGGCCAGCCACTTGCTTGTCGAAATGTAGTCAGATACCTTGGAATCTGGCTAGACCAATATCTATATTTTAACAAGAATGTAGATGCTGCTCTGGCCAGGGCCAAAGGTGCTTTTGCCCTTACAAGGAGGCTGTTTTATAGCAGCCAACTCGATGCGAGAGTGAAAGTTATCTGCTACATGGCCCTCATCCGGCCGATGCTGGTATATGGGTGTCCCGTGTGGTTCAACGTGAGAGCGAGCTTAATGGAAAAGATTCGGGTGTTTGAGAGGGCTTGCCTTAGGGTTTGTCTTCACCTTTACAGAACACCAGAATCGGAATACATAAAATTCTATCCCAATGAGGTTCTATATAACAGGGCGAATCTAATAAGAGTGGACAACTTCGCTATTAAGTTGACTCGAGGGCATATTGCGAGATGACCTCGTCCAATAACCTGATATCTGGGGCCTACTACCCCAACTACTTATATCATGAGAGTGTGCGCTTGAAAGGCTTCATGCCCCCTGAAGCGTTCCTCTATTTAGATATGAAAGGGCTGATCCAGGATAGGTTTGCGGTGCCTCTAATTTTCCACGTAGCTCGTGCAGTGGGTGAGGGGCGACTCAACTATAACAGAGACGTCGCACACGGTAGTACTGAACGTCTCAGATTTAGCAGGGCGGTTTCAAAACGCGATAAAAAAGATGTTGTCTTGCAGCACCAAAATATTTGGTGGTTGAATGAAGAAGACCCGACTTCTTCGTCGTTTCCTTCAAGTCCAGGTTAGCCTAGTCAGAAGGCAAAGTGGGCCATATTTCCCATACTATGTTTAGAAAATGGCCGGCTTACATAGGTTAGGGTAGTTTTAAGGCATGAAGGTTGGCAACCTTGGGTTAGCTAGCTGTTAGGTTAGCAACTTGAAGTTTACTAACAATTAGGTTAGATTAGATTGTATATTTAGACTAAGTAGTTTAAGATTTAGTATAAGTTAGCAAAAATAGTTAGTTTAAGTAGTTTAAGTATTTATACCTTTAGTATAAGTTTTATGTAAACACAAAAAAATGCTCAGTTACTAAGTTTTTTCTTAAACAATTAATTTTTTCTTAGTTTAACTTTAATAGATGTTAATCAACAGTAATTAAGATTGAAAATTGTAAATTAGACTTTCGACGTCTAAACATAAAATAAAAATATATTTAGAGCGCCCGTTTTTTGGGCCAGTAAGTTAGAATAAGTTAATTAAGTTATAATAAGCTAGCATTTAAGCATTTTTTTCTGTTAGCATGTAAGTTCAGTAAATTTAAGATGAATAAAATAAAATGCATTAAAAACGAAACGAAACGAACCCTGGAAAGTTATTTGTGCGCCCAATAGCAAGTGGGGCGGCTTTTTAGAATGCTGTTCCCTAAATTTTCCAAGAATCGGCGAACTCAATGTGAGCAAATGTATCCTTATTTGAGCGAGAACGTATAGCCAGCATTCTGTCTAGTCGTCCAGCTTTACTAAGAATTTTGGTACTCATTCGACTGCACGCTGATTCGAAAAAAAGATAAATTTTCCTCATACGGATACGGATATTATTTTTATTTTTAAAATATACATAGGTACAAATAAATAAGCAAAAATATATGTATATACATTTTCATACATTTAACTCAAGTTCCTCAGAATAGGATTCTCATACATAGTGTACCGCTTTCGTAATCTGCCCAGGTTTTGTTTACCATTTCGTTTATGGTTCTTGGTCTTTTCCATATTGCTGGTAATTGTATCTGTATATTTTTTCTCTTCGTTCTCTGGCCTTACCAAACTATGTTTGTCAACAGACTTTGCAGGCATTTGTGAGTTTTCCAATATGGCTTTGCACATTCTTATCTGTTCCCCCCAAATCTTCAGTTTTTCACGACTGTCTTCGAAAATCCCAGGCTTGCTTGGACTTGGAGTCTTGGTTACATTGGCAGCACTTTTACTAGGGATTGTCATATCGTTGAGGACATATTTACTTGTAGTACTTGAAAGTCTTGAGCTGTTTACTATATTGGCTGTATTAGTGCATAAGGCTTCTTCCAATTCACCAATGTCCTTCAGAATCTGAGCTGAGCTCTCGCGTATTGAAGTTAGAATCAAATTTAATCTGTGAACAGAATCGCTTTTCTCATTTATGAGGCTGGCAATTGGGAAGTGTTTGTCATCTTGATCTTCATCCATTTGGTTATAATCGTAGTCCACTCTAATATCATTTGCGTCTTCTTCGTTTTTATTGTAGTACAGGTCGCCTAGCATCTGACTGGAGATCGAGGTGGTACAAATGGAAAAACACAAAATCACACGAAGTATAAACATTTGGCTGGAAATATTTGACGAATTTATTATATTGACAGTAAAAGCTTAATTCAGAAATTTGCATGTTGTGAAACATAAAGTGGATTCGTCGTCCTTGTAATCACAAAATAGTTGATCTGCTCGAAATGTTACGTATATCCTGTTGTATTGAACAGCAGTTCTCTGCTATAATAAAATGGTTTTCATAGTTAGAACCACCCCAACCGCTCCACAAAAGTCATTTCGGATGCCCTTAGGTCACTTCGAATTAGATCCTTTTCGTGCAACATTGCCTAGCCATATCAAGACTCTGATGCAATAGAGTATTCTTTATTCAATTTTAGATCTTTGAACTGTTGCTCACCACATAGAGAGGTAAATAATCTGCCGTCCAAGACGCAACATGGAATCCAACGCGGAATATAGTTGGCGGCAAGAAAGACTTTTGATGGCATGTACCATAAATATAACTTGGACAGGAAAAATAACAAAACAACGATGAAGACGAAACACTAGTTCTGCGGATTCTAACGTTCTAACGTTGTTGAACAGAATCCTGTTTGCGGAAGCTTTTCACTGTCTCGTCTCTGCTGCTATGGGGTTTTTGTGTTGTTGTTTGAGGAGGGAAGTGTAGTTCGCATGCTGAAGGCGCCAGTGTGAGGCTCCTATTTCCTAAACCTTACAGCCTGCGTCTCCATGAGACAGAATTATGCCATCGCTGGTGTTAAGAAAATTTTCATGAAATCAAAATGTCCAGTGGAGACGGGTAGTTTGCAGACAAGAAATAAATGTCTGGTTTTTATTCAAGACATCTCTGTAGACATCAACCCTGCAATTTTTTAGACAGTGCTTGTCAGTTTGACTTCGGAATGTGTATAAAAAGTGTGGTGAACTTCATACACTACAATGCCATCTGTTGGTAAAATAGAATAAGAAATCTACATCTGCGCCGCCTTGTTTCTACTAAACTAATCAAAAGAGCCCACTAAGTTCTTAGGCTATCATTTGAAAACACTTGGGCTACCAAAATGATCAGTTCCGTGACGTGAATGCTTGGGTCGGTAGAACGTTCACCTTGTCTTCTCCACACGCGTACTCGTTTATCGTCATTAAAAAACTGGAACTTACATTCGTCTGTAAAGAGTACAGGCCTCCAGTTTTCCATAGTCCAATCCGAATGCTCACGGGCGTAACCTAATCCCGCTACCCGATATCCCGATATGACCTTGTCAGTTTCGGTCGAATGGCGCGCACTCTGGACCGTTGAACATCTTCGTGGAGTCGATTATGTTCGCTTTGATCACTTACTTGAGTGCCAGTAGTTGATTTTGTAACACCTGGGTGGTTGCGGTACGCTCCCGAAGTGCAACTATTCTTACGTACCGGTCGTCTTGCGCAGTTGTGACTCTGATTCTTCCTGATCAACTTACCTCATAGAATGAAATGTCATGCAATAATTTGCCCACCTAAGTTAAAAGAAGAAATGTCAGATGAAATGTCTGAAATTTAGTCTGCCATATCGCTCTCAATAGCTCTCACGTTTACACTCAGATTATGAAGATATACTACCTGTGCTGCTGTAGCGACAGTCTGATCTGTACAGCTCTAGACGTGATCGACAATTGGTACTCTAGAGTTTGGCCTTCGGTCAAAATCCTCTCAAAACCGATGTTGCTCCCGTTGTCGTAAAGACAAGGAGGAAACCGGCTGGCCTGACTTGTGTTTATAAGCATTACTATTCGTTTTTCTAACAAGACTATGTATTCGGGTGTCATCCTGAATTACAAACTCCTTTGGGCTGAATATGGCGCACCGAAAACCTCCAAGGTTTTGTCGGCTTTCTGGCAGAGTTAAAAAGCTTCCCGCTATGTCATTAACGAGGGTCTTTACAGCTACGATAAGACCGATTATATCGTCTTCATTGGTATTCTGGTGGCAGAAGCTTTCACGAACAAATGTCACTGCTGTTTATTAGACTCCGATCTAAGATGGGGCGTTAGTGTCTTATTGGACGACGGCAATTTTAGATTTCACTTCTCGTTAGGCACTGTCTTTCACGCTCAGATATACATAATCCTGGTGGAATGAACTATATTGTGAAGCCTCGGTATTGTGATAGTGATGCCAAAACTGCGCTTAAAATGTTGCTGTTTCCTCTCAGGACTTCCAAGGTTGAATTTGCTTGGGTCCCAGATCACAGTGAGATCGTTGCAAATAAGATCGCCGATGAACTTACTAGGTAGGATTCAGAGGAAAAATTCACAGGACCCAAATCAACGTTAAGACAACCCGCGTGTTCGGTTAAAGAAGCATTGACAGTTGGATCTCGTGTGAGGCTTATTGTCATACCAAGAAAAGACTAGACGTACTTACTATCGTTGCAACTCGCCTCAGGTTTCTCACTATTACGAATCAGGTGCAACTATACTGCTTTCGGCAGATTAGGGTATACTTCTCGGTGAGACATGCCATCAAATCAGCAGTAATCATGTTGTGTGAGTCTCGTAATATTTTATGAGACAGCAGGGACTACAATGCAATGTGGCTGTAGGATGAGAGAGAGAAGAAAATTCACCTTTTGTAGGGACGAGCTGGATAAATGGTGTTTTCTCCCAGCTAAGAAAGAGTCCTAAAAAGTAGGATGGATGAAAAAGCTTATGCAGTGGTTTTGTCAGTGTGCCAAGAACACCTCTTCAGAAAAAGGGGAGTAATTCCGTCTAGACCAGCGAGTGCGAACGTTTCCCCATAATCGAGGTTACTAGCTCAACCCTGTTACTGTAATAGATTTAAACGACGTGTCTTCAATAAAAATTTTAAAAGCAAAAATTTCTATTTTCACTTCCGCCACCCTGTTGAAAAGCTTATAGGAGCTTTAATCTATTACAATGGCAAAGGACGAAGCTTCTGGAGTATGTGCTTCGTTGACATTAGTTCTCTATCGTGTCTCGACTTCAAAACATCGAAAATCAATTGCTGCGTTTGTTTTACGGTTGATCCCATCTTTTTATTTTTTTGTGCAAATTTTACTCGGAAAATTCATCTAAAAATTGTGTAGAAAGCTGCCCGCCATTGTTACGTTTGATTTATTATAGTTGTAAATAAAATTCTATCTATTATTTGGCGCAAAACAAAATCACATCAACAATGGGTCGAAAACTATTGCATACATTGCGGAAACCGCCATTGTGAAAACTTTTTTTTCTGCGAAGCTCGAAAGTGAAATGAACATTGTTACCCCAAAAGTATTACTCTCCCTGTTACTCGTATCTAAATATAATATGTGGCTTAATGTTGATCCATTCATTTACTCTCTTCTCACATTCACAATGGAATACAAATGTGAAGAGCACGAACCCAACTACAATCGGCCATAAAGGAAGTCTGTCTTGTTTTCTCTGAATCGACGTTGACGGTCGACGGTCGACCCCACAAAATACACGATGAAACGCGACATACACTGCAATTCGCCGTGTCCAACTGGTTCGACTTGAATGCGGGATTTTTACTGTTCCTTCTGTGTACTCCTCTGACGTTCCGCTGTGCAACGCGAATTTCTTCCACACAAAGTTTTTTGTTCTTCCAATTTTTTCAATATCAATCCACAAAAGTGTTTTGTTTCTTAAAAATAGAATTTATTTCGGAATAGCCGTGTGTAGGAAGCCTCCTTTTGAACTTTGCAAAAGAGAATAAAAAAAAAAGAAAAAGTGACAACAAACCAAAATCAACAACGGAATAAAGGAAACGAGAAAAACTTTTCAATTTCTGTTTGTGCATTCGACGTTTAAAGAAAGAAGAATTATCTACACATAAACAACGAAAAGGAGAAAGGAAATCTACGAAATCAAGGTAAGTTTGGATATTTTTGTGTGTTTACGAGTACAATCCCCTCTCTGGCCTTGCCCTGGACTAGGTGGTCAGCCCCCTCCGCTTGGCATAGTGCAATTTCGATTTTAATCATATTTTTTTTTGTTTTTTGTTTTCAATTGTAGCCCTGTCTGGTCTCTCTGTATCTGTATCTGATGTGTTGCGTGGAATTTCGTGGGCTGTCGTCACTTTGTCAGAGTCACCAGAGATTAGCACAACACATTCGCGATGCAGGCTGTTTGTTTATGTGTTGGAATTTCGGTCGCACATTCCATAATTCGTTTCACGCCTACAGTGGCTGTTGTCGTTTCTGTTTTTGTTGTCGTCGTTGCTCTGGGAGAGACTTGGTAGTTAGTTCTTAATTCTCTGAATGTCACTGACGAGGCAAGGCAAGGCGTTCGGTATGACTAGCTACATTATGTTGATTTACTGTTAATTTGCCTCTGGCCTGCTTCTGAAAATCCGCAACGCATTTGGATAAGAATGTTCGTCGTCGTCGTCGTCATAGCAAATTAATTATTAAATCATCTCAGGTAGCCATAGCGCTCACCAAAGTCTCAATAGTGTGGTGTATGCAAATAAAGTTTGCGCATCACACGCCTGTGAGTTGGCGAACTTTCAATTAGCCTCCTTATATTGTTTTCTTTTTTTTTTGCGAATCTAAATACCAGAAAGACGAACGAAAAACATAACGAGAACAGAACATTCACAAAAACAAAAAAACAAATATTTGTTGGCTTACTATTGCCATTGCCATCTTTTACTTGTGGAAAACAAGAAAAAGAAACAGCTTTCCATGAATATGTGTGTGTGTGTCGATTTTGCAAAAAAAAAAAAATAAATTGAAAGGAATGAACACGGGCAGTGGCAAAGTAAACTTTCCAAAACAAAACACATAGTCAGTGGTGGAAGTTGAAGCACTTGTGTGTGCTACCCTATGTGTGAGGCAGCCACCATAGCTGCCCAATTTTCATTTCGCAGACGAAGCGAAGAAAAAAAAAGCGCAAAACAAAGTGAAATGAATGAATTTTGCCGCTTTATGGCTCTTCACAATGTTTGTTTACATTTATTCTATGCTTTTGCTTCAAAGAGAATGATGCTGCTAGAAGACGAGGACGCATGGTTGCCGTGAATGTAGTGATGTCATAGTCATTCCAAAACATCACACATTTGCCGATCGCAAAGATGTTATTTTTCTTTTTCAACCCGTTCAACTTCAATTAAGAGGCCAAATTTGTTCTCAGCATTCGCAAGACGATTGTCATTATCTACAATTTTAAAACATTTGATGCATGCGTCAGCTTTATCGCTCTGTCAACATGGCCACAGAATCATGCAGCAATTCACTGCAGTTTAAAGCGAATGTTTGAGATAGTTAAAGTTAGTTTAGGCAGGGTAGATATGTGCCCGATGACTTATAAATCACTTCTCACTGAGACCGAGCTTTAGTTTTAGATCTCATCACAGAACCTAAAGAGAGACAGCTAATTTAGATCCAAAAAGATAGGGATATGTAATTCACATATCTAAGGTAAATTTTTTAAAAGATCTTCAGCTCGTCGAAAAAGTAACTACGCTCTAGACTTATTTTTCTTCTGTCCTTCAAGTCCTAGTCCCTCACAGTGTCGTTTTGTGCATGGTGAGAGGCAACTTACGATAAGTTGCTACTCACTGTAGTGTTCGCTTTGTAATTTTTTTGCACAGAGATTATTTCCCAACCCCGAATGGCTGGAGAGTGACAGACTTTTCCATAGGCCAACGATTTTACTCTCAGAGGCTTGCCCATTGCCTGTCAAACAAGAGATTTAGTCAGAAAAATTAATCCATAGTTCTGATGTGTGTTTAGCATTTCGCCCTTCAAACCTCCAACCGTGTCGGCAAGCCCACCTTTGGAGGTACATACTCTGAAATACCCTGATTCTTTCTTAAGTTCTACGACACGATTGCCCTTCATTCATAGTCACTATAACATGCAAAACCAGCGTAGGTCGGTATCCTTCTTTTTTTATTCTCTCTTTGATTTCCTTTGCTAACGCTGTGTACGTTTGTGGGTGTACAGATCTAGCGGAGTGAGGACTAGCACGCCTGAATGATTAATGATATTTTGTATTTTTAATTATAAATCCTACATCTGTTTTCCGATTGACTACTACAGCCTATAACAAAATATAAGTGGTGTTGACTGGGAACAGGTTTACTACTGAACCTTTCCCATAGATCAAACCGAGTTTTGAAATCTTAACATTGCGCATATTTTCAATAACTTCGTTCCACTCGGAAGAAAAACCATCAGACATTGTCAACGTCCTTGGTTCACCAGCTATTACTGTGCAATGCAACCAGACTTACAAACAATCTAAACGCTTCAGACTAGATTGTCACCATCAAGTGAATCAGTCTTTGCGTAACAAAGCTGTACCTAAAATAAGAACTACAAGAAACACCGTGTATAGTTGAAAACTGAATATTACAATGAGAGGACAACAGCTCTGGAAGAATCTTTCAAAACTGGTCATTGGTACTCGTAAATAACGCCAAGACTGCGAAAATAATTTTTGCATTGCCGCATTAAACAAAACCTTCAGTTCACTTCCTTTCCGACTCTACCAAAACCGTCTAACAATATTGCTAATACGAGGATTGTCTGAAAAGTTTCCGACCGCAACGTAAAGATAACGGCACTCGTAAATAAAAGCTAGTGAATGCTAGTTGTGCATCTTTTGACAGTTACTTACCGAAGTTTCAGTCATTTTGGACGCGCAGTTTTTAGTTGACAGTCATTTGAGTGAGTCGATGTGAGTGTTTTTTGTGAAAATGGAAAAAATTGAGTATCGAGCTGTTAATAAATTCTTGTTTTTGAAAGGCAATACGACTACGCAAATCAAAAATGAGTTGGACTCTGTGTATGGGGACTCTGCACCATCATTTACCACAGTGAAATTTTGGGCAGCTGAATTTAAACGTGGCCGTAAGAGTTTAAGAGATGATGATGAACGTTCGGGTAGTCCAAAAACTGCAACCACTGCGATAACATTGCTAAAGTTCACCAAATGGTGTTAGACGACCGCCGAATTAAAGTGAGAGAGATAGTAGAGGTTATGAAAATGTCCAAAGAACGTGTTTGTTACATATTAAATCAAGGTTTAGGCATGAGAAAGCTGTCCGCGCGTTTGCTTACGTTAGACCAAAAACGTGTTCGAATGAACATTTCCAACGCTCTGTTGGCGCAGTTTAGGCGCAATAAATTACTGTAGATGAAACTTGAATACACCATTATACGCCCGAAACAAAAATTCAGTCAAAACAGTGGACTGCAAAGGGCGAGCCGGCTCCAAAAAAAGCAAAAAACTGTTTTTTCGACTGGGAAAGTGATGTCGACTGTTTTTTTGGGATAGTAAAGGAGTTATCTTAATCGATTATCTTCAAAAAGGAAAAACCATTACAGGAGCATACTACGCATCATTACTTGCTAAGCTGAAGGCAGAAATTGCGGAAAAACGGCGACATTTGCAGAAAAAGAAAATCCAGTTTCACCAAGATAACGCGCCGTCTCACACCTCAGAGGTTGCCATGGCGAAAATCCATGAATTACGGTTTGAAATGCTTGACCATCGACCTTATTCACCAGATTTAGCTGTTTAAAAAAAAAAAAAAAAAAAGGATTCGTCAGGAAGCTTACAATTCGGAACTCTACTTCTTCTCACTGTTCTAAGAATATGAATGCCTCTCGTAGTCAAGAATTTGATAAGCGGCAGGGAGGTATAATAGTTGTCGAAGTATGGTAAAACCTGTAGTTGCAATTGTTTGGTATTTGCCTCGTTAAACGCACAGCTACATTTAAGGCGTCACCCAATTGTGGCTCGCCTTCGCATATAATATTTTCTTGACAACTATAAATCTCGAACCTGTAGCCAAAACCACTAACCCCGCACAAAATAAATAGTTTGAAGCCCCATTTGTCAGGTTTAGCCGGTATGTATTGTTTTAGAATACTTCAAGCCTTGGATGAGCACATCTGCTCATCATTGAGCCTTTCAATTAGTGATCTTACCTTATAAAGCCTATCACTTCCGGTCTGGGAACAGTTTGGAATTGTCATTGAAATGCAAATTTTGTCCCAATCGATATCGATATTCCCATTTTATCGGACCAGTAACTTCTAACATTCAAAATCCGTATAATAGATGTGTTTAAAACTACTCCAACAAATTGACGAATATCGATACTTTCAGCATTTATCGGTTTGCTTGGGTTTGATCAGGTATAAGATCAACAATTTATTCAGTGAAAAAATAAGAAAAAAACTGGTATGACACTTCCAATTCCAGTAGTTCATTTGGAAGATCCTCGTTGCCTAAAAAATTAAGCTGATCTGAATTGAGCTCAAGGTCGTTTTTCTTCCATATAACATTAGCTTTTGCTGGCTTCGTCTCTGCAGCTTATGTAACTCCTCGAGAAGTAGACGTCTGAGGTGGAGGAGATGAGACAGTAGGCTGAAGCAAAATTGCTGATGATGGTGGATTGTCCGATTCGTTCCCTGATGAGCTTTTTTACTGGGGGACAAATGTAGGATCCTCATCACATTCATCGGACGAAAAATCAAGTTCATCTTCACTTTCGCACCATGCCGGAGTATTTCCTGAAGCTGTTGATCACTTAGAACTCTACGGTCTTTCTATGCTCAAAACCAAAACAAAAACTCAAATTTCCCGCAGAATATAAACTTACATTGAAAACGAAATAACTGGTTTTATGATAATTTCCCAATAATAATGAAATGAGCGCTCAAACACGAACGTGGACGATATGCAAAATTTCAACTTTGACTGCTGATAACGAAGAGCAAATGTCAAATAGAGAACTTGGGACACAATCGCGCTTGGAAGAGGTATCTTACGTTCTTGCAACATTGCTCTGATTTGGGAAAAATAGGAACATTCAATTCTTTTACCGTTAAATGGGGAATGTTGCAGATCTGCAATTCAGTGCAACGAAGGGTTAATCCGAGCTTTGTTACATGCATTTGCATACTGCAGCGATCCAACTATGAGGAAATAAGTTATATTTTAAACATTTAAACAGGTTTCAAAATACGTTTCATAGCCAATCATACAGACATCTGTACACCGTGCATACGAGTGCATATGAACATTGTGTGTTGTTTTATAATTCTGTAAACAATCTCAGTCCTTTCATTTCGTTTTTGTTGTAATACGCACTGTTTGGAATTACGTTGGTGGCGTCTTAATGTGGTTGGGGCGTGACATTTAGTCTAGAATAATAAGATTTTATCCTGACACATGATTACTCGCTTGAAGACTATTTAGAGGTTCTCTCATAAGTGCAAAAAATAAAATTGACAAAGCTAATCATTTCTAAGATCTCTACACTGAAGTTTTCAGAGTTTCACAAAAAGTAAGCCAGACGAGGTTATTTACTTTCCAAACCAATTACATTGCTGAGAAAAGAAAAATAAAATAAAATTTTTAGGTCGTCGTGACAGAGTAATTAGCTACTACAAAGGTAATTTGGGTTCAAATCTAGGTATTCGTGGAATCCTACAAATTATTTTGTATTTTTTACAACTCAGCTTCGTTCTGATGAATCGTCTTCATAGTGTAAAAACACGTTGATTCTTAATCTCTAACGAATTATCAAGGTTTTACCAAATATTGACTCATGTTCTCAGAATAGTTCGTTAAGACCTTGCAATCTGAATCCCAAACAAGAGACTGCTGCTGTTCCCGATTGCTAATTTCCAATTGAGACAAATTTCTGGGTCTCGAAATAAACATGAGCTAACTGTCGTAAGCTGATCTTGCCTCGATTGCTGCAGTTTTGTAGATTGCTTATCTGTGTTGTGTTTTGCTTTCACTTTAAATAATTCATTGCCGGATTACTCGCTTATTCGTCTGATTTTTTACAATGTTCTTTCTCTTTTGGCATTTGAAAGTTTCCTATTTCGAAACTGAATAATTGTGCCCGTCACAGAGGAGTATTCTTATTTTTTCACCAAAAGGATACAAATTTCAACAAAAGTCTTCTCTTCTAGACAACGAAAGAAATTCTTTGAATTTCTCAGTAAAATTGCTGTTCTGCAAATCTTTTAGATTGTCCGAGCTACTTGAAATGACCGATTTTGTAATAAAAACTTAAAAGTCATTGATGCGAACAGAAATATTGTTGGAATGAATTTTCTATTATTATAATCTGGTAGATGATTTCCGGCATATGCCCGGCGCGGCTACGACTCACATGGTCCATTCGATCAGTCAAATTTTTCACTACTTTTTCCAATAAATCTAGCCGTATGGCGTCAATGGTGGCTTGAATATTGGCTTCCAATGCTTCAAGAGTTGCTGGTTTGTCGGCATAAACCTATGGCTTAACATAGCCCCATAAAAAGTAATCGAGAGGCCCAGTTAACAGGGCCACTTCTGGAAATAAAGTTGTCAGCAAATTGATTTTGCAATAAATTGATGGTTAAGCTCGCTGTATGGCAAGTTGCGCCGTCTTGTTGGAACCAAATGTCGTCGATGTTTAGCTGATTAATTTTTGGACACTAAAAATCAGGCAGCATGGCTCGATAACGCTCGACATTCACCGTAACGGCAGCTCCTTCCTCATTTCGAAAGAAATAAGGACCGATGATGCCGTCAGTGTGTAAACCGCATCAAACAGTCAATTTTAATGGATGTAATGGTGATTCGCTTGAGGATTGTCTTCGCTCCATATACGGCAATTTTGCTTGTTGACGAAGCCATTTAACCAGAAATGAGCTTCATCCCTCAACATAATTCTTCGATAAAAATGCTGTATGAACTTCAGGAAAGATTTATTTTTTTCAAAGTAAATTTCCACAATTTGGAAGCGTTTTTCTGGCGTTAAACGATTCATGATGAATTGTTAAACCTTACTGTACAGAAATGTCAACACAGTTTGACATTGACAGCTGTCAAACCATAGACAACAACCATCGAAACTTCTCTTGCAGCTAAAAACCTTTTATAATTAGCTTCCAGCTTGTTTCAAGGTTAAATATTCTTTTTTCCCGACTGCGACTCTATGAAATCTTTTATGAATTCCGCGCGGTTTCAGAATGAATTTGCCAGAAAAAACTCTCGAGTCTGCGGAAAATAGTTCGCTGGAGAAACATCAAGCAAACATAAAGTAGAGAAGACTGTCAAATCTTAGCTTTAATTGTTTGCCACTATCAGGACGAGTCGGCATTGGCATACATAGTCTCTGCTTTTTAACGTAAACCACCTGTCGTGTAGACTTATGTTTCCGGAATGCCAATACATCAATGCCGCGTTCCTGAGATACCAAAGCAGAACTTGTGTTGGAGGCACAAGTTCCTACCCTTGGTATGGGTCGAGCCCTATCTAAAACCTCTTACTGCTCTTGGGGTCACAGCACCCGGTACTTATTGCAACTCTACATTGGGTCAAACCAACAGGAAGACCCTTCCCGCGACTTTGGGTTTAAACCACAGCCACCATAACGCTCCCGCAAGTCAGGCCCGGACCGAAATTCGGGGGGCTCCTGACTCCCATGGTACCGTGATTTAAGTCTTGATAAGGACTACCGGTGGTCTTGCCGCCAACAAGACCTATGACCGGCAACATGTAACTGATCAAATCGTAGCAACCTTTGGTAGCGTCATCTGAAGATGTTTACGGTATGACCAGTACTTTGCTCTGCCCCAGCTTTTTATTAGACAACGTCATTGATGGGCGAAGCCTTGATAATTGGGCGGGGGCCCAGCATTGGCATACAGAATGTATCTTGTGTTTAACGTGGACTCCTGCCATTATGGCCTTATCCCACGGGATGCCCATACATCCATGGGAGCAAGGATACGCCTTGCCATCGCTCACCGTCAATCCATTGATACCAATTCGGAACTGTGTTGCCGGCACAAGTTCCACCCTTGGTATGAGTCGTGGCCGACCTAAAACCTCTTACTGCTCTTAGGGTCGCAGCACCCAATACTTATTGCAACTCTACATTGGGTCAACCAAAGGAAGACCCTTCCCGCGATTTTGGGTTTAAACCACAGCCACCATGACGCTCCCACAAGGGGGTCTACCGCTAACAAGTCAGGCCCGGACCGAAATCCGGGGGCTCCTAACTCCCATGGTACCGTGATTTAAGTCTTGATAAGGACTACCGGTGGTCTTGCCGCCAACAAGACCTATAACCGGCAACATGTAACTGATCAAATCGTAGCAACCTTCGGTAGCGTCATCTGAAGATATTTACGATAAGACCAGTACTTTGCTCTGCCCCCGTTCATTATTAGACAACGTCATTAAAGGGCGAAGCCTTGATATTTGGGCGGGGGCCCGCATTGACATAGAATAGGACCGAACCATGTCAGTTAACCAACACAGGCTGCTTTTCAGCTAATTTTGAACGAACTACAATATGTCATATACAGAGTGCGCCATCTGGAGCTCCGATATATAAATGTTTAATAACTTTAAGGAAAAAAAAACAATAGATTTCGTAATGGCGCAAGTTTTTATTTATTGTAGTTTGGGCCTCACAATTTATGTGAGCTATTTTTTTGAACCAAATATCGATTGGACACTTTTTTCTCATGAATTTTTCATAACATTGGCCAACATTTCAGGTGATATCGTGGCTATTTCCACTCGAATATTGTTTTTAACTTTGTCTAACCTGTTCTGGGCGTATCGCTACAGACCCGTGTTCAACACAATTTGAGGCCATCATAATTGACCCATTATTTTCAATGTAGAGAGGGCCTCACTTTTGGTGTAAATTTTTATTTATGATTGAAATTGTACTAAACTGAGGTCTCCAAATCGGTTGAGAATTGTCAAAGTTATTAAACATTTCTATACCAGATGACGCACTCTGTACATATTGGCCCTTTCGAGGCCCACCGGATTTTCACCAGAACTCTTTCTGGGTTTGCTTCTTGGTCTGCATCCAAATCCTTCTACGGTTGCCAAATTAAATCTACTTTTCATCACAAGTTTCTTAGTTATTGTAAAAAAGAGTGATGCAAAGATTTCTAGACGCCGTAGTTTTTAGAATTTTGTTTTACTTTGTTATAAAAGAAAGATGCTACACATCTACCGTTGCGCGTTGCTCATAAAACATCATCTTCAATTATCGTTATCGCCCCATGTGGTCGACGAATGGTATGTGATACTGGTTGACGTTGTACTTGCATATACAATATACATACGAGTACATACAATACTTTATCAAGCACTCTGTTCCTCATTTTGTTTTCTTTAGAAAAATGATCGTTCTTCACCGATCTTTCTTATGAAGCCTACTACACGAGATGCGAAATTCTGTATGCCAAGGTGGAATGTGGCAGTAATGTTCTGCGATTAATCCCTTGGTCATCAAATTTTCACTTTATATTAGCAGCATTGTTATTCTTGAATGATTTAGATATAGAGCATCAGACTTCGACATTAGAATTCTCTCTCTAAGTTACAATTGCTGGGTGATGAATGGTTGAAGTGAGCGGCGCCATCTTGACGATGGTCAGTGCTGTAACTATGACTTCACAACATTTGTCCTTATTTTAATATCTCATAGGCAGCCACCGGGATTTGAATTTTAAAAGTGTTTCCCATATATGATACATATACGTGGGCCATAATGTGTGACCTTTAAGACCCTTTGCTTTAGAATGTCGCTTGTGACTCATGCAGTATGCGTCGTTGCTTCGTCGTACTGGGACCACCAATAAAAAATTTATTGATCATAGCTCTGTAGCGATCACCATCCACAGTGACCATTTGGCCACGCCTTTCTCAAAAAAATCCTCCAGCTTAAACAGCGCACCACACTGTGACTTTTAGTGGATATAATGGCTCTTCGTGCATTACTCGCAGATTTTCAGTGCCATAGAACCGCAAGTATTGTTTGTGAAAATAAGGGTCGGCATGGCGCCAAAATCGTTGATTATTCCGCGTTCCTCAGGAGTGTAGCGTTCCATTGTTTATTCATCAAAATTCTAATTCTATTTTCTTCACAAATATCAAAGCCGATTTGACATTTAACGCCATTTGTAAAATCTATGGCACTTTCCGATAGGCTCATACATTATGGCCCACTCTGTTTAAGCTTCTCCAATGTATTTGGATTTTCGGTCTCCAAGATTTTTTCAGGACTAGTTAGGGTGTTGGATTAAATATGATAGTCTGGTGCAAACATTTCTGTACTCCAAAAAATTGTTTGTAAAACTTAAAGCCATCAACTTTTTTCAAAAAAGTTTCGTACAAAACATGTAAATCTTCGTTAATTGTAGAGTCCCACTCCTGTCTAACTCTGTTTTTTGGCTTTGGATACCCAAAAATTGACTGCGGAATCCCAGCTGAATGATTCTCTAGTGAATAAGTCTGGAGAATTTTCAGGCCAACCCACCATCACTTCCCGAAATCGTTGTTTTGCAGTGGCAACCGCCTTTGCGGTGTGGCACCTTGACTACATCTTGCATTAATCTTCTGGAAATTGTTGTTTGTTTTTGCAACACTGTGTATAAACTGATTTCATCTGCTGTATGGTTCTCGTCAATAATAATAAGTTCCGATTGCTTTGGACTTCGTACCGGTTTTATCACTCCTGGATCACTTGTTCTGATCCACATATTTTGTCGATGAAGACATATCAACTGGTGATTCATAGATAAAAAGCATTCGGCTCAGCAACTTGCGACCTGATTCATATAAGTCGAGAACAAAGTTGTTTGCAGTCAGTAGTAATATTTTTTTCAGTTAACACAATCCTAACAGGTCTTACGAATACGTGTTGACCACAAGGATGGGGCTCCGTCGATCGGCTCACTTTTTTGCTCTGACCAGCGTTGTTTTCGGACGTATTCAACTGTTTAATTATTGTCCTCGTTCCTACTCGAACAGTATCCTTAGCCATATTGCAATTTTTCACAACATAAAACATCACTTTTACTCGTAATTTGAATTTTTGAATACTGGGTCTTTGTAGCTTTAACTTTGAGCTCTTTGTTCCTGTCATATACAAATAATAGCAAAAATAATAAAAATTCATAAAAACAATAAAGTTACCATGCATCTAATGAAACACGGTATGAGAAGCTTTAACGTGTTATCCCCGAAACGAATTTGCTTATGAATGGGGTTAACTACTACGTAAACACCACACTTTTGCGCAACAACAACAAGCTAAGTACGACCCATGCAAACAAAACTATTACAAAGACTACGAACTACGAATCAGCACGTGGATGATTAGGTCAAGGGCACTTCGATCGCGTGAATCCTAACAACTACCCCATATAGCTGCTAAACAGATATCACGGACTAAAGGAGGATGAAAAACTGCGATGTATGAGTATACAAATATGCCAGATATCCCCTAGAGAACAAATAGACTATGCTACCAAGGAATATTTCTACGACCTTTAGAACTACATAAGTGCCATGACTGATGTACCATGTTTCACTCGAACAGTGAATCGCCTCTGAATAGAAAAACAAAGACGGCTCGTGTACCTTCCTACCTGCGGAACTTTTGTTATCAGCCAGAGATGACTTTGTAGAGACAACATATCATTTCCCAATTTCCAAGATAGGCTCGGAGTAAAGTTGTCCCGATGAAAAGGAAACCTTCTAAATAACTAAAACGTCTGGTCGATGCGGTTTAAGGCTAGACAAGTCCACAATTGACCAAATATTTATACTACGGCAGATCCCAGAGAATACCCCAGAAAACCAGATCGATACACATTAACAATTCCAAGGCATATGACAGCACCTGTAGGGTCAAGTTACACAGAGACACTTCTGAATTTGCATTCTGCTCCATCCTCCAGCTATCAGCTCTTTGTACACTTTGCTGCACACTTTGTGGCCAGTTCAACACTTTCAGTTTGTGCTTTGTCCCCGCCTACACTTGAATGCGTCGAATCCTCAATGGGACGAATACCCTTTCGCACTCGTATAGTAGCAAGAGTACTTAAAGATCTTTATATACACAATTCCGCTGGTCCAGACGGTATAGGAGTATCTCCCCTTCTTCTGAAGAGGTGTTCTTCCTCGCTGGCAAAACCACTGCTTAAGCTTTTCCATCAATCCTACTCTTTAGGACTCTTTCAGTATTTATCCAGCCATCCCTAAAAAAGGCGAATCTTCTCGAAACGTCCCTTCTCAACGGTTTTCGTAACAACAGCTCCACTGATGATTTGATGGCATCTCTCACCGAAAATTGGAACCAAAGCGTACATCAATCTGGCGAAAGCAAGATAGTTGCACTTGATATTTCTAAGGCATTTGACAGAGTTTGGCATCGGGCTCTCTGCCACCTTTCGGAACGTTCAATTCAAGTTGTATTGGATGGTTTCAAGTCTGATATTCACAAAATAAATGCTGGTGTGCCCCAGGGCTCCATTCTGCCTCCGACGCTCTTTTTAATTTTCATCAATGATCTCTTGTCTGTTACTTCTAAACTAATATACTCGTATTCCTTTGCTGACAGTACTTTTGATATTGGTTCCCGGCGTATGTTAAACTCATTAAATTCCGGTATTAACAGCATAAGCAATTGAGGAACTATCAACAGACTGGAATTTAATGATTTCGGCAGTTTTTTCATAATCTTCACAAAATTGTCTGGCAGTGTTCCCATCATTAGTCGTACCAAACCCATGTTTTACCAAGTCTATGTTCAAACCTAGTTCAGATTTGAATCTTCGTTGGATAACATTTTTCCTTTCCTGGAAAACGGTTTGATTCTCTCTTCGGACTTGTCATAATTTTAAAGGCAATCTGTAAGAAATGTGTAATAAACATTCGAAAGTTTTTATAAGTGAGTGAAGTGGAGACGATCCATAAACATAATTTTGTGTCTTTACATTGCCACAAGTAATTGGCGAATTCATTTGACTGTGCTTAGCATCACAAATATAACAATTCTGATCCCCCTTTGTAACCGATAATATGTTGCATATTTTTCCATCAACCATTGTTGAGAGAAGGACATGTTTGACGAGAAGGTTTGAAGATTCAGTTGGGTTTAGTTTGTGGATTTGACTTTTTATATTTTCTGCTTCTTGATGCACTAAAGCCGAAGTCTTTTTTTTTTTAAATAAATTTAATTACAAAGCGTGGTATTAAAATTATCATCTAAAACTAATTTCAAAGGCACGAAACAAACTAAAAATAGTTATTCGTCACTAGCTGTTTTGTCGTCGAATTTCTGTTTGTACTGGCTATGCCCTGAACTCCCATCAAATCCCCATTTACTTATCAACGTTGCTGATTGCGTTTTGTCTGTCCCTGAAAAGTGCAATGCTTCTAAAATCCGCTGGGTAGTTATATCTAACAAGGACTGTAGTGTAAAACTACCAGAAACCTTACCAACCTGAATACATTCTTCATGGAAAGCATTTTTTCTTGGCTTTCGTCAAACAGTAAAATGACGGAACCGGTTCGTAGCCTACACCAAGAGCTACATTCCTGAATAGTTTGTAACTATTGGTGGTCATCAAGATAAAGGCCTAGTGCCTCATCACCGGAAAGGCATTTCTCTTTTGGAGTTAACAACTGAGCATTTTTTATTTGTTTAGTGCCATCTAGGTCATCACTCAAGCCTTTTATTATGTTTGCAGCATCTTTCTTTCTCGCGAGCCTTAGAGAATGTTCAGCAGCAAACCAAATTTCTGCCAAGGTAAAATTATTGAGTATCCTTTGTTGTACCCTTTGGATTTTAGTTTTTTGGCAACAATCATTAAATGATTTTGGAGGACGACCAAAATATTGAGGTGTTTGGGGAGCTTTTGATCATCGGCAAGCTAAAGATCTTTGGAATCACGCGTTAATAAAATAATATCATCTCCATTCAGCCATTCTTCATACGTACAAAAAAAAATCGCTCAACTCGACGGCCTGCTTTACCCAACTTATAAAAAATCTTTTCCGACCACAACCTAATACTGTTTTTTTAGCCTCTGTTTTTCATTATCAGAAACAAGAAGATTGTGCTTCAAAACTATGTAGCTGTAAATTTTTCCATTCCTCACTTTTTTGGGATATTTTATCCATTGCTCAAAAAATTCTGTTCGCGAAATCACGCAAAATGAATCTGAAAATTAAAAAATAAAAATATTTGCAAAGTCGTGCGCAAAATTCAGTTTGAATTTTCGGAAAGAGGATTCAATTCTCTAAAAGATGCATATAATTTTAAGTCCCGATAAACTGGTACTCATGCCTTTTTTTACTAATGATTTAATTTAAAACTGATAAATTCAAAACAATATAGCATGTTTTTTTTATGAAAAAGAGAAAAATTACTAAGTAAACCATAAATACCTTCAGAAGGAATGTCCTGTATCATACAGGAACAATTGATTAAAGTTGAAAAAAATTAGACTCAATATTACAACGCCAACCACAAAATTAAAATGGAGTTGTGAAGGGACGCGCATTCTACGTGACCTGAAAGGAGTCGATGAATGAAGAGAAAGTCTGCTGCATCTCTGCGATCTTCGAGGGTGTTTAAGTTGATAAGGTTGAGACGATTTTGATAGGGGGGCAGATTAAAAGGGTCGTCCCAGGGCATACCTCGAAGAGCAAATCGAAGAAAACGACGCTGAATGCTTTCAATTCTCGAGATATGAACAAGATGATACGGGGACCATACTTGACTTTCGTACTCTAGGATGGGGCGAACAAAGGTAATATAGAGGGACCTGGTCACGTATGGGTTGGTGAATTCTTTGAACCACCGTTTTACAAAACCTAGTGCAGAGTTGGCTTTGAGGATTATCTCATCCATATGTAAACGGAAGTTGAGCTCGCTGTCATACAAAATGCCGAGGTCGCGAAGAGACTCTACGAAGGAGATAGGTTGGTTATGGAGAAGATAGAGTCGGGGAGGAGATTGGTTCCGCTTATGTGAGAAGGTGATGGATTGGCATTTGGCGATGTTAAGTTCCAAAGAATTTTTGAGGCACCAGATCGAGAAACTATCAAGATCTTGTTGAAGGAGGAAAGAGTCATGGGGAGAGGAAATGGTTTTGAAAAATTTGGTATCATCGGCGTAAAGGGAGACAGACGAGTGTTTGATGATCATATCGAGATCATTTATGGTTAATATAAAAAGAAGGGGACCGAGATGGCTGCCTTGTGGAACTCCAGAGGTGGCCAAAAATGGAGCGGACTGGGCTGACCTAAAACGAACACTGTAAAAACGGTTTTCGAGGTAAGAGGATATCCATTTTAACAATATGGGTTCAAAGCCGAGGGCAGACAATTTAAAGATAATTAACCGATGAGAGATTTTATCGAAGGCTTTGCTAAAATCGGTTGCAACTACATCGACTTCATTGCCATTCTCTAGGGCAGAGAGGGCAAAGGATACGAATTCAACGAGATTTGTGGTGGTTGACCTACCCTTTAAGAAGCTATGTTGTCTAGGTTTTCCAAACCTGAGGAAATTCTCGTTGTGAAAGGGATAGACGGAAGAGATTAGAAAGGGCAAGGGAAAGAGAGGAAGAACATTTTTTAAGAAATATGCCAGGGAGGCCATCTGGGCCGGGTGTGAATTCGTCATTGAGTTGGTGTAATTTATATTCGATATAAGACGGGTCCAAAATATGAGAAAGAAGTGGGCCATTGGAGAAGTTCAGTAGGTAACTAAAATAGGATGGATCTGGTACAAAGGAGTCGTTGGTGAAGGATTGTTTAAAAAATGTGGCAAATAGGTTGGCAATGGTGAGTGGATCGGTTGATGACCTGTTGTTGAAAGAGAGGGAAGGAGGGTAAGGAACGAAGCTTGCGATTATACCAGGGAGGACTAGTAGATGATGTTTTAAGGCGGGAAAACGGAACGTAAAGGGAAAAAGAATTAAATATTTCTTTATAAAAAATGGATAAGGCATCATTTATACTTAAGTTGTGAAAGTTAAAGAGGGATCTGCTGAGATAGAGCGCACGCTAATTATAAAAAAAATAAATCCCTGCTATGAAGATATCCTGGGCGTTTTGAACCCAAGTTTCTTGAATGATTTACGGTCCAATTGCGGTGGTGACGGGTTTTTTTTTTTCTTTTTTTGAGAGGACATGAAACAACGGCATGAAGCTGGTGAAAAAATGAGTATCAGTCACCTGAAGTTGGCCCTATAATATGCAGAGCGTTTCAATATTAATACGCAGACTCGAAAGGTCATTGAATCATACCCGGAGGGTGTGCCATATCTTTTGATTTTCCATTTCATAAAAGAATCTCCTATGGCTGCCCAATAAAATTACTAAATCCGCAACCGCAGTCAAGTATTCAAGCCCCACTAATCGTTTCTCAGTTATGTGTGTTCAAATTCTACAAAAAAGAAAAGAAATGAGAATCGATAAGGAAGCGCAAACCCAGATAATGCATAATAAGCCATTTATCTAATTTTAATTAGAGAAACACTAGAATAATGACCATTTCCGTGAATCGTTTAAGGTAAGAAAGCTAGCTATTTTCTTTATCAGTTTTTGGGCATGTTGCTGTGTGGAATCTTATCACCATGTGGTCTGGGTCATCTTAAAAAATTAGACCCCATTAACATTTTTGAATGTGAAAGGAAGGTAACCAACAAAAAAAAAAGGTAATTCACAAACAAATTCGCACGGAGGAAAAATTGAAATCAATTGAAAGTTTTTGAATCACTTTAAGATGTACGAGTACTCCCCGCTGTTGAATAATTCAAATACCACACCCTCTTCTCTTCGTTGCGCTTTTGGGTTTGCTTTGATCGCACTTGCCTGACAACCACAAACACAGGTGATACGAACGGCGAGTTATCGCAACACATGTGAATCAAAATTAGAAATTCCTTCACTCTACTGCAATCGGTCATTTTTTTATCGTCGTCGTGCTCTCGTATTTTTTAATGTTCTGCGGTTCTTCTGGCTGTCGTTGTTGCTGTTGTTTTGTTACTCGTATTGTTGATGATGATCTGCTATTACACAATCCATATGGGCAGGCGTGCATTTTACTTTTCTAATTATAGTCCAAACGTGTTTTTTTGATTTTTTTAGATTTTGGTATGAATATGTTAGGAAGAGCATGGCAAAGGAAACTCAATGAATTGTCTGTAAAGTCTGTAGATGTTGGAAAGAAGACAAAGTGAATGTGTTTTCTCGCCAGAGTTAGAAAATGGGTCATTACTGACGACTAAAGCAGAAACATATAAATACATTCACAGATAAGAAGAGAGGGGAAACAAATTAGAAAGTTTTTTTTTCCTTCCATTGGATAGTGGTTTCATTGTTTGATTCGTGCATTTGGCCAATGTCTTAATAGTGTAAGAGGTTAGTTAGTGGTTGGCATTTGCTTTCTATCTTTCTATTGCAATCTTTTGGGTTGACCTAGTATAAGTCGTGAGTGCATTGCTCCTTTTCAATGACGAAACCACTCGGAAATCATTGTAAACAAAAACGAAAAACAGAAGATTTTCCAAACTATAACAATGGCAACTCATGCAAATGATTTCGATTTCTTTATATAGACTGAGACAATAATGAGCTGAGCTCACAGCAAATTCCTTCCAAAAAAGAAACAACAGCAGAAGAAGAAGAAACATTTCCGAAAAGGCAAAAGATCTTGTGGAACGACAAACAAACTGTACGCTCTTGTCTTGGTTCTTTCGACAGTGGGGCTGAGGAGACAGCAATGCATTAATTGCTTTATAATTTCAATGAGAGTGTTTGTGCTCTGTGTTTATGACCCAGAAATTCCACATTTCCATAGTCATCGGCTAGAGTTCTTGCGATTGTATTGTAATTGTTATGGTGACGGCGGTGGCTTTGCTTGTGGTTGTGATGGCGCTTTTTCGTTTCGTTTGATCAAGCTCTCTCGGTTGAATGCCGCCGTTGTTGTTGTTGTCATTATCAAATAAGACTTCGTTACCAACGAGTGAAAAATAGATTACTTCGATTTATATTGTTGTGATCGTGGTCGTGATCGTCGTCTATAATGTATTTTTCCAAGAGAGGAAGTTGAAGGAATCGAATAAGCAAAACAATTCCCAACTTAGAGCTACCCATTAATAGTGAAAATATTCCTTCTCCCGCTATTTGGGGTGAATCACCTGAATTGAAATCATTTCTCTTTGCTCAAGGTATTAGCAGCACTGGTTTTGTGCAAACTATTTGCACAGATGGGAGCTTTATGGGCTGATATATCATCAGAAAAACAATCGTCTGCTTCACCATTGGCTAAATGCATTTGTCTAAGGTTGTAGATCTTGCTCCGCTGATACTTTGTGCAAATGTATTTAGGTGAACTAATTTTCTACGTGGTGTGATTTTCAAATAAACTGATGATGTAAACATTCTTGAATGAAATGCTAAAATCAATTCATAGATTAGATACACACATCTATTTTGAATGGAAAAAAGATCACCGAAGGGTTGTTTCTTAGAGAGTGTTTTTATCGAAAAACCGAGGTTATTGACGAGGTTCACTTTTGGCTTAATTAGTTTGTGAACAAGCAATATTGCCGTTTCTGGAATGAGATAAATCTAGGAGAGACACATGAGAGTCAAAAACGCCCCCCTACAAAACTGTTTGGTGTGGTCTTGGCGCTGGTTGCATATTCGGTCCTATTTTTAAAAATGAATGAAGCCGGAGCTCACTTTACTGTCAATGGCAAACGGTACTGGACAACAATCAGTGATTATTTCTTCGAAAATACGGACAATGTTGATCAGGGCAATATGTAAATCCAGAAGGACGGTGTAGTACGTGTCTAAATCTGATCTTGTAAAAGACTTAGACGGCAACCTATTGGTTCTAGTTCCTAGTTCCAGATGCAGACGCGATTACACACCTCTGCTCCCAGTAACACAGAAATGATATCAACTCTTTCAGGGCCTTAAAAAACAAACAAGGCAGGTGGCATAGATGGCATTCCAGCGGAACTCTTCCAAGTCGCACCCAAAATCTTTGAGAAAATATACAGACACTAATTAGAGGAAAGCCTGGGAAACGGAAGTCGTGGAAGAGGGAGATTTGCTAAGATTTGCAAATCTGTGTGAATGTGGAAACTAGAGACGAATATGCTTGCTTTTGTTAGGGTAAGTCTAGAACAAGTTAGAGAGCATCTCGATTTAACACTCAACCACGGATCCTCCTACATCGGCTACACATGTTGAGAAAGCCTTCGACAGCTTGAATCTAGATTTTATATGGAGTGCTCTGCGCAGGAGAGATAAATCAGAAAAATTGGTAAGAGGGGGTAAATGTCACGTCCTACGTAACAGTTAGATGTCAGATGAATTCTAAGTCCGCAGCGACAAGGCTGCACTCTTTCGCTATTGCTGTTCCTGGTTATAATCAGCGTCGTGCTAACTATCGGGAACAAATATAGGATTCAGATGGACAATGTCATCGTATCTGAAACATTTAGACTACGCCGATGAGGTCTGCCTGCTTTCAAACAAGATAATGGACATACACCAAATGTTTAAAAGTACTGTAGTATCTGACTGGTGTGGTCGAGAAAACCTCTCAATCCGCCCCACGAAGGTTGTACTAGTCCCCATTAGTCGTAGAAGAAACCTGAGTCTTGACCAAATTTCCCTGAACGATATAATTATAAAGTTCTAAGCCGAAAACTAAATTGGAACTCACAAAACTACCAAATATCGATTTAGGCTAGGCTGGTAACACCTGTGGGATGGCCATACCGATTATCTCCTACTCGTCAATAATAATAATAAGACAGAAGAAAAAGTCACCACCATATCAAAGCTGCAACGTCTTCAGAGACTCGCATGCCCCACAACTGCTATTGATATGTTCAAAAAGTTTGTATTACAAACAGGAGGGATGAAGCTTGCAGTACAATTGGAATTCGCAAGCTTTATCTCACAGATTCCTGAATTCAACATGATCTGCGCGCTAAATGGCCGCATGCAAAGAATTGTATGCTTCGACAGAAAGTGGAGCGTGGTAATCCCAAATCAATAAGCATGGGACTTCCAAAACCCAACATCAAACTTTAAAGGTAACGAGAGGTATACGTGGTATCCATGGCCAAAATACAAATATTGATTCCCCATGTGATGAAGTCCCAGCGTCTTTCAAACTTAGCTTCATGCATCCAATAATGTGCCAGTAACATTTTTGGAAAAGGAATGAAAAGCGCTCCCATCCAAAGCGTTAAACTCAAACTTGTTTAACTCCCAATCCCATCGGAGGACAACGGTATTGAAAAAGTTGCGATGAACTTGCTATAAAAGGTTAAGATTAATCCATACAATTGCCCGGAGCCTTTCTGTAGCATCCCGTATTCACCAATAAATTCAACAATCGAAAGTTGGGAAAACAAAACGTGTATATCCAATTGAAGGAATAGACCGAGTCGATAAGTTAAAAGAGCTAAAATTTGAAATGGTATGATAACTGCTCAGCTTTCTAATGGGACAAAGCCAGCTTCTATATCACTTCACATACATACTTAGAATTAGTCAGGAATATCGCCTTTGTATGAAAGATGTGTGAATGCGTGGTTCTATGGGCCACATGGAGACGTTACTTCCTCAGAGAAATCTTAGGTTAGGTTAGGTAAGAGTAAGAAAGTATATTGGAAATACCAACCCACTTAGGCCTATTGGCCCATTGTGATGCCACGTGGATCTATGATCTTCTTACTACTGGAACCAGTTTGAGCTTATAATAAAGCGTAGGAGACTGTTAACGTCTATTTTTTCTAGATCGTTTAGGTCGTTGTAGAAGAAAGCTCCTAGATGAAGCTTCCTTCTCTGGGAGAGAGCTGGGCATGTGCAGAATAGGTGGGGGATTGTCTCCTCCTCTTCCTCGTCCATGCAGCTTCTACAGAAATCATTAGTAAAAGCGCCAAGCCTTCTTGCGTGCTTGCCTATGAAGCAGTGTCCGGTAATGACACCTATTATGGCGCTGAGATGTTTCCTATCTAAAAGGATCAGACACTTAGAGCTACTCAGATCCAGCCTTGGCCAGATCTGTTTGGTCGCTAGACATGTTTGTCCAGCAGTCCACCTAAGGTCTGTTCTTTTATTGGCATCCAGCTTTAGTGTTATTTTCCACGTAGCGGTTGGTAGACCTATACTACCTTTGTCCGGTAGGATAGGTAGAGTGGTTCCAATTTTGGCGAGTTCATCGGCTCTGCAGTTCCCTGGAATGTCTCTGTGGCCCGGCACCCAACAAAGGTGAATGTTGAACTGCTCTGCCATCTCCATGAGAGATAATCGGCATTCAAGGGCGGTTTTAGAATATAATGAGACCGAGTCCAGGGACTTGATGGCGGCCTGACTATCCGAAAATATGCGGATATCCTTTGCAGATATCACGTTTTTCTTCAGTCAGGACAGAGCTTCTTTAATCGCCAGAATTTCCGCCTGGAACACGCTACAGTGATTTGGAAGACGGAAAGAGAGGCTTAGATTTAGCTTATCTGAGAAAACACCGCCACCAACTCCGTTATCGGTTTTAGATCCATCCGTGCAGAGATGGATTGACTTGTCCTCCATGAAAGCATCCTCCTCCCAGAATGATCTAGAGGGGAAGCTTACATGGAAGTTTTTGTCAAACCAAAGTTCAGGTATGGTGTAATCGATGTTCTCTGTGAGGATTCCTAATGTATTAAGAATATTGGCGTGGCCAAATGAATTATTTGTCCACTGTTTAGTCGCTTTAAGGCGAATAGCTGCAGTCGCAACTACTTGCTTGCTAAAAATGTCGAGGGGTGTCAAGTGAAGCAGAATATCTAATGCCGCAGAGGGGGTAGATCGCAAGGCTCCGCTTGTGCATAGACATGCTGTTCTTTGGACTCTGCTTAGTTTAATGCGGTTGACTGCATTTTCCAAGGCCGTCCACCAGACAACCACCCCGTAAGTAAGTGTCGGTCTTATGACCGAGATGTATAGCCAGTGGGTTATGCGAGGTTGAAGGCCCCATTTGTTCCCAATGGCTTTTTTGCAAGAGAATAAAGCTATTGTAGCTTTATTGACTCTTTCTTGAATGTTAGGTTTCCAGTTTAGTTTCCTATCAAAAATGAGACCCAGATATTTTGCTGTATCGGAGAAAACTAAACTGGTACCGTTTATTGATGGAGGGTCTATGATTGGAATTTTATATTTCCTAGAAAAGAGGACAAGATCAGTTTTATGGGGGTTTATTCCCAATCCACAGCGATCTGCCCAGCGGGTTAATCTGTTGAGATTTACTTGGAGGAGTTCTTTAATGGTATTTAGATGTTTTCCTGAGACGGTTATGGCAACGTCATCCGCATAGGCAATCACTCTGCTACCACCCGCTTCCAGGTATATCAGTAGTTCGTTAACTACTAAGTTCCAGAGAAGGGGAGAGAGGACACCGCCTTGCGGCGTACCTCTACTGACATATCTTTTAGCAGAAGTCTCACCCAGTTTGGAGTTGATTATCCTGCTTTTTAGCATTGGACTGATCAGCTTCCCAAGTGAGCCGTCTGCCTGCAGAGTTGACAGCGCAGTCGTGATGGCGAATGTGTTGACGTTGTTAAAGGCGCCCTCTATGTCCAGGAAAGCAACCATTGTGAACTCTATATTGTAGGGATCGTTCGATGTGGCTAGTCAGAGAGTGCAAAGCCGTTTCCACCGACTTTCCTTTGCAGTAGGCATGTTGAGCCGTAGACAGAAGTGCTCATTGGTGTCACGCGGGGGACCTGTTAATTCAGAGGATAGCGTTTCTGACAGTATTCCTCTGTATTTTGAAAAGAAAATCAGTTTTCCGTTAGTTCCAGAAAACTGGTTGGCTGGGAGGAGCTCAGGCTGAATTGGATGTAGAGTGTTCAGACGATACCATCCAGTTCGTTAGCCTTTAAGTGATGCTGTCGGAGACAAGAGTGATATCTAGCACTTCCTCTCGATTTCTAGTTATAAAAGTGGGCTCATTGCCAATGTTGCAAATAAAGAGGTTAGTACTTAAAATATAGTCAACAAGTGACTCACCTCTATCATTAATATCGGTACTGCCCCATACCGTGTGATGTGCGTTAGCGTCACATCCGATGATGAGGCCAGTTTTTTGCCTTCCAGCTTCCAGGTAAGCCGATGTCAGCCAGTAGGAGCCTTTGGTAGTCTCTAGTCTGGCAACGGTTAAGTCGGGGTCGCTGAGGTTAGGAAGTAAAAATACATTACGTTTCACTAATATACAAGTTCTGATCTTACCTTTGTCTCTTGTATAGAGCGGAGCGTATGTGGGTGTCCTAAGTCCACGAACCACGCCTTCTGCAATCCATGGTTCCTGGATTAGGATTATGTCTTCTGCGTTTTTAGAAAGACGCAGAATGAGTGCGGAGATTTGAGTGGTGGAGATTAATCTGGAGAAACCGTATCATTGCTAAAGTCTTCCAGAGTCGCCTCCGCCACCAGAGAAATCTTACTGACTGAGGAACTGCAAAGTATCTCCAGTGATTCTCACATTTATTAAGAAAATTGTGGCTTGTGGCAATGACTGACTAACACAATTTCTTTTGGCAAAATTCGACTTTATTCATCAACATACTCATAGTCTACTTCTAGAGTGATACAATCATTCCAGCAGCGCTCTAACATTTCTATGCATTACGCGCAACTTAAAACGTGATTTGGAACTCAGCGCATACAAAAGACACACCGGCCACTTACTCACAACAGCATTGAAACAGAAACCTATGTCAAAATCGAAAGTCTTGCTTCGTCAGTACGCGAAGAACGGTCACAGGCGAATTCTTTTTACTGACGAGAAAATTTCCACCGTTGAAGAGTTGTTCAATATACAGAACGGTAGAGTGTATGCGTTTGTACTCGTTCCGAGAGTTCAATGTGGCCACCACCCAGTTTCTGTGATGGTTTGATGGGGAGTCGTCTACGATGGGTTCACCGAGCCGCATTTTTGCGAGAAAGGTGTCAAAACCTCGGCGAAAGTGTACCAAACAGACAAAATAAGCCGTGGGTCTTTCAACAAGACTGCTTAAGCTAATAAGGGAAAAACAACTCAAACATGGTTCAAAAGCCATGTTCTGAACTACATTTCCACGGATAATTGGCCATCTAGTAGCTCAGATCTCAATCCATTAAACTACAAGGCTATGGTCCGTTCTGCAGACTATCGCTTGCACTCCCCGACTTTCTAGAATTGAGTCTTTGAAGCGCGCCCTTGTCCGAGCAGTGGAAAGTTTTCCTATGCATGAAGTGCGTTATGCAATCGATGAGTGGTCAGACCGGCTTCGTCATTGCTTTAAGGCAAATGGGGTTTTGAATAAGTTGTTCTACAATTTGTAGCCATTGAGTCACCCAACAAATAGAAGAAAAAAGTTTTGAAATCGTGTGCAAAAATAGGTACAGGTATATAAAATCAATTTGTTGTCCTCCAAAAGATACGATTTTATTTTAATAAACAGGCAAAGCTTATTTATCGCAATATTGATGCTTTTAATGTGTTGTTCATATGGTCGTTAAAAATCAATTAAAAATAAAATAAGTTTCCCAGAGTTTCCGTTGACATTAAGATTGCAAGTTGGAATGTAAAGCTTTTCTTTTCCGTGTCAAAAAGATGGCATTTTCGTAATTATCCATTTGTCAACATCTAGAGTATTTCCATCGCATCATTCAAATTTTTCTCTAGGTTTAGCAAAAAACTGATCAGACGAAAATATCAGAGTGTCATCAGCAAACATTGCGAACTTACAATGGAAAGTCTAAAATATGTAGGTCCAAGCACAGAATCGTGAGGCACACCGCATTTGACATTCAACCAAATAGAAACAGAATAACCGAAAAAAAAAATCGATTAAACAAGAAACTGAACAATTTTACGTAAATAAATATCGCGCTGACCATAATTTAATAATTTCCATATATGTGGTAATAGTCCAGTGTCAAATGCTTTTTCAATGTCCAAGAGAATTATACCTGTTGACTTTGTTGTTTACGATTAGTTTTTATAATTTTATTTGTCCCAACAACTTGGTGGAATGTGCCAAATTGGCCTAAAGCCAAATTGCTGATAACGTAAAATATATACAAGTATTGTGCTCAGACATCAAAGATATTTGCTCTTTGATTATTTTGCTAAGTGAGCTATGCAGACTTATTGGCTTATAGCTCTCAGCATATTCTGGAATCTTATCGGATTTGAGTATATTTATAATGTTGCTCTGTATAAGTACTCGTACCAGTCTTCGGGAGATGCTTGAGATAAATATTTTTGATTAGATCAAGGCCTTGAGCTTTTGTTGATATTAATCTTTTGAGGCGTTAAAGTCTTCAATCGTACAACACATTCTAGAAGTATTAAATACGTATAGAGGATCGCCTGAGTTAGATGCGATGGAATAATTTCTCATGAAAGTTTCCGCTAAGGCGTTGGCTTTTCCCTTCACAGTATAGTAAACATATGAAAGGCTTTCTAGGCCTCAAATAATTCTATACGGTGACCAGATAAGAACAATAGGAAAAAAATTTAAATAAAACAACAACGGTGTGAGATATATTTTGAAGCTACGTTCATGCCATTGTGTGTGGAATAGGATATCATTCATCAAGCATCAAGCGGTCGGTACAATTTTTAATGACTCATCCAAAGTGGTTAGCTTGTTAGCGTAGACTAAATACTTGATTTGATGTAGCCTCAGAGACAATATAATCCAGTGGTGTCAAATCGCATCATCGCGGCGGCCAATTGTTGAACGCTCGCCGTGAGATGGCCCAGTCGCCAAATTTCTCCTTCACAAATTCGAGCTTTGCGTTGTTTGTATGGCATGGGGCGCCGTCTTGTTGGAACCACAGCTCGGATATATCGATGTTGTTGAGCTCTGACCACAGAAAGTTGGTTAACATCGCTCTATACCTGAGATCATTGACGGTAACGGTGTCTCCTTCCTATTTCGAAAGAAATAAGGTCCGGTGATGCCGCCATGCCATAAACCGCACGAAGGAGTCAATCTTTGTGGATGCATTCGCCCCAATAATGGCAATTTTGCTTGTTGACATAGCAGCTGAGTCAAAAATGGGCCTCGTCCGAGAGGAGCCAAAATCCAAATCTTCGGCCAACATTTCCAGCGTCCAATTAGCGAAATCACGGCGTTGTCTATGGTCGTCCGGCTTCAATTCTTGGGTCAGCACAATCTTATATGGATGTAGGCCCAAATCCAACCGCAAAATAAGCCTGGTTGACCCTCTTTGCGATGCCCATTCCAGCTGATAAGCGCCGAATCGATATTTCTGGGTCTTCTTCGATACTGGCCGCTACGGCGGCTATGTTTTCTTCATTTCGCACCAATCTGAGCTGAGCCGGAATTTTGATATTTTTTTAAATAATTTCCGCACGTTCGGCAAGCGTAAAACGATGCATGATGAAATGGCAAACCTTACTGAATATTTTGACAGCTGGATGTCATTGGCAACTTTGACAACTGCTGGAACATAACAATTGGAAAAACTATCATTGCTATCTGGTCACCCTATATGTTTGTTTCTTAATATTCGTATCACATTCCAGAAGGGCTTCCGCATTTATCCAACGTACTAAGTTGTAGTTCGAATCATTGTTGCGTAGATGAGCAATTACGCTTTAATATTAATTTATTCAGAGTACAAACGTATTCTCTGGCTTTGATCTATTTGATTTTTTCTTTATTGTTGCCGTTCGGAGTCGTCCGTAAAAACAGGTTTTTTTTCTATTTACTTGTAAAGTATTAATAAAAGTATACGACGAACACGTGGATCATTTGATTTACTGTTTTGATTGGGAACTCTTCCTTGCTTGTTTCTAGAACTGCATAATCCTAGATATAGATCCTGTTCTTAAACTTATTCAAAGTCTCCTCTTGCATTTTGTTTTTGCCGAATTAATATACATTTTCCACTTGCTACATTTCTCGCAATTTGCTTAAAACAGTCGTTTGACTTTTGCTGACACATTTTGTGTCGTGTTCATGAAATTCTTTGTTTCTCAGATTCATAACTGTGCGCGGGTATCATCTCCTTGGAACACATTTTCGTGTATTGTTCTCAAATGCGAATTCGTTTACTTTGCAAATCTTGCATCTAATCCGATACATTCAACAGACATTGCCCTATAAGAAAAATGATATGCAAGTAACTGACACCGAGATACAAGTTGGGAAATATTGTAGTACAAAAAAAAAAACGAAAATGTATATATTTCCAACGAGGGAACTCTCTCTCGTTTCGCTTTACTTGTGTCGTGTGCCCATTCTGCTTCGCACCGCATGTTACTTATCAAATATTCAACACTTGACTTTATCAGCATTTTTCTATGTTCTTTTTTGTTGGTGTTGTTGTTTTCTCCCATTTGCTATGACCAGTATCCGTTAGAATGTTGATCACCACACCAATGAGTCACGCTTAGCAGTAGCTGTACGAGCACTGTGGTGACATTCTATCTCAGCCGTTCTGGTGGTGGATCGATAGTGACTTTAACTTATGTTTGGTGTAAAAAAAAAAGGCATGTGTATGTACGACGAGTATGATTACTCAGCCTTGACCCACATGCGACAAGTGTCTCGATTGGCAATGTTAAAGCCGCCAGCTGATTAATTATGCTTTATGCAGTAGCAAACAAAAAACACATAGGAACATTATTGTTGTCATGTCTTTCGAGAGATGTTGGAGAGGAAAGAGGAAAAATGTGCAACAAATACGGGTTGTTCTTGAGCATTTTAGATTGCTTCTGTTTCATTGGCTAACTTAATAATTATATTAGTCATACCTATCCGACTTAAAAGGTAAGGTTCTTTAATTTGAATTTTATTTCTACGTCTCCAAATAAGGCAGGGTTAAACGATACTGAACACTGTTACCGATATAAAAAGCCGATGATCTTGAGAATATTTGCAAAATACATGGAAGGAATGCTTTTCGGTAATATCCTGTGCGGAATATGTCAGTCTTTCTTGGGTAGGACAAACGCATTTTTATAAATTACTTTGGTGACGTTACAGTTCGGTGTGAACCTGGGCCTTAACTAACAAGCCTCTCTAGTTAAGCCGGTCTTTAGCTAACTGCCTCCAGTTGCACACTCCAAGTCGGGGACAAAGTTATCAGGACCACAAAGAAGTCTGAAGCCTATGTAATGGCATAAAAGGGTCCATCAACTCACATAAAGATGAAAGAGCCTTCGTCTTTTACAGATCATAGCCCATTCCAATCCAAAGCAAACCGTCTTCGAATTAAGTCTTGAGAGTTAAAATTCCTCGCCTTCTCTTTGCTTTGATGACATTTGGCTATCGTATACGTACAGTGGTCGTATTCTGGGACATGAAATTCTTCTGTTCCTCAGAATGCCAGATTCCTGGAAATTAAAAGAGAGTTCATGCCCTGCAAGATGGATATATTGCGGCTGATCGAAATAAGGTTCCATAACCGGGAACATTGCCCTTACTCTACTCTGTGTGAGATATAGGATAAAAGATCCTCATATTGTAGAAACTGTGTAGTGAACGGATATTGATGGCAAGGTGTTGCAAAACCCGGGAAAAATAAAAAAAATTAAATTTACTACAATGGCAAATGCCGGGCTGCCGGCAAAAAACAAACTTTAAAAATGACAGACAACAACGAACCGCAACCACACGGGTGGTGGTTGATGAACGAATGAAGAGGAGTGCGCAAAAGCGAATGTGAGTCCAAAAAGGGAATTGCAACAAGCAGCTGCTGGTTAGCTGCACAAACCGGTTGCTCAGCAGGGGGGGGTTCGGGAAGATCGCTCAACGCAAAAGTTGCAAACCACACAACAGGTAGGCGCCACCCAATTTTTAAGGCAAAATTGGGGAAACCGGTGGAAAAAAAACACGAATTATCTTTTCCCTGATGGGGAATTTATACTTATATTTGATTTTTTTTTTGTTTCTTTTGAGGGAGATTACAGGGTATGCCGAGCTTTTAAAAAAAACGAGTTTTTTTTCTTTTTTTTGGAATAATTTAAATTAATTTTACTTGAATGGGTCAGCTAACGGTCGGCCCACAGTTCCGCGTTGTCGTACCGGTAACACTAGCGGGTCGCGCAATTAACGAAATCTAACCGTCTTACGAACGGTTTCAGCGTAAAAGGGTAAGAAGGCTTACGGACGCGATTTTAAGGCACAAATATGTGTTATTTAAAAAAGGGTACTTAGCTGTTTGATCTGTTTCCTGCCTATGTGGGGTCGCTCTCTAGCTGGGTCTCTGCTGGTGGAGGAGGGTAAACCGTCTCCGCCACAATCACCGAATTTCGTCTGGTCGTGTCCGTTGGGGGGGGGGGGGGAGGGGTTGTAATGTCCTTTCCGGCTTGTCGTTGGGTGTGTTTCTTCCTCGGTTTGTTGAGATTTTGTTTCTGTTCTTGTTCTCGTTCTTGTTCTGAGTGTTTTTAATGATTTTTTTTCTTTGTCGTTGGTCTTTTTTGTCTTCGTTTGGTTTTTTTCTTTTTTTTCCAGGCTCTGGCCAACAAGACGATAAACTATCGAATGAGCTTACCGCGCTTTTTGGCTGTCGCCGCCATTCGTCCACACACACACACACACATGGGGTTCCGTCAATTCAGCTGTTAGAGCAAAGGGAATCACATCCAGAGCTCCAACAGCTTCTCACGAATCCCCAGCCAATCACACACGTCGATGTTCTATGTTTGTGGGTCGTGTTTGTTCGTTTCTGTTTTGTCGTCCAAGTGATTGCTTTGGTTCGAAGCCAGCCCTCTGACCCGAAACCGAAGCTATCGTTGAGAGCTTCCATTGGGACCGCCGGATAGGGAGGAAAACCTAACTTATTAGGGGTCCAATGGGGAGTCAGTAAACCTTCTTGCAGACATATGGAGCAGTAGAACGACCGCGGGGAATTGTGGGTTTTCCTTTACAATTTTTAACTTTTGGTGGGGTAGGGAGTTATACAAATTTATAGTGTTGGGCAAACAATATTAAATATGGTGGGCTCGCGGCCATTGTTGATGGTGTTGATATCTCGGGGCATCACGGGGCGGACCGTCCGCCTGGCTCTATCAGGGGTACCTATATGGTCATCTCTGGAGCGGTAGGCCGGGGGAGGGAACTGAATTTATAGGATCCAGTGAATCCCACCTGTACCGTGGCATCCAGAGCATGACGGAAAAAGAAAAGAAGGGACAGCACAAGAAGGGGGAGGATAAATACAGAGGTCAACAGACAACAGCTGGAAAAGGGAGTGGAGGATTTTTGGGGCGTGATTTGCACGCAACAAAGGTTTCAGAGTTTAGTGTCATCCACCACGGGAAGCCTTGACTGAGGGTGATAAACACAGTTTTTACAGTCAAGTTGGTGCCGTGCCCGAACTTGTCATAACACAACTTCGGAGAGTGAAAAGCTAACTATAGACGGATTGTCAATTTCTGTCAATTGCCTAGTTATTAGAGGAACATTGTTTATGGAGCCAAACATGCCACGAGGTCTACTGGGTCTTTCTGATAGTTAGCAATCTAGATAACTAGATAAAACACGTTCTGTTTAGCCGACAGTTTTACGTTTTTTTTTTCCGCCATCTGATGGAAGCTAACAACTGATATCAGAATGGAGCGCGACTACTCTCTTATGGTATCGCAAATATGCCTTCGTGCCGCATCCATTTGAAGCAACTGCACTAACATATATCAGCAAATAAAGGTACATCTCAGTTTAGGAACGGAAACAATTACCAGATCTAAGCGATCTGTGGACAATCATTGGAGTTATCCGAAAAACGTTTTCACATCCGGAGGTCGGCAGATGAACGGCAGCACATCGTTATCAGCAGACACTTGAAAACGGGTAGTGGAGTGTAGTTTGAAATGGCAGCAGCCTGAGCTGAAGTCAGTTTTGAACGTGAAGCCTTGTAACATGTGGAAAGAAAGGAGTTACACTGGAATGTAAGACGAGAAGAATCACACTTGTGATTTTCACTTTATGTACCTTTATATACACAGTAGTCAGAGATGTACTCATGTGACAATGTTTTGTTTTACAAAGATTTACCATCGTTTGCCGAGATGTCTGAGTTCAGAAACATATTTCCTGTTTTCTTTTTTCAGTTGTTAATGCTGAATATATATACATAACCATCAGCAGCTACCTTAACAATAATAAACAATAACCCCTCTTAAGGGCCTTTTCAAAATCATTGACCACATTCACAGCTTCCCTGTGGAATATTTTTTAAGCTTTGCCAAGCTTACATGGGGGAAAAAAGCTGTAAAGCGATGATTGTCAAGTCAAGTCAAAAAGGTTAGTGTTCTGTATTAGCTGTGACCATAATAATGCCGTAGATAATCGTAGACAGAACCTAAAAACATCTGGATTTAACTATCGAGTCCTGGCGTTCGCTCTCGATTTTATGTCTGCCTTTCCCTTACCTGGACTCTATGGACTTGGAGAAGACTATCGACATCCCAAATCGAGAATTTATATGAAGAACCTTGTGCAGAAGGTGTGCTCCATATATGTACGCATGGAGGTACGAAATTAAGCAAGTTGGCAGTTTTTTTTTATTGTCTCGGCTGACGGAGGCATAGAGAGCTTCATGTCTACAGCAAAATCAGGAGTACAATAACATCATTCGGCATGGTATATAAAATATGAAGCACTTTCGGTCACATGAAAACAAATTTATTACGAAGTAAGCAGTTCAGTTGGGTTGGCTTACCTAACCAGGCAGAACAACGAACGTTTCTAAGAAGAATAGTTTAGGGGGAATCGAGGACACTACTGCACATCTTAAGCACTGTTGCAGAATTTAAGTTTGAGCACATGGAACCCTTGGATGAACCCAATCTTTATAGCAGACAAACTATGAAGGAAAATAAAAATACATATACAACATGTTGTGGAGTTTGCTATTCAAGAAAATATCGTCTCGTTAAAAGGTGACGTCGTAGTAAAGCTTTATCCAGTCCGAATTTAACTATTCATAAACGACATTTAAGAAAACTTGGAAACACATACCAACCAATATAAAAGGATATAAGCCCCAGCTCCAAAAAGATCAAATCAAATTGTTAAAATGGACACAACAGCAATGAATTTAGAAGGGAATTTTACCTTCTTTCTGTGCACGATCTAGTCTGCAACTACTGTCTGTGCACCTTGGCATTCGTACAGAGTACAGAAGCAACATATATTTTTGTGCGGGCTTATTGTAGGTAGAAGAGACTAAGGCAAGAAGTCTTGAGCTTTTGTAATGTGAGAACCGCATCAAGGTATGTCCTCACGCAATCACAAAAGAAATAGACGATGCTACCAAAGAATGTTTCTACGAACTGATAGATAAAACTTATGTCCAAGACTCTTGATATACCGCTATAATCACCTAAAGCGATTTAAACGCCAAAATAGGCAAGAAAGAGAATAAGAAGCGAGTGATTGAGAATTGAAGCGGTACTACTCGAGAAATAACTTTAGGAATTTTAAATAATAAAAAGAACGTGCCAAGCCAACAAGATGCGAACAGAAACCTGTTGAGATGAGCAAGAACATTTAATAGACTTTTGCACGCTTAATGGCATGTCTCGCTGAAAATTGGAACCAAAACGTACATAAGGCATTTGACAGGCTCTTTGCGTGCTTTTAGGATCCACGACTCTCTTACGGATTATGGATGGATTAGAAATAACCTTTCGGAACGTTAAATTCAAGTTGTCTTGGTCGCTTTTAAGTCTGACATCCACAAATTAAGTGCTGGTGTGCCGCAGGGCTCCGTTCTGTCTCGTCTCCAACATTCTTTTTAATTTTCATCATTGTCTGTTACTTCTAAAACAACATATTTCTTTGCTGACGACATTATTCTCTGCTTTTCATATTCGATCCCTTACTCACGTCCCTGCTCTTTAGAAGGGCAGCGTATGCTAAGCTCATTAAATTCCTATATAATCAGCATTACTAAATCGGGAACCACCAACAGAGTGGAATTTAATGTCTGATGTCGTTAAAGCGAAACCTAAACACCAAGCCATTATCCATGAATGGTACTTCCAAAAAAAACTTTCCATTCCCGGCATGTGTGACAATGACAACATATGTTGGAATGACCACATGTTCGATGTTGTCCAAAATGCAGCGAAATGTCTAGGTTTCCTCAAGCGATGTAAGAAATATTTCACCCCCTCTGTCTGGGCTCAATATATAATTTTGGTGGGGGCTAACGCCCCCATTTATTATGCTTAATACAAGCTTAAAAACTAAGACTTAAACTAATACTAGGGCTTAAAGCTAAGGATGGTGAAGGAGATCGAATTTGAGGGAAAGTGTGCTGCGATTAAAATCGAAAACGGAAAGGTTGGAGTTTACCTTACGCAGCATACGGGAGATTGGTTCGTTAGAGCCATATGTGGTGCGGTGGATAGGTAGATAAAAGAGACGGGTGGAACGTAGATTACGAGGGTTAGTGTTAAAGAAAATGGAGTTGCAAAGAGGCATGCAATCGACGGAGCCTGATAGGAGTCGGTGAATGAACAAAATGTCTGCTGCGTCCCTTCGTTCCTCAAGGGTATTCAGGTTAATGAGTTTGAGACGGTCTCGATAGGGAGATAAGATTAGAGGATCGTTCCAAGGTAGACCTCGAAGAGCAAATCGAAGAAAACGACGTTGGATCCTCTCAATACGAGATACATGAACTCGTTGAAAGGGACACCACGCTTGACTAGCGTACTCGAGAAGGGGGCGAACGTAAGTGATGTATAGTGATCTAGTCACGTACGGGTTGCAGAATTCTTTGTACCATCTTTTAACGAAGCCGAGTGATGAGTTTGCTTTAGAAATTATCTCATCAATATGCGAGCGGAAATTAAGCTGCCTGTCGCATAATATACCAAGGTCGCGGATAGATTCAACAAGGGGTATAGGTTGGCCGTCGAGATGGTAAATTCGTTGAGGAGACTTCTTGCACTTACTCGTACGTGAGAAAGTAATCGATTGACATTTGGAGACATTGAGTTCTAAGCAGTTCTTGGAAAAACCAGGTGGAAAAACTATTTAGATCTATTTGAAGGAGGGTGGAGTCTTGTTGTGAGGAAATGGGTTTAAAAAATTTGGTATCGTCAGCATAGAAAGAAAGTGTTGAGTGTTGAATGAGCCTTTGAAGGTCGTTAATAGTTAGGATGAAGAGGAGTGGACCTAGGTGACTACCTTGAGGAACACCTGAAGTGGCCAAGAAAGGGGCCGAGCAAAATGGGTTCAAAGCCCAGGACGGACAATTTGAACAGGATTAGTTTATGCTTTAAGCTTTACTGAAATCAGTTGTTATAACGTCATCTTCTTTACCATTTTCTAAGGCGAATTCTACGAGGTTAGTGGTAGTTGATCTACCCTTCAGAAAGCCGTGTTGATTGGGGGAAATAAAAGATTTACACTGAAGCTTAAGGCTTCATGCAAAATACTTTCGAGGAGTTTGGGTATATGGGAAAGTTTAGCTATAGGGCGGTAATTAGTGACTTCGCTCTTTAATCCCTTTTTGTGTATGGGTGTTATGAAAGATTACTTCCATATCTGTGGAAATTCACCTTGAGAGAGCGATAATCGGAAGAGATTAGCAAGGGGGCGTGAAAGAGTTGAGGAACACTTTTTAAGAAATATGGATGGAAGGCCATCTGGGCCGGGTAAGTATTCATCATTAAGTTGTTGTAATTTGTTTTCTATTACTGTATGATCAAAGCTATGAGAAATAGTGGGGCCAATAGGGAAGTTAAGTAGGTATTTGAAATAAGAGGGAACCGGTACGAAGGAATTATCGGCAAAAGATTGCTTAAAAAAAGTAGCAAAAAAGTTAGCTATGGTATGCGGATCAGTTGATGATATATTTTCGTATGAGAGGGATGGAGGAAAACCATCGGATTTTTTTTTGTAATTAACGAATTGGTAGAAAGACTAAGGATCATTTATAAGCCTTGATTGCGCACTATCAAGGTATCGCTGATAGAGAAACTTATAGAGCTGGGCGAATTGAAGGTATGACCCGAGATAGTTTGAATAGTCAACAAAAGAGTTGGACCGGAGGAAAACTGTCCATAATTTGTTTCTTTTGTTACGTAAAGAACGAAGTTTACGATTATACCACGGGGGGTTCGTAGAAGAGGTCCTATTACGCGAAAAGGGGACATAGTATTAATTATGTAATTCTCTGTAGAAAATAGAGAGAGCACTTTTTAGGGGCATATTGGCGAAATCAAAAGAACACTTACTAAGATATGCGTTAATTTTGCGGAAATTCGCTTTATGAAAGTCGTAAGAAGTGGTAGCTGCAGATGGGGTGGGGCGGAAAAGAGAAAGAAGAAGTGGTGGGTGAAAGTTATCAATGGTCGATAGTGAAAGGGGACAGAGCGAGACAGAGGAGTTTATGGGGTCAGTGGTGAAAATGAGGTCTAATTGCCTTCCCATATAGTTGGAGACTCCACTAACTTGGCATAAGCTAGAGTCTGTGAGCTCATCCAAGAAGAGAAATTCTTTACTCGAGATAGGGTAAGCGATAAAAAAAGATTTATCATCTGATTGAGTCCAGTGCAGCTGAGGTAGATTGAAATCGCCAAATACGATGATATCATCGAGAGGATCAGATAAGTTAATTATTTGATCAATTGCATCGATAGCGAGTTGGTAGCATTCGATTGGTTGGGCCGGTAGGATGTAAAAACACATAATGTACAGGGACCTGCAGGGGAGTGTTATCTTTATTGAAACGTAGTCAAGTTTAGAGGAAGTAGAAACAGCGATTGGTGAAGAGTTTAGGTCATTACGGACGGCCAATAGGACACCTCGACACGGAGCATCATCATTTGGACGGGTAAGATCGTCGTCTCGGAAAACATTGAAACTAGGGGGGAATAATTCCTGATTCTTTATATCGGGAATTAGATTAGTTTCGGTCAGAGCGTAGACCTCAAATGGGAGAGCGTGAGATTGGCGCAAGACGGCACGGGTCTTAGATCGCAGTCCTCTTACGTTTTGATAGTAAAAGGTAAGAGGAAGGTTATTACGAGAGGGCGTAGGAGTGGATGGTCGAAACACTGGCAATGGTAGCACGTTAGGGACGAAAAAATTTGTCGTTGTCAGCTCTGCTTCGTTGGAGGTGTGGAGGTAAGGCATTTACCCGCCTAAAATAGGAGTACAATGCCCACATCTATCTGGTCAGGTGCTCCTAAAACCTAATGCCTATGTGCACCTGCTAGATAAGACTCAAAACCGTGGCAAAAGACTCATAGGTGACGCTAATATCAACTGGTCGGTCAATTGAAC